>CM023537.1:24219079-25419079 GCA_013350335.1 Chimonanthus salicifolius
ATTTTCCCATGCCTCTTGAGGCCACAAAATCATTCATATACTCCATGATTTTTCCTCATTTAAACCCCTTTAAATTTTTCCAACATTTAATCATTTACAACCCTAAAAATCATAATCATTCTCCATGGTTTTAAACTTTAAAACCTTAATTAAAATCATCAACCATTTACCATGGGGTTCGGCCATACTACATGGCCGACCCTATGGCCCATCAATCCATTCAAAAACCCATGTTTCCATGCTTAATCCATTTAATTCCATAACCTCCTTAATCATTTTATTTTTCTTAATCTATCTCTTCCATTTCATCCATTTCTCATCTTATCATTGGATGGATCTTAGATCTAAGGCCCATAACATTTGTGGCCACCATTCATTCTAAGAAATGGATTTCATTAACTCATCTTAACCTTTAAAAAACTATAAATTCTTGTTTAAGAATTCCTTACCACACCGACGACTCCTCCAGCCTTTCTTTGCTCCCGTCAGACTCCTTGGCCTCCTTTCTCCTTCCTCTTGATCTTTGGTAGGCCAAGATGCTTGATCAATGGTGACACCCTCCAAACTTCGGATCGGCCAAGGTAGGGTCAGATTTTGAGTGAGGGAGAGGGGAGGAGGGGATGGAAAATCATCTCAAGCTTGGGTCTTGAAGTGGTGGTTGGCCAAGCCTAGTTTTTTCTTTCTTTTCTTCTAAGTTTCTTCTTCTTTCTTGGTGTTTTCCTTGGGAGAGAGAGAGAGGACGGTTTTGGGAGAGTGAATGAAGAGATGGAGATTAGTGGTAAGGTAGAAACCATTCAATCCTTGATTCCTTAGCCCACACACTTCCATGATGGCCTTCACCCACCAAGCATGGCTCACTTGTCCTTGGTGGTGGTGGTTGAGACCAAACCACCACCAAGCCAACGGTTTGGTGTGTGTTTGAATGAGTGGTTTGGTCTTCCTCCCTTTGACCACTTGACCATATGATGAGAGGTATGGGTCCCCATACCTTGAGTGGTGGTGGTTGAGTTGAAACCACCACCCTAAGTCCATGGTATTTTTGTGTTTCTTTGGGTGGTTTCAATGGGATAAAACTACCATTTGACTTATCCATTTGACCCTAATTTGACCAACCTAATTAATTAAATCAAATCCTTACTTAGGTTAATTAATTCCTATTTAATTTTAATTCCATTAACTTCTCTTTCTAAGAAATCCACCCATGGTTGACCAAGTCAACCATGGTGGACGGCCCCCACCAATACCTACCCTACCCGCCACCTCACCTGATGAGGTGGAGGTGGGCCCCATTTGGCCATATCACTTAACCCCATTAATCTTAATTTAGGTGATTTAAAATAATTTAATTAACTTAATCCACTTTAATTGTCCTTAGTCCCCTTAACCTATCCATGGTTGACCTAGTCAACTATGATGGTCGGCCCCTCCTTTTCCTTGGTCCACAAGCCACCTCACTTGGTGAGGTGGAGGTGGGCCCCACTTGGTTAGGCCATCTTAATCATCTCATCATTAACTTAGGTGGGTTTAATTTCAATTCAACCCTTTCCTTCAATCGGGTCACCATTGGGCCCATGGCCCAATTAATTTATTTTCTACCTTTTACCTTAAAGTTTGAATCATTTTGATCCATTGGGTTCCACATGGTTATCGGGCCCACTTTGACCATTATTGACCCTTTAAATGGATCCCATCCAATCCATGGTCCATTGGACCATACTTGGGCCTTTGCCCCAAAATTTGACCCATTTAACATCCATACATCAAAATTCCAATTTTTTTCATTATTAAAATAAATAAATGCCATATATGTTGATTTAAAAATTCGGGCTATTACAATAGAATCCTCTTTTGAAATTTTCGTCCAGAAAATTCGAGCGAAGTGGGGTTTCAAAACAACTCATGCGAAGAGCTCCGGATAGGCGGTTTTCATTCCGACTCAAGTTCCCAGGTGGTTTCTTCACTTGCCATGTCGTTCCCATACCACCTTGACGAACTGAATGGCGCGGTTCCGCAGTACCCTTTGTTTGCTCCCGATCACTCTGACCGGCTTCTCCACATATGTCACATCGCTTTGTACATCGATGTCTTGAACATTTAATACATGAGAAGGATCGGGGTTGTACTTCCTCAGCATGGACACATGAAATACATCATATAGAGATGATAGATGTGGAGGGAACGCCAACTGATAAGCTACTCCCCCCACCCTCTTTAGGATCGGAAAAGGCCCCACAAATCTAGGCGACAGTTTCTCCTTCTTCCCGAACCTCATGTGCCCCTTCCGTGGTGAGATTTTTAAGAATACTGAGTCTCCCACCTCAAACTAGAGGAACCTTCTCGTCTTGTCTGCATAGCTCTTCTGACGGCTCTGTGCAGTGAGTAGATGTTGCCGTATCAACTTAATCTGTGTTGTAGTCTCCGTAACCAAATCCGGTCCAATCATCGCAGGCTCACCGGCCTCTGTCCAACACACGGGCAATCTACACGGCCTACCATACAAGGCCTCAAATGGAGCCATCTGGAGGCTTGCCTGGTAACTGTTATTGTAAGAGAACTCTACCAGTGGCAAATGGTCCTCCCATCCGCCCTTGAAGTCTAGCATGTATGCTCTCAACATATCCTCCAGTGTCTGTATCGTCATCTCCGACTGTCCATCAGTCTGTGGATGAAATGCTGTGCTAGTCAATACATCTGTCCCCATAGCCGACTGCATGCCCTGCCATACTCTGCTGGTGAATCGGCCATCCCTGTCGGACACATTAGACCGGGGAATGCCATGTAACCTGATGATTTCCGGATGTACCGTCGACCCAAAGTCTTTGATGAATCTGTCATCTTGATGGGAAGGAAATGTGCAGACTTGGTCAACCGGTCCACTATGACCCATATCATCGTTGCCCTTTGACGACCTTGGCAACCCTGTTACAAAGTCCATGGATATGTGCTCCCATTTCCATTCTGGCACCGGTAAGGGTGCGAGTAAGCCCGGTGGTTTCCGATGTTCTGCCTTAACCTGCTGGCAAGTTAGGTAACGAGCAACAAACTCTGCCACATCTTTCTTAAGTCCATGCCACCAATAGTGCCTCTTAAGATCATGATACATCTTGGTGCTGCCCGGGTGGATAGAGAGTTTGGTTTGGTGTGCTTCAATCAGTAACTCTCTTCTGCAATTCTTAAACACATATCTCCTGCCTCGGAACATAAGATCCTGTCCTAGTCGTAACTCCCACTCCGGTACAACCTCACCGGTAGACATCTTAGGCCAAATCTCTTCCACCTATGGATATGTCCGTTGCTCCCTTTCAATCTCGGAGACCATGTTGGATTGTATTATCAGATTATATATGGTCCCATGATTATTGAGGAAGAGTTTAAACTCTCTCATGGTATTCAATACCTCCCATTCCGTCCTGATCAAGCTGGCTACTGTCGCATGTGACATGCGGCTGAGGGGATCCGCCACTTTGTTCGCCTTGCCAGGATGATACCGAAGTGCGAATTCATAATCCGCCAGATATTCCATCCACCTACGCTGTCTCATATTGAGTTTCTTCTGATCAAATAAGTACTTCAGGCTCTTGTGATCCGATAACACCTCAAACTTTTCACCATAAAGGTAATGTCTCCAGCTTTTGAGAGCGAAGACCACCGCTGCTAGTTCTAGATCATGTGTGGGATAATGGCGTTCATGAATTTTCAACTGTCTTGATCCGTACACCACCGTACGATTACCTTGACTGAGTGTACACCCCAGTCCCTCACCGGAGGCATCAAGTACACCTCATAATTTCTGCCTCTTTCCTGCAAGATCAGAATAGGAGCGGTCGTAAGCCTCTCCTTTAGCACCTCAAATCTCTGGTTGTATAGATCTGACCAATGAAATTTGACTCCTTTCTGAGTGAGTCAGGTAAGTGGAGCTGCAATCTTGGAGAAGTCCATGATGAATTTCCGGTAGTAACCGGCCAATCCTAGAAAACTGTGGATCTCGGTCACATTAGTCGGTGCTTTCCACTCCTTCACTGCCGCTACTTTAGCCGGGTCCACGGCTATACCTTCCTCTGATATAATGTGCCCCAAGAAGTTGACTTTAGATAGCCAGCATTCACACTTGCTGGCTTTGGCATATGGTTCTTCCTCAAGGTGTCTAAGACTATCCGCGGGTGCTCGGCATGTTCCTTCTGACTTTTGGAATAGATCAGAATATCATCAATGAATACAATTACAAATCAATCCAAGTAAGGACGGAATATCCTATTCATTAGGTCCATGAACACAGCCGGTGCGTTAGTAAGTCCAAACGGCATGACCACATATTCATATAAACCATACCGTATCCTGAAGGCTGTCTTTTCTATGTCCTCCTCCCTAACTCAGATTTGATGGTACCCGGACATTAGATCAATCTTGGAGAAGTGAGAGGAACCCCTAAGTTGATCAAACAAATCGTCAATCCGGGGTAGGGGATACTTATTCCTGACAGTTAGCTAGTTCAACTTTCTAAAAACCACACACATTCGCAGGGTACCGTCTTTCTTCTTCACAAATAATACCGGGGCTCCCCATGAGGATGTGTTGTTCCGAATAAAATCCAGTCTGAGCAGTTCATCAATCTGCTTCTTCAATTCAGTCATCTCAGCTGGTGCCATCCTATAATGGGGTAATGATATTGGACCGGCGCCAGGGTATAACTTGATTTCAAAATCTATCTCCCTCTTGGGTGGCAAACCAGGGAGCTCTATTGGGACTACCTCGGCATAATCTGCTACTACTGCCGGAAGTTCAGTTATTGGTGCCCTATGTAATCTGAGGCTGTTCAAGGCAAGATGGTTCAATTCTTCATGCAGCCTTCTAGGGATGCCCTGTCTGTCAGCGTGTACCACGTACCGTTTTCCCTCGGGTGACCAAAATATCACCCTACGAAGATGGCAATCAATATGGGCCTGATATGTAGTCAACCAGTCCATGCCAAATATAACATCGTATTCAGCCATATCGATTACTAAATAGTTGAACTCGAATCTGAATCCCGCGAGTTCAGTGTTCAATGTCGTACATATGAGTCCTAATGATGTGTCTCCGACGGGGTATACAATGGTAAGTGATGTGGACAGGTTTTGTACTAATGTGCCCGTAGCAGATATGAATGCAGCAGATATAAATGAATGTGAAGCTCCAGAGTCAAATAATGTAACAGTATAGGAACTACCAACTACAGCCATACCTTGCATCACCGAACGATCCATCGCTACTGGAGACTGTATGTCGAAAAGCCGTCCAGATCCTGTAGGGTTTGGGGACCGTCCTGCTTGGTTGTATGCTCTGCCTCCTCACGATTGAGTTGGTCTAGTTGGAGGGCGGAAGGAACCCCTGGAGTTAGAGGGTCGGCTCGTCTGTGGACACCTCCCTCTTGAAGTGGCCCTGTTGGCCACACTGATAACATGTGTTCCCACCCCGGGGAACCTATGTGACTGATGCTGATGGGGAGGGCTGATTAGGGCGAAAGCCCCCTGTAGATCCTGTGGAGGGTGAGGGTCTGCTAGAATTCGGGCGGAACTTTTTGTTGGGTTGAAATGCACCCTGTCCACCCTGCCCTCGGCGGTTGTCAAACCGTACTACCTCATTTCACTCTCGTTTTGCGATAGTGGCCCTGCTGACCACCCCTGCCGGTGTGGGTTCCTTGAAAATAGTCACCTTAGCCCTGATGCTCGGCCGAAGGCCCCGCTCAAATTTACGGGCCCTTCGATGCTCAGTATCCACCATGTAGAATGCATAGACGGACAGCTTAAGGAACTCTCTGTGGTATTCTGCCACCATCATGCTGCCTTGTATCAATGAGAAGAAAGCTTGAGTCTGGCTCCCTCTTTCCTCCTCCGGAAAATATTGTTCTAGGAAGGTGGCTGAGAACCATTCCCATGTCATGGTGGTCCTTTCCCCTTCTGGTACCAGTGCTTGTTGCTTTTCCACAATTTCCCACCAACTACTGGCATCCTCGATCAGTTGAGAAGTGGCCAGTAAGATCTTATCAGCAGGACTGGTAATCTGGAGCAGATTCAAGATTTGAATGATCCTTTTTAACCAATGCTCCGCTCCGACAGCCCTTTCTTTTCCCCTGAAGTAGGGAGGGTGCTGTTGTTGGAAATCCTTAACCATCTTCCGTTTACTGGAGTCGCTGGCGGTCGCATTTCCGCTTGAGTGTTGTTGAAGAGCAGAAGCGACTACCGCTTGAACTAGGTCTCTTAGCTCGGGAGGTACACCTTGTATGTTTATACTATTCTGTCCCTCGGCTGGATGAGGTGGTGGCGGTACCTCCTCTTCCTGACGAGGTGGTGTTACCTCTCTCTCTACTCGTGGGTTACGGCGGGTCTTTCTCTTTGGAGGCATTTTCCTAAGTCATTGAAAACATTTATTGACTTAGTCCCTTCATAATGTTGGCACGTTCACATATATTTAGTTTTTTGCGAAAAATTTGCCAATATAAACATACTTAGTCTTTGAGGGGATAATTTCCTAAGTATTAAGTATTGTCTCTCATTTTGGGGGAAAATTGCCAAATATGCATACTTTGTTTTTGGGGAAAAATTTCCTAAGTATTTAAGTATCATCTCTCATTTTGGGGGAAAATTGCCAAATATGCATGCCTTGTTTTTGGGGCAAATTTCCTAAGTATTAAGTATCGTTCCTTTTGGTGAAATCGGGGAATTTTTCCTACGTTTGATAAATCCATCAATATTATAATAATTGTACTTCCCTCTCTATCATTTCCTTACGTCAAATGTGGCCCTCGATTGAATGCTTCAGTTTGAGTCAATTGAAGTAAATTAACCCGGCCCCCGTGCAGCGGACTCCGAAGAGTTGGTCAATTGGGATTCTTATCCGTCAGTGAGACGTGAAACCGTCTTAATCATACTTCGAGAGATTCATTCTTCCGATTTCACTCTGATACCAACTGTAACGCTCGTCCCATTTTCACCATAATCAGAGTTTAATTTTTTTTTTTTTTGAAATAAAAGTGACAACGGGCGCGGACGTCACGACGCGAGTTGAGCCTGAGCTTCTAAAGCCCGGCCCTCAACTGGCCAACCCTACGCGTGCGCGGAACGAAGTCCACGGGAATGGTTTACGCGTAGAAAGTAAGCTCGCAGAATGTAATTATATGTGGAACATTATAATAGAGACTATCCTACCAGTTTTAGATAGAAGGGAAGATACATCGTTAAATTACTAAAATACCCCTATGTTCATAATTATGTCTCAAAATGATAACGTCTAGCGTATAGTCCAAACCATAACAAAAAACAGTAATTATTACATGCCGACAAGCTATGCTACTTAAATTACAACTTTTCCAAAATAAAACAAAGTAGCCGCTTTTCCAAGCTCCTACGCTTGGCTCCCGTCGTGTCCACCGTTTCCGCCGTCTGCTGCGTCATTAGCTAGGGTAGAAGTAGGGCGTTAGACAACGCGCCCAGTAGGACTCCGAGTAGGGCTAGCACATGGATTAGTGATACAAGCATACCAATAATAATATGATAAATCCCATAAAATGAATGCCATGCCATGGGTGTCTATGTCATGTGTCCCACCCATCATCTATATCATCATAAAATGTCATATCCCCCTTGACGGCAAAGCCTCGTCAAGGTGTCCCCATGTTTGCTTCTCGGTCGCCCCGACGGAGCATGGACTCCGGTTATAGCATATCAAGCTATCCCCATGTCTGTTCTTGGTCGCCCCGACGGAGCATGGACTCCAGTTATAGCGCATCAGGCTATCCCTATGTTTGCTTCTCGGTGGCCCCGATGGAGCATGGACTCCGGTTCCTTTATTTTCCCGCCCATTCCATGCATGAGATGTAAGTGCATTATGCTATGTAGTATATATATGATTCATATCACTAATATAAAATCCATAGCATTGGAATATAATCCATAGCATTTAAAATATCATCCATAAAATAAACCATATAATTACAGAAATAAAATACGGAAACTATCACATACACATAATCCACGGCTTACAAAAAGGTAGGAATCCTACTGAATACTGTTTAGCATCCCGTTACGTTTTCGTTCGGTAATCCGGTCTCCGATCGCGTACCGTTTGCGACGTCCCAATACCTTATTATACATTTACCATATTAGTCCATGTTTTATCCATGATTAAGTCCTTAATAGATCACAACCTTAGATCCATTAATGATCCTTAATCATGTTACAAGATTATCATAATTCAGCCTTTAACTTAGCGTCATTTCCATTGATTTAAATACATGCATAATTCCAAGTTCTAGCCCATTAAACATTCTCATTTGTGAGTCTAAAACGCAGCAACCCTAAGTTTCATTTAATCCCTCATAATGTCATCCTAATGTACCCAAGTTCATGTCCAACCTACATGGGGTTCAGCCATGTACCATGGCCGAACCCATGGTTCCTCAATTGTGGCCAATAATTACGGTTTTGCCACTAGACTTCCATATATCGCCCGCCCCATTTTCACCGAAATCAGAGTCTAATTTTTTTTTTTTTGAATTAAGAGGTGACAACGGCGCGGACGTCACGACGCGAGTTAAGTCCGAGCTTCTCAAGCCTGGCCCTTAACTGGCCAACCCACGCGTGCGCGGAACGAAGTCCACGATTACGGTTCACGCGTAGGAAGTAAGCTCGCTGAATGTAACCACATGCAGAACATTATAATAGATACTATCCTACCGGTTTTAGATAGAAGGGAAGATACATCATTAAATTACTAACATACCCCAATGTTCATAATTATGTCTCAAAATGATATCGTACAGAATATAATCCAGACCATAGCAAGAAATCGACAATATTACATGTAAGCCAGCTAAGCTACTTAAATTACAACTTTTCCCAAAATAAAACTTAGATAAACAAGTAGCTGTTATTCCAAGCTCCTAAGCTTGCTCCCGTCTCGTCCACTGTTTCCTCCGTCTCCTGTGTCACCAGCTAGGGTGGAAGTAGGGCATTAGTCAACACGCCCAGTAGGACTCCGAGTAGGGCTAGCACATGGATTAGTGATAACAAGCATACTGATAGCAATATAATAAAACATATAATGAATGCCATGCCATGGGTGCTTATGCCATGTATCCCACCCATGATCCATATCATCATAAAAATGCCATATCCCCCTTGACGGAAAAACCTCGTCAAGGTGTCCCCATGTTTGCTTCTCGGTCGTCCCGACGGAGCATGGACTCCGGTTATAGCATATCAAGCTATCTCCATGTCTGTCCTCGGTCGCCCCGACGAAGCATGGACTCCGGTTATAGCGCATCAGGCTATCCCCATGTTTGCTTCTCGGTCGCTCCGATGGAGCATGGACTCCGGTTCCTTTATTTTCCCGCCCATTCCATGCATGAGATGTAAGTGCATTATGCTATGTAGTATATATATGATTCATATCACTAATATAAAATCCATAGCATTGGAATATAATCCATAGCATTTAAAATATCATCCATAAAATAAACCATATAATTACCGAAATAAAATACGGAAACCATCACATACACATAATCCACGGCTTACAAAAAGGTAGGAATCCTACCGAATATCGCTTAGCGTCCTGTTACGTTTTCGTTTGATAATCCATTCGCTGATCGCGTACCGTTTGCGACGTCCCGATACCTTATTATACATTTACCAAATTAGTCCATGTTTTATCCATGATTAAGTCCGTAATAGATCACAACCTTAGATCCATTAATGATCCCTAATCATGTTACAAGATTATCATAATTCAGCCTTTAACTTAGCCTCATTTCCATTGATTTAAATACATGCATAGTTGGTCTGGATGGAGGGTAGAAGGTACCCCTGGAGTTGGAGGGTCGGCTGATCTGGGGACATTCTCTCTTGAAGTGGCCCTGTTGGCCACACTGTTAACATGTGTCCCCACCCCAGGGAACCTGTGTGACTGATGTTGATGAGGAGGGCTGATTAGGGCGAAAGCCCCCCGTAGATCCTGTGGAGAGTGAGGGTCTACTAGAATTTGGGCGAAACTTCTTGTTGGGTTGAAAGGCACCCCGCCCACTTTGCCCTCGGCGGTTGTCAAACCGCATTATTTCGTTCAACTCTCGTTCTGCTATGGTGGCCCTGCTGACCACCCCTGCCAATGTGGGTTTCTTGAAGATTGTCACCCTGGCTCTGATGTTTGGTCGAAGGCCCCGTTCAAACTTACGGGCCCTTCGGTGCTCAGTATCCACCATGTAGAATGCATAGACGGACAGCTTAAGGAATTCTTTGTGGTATTCTGCCACCGTCATGTTGACTTGCATCAATGAGATGAAGGCTTGAGTCTGGCTTTCTCGTTCCTCCTCCGGAAAATATTGTTCTAAGAAGGTGGCTGAGAACCATTCCCATGTCATGATGGTCCTTTCCCCTTCTAGCACCAGTGCTTGTTGCTTTTCCACAATTTCCCACCAACTACTGGCATCCTCGATCAGTTGGGAAGTGGCCAGTAAGATTTTATCAGCAGGATTGGCAATATGGAGCAGATTAAAGATTTGAGTGATCCTTTTTAACCAATGCTCCACTCCGACGGCCCCTTCCATTCCCCTGAAGTAGGGAGGGTACTGTTGTTGAAAATCCTTGACCATCTTCCGTTTACTGGGGTCGCTGGCGGTCGTATTTCCGCTTGAGTGTTGTTGAAGAGCAGAAGCGACTGCCACTTGAACTACGTCTCTTAGCTCGGGAGGTACACCTTGTATGTTTATACTATTCTGTCCCTCGGCTGGATGAAGTGGTGTTACCTCCTCTTGATGCGGTGGTTGTACTTCCTCTCCCTGACGAGGGGGTGTTACTTCTTTCTCTACTCGTGGGCTGCGGCGGGTTCTTCTTTTTGGCGGCATTTCCTAAGTCATCGAAAAATATTGACTTAGTTCTTTCTCAATATTGGCGCGTTTCATATTTAGTTTTGAAAACATTTTCCAATATACACATACTTAGTTTTTTTTTGTTTTTTTTTGAAGGGATAATTCCTAAGTATTAAGTATTGTCTCTCGTATTGGGGAAAATTGCCAAATATGCATACTTGGTTTGGGGAAAACTTCCCAAATAGCTATGTTTGTCCATTTTTTGTGAAATCGGGGAAAATTTTCCAATGTTCGATTAATCCATCAAGGTTATAATGATTGTACTTCCCTTACTATCATTTTCTTACGTCAAATGTGGCGCTCAGATTGAATGTTTCAGTCTGAGTCAATCGAAGTAGATTAATCCGGCCCCCGTGCAGCGGACTCCGAAGAGTCGCTCAGTTGGGATTCTTATCCGTCAGTGAGACGTGAAACCGTCTTAATCATACTTCGAGAAATTCATTCTTCCGATTTCGCTCTGATACCAACTGTAACGCCCTCCCCCATTTTCACCGAAATCAGAGTCTAAATATTTTTTTTTTTTTGAATTAAGAGGTGACAACGGCGCGAACGTCATGACGCGAGTTAAGTCCGAGCTTCTCAAGCCCGGCCCTTAATTGGCCAACCCCACGCATGCGCGAAACGAAGTCCACTATTACGGTTCATGAGTAGGAAGTAAGCTCGCGAAATGTAACCACATGCGGAACATTATAATAGATACTATCCTACCGGTTTTAGATAGAAGGGAAGATACATCATTAAATTACTAACATACCCCAATGTTCATAATTATGTCTCAAAATGATATCGTACAGAATATAATCCAGACCATAGCAAGAAATCAAAAATATTACATGTAAGCCAGCTAAGCTACTTAAATTACAACTTTTCCCAAAATAAAACTTTGATAAACAAGTAGCTGCTATCCCAAGCTCCTAAGCTTGACTCCCGTCTCGTCCACTGTTTCCTCCGTCTCCTGTGTCACCAGCTAGGGTGGAAGTAGGGCGTTAGTCAACACGCCCAGTAGGACTCCAAGTAGGGCTAGCACATGGATTAGTGATAACAAGCATACTGATAGCAATATAATAAAACATATAATGAATGCCATGCCATGGGTGTTTATGCCATGTGTCCCACCCATCATCCATATCATCATAAAAATGCCATATCCCCCTTGACGGTAAAACCTCGTCAAGGTGTCCCCATGTTTGCTTCTTGGTCGCCCCGACGGAGCATGGACTCCGATGATACCATATCAACTATCCCCATGTCTGTTCTCGGTCGCCCCGACGGAGCATGGACTCCGGTTATAGCATAGCAAGCTATCCCCATGTCTGTTCTCGGTCGCCCCGACGGAGCATGGACTCCAGTTCCTTTATTTTTCCGCCCATGCCATGCATGAGATGTAAGTGCATTATGCTAGGTAATATATATGTATAATTCATATCCATAATATAGGATAGGAATATAATTCATATTCATAATATAAGATCCATAGGATAGGAATATAATCCATAGTATTGAAAATACCATCCATAGCATTAAAACATTATCCACAAAAGAAACCATATAATTACCGAAATGAAATATGGAAACCATCATATACATATAATCCACGGCTTACAAATAGGTAGGAATCCTACCTAATATCGATAACATCCTTTTCCGTTTTCGTCCGATAATTCTGGTCGCTGATCGGTACCGTTTGTGATGTCTCGATACCTTATTATACATTTCCGAAGTTAGTCTATTTCTTATTCATGATTAAGTCTCTAACTGATCATAAACCTAGGTTCATTAATGCTCTTTAACCATGTTACAAGATTATCATAATTCAGCCCTTATCTCAGCCTCTTCTTCCATTGATTAAAACACATAAATAATTCGATACATAACTGACCCATACGCTTAGGCCCATTAATGACTTACCAATCATGTCGTAGGATCATTAAAAGCAGTCCCTTTAATTAAACCTAACCACCATTTATCCTACAAGATTAACAGCGACCTCTGAAAATACTCAAAAACTGTACACTTCAATTCAGCCGACTGAATCATGAGTTCAGTCGACTGAATCACAGATTCAGTCGGCTGATTTTGAATCAGATCATCTGTTTGTCTTGCCAGTTCAGTTTCAGTCGACTGAAATACACATTCAGTTGGCTGAAACATGGTTCGTACCCTTTTCAGTCGACTGAATCACAGATTCAGTCTGCTGACTTTGTATCAGATTATCTGTTTGTTCTGCCAGTTTATTTTCAGTCTACTGAATCATAGATTCAGTCGGCTGAACTGCCAATCATCCATTTACGTATTCATTAAGCATTCCTTCAGTCGGTTGAATCATACATTCAGTCGGCTGAAGCTTCCAGAACCATTTTCTTATCCGAGATGTTTGTGTTCAGTCGACTGAATCACAGATTCAGTTGGCTGAAATTCCCAGAAACTCCTTCTATTATCAGCCACCACAATTTCAGTCGACTGAAACCCTTATTCAATCGGCTGAAACTCCCAGAAACTCGTTTCTGATTTTGTACACCCTTCCTTCGTGATTTCCTTAAAAATATTCCATTCTTAAATCATTAAAACTTAATATCTTGTTTAGAGATACTTACAATCTGTGGCTCTCCTGGTTGTCTCTTTCTCCTCTTGTTCCTTAACCTTTCTCCTTGATACTCAGCCAATGGTGAGCTTGATCAAAATAAGATCAGTAAGGTTTGGTTCGGCCCAGGTGTAGTATGTTTGAGAGGGAAAAAGGAGGAGAGAATGGAACAATATCTCAAGTCTTGGGTGTTAGGAGTATGGTCAGCCAAGCTTGGGTTCTCTTCTTCCCTTCTAAGTCTCTTTCTCTTCTTTTCTCTTTGGTTCCTTTCTTTGGAATAGAGGGGACGACGGTTTTGGAAGAGATGGAGAGATGGAGAGGGTGTGATGATTGGTTTTGACTCCATCTACCAACTAAGCATGGAGGGAGGTATGGCCTTGCATGGCCCCAATTTTAGGGCCATTGTCCCCTTTAGTGGAGGTGGTTGGAATGGGTTTGAACCACCACCCATTCCAACAAGTTTGGTGAGTCAAGTAAGATGGAAACCCTCTTGACTCACCCCACTACCTTTGTGACTCACTCCCCTCTTAACTCACTTAATTATTTTAATTTTATTATTCAACTTAGCCCCCTTCAATTCCTTCATGAATCCACCCATGGTTGACCAAGTCAACCATGGTGGCCAGCCCCACCAATTCCTTAGTCAACTGCCACCTCACTTGATGAGGTGGAGGTGGGTCCCACTTGGTTATGTTAGCTTAATCATCTCATCATTAACTTAGGGGGGTTCAATTCCAATCAATTGAGTTACCATTGGGCCCATGGCCCAATTAAATTATTTTCTACCATTTACCTTAGAGTTTTGAGTTAATTTCAATCCATTGGGTCCCACATGGTTATCGGGCCCACTTTGACCATTATTGACCTTTTAGATGCGTCCCATCCAATCCATGGTCCATTGGGTCCTTCTTGAGCCTTTGTCCCAAAATTTGATCCATTTGGCATTCCATCACATCAAAATTCAAATTAAAGTAAATAAATGCCAAATATATATTGATTTAAAATTTCGGGCTATTACAATAGAATCCTCTTTTGAAATTTTTATCCCGAAAATTCGAGCGAAGTAGGGGTTCAAAAACAACTCATGCGAAGAGCTCCGGATAAGCGGCTTTCATCTCCGACTCAAGTTCCCAGGTGGTTTCCTCACTGCCATGTCGTTCCCATACCACCTTGATGAACTGAATGGCGCGGTTCCGCAGTACCCTTTGTTCGCTCCCGATCACTCTAACCGGCTTCTCCACATATGTCACATCGCTTTGTACATCGATGTCTTGAACATTTAATACATGAGAAGGAAAATGCTTGTACTTCCTTAGCATGGACATATGAGATACATCATGTAAAGACGATAGCTGTGGAGGGAGCGCTAACTGATAAGCTACCCCCCCCCCCCCCCCCGACCCTTTTCAGTATCAGAAATGGCCCCACAAATCTAGGCGACAGTTTCCCTTTCTTCCCGAACCTCGTGTGCCCCTTCCGTGGTGAGACTTTTAGAAATACCAAGTGTCCCACCTCAAACTCGAGGAACCTTCTCCTCTTGTTGGCATAGTTCTTCTGACGGCTCTGTGCAGTGAGTAGATGTTGCCGTATCAACTTAATCTGTGTTGTAGTCTCCGTAACCAAATCTGGCCCAATCAACGCAGGCTCACCGGCCTCTGTCCAACACACTGGCGATCTACACGGCCTACCATACAAGGCCTCAAATGGAGCCATCTGTAGGCTTGCCTGGTAACTGTTATTATAAGAGAACTCCACCAGTGGCAGATGATCCTCCCATCCGCCCTTGAAGTCTAGCATGCATGCTCTCAGTATATCTTCTAGTGTTTGTATCGTCCTCTCTGACTTTCCATCAGTCTGTGGATGAAATGCTGTGCTAGTTAATACATCGGTCCCCATAGCTGACTGCATGCTCTGCCATACCCTGCCGGTGAATCGACCATCCCTGCCGGACACAATAGACCGGGGAATACCATGTAGCCTGATGATCTCTCGGATGTACCGTCGACCCAACGTCTCTAATGAATCTGTCATTTTGATGAGAAGGAAAATGCGGACTTGGTCAACCGGTCCACTATGACCCATATCGCATCATTGCCCTTTGATGACCTTGGCAACCATGTTACAAAGTCCATGGATATGTGTTCCCATTTCCATTCTGGCACTGGTAAGGGTGTGAGTAGGCCTGGTGCTTGCCGATGTTCTGCCTTAACCTGCTAACAAGTTAAGCAATGAGCAACAAACTCTGCTACATCTTTCTTAAGTCCATGCCACCAATAGTGCCTCTTAAGATCATGATACATCTTGGTGCTGCCTGGGTGGATAGAGAGTTTGTTTTGGTGTGCTTCAATTAGCAACTCTCTTCTGCAATTCTTAGGCACGTATGTCCTGCCTCGGAACATAAGACCCTGTCCGGGTCGTAACTCCCACTCCGGTACGACCTCACCGGTAGACATCTTCGCCCAAATCTCTTTCACTGCTGGATCTGTCTGTTGTTTTCGTTCAATCTCAGAAACCATGCTAGATCGTATGATCAGATTATATATGGTTCCATGATTATTGAGGTAGAATTTAAATTCTCTGATGGTATTCAATACCTCCCATTCCGTCCTGATCAAGCTGGCTACCGTCGCATGTGACATGCGGCTGAGGGCGTCCGCCACTTTGTTCGCCTTGCCAGGATGGTACCGAAGTGCGAACTCATAATTCGCCAAATATTCCATCCATCTGCGCTGTCTCATGTTGAGTTCTTTCTGATCAAATAAGTATTTCAGACTCTTGTGATCTGAGAACACCTCAAACTTTTCACCATAGAGGTAGTCTCTCCAGCTTTTGAGAGCGAAGACCACCGCTGCTAATTCTAGATCATGTGTGGGATAATGGCGTTCATGAATTTTCAACTGTCTTGATCCGTACGCCACCGCACGATTACCTTGACTGAGTGTACACCCCAGTCCCTCACCGGAGGCATCACAGTACACCTCATAATTTCTGCCTCTTTCCGGCAAGATCAGAATAGGAGCGGTCGTAAGCCTCTCCTTTAGTTCCTCAAATGTCTAGTTGCATAGATCTGACCACTGAAATTTGACTCCTTTCTGTGTGAGTCGGGTAAGTGGAGCTGCAATCTTGGAGAAGTCCATGATGAATTTCCGGTTGTAACCGGCCAATCCCAGAAAACTGCGGATCTCGGTCACATTAGTCGGCACTTTCCACTCCTTCACTGCCGCTACTTTAGCTGGGTCCACGGCTATACCTTCCTCTGATATAATGTGCCCCAAGAAGTTGACTTCAGATAGCCAGAATTCACACTTGTTGGCTTTGGCATACAATTGGTTCTTCCTCAAGGTGTCTAAGGCTATCCGCAGGTGTTCAGCATGTTCCTTCTTACTTTTGGAGTCGATCAGGATATCATCAATGAATACAATCACAAACCGATCCAAGTAAGGACGGAATATCCTATTCATCAGGTCCATGAACATAGTCGGTGCGTTAGTAAGTCCAAACGGCATGACCACATATTCATATAAGCCATACCGTGTCCTGAAGGCTGTCTTCTCTATGTCCTCCTCCCTAACCCAGATTTGATGGTACCCGGGCATTAGATCAATCTTGGAGAAGTAAGAGGAACCCCTAAGTTGATCAAACAAATCGTCAATCCAGGGAAGGGGATACTTATTCCTGACAGTCAGCTGGTTCAACTTTCTATAATCCACACACATTCGCAGAGTACCGTCTTTCTTCTTCACAAATAATACCGAGGCTCCCCATGCGGATGTGTTGTTCCGAATAAAACCCAGTCTGAGCAGTTCATCAATCTGCTTTTTCAACTCAGTCATCTCAGCTGGTGCCATCCTATAATGGGGTAATGATACTGGAGTGGCGCCGGGGTATAACTTGATTTCAAAATCTATCTCCCTCTTGGGTGGCAAACCAGGGAGCTCTGTACGAAATACCTCGGCATAATCTGCTACTACCGCCGGAAGTTCAGTTATTCATGCCCTATCTAATCTGAGACTGTTCAAGGTAAGATGGTTCAATTCTTCCTGCAGCCTTCTAGGGATGCCCTGCCTGTCAGCGTGAACCACGTATTGCTCTCCCTCGGGTGACCAAACTATCACCCTACGAAGGTGGCAATCAATATGGGCCTGATATGTAGTTAGCCAGTCCATGCCAAATATAACATCGTATTCGGCCATATCGATTACTAAGTAGTTGAACTCGAATTTGAATCCAGTGAGTTCAGTGTTCAATGCCGTACATATGAGTCCTAATGATGTGTCTCCGACTGGAGATACAATTGTGAGTGATGTGGACAGGTTTTGTACTAGTGTGCCCGTAGCAGATATGAATGCAGTAGATATAAATGAATGTGACGCTCCAGAGTCAAATAATGTAACAACGTAGGAACTACCAATTACAACCATACCTTGCATCACCGAGCGATCCACCGCTACTGGAGTCGGTATGGTGAAAAGTCGTCCAGATCTGGTAGGGGTTGGCGCTCGTCCTGCCTGATTGTATGTTCTACCTCCTCGCGACTGAGTTGGTCTGGATGGAGGGTAGAAGGTACCCCTGGAGTTGGAGGGTCGGCTGATCTGGGGACATTCTCTCTTGAAGTGGCCCTGTTGGCCACACTGTTAACATGTGTTCCCCACCCCAGGGAACCTGTGTGACTGATGTTGATGAGGAGGGCTGATTAGGGCGAAAGTCCCCCGTAGATCCTGTGGAGAGTGAGGGTCTACTAGAATTTGGGCGAAACTTCTTGTTGGGTTGAAAGGCACCCCGCCCACTTTGCCCTCGGCGGTTGTCAAACCGCATTACTTTCGTTCAACTCTCGTTCTGCTATGGTGGCCCTGCTGACCACCCCTGCCAATGTGGGTTTCTTGAAGATTGTCACCCTGGCTCTGATGTTTGGTCGAAGGCCCCGTTCAAACTTACGGGCCCTTCGGTGCTCAGTATCCACCATGTAGAATGCATAGACGGACAGCTTAAGGAATTCTTTGTGGTATTCTGCCACCGTCATGTTGACTTGCATCAATGAGATGAAGGCTTGAGTCTGGCTTTCTCGTTCCTCCTCCGGAAAATATTGTTCTAAGAAGGTGGCTGAGAACCATTCCCATGTCATGATGGTCCTTTCCCCTTCTAGCACCAGTGCTTGTTGCTTTTCCACAATTTCCCACCAACTACTGGCATCCTCGATCAGTTGGGAAGTGGCCAGTAAGATTTTATCAGCAGGATTGGCAATATGGAGCAGATTAAAGATTTGAGTGATCCTTTTTAACCAATGCTCCACTCCGACGGCCCCTTCCATTCCCCTGAAGTAGGGAGGGTACTGTTGTTGAAAATCCTTGACCATCTTCCGTTTACTGGGGTCGCTGGCGGTCGTATTTCCGCTTGAGTAGTTGTTGAAGAGCAGAAGCGACTGCCACTTGAACTACGTCTCTTAGCTCGGGAGGTACACCTTGTATGTTTATACTATTCTGTCCCTCGGCTGGATGAAGTGGTGTTACCTCCTCTTGATGCGGTGGTTGTACTTCCTCTCCCTGACGAGGGGGTGTTACTTCTTTCTCTACTCGTGGGCTGCGGCGGGTTCTTCTTTTTGGCGGCATTTCCTAAGTCATCGAAAAATATTGACTTAGTTCTTTCTCAATATTGGCGCGTTTCATATTTAGTTTTGAAAACATTTTCCAATATACACATACTTAGTTTTTTTTTGTTTTTTTTTGAAGGGATAATTCCTAAGTATTAAGTATTGTCTCTCGTATTGGGGAAAATTGCCAAATATGCATACTTGGTTTGGGGAAAACTTCCCAAATAGCTATGTTTGTCCATTTTTTGTGAAATCGGGGAAAATTTTCCAATGTTCGATTAATCCATCAAGGTTATAATGATTGTACTTCCCTTACTATCATTTTCTTACGTCAAATGTGGCGCTCAGATTGAATGTTTCAGTCTGAGTCAATCGAAGTAGATTAATCCGGCCCCCGTGCAGCGGACTCCGAAGAGTCGCTCAGTTGGGATTCTTATCCGTCAGTGAGATGTGAAACCGTCTTAATCATACTTCGAGAAATTCATTCTTCCGATTTCGCTCTGATACCAACTGTAACGTCCTCCCCCATTTTCACCGAAATCAGAGTCTAAATATTTTTTTTTTTTTGAATTAAGAGGTGACAACGGCGCGAACGTCACGACGCGAGTTAAGTCCGAGCTTCTCAAGCCCGGCCCTTAATTGGCCAACCCCACGCATGCGCGAAACGAAGTCCACTATTACGGTTCATGAGTAGGAAGTAAGCTCGCGAAATGTAACCACATGCGGAACATTATAATAGATACTATCCTACCGGTTTTAGATAGAAGGGAAGATACATCATTAAATTACTAACATACCCCAATGTTCATAATTATGTCTCAAAATGATATCGTACAGAATATAATCCAGACCATAGCAAGAAATCAAAAATATTACATGTAAGCTAGCTAAGCTACTTAAATTACAACTTTTCCCAAAATAAAACTTTGATAAACAAGTAGCTGCTATCCCAAGCTCCTAAGCTTGACTCCCGTCTCGTCCACTGTTTCCTCCGTCTCCTGTGTCACCAGCTAGGGTGGAAGTAGGGCGTTAGTCAACACGCCCAGTAGGACTCCAAGTAGGGCTAGCACATGGATTAGTGATAACAAGCATACTGATAGCAATATAATAAAACATATAATGAATGCCATGCCATGGGTGTTTATGCCATGTGTCCCACCCATCATCCATATCATCATAAAAATGCCATATCCCCCTTGACGGTAAAACCTCGTCAAGGTGTCCCCATGTTTGCTTCTCGGTCGCCCCGACGGAGCATGGACTCCGATGATACCATATCAACTATCCCCATGTCTGTTCTCGGTCGCCCCGACGGAGCATGGACTCCGGTTATAGCATAGCAAGCTATCCCCATGTCTGTTCTCGGTCGCCCCGACGGAGCATGGACTCCGGTTCCTTTATTTTTCCGCCATGCCATGCATGAGATGTAAGTGCATTATGCTAGGTAATATATATGTATAATTCATATCCATAATATAGGATAGGAATATAATTCATATTCATAATATAAGATCCATAGGATAGGAATATAATCCATAGTATTTAGAATACCATCCATAGCATTAAAACATTATCCACGAAAGAAACCATATAATTACCGAAATGAAATATGGAAACCATCATATACATATAATCCACGGTTTACAAATACGTAGGAATCCTACCTAATACCGATAACGTCCCTTTCCGTTTTCGTCTGATAATTCTGGTCGCCGATCGCGTACCGTTTGTGATGTCTTGATACCTTATTATACATTTCCCAAGTTAGTCTATATCTTATTCATGATTAAGTCTCTAACTGATCATAAACCTAGGTTCATTAATGCTCTTTAACCATGTTACAAGATTATCATAATTCAACCCTTATCTCAGCCTCTTTTTCCATTGATTAAAACACATACCTAATTCGATCCATAACTGACCCATACACTTAGGTCCATTAATGACTTACCAATCATGTCGTAGGATCATTAAAATCAGTCCCTTTAATTAAACCTAACCACCATTTATCCTACAAAATTAACAAAGACCTCTGAAAATACTCAAAAACTGTACACTTCATTTTAGTCGGCTGAATCATGAGTTCAGTCGATTGAATCACAGATTCACTCCGCTGATTTTGAATCAGATCAGTCTGTTTGTCTTGCCAGTTCAGTTTCAGTCCACTAAATACACATTCAGTCTGGCTGAAACATGGTTCGTACCCTTTTCAGTCGACTGAATCACAGATTCAATTGGCTGACTTTGTATCAGACTATCTGTTTGTTCTGCCAGTTTATTTTTAGCCGACTGAATCTATGATGCAGTCGGCTGAACTGCCAATCATCCATTTACGTATTCATTAAGCATTCCTTCAGTCGGCTGAATCATAAATTCAATCAGCTGAAGCTTCCAGAACCCTTTTCTTATCCGAGACATTTGTGTTCAGTTGATTGAATCACGGATTCAGTTGGCTGAAACTCCCAGAAACTCCTTCTATTATCAGCCACCACAATTTCAGTCGACGGAAACCCTTATTCAGTCGGCTGAAACTCCCAGAAACTCATTTTTGATTCATCCATTGTCAGTTCAGTCGACTGAATCTTTGATTCAGTCGACTGACTGTTTTGTCAGTCTTCTCCATTGCATATTTTGTACGCCCTTCCTTTGTGATTTCCTTAAAAATATTCCATTCTTAAATCATTAAAACTTAATATCTTGTTTAGAGATACTTACAATCCGTGGCTCTCCCGGTTGTCTCTTTCTCCTCTTGTTCCTTAACCTTTCTCCTTCTTCTTTCTCCTTGATACTCAGCCAATGGTGAGCTTGATCAAAATAAGATCACTAAGGTTTGGTTCGGCCCAGGTGTAGTATGTTTGAAAGGGAAAAAGGAGGAGAGAATGGAACAATATCTCAAGTCTTGGGTCTTAGGAGTATGGTCGGCCAAGCTTGGGTTCTCTTCTTCCCTTCTAAGTCTCTTTCTCTTCCTTTCTCTTTGGTGCTTTCTTTGGAATAGAGGGGAGGATGGTTTTGGAAGAGATGGAGAGATGGAGAGGGTGTAATGATTGGTTTTGACTCCATCTACCAACTAAGCATGGAGGGAGGTATGGCCTTGCATGCCCCCAATTTTAGGGCCATAGTCCCCTTTAGTGGAGGTGGTTGGAATGGGTTTGAACCACCACCCATTCCAACAAGTTTGGTGAGTCAAGTAAGATGGAAACCCTCTTGACTCACCCCACTACCTTTGTGACTCACTCCCCTCTTAACTCACTTAATTATTTTAATTTTATTATTCAACTTAGCCCCCTTCAATTCCTTCATGAATCCACCCATGGTTGACCAAGTCAACCATGGTGGCCGGCCCCACCAATTCCTTAGTCAACTGCCACCTCACTTGATGAGGTGGAGGTGGGTCCCACTTGGTTATGTTAGCTTAATCATCTCATCATTAACTTAGGGGGGTTTCAATTCCAATCAATTGAGTTACCATTGGGCCCATGGCCCAATTAAATTATTTTCTACCATTTACCTTAGAGTTTTGAGTTAATTTCAATCCATTGGGTCCCACATGGTTATCGGACCCACTTTGACCATTATTGACCTTTTAGATGTGTCCCATCCAATCCATGGTCCATTGGGTCCTTCTTGGGCCTTTGTCCCAAAATTTGATCCATTTGGCATTCCATCACATCAAAATTCAAATTAAAGTAAATAAATGCCAAATATATATTGATTTAAAATTTCGGGCTATTACATTCCATGGTTTAATATTCCCTCCATTCATGTATATTTTTCTCCATAATTCACCACATACTTAGTCCCATTAATGATTTAATGACCATGACATAACATCCCTAAAATCAGCCACTTAATTTAATTAAATTTGCAGTCATCTAATCTCATACATAATTTAATATTTAACCCATAACATGACCTACAAATGGGTCATGGGTTCAGCCATACACCATGGCCGAACCTATGATGCCTATTTTCCATTTTTCTTGGGTCCATTCTACCTCATTTGGTCCTACAATAAATAAATTTAAATCATACATTTAAATCACCCTTTCATAACCATCATGAGATATACTTTGGTCCATTTAATTTAACCATCATTCCATTTTATTTTCTATGGTTCCAAGACCCCATATTTTCCTCAAAGTCTCCCCATGGGGTTCGGCCATGGTGGTCCATAATTTTATTTTAAAAGCCTCATTTCCACTTGTTTAAAACCTTGTTTAAAACACAAAAAATCCACTTAATTACCATTAACCTTCTCCATTAATTTTAAACTCATGATTCCATCACCATAGGGTTCGGCCATACACCATGGCCAAACCCATGGTTCATGATTCTCCATTTTCCCATGCCTCTTGAGGCCACAAAATCATTCATATACTCCATGATTTTTCCTCATTTAAACCCCTTTAAATTTTTCCAACATTTAATCATTTACAACCCTAAAAATCTAATCATTCTCCATGATTTTAAACTTTAAAACCTTAATTAAAATCATCAACCATTTGCCATGGGGTTCGGCCATACTACTTGGCCGAACCCTATGGCCCATCAATCCATTCAAAAACCCATGTTTCCATGCTTAATCCATTTAATTCCATAACCTCCTTAATCATTTTATTTTTCTTAATCTATCTCTTCCATTTCATCCATTTCTCATCTTATCATTGGATGGATCTTAGATCTAAGGCCCATAACATTTGTGGCCACCATTCATTCTAAGAAATGGATTTCATTAACACATCTTAACCTTTAAAAAAATATAAATTCTTGTTTAAGAATTCCTTACCACACCGACGACTCCTCCGGCCTTTCTTTGCTCCCGTCAGACTCCTTGGCCTCCTTTCTCCTTCTTCTTGATCTTTGGTCGGCCAAAATGCTTGATCAATGGTGACACCCTCCAAACTTAGGGTCGGCCAAGGTAGGGTTAGATTTTGAGTGAGGGAGAGGGGAGGAAGGGATGGAAAATCATCTCAAGCTTGGGTCTTGAAGTGGTGGTTGGCCAAGCCTAGTTTTTTCCTTCTTTTCTTCTAAGTTTCTTCTTCTTTCTTGGTGTTTTCCTTGGGAGAGAGAGAGAGGACGGTTTTGGGAGAGTGAATGAAGAGATGGAGATGAGTGGTAAGGTAGAAACCATTCAATCCTTGATTCCTTAGCCCACACACTTCCATGATGGCCTTCACCCACCAAACATGGCTCACTTGTCCTTGGTGGTGGTGGTTGAGACCAAACCACCACCAAGCCAACGGTTTGGTGTGTGTTTGAATGAGTGGTTTGGTCTTCCTCCCTTTGACCACTTGGCCATATGATGAGAGGTATGGGTCCCCATACCTTGAGTGGTGGTGGTTGAGTTGAAACCACCACCCTAAGTCCATGGTATTTTTGTGTTTCTTTGAGTGGTTTCAATGGGATGAAACTACCATTTGACTTATCCATTTGACCCTAATTTGACCAACCTAATTAATTAAATCAAATCCTTACTTAGGTTAATTAATTCCTATTTAATTTTAATTCCATTAACTTCTCTTTCTAAGAAATCCACCCATGGTTGACCAAGTCAACCATGGTGGACGGCCCCCACCAATACCTACCCTACCCGCCACCTCACTTGATGAGGTGGAGGTGGGCCCCATTCGGCCATATCACTTAAACCCCATTAATCTTAACTTAGATGATTTAAAATAATTTAATTAACTTAATCCACTTTAATTGTCCTTAGTCCCCTTAACCTATCCATGGTTGACCAAGTCAACCATGATGGTCGGCCCCACCTTTTCCTTGGTCCACACGCCACCTCACTTGGTGAGGTGGAGGTGGGACCCACTTGGTTAGGCCATCTTAATCATCTCATCATTAAATTCGGTGGGTTTAATTTCAATTCAACCCTTTCCATCAATCGGGTCACCATTGGGCCCATGGCCCAATTAATTTATTTTCTACCTTTTACCTTAAAGTTTGAATTATTTTGATCCATTGGGTCCCACATGGTTATCGGGCTCACTTTGACCATTATTGACCCTTTAAATGGATCCCATCCAATCCATGGTCCATTGGACCATACTTGGGTCTTTGCCCCAAAATTTGATCCATTTAACATCCATCTATCAAAATTCCAATTTTTTTCATTATTAAAATAAATAAATGCCATATATGTTGATTTAAAAATTGGGGCTATTACAAATCCATCCCTAATATCACTCTATCAATGAGTATCATCTATCCATGGTTAATAACCATCCATGAATATAATCCTTCCATGGGCATAATCCATCCTTGGGCATACTTAATCTAGGGACACATCATCTATCATGAGATATTCTATACGTAGGAATAACACTCGAATGAATCACTACACGACTGTGGTAACAACATCAAATCATAAATATACCCCGACCCCTAATAAGACTTAGGGCCCATGACTTACTAAGCGGAAGACCCACGTCTAACGTGATCAAGTCTACCTCGTCCTGCATCCCTTCACGCCAAGGGTGATTCATTCAAGCTCTAAGGTGGTCGGACCATGTCTAATGAAGCTAGCACCACCTCCATGGGGTAAAATAGTATCTACCTTTGAGCATCCACGCACATCAAGTGTGCGAAATAGCCGTGAGAGCGCCCTCCAGCGCGTAGCTTGTGAGGGACCCACTCCTCAACAGGTAACCCTATGGAATCAAGTCTCCGTATCTCATATCGAGGCTCCCACAGTCTCATGGCTACTCTAAGCTTACTCATGGAATCTATATACTTATCTCATCAATATCACGTGAGGGACGCACCCATACCATGTCTCAATCATCAATATCACGTGAGGGGTGCACCCATACCACGTCTCAATATTATCAAGTGACCTCGTCACCTACATCTCAGTGCCAAAGTCCTCATAAACTCTTAAGTTTGCATACTTTATTAAAAATATTCAAACTTCCATCACAATAAAAGGGTTGGTAGGGTTAGAACAAACCCTTCAAAGAACCAAAACATATCCACAACCCTTACAAAATCTCCCCTTTCCTCGACATTTTCTTAACATTTATTAGCCTAACCTTCCGTAGAAGACCTTGCATCATCACCAAAATAGAAGAAGTTGTCAGGGCATGTCGTCGACGTGTGCCCCAACACTCCACAAGTCAGACAGGGTATTATTCTCGGTCCCCCAATGTAAGGACAGTTAGTCCTCTCCTTCCCAGTGCCCGTGAAGTCCACAAACAGGGCAAATAACCTCAAAGGGGTAGGGGCAGAAAGTATAGCTGTGCCCCTCCTGGTTGGACAATTCGCACATATACCCGGGTGAGATCTCCCCTATCGATTCTCCTATCATTGAGATATCTCCCATATTCTCTTCTGGAAAAAGTGTTGGAATCACTTCGACATCTTCGGGTGATCCTACCTGGACGTCTACATTAACTCCCACAGCGCGGTCTGCCCTGCTGGAGTTGTTGGAAGAAGAAACCAGATCTATAGGATAGCTAGGGGTTCCTCTGTCCCACAAATCTGTATACTTTATGTTGCTCGACATATCTGTATCACAACAACAGAAGCATATCAATGACAACCGCAGTTCTATTCAAACTAATCTTTAGTTTTGGGGAATTTCCCTATGTATCACATAATCTCACTTGTTTGGGGAAATTACCAAATAAACATCTTGTGTTTCTTGTCCTTGGGAAAATTACCAAATGAACACTCTTTGTATTTCTTTTCTTTTTTTTTGGGAAACTTCCTAAGTATCAGGCGTTGCTTTCTTGTTTCGGGGAAATCGGAGAAATATCTCCTATTTTGCTATGTTTGATAAATCCATTTATAGTGACTGTACTTCCCTTACTATCATTCATTTTTCGCCAAGTGTTGCTCTCAGATTGAATGATTCAGTCTGAGTCTAACGAAGTAAATTAATCCGGCCCCTGTGCAGCGGACTCCGAAGAGTCGGTCAATTGGGATTCTTATCTGTCACTGAGACATGAAACCGTCTTAGTCTTACTTCGAAGCATTCAACCTTCCCGTTTCGCTCTGATACCAACTGTAACGCCCCGCCCTTTTTCACTCGTCAAAAATCAGAACCTATTTTTTTTTTTATAAATAAAGAGTGAGAGAGAGCGAGACGTCACTGACGCAAGCTAAGTCCGAGCTTCCAAAGTCCGACCCTTAACTGGCCAACCATACGTGTGCATGGACCAAGTCCACTAAAACGGTTCACACGTACTCAAGTTAACATGCGGAATAATCATAGATGCAGAAATATAATAGAATAACAATTCTATTCCATTTTAGATAGCAGAGTAGTCCAACACTTACCAGTAATTATCTTAAGTTAACATCTAAACCATAGCAAATAATCTAAGTTTTTACATTCCCGACTACTAGCTACTCAAATACATTATCCATGAGTAACTTAAACAAAATGCAATCTTAATCTTCCAAGCTCCTCAGCTTGGGTCTGATCATGTCCATCGTTCCGTTCAATTTATGTGTCATCAACTAGGGTAGAAGTAGGGCGTTAGACAACGCGCCCAATAGGTATTCCAATTAGGATCAAACACATGGGTTAGTACCAAAAATCCAGATATAATACATCATATCGTATCTGTAAAACATCATATCCAAAATAGTGTATGATAATAGAGATCCAATCATACAGATAAAAACCAGTAATAGTGCATGATAATAGAGATCATAATCATCCTGATGCAATGCCATGCCATGTGTGCCATATGCCATGAGTCCCACCCATCAGCCATAACACAATCACAAAACATCCTCTTGATGGAAAGCTCCTCATCAAGGTATCCTCACAAAACATAGTATCCTCTTGATGGGAAACTCCTCATCAAGGTATCCCCACAGTTGTCTTATGGAGGCCCCGACGGAGTGTGGTCTCCAGTTACCTCTTGATGGGATAATGCACATCAAGGTACCCCTCACAACTTATGGACGCCCCGACTGAGCGTGGGTCTCCGGTTACCTCTTGATGGTTAATGCACATCAAGGTACCCCTACAGTTACCTTACGAACGCCCCGACGGAGTGTGGTCTCCTGTTACATATCATCCCTCCCATGCCATGCCTGAGATGCAAATGCCAACATGCTATGAAATAATACAAACCATAGCATTAAAAATCCATATTTGGAACATAACATTTGATACAAAATAACTCATCAAAATATAAATTAAAACCATCATACATATCCCATGGTATCAATGAGGTAGGAATCCTACCAATGACCACTAGTGTGTCCTTTCGTTTTTGTCCGAAAACCGATCACCGATCGTACACCTTGTGAGGTCCCGTTACCTTATTACATATCAATCAATTAAACCCATGTTCCATTTGATTTACAATTATGTCTAAGTCCATAAACACATCTTTGTGGGGTTCGGCCATACAGCATGGCCAAACCTCACCCACTTGAATTTGCCCTCTTTTATTTATTAACCAATCCACATAGGTTCAACCATCTAAGAAGCCCTAAGTTCACAAATAATCCTTTGTGGGGTTCGGCCATACAACATGGCCGAACCTCACTCCCTTAGTGTTGTGCCCTTCTTTTTAGTCCTTTGATCTTTAAATTAAATCCAAGATCATGCCATCTTTGATTCATAAATCTAATCACTTATACAATAATTATTTAACATTGATAACAACCTAAGTCCACAAAACATTCCCCATGGGGTTTGGCCATACACCATGGCCGAACCCATGGTCCATCATTTTCACCCATATTTACCTCTTTGCCATTAATCTTTCCATGGCTACTCACTTAGCTTATATATGCATAACTTGAGTCCCAACATCATTCCATTAGTTTTACATTAATGGAAGCCCTAAATCCATAAAACATTTTCTATGATTCAATCATTCACTTAGGCCATTTATTCATGTCTAAATCCAAAACATGATCCATGGGGTTCTGCCATACACCATGGCCGAACCCATGGTCCTTTAATTTCACCATTTGGGCCATTCTTTCCTTCCATAGGTAATCACCTAATTTACTTACCCATACTTAGATCCATACATGATCCATAACCAAACATAGATCCATAAATGAATCCTCCATTTCCTAGCTTAATCATTAATTCATTTAAACATGTATAAATCTCCACATGATCCATTAAAATGGTCCATGGGGTTCAGCCATACAACATGGCCGAACCCATGGTGTCCCATTTTCATCCTCTCTTTAAATCCTTCATCACATTAAGTTCATAAATCAAGTCCCTCCATGGGGAAGTTCAATCATACTCTTAGGTCATCATTTAGACCCAAAGTCCATCAACATGACTCCCATTATTTTCATGATCCAATTGCATCTTAGTCCGTCAGCAATACATCCATTTAAAACCATATAAAATCATTAATAACCTTCCATGGGGTTCGGCCATACAACATGGCCGAACCCATGGTCCAAGGTTCTTCACCATCATAACATTTTAGATCTACTTAAAATCACCAATCATCTCCCATCATTATTATCCTTTAACATCTTTAAACATCAACAACATACCTCCATGGGGTTCGGCCATACACCATGGCCGAACCCTATGGTTCATCAATTTATTCTAAAAATCATACATCCAAGATTTAATCCTTTTATGGGGTTCAGCCATACACCGTGGCCGAACCTCATCCAACCCTTCATTTGTCCTTAATGATCCATTTTACCTATTAGGGTTTTGTCCATCTTTTCCATCTTATTTCTTGGATGGATTTTTACATCCATGGTCCATAACATTTTTGGCCAACTTCCCAATCCAAAATGAAATGTTCCCTTAACTTCTTTCCAATTAATAAAATCTTATCAAGTACTTACCGATTCCGCGATTCCTCTGGTTTCTTTCACTCCTTCTTGCTCCTTTCCTTCCTTAGCCTCTTCTTCCTTCCTTCTTGATCTTTGGCCGAAATTGATCTTGATAAAATCCTCTAGAAGTGGTTCGGCCAAGAGGTATAGGTTTGAGAGAGAGAGAGAGAGAAGCTTGGGATAGAAAGTACTCCAAGTCCTTTGTCTTGAGAGTGGTCGGCCTTGAGTGAGAGATGGAGAGAGTGAGATAAAGCAAATAATTCTCTTTGCTGCCCAATGTAGTTCAGCCAAGGGTGGTATCCTTTGGTTGATACCCTTTTGTAACTCCCATGACCTTTCACCTCCCCATTGATACTTAGTTTGGGTGTTTCATCCCATGAGATGAAACTCCCAACCATATGCCCCTTGGGCTTCCATGTTCCAACGTGTATGCATGGGCATACTTTGTGTAACAACTAAAATCCCTTCAACTTCTCATTAATATTCCTTTTGGAGTTTCATCCCATGAGATGAAACTCCCACCCTTTCCAACGTGTAGCCTTATATGTACTTTGTGTAACAACCAACCTTTCAACTTCCTCATAATGATCCTTTTGGAGTTTCATCCAATGAGATGAAACTCCCACCTCCAACGTGTACACCTTGATTGTGCCTTTTGGGTTTCCTCCTTTGACATGGAAACCCTCCATCTTTCCACTCCACTCATTTTAATTCAACTCAACTTAAATGAACTCATTTTCCAACTCAAGCACTTGAACTCGCATTAATAAATTCTCAACTCATGTGAATTCACTTTCCAACTCAAGTATTATTTATCCCACTTGAGCTCATTCATTAACTCAACTCTATTGAACTCACCCATGGTTGACCAAGTCAACCACGGCTTAGCCGACTATGAACCATATAGTATTTAGGGTCCCACTTAGCCATTTCATTTACATGCCACCTCACTTGATGAGGTGGATCTCATGTCTTGTATCTTAATTGGTTATTAGACCCAATTATCAAACCTTACCCATTACTTCTAACTAGCTCATATATGATCCATTGGGTCCCAATTGGACTTTTGACCCAATTGACAACCTTGACCCAATTAAATAAATCTTACCCATTTATTTCAATTGAACCTTATTCATAATCCGTTGGGTCTTAATTGACCAATTGACCCAACTCCTTACCCATCTAAGGTCCATCTCCATTAATTTACAAATTAAATGGACAATTTCCATATATTTCCATAGCTTAAAAATCCGGGGTGTTGCAGCCAAAGAGTATTTGTTAAGGGAAATGTACCTAAAACCCCAAGGGTAAGTTTTTTTATTGTCATGAGGTTGGACATTACAAGATGGAATGCAGCCTTAGAAAGAGGCACATGGAGTATAAGGCACAAAAACAAGTGTCAAATCTTGATGGTAAAAGTCACCCACAAAATCCTCAGGTAAATCATGAAAGATACCCATCAAGACCTAATAGTAGGATACACCCAATGAAGGTGAACTCAAAGCATGACTTCTTGTTAAGACAACTCGACCAAGTATTGAGGGAGTTGAGATATCCAATACTTGGACCTCCAAGATATACACAAAGGAATGTGTATAAGCGATCTAACTCAACCATTTGGGGTCCTAGGAGATTGACCAACATCTAATCATGTGTTGCTATGGTTTTAGACTGAAATTCATATCTTAAAATCCTAGCACACTGAACTCTAGTGATTTGAAGAGTTCAAATAGTCCAAGTATTGTAACGCCCCGCCCTTTTTCACTAGCCGAAAATCATAGTCTATTTTTTTTTAAAAAAAAAAATAAAGAGTGAAAGAGAGCGGGAACGTCACGACGAGAGCTAAGTCTGAGCTTCCAAAGCCCGACCCTTAACTGGCCAACCATGCATGTGCGTGGACAAGTCCACTAAAACATTTCACACGCGATACTACGACTTGCGGAATAACCATTGCGGAAATAACATTGGATTACAACATTTACTTAGCAAGGAAGGCAATCAATATAAATTAACTTAATCCAGATTAATCATTAATCGATCTATAGCAAGTAGTCTAAGCTATTACATTCCCAAATACTAGCTACTCAAATTACATTGTCCATGAATAAACTTAAATAAAGTGAAACTAAATTATCCAAGCTCCTAAGTTTGGTTCCGATCGCGTCCTTCGTTCCGTCCATTTCCTATGTCATCATCTAAGGTAGAAGTAGGGTGTTATACAACGCGCCCAGTAGGTACTCCGAATAGGGTCAAACACATGATTTAGTATAAAAATCCAAATATAATACATCATGCCGTACTTGTAAAACATCGTATCCAAAACAGTGTATGATAATTGAGATCCAATTATACAGATAAAAGCCAAAAACAGTGCATGATAATAGAGATCATAATCATGCTGATTCAATGTCATGCCATGGGTGTCACATGCCATGAGTCCCACCCATCACCCATATCACAATCACATAGTATCCTCTTGATGGAAAATCCTCATCAAGGTATCCCCACAAATGCCTTACGGACGCCCGACGGAGCGTGGATCTCCAGTTACAAATCAATCATACATACCTCTTGATGGATGATGCACATCAAGGTACCCTCACGAATGCCTTACGGACGCCCCGACGGAGCGTGGATCTCCGGTTACAAATCAATCATACATCCCTCTTGATGGATAATGCACATCAAGGCACCCTCATGAATGCCTTACGGACGCCCCGACGGAGTTGGGTCTCCGGTTACATTTCATCCCTCCCATGCAATGCATGAGATGCAAATGCCAACATGCTATGTAATAATACAAATCATAGCATTAAAATCCCATCATTAAGACATATCATTTGATACCAAAATAAATCAAGTAAAACATTCACTAGTACATAATCCATGGTTTTCAACAAGGTAGGAATCCTACCAATGACCAACTAATGTGTCCTTGTGTTTTATTCCGAAAACTGCTCACCTATCGTACACCGCTTGTGAGGTCCCGTTACCTTATTACATATCAATAAATCAAATCATTGTTCCATTTAATTTCCAACCATACCTAAGTCGACAAAATACCTTAGTGGGGTTTGGCAATACAATATGGCCGAACCTCACTTACTTGGTTTTGGGTCCAAGGTCATTCCCTCTTTTGATTCATTAACCAATCACACATGAGTTAGTCTTTTAGCATCAATAAAACCCTAAGTCCACAAAACCTTCTCCATGTAACACCCCATCCTTTTCAGTCGAAATCAGAGTCTAGTTTTTTTTTAAAAAAATAAATAAACAAGTGATAAGAGCGGAGTGTCACGACGCGAGTTAAGTCCAGACTTCTAAAGTCCGACCCTTAAGTGGCCAAACCTATGTGAGCATGGACTAAGTCCATGAGAATGGTTCTCGCATAGTAAAGTATAATCTTTACGGAATATTACTTAATCTAACTGCGGATTATAATAGAACCTAAGTCTACTCCATTTTAGATAGCAAAGTACAAGTCGTATATCCAAAATTACCTTAAACTAAACATTCATTCAAACCAATCCAAACCATAGCAAATATTAACTAAGTTATTACATGCCAACATCTAACTACTCAAAATTACATGTCCATGTAAACTTAAACAAAATATCCATAAATAAATCCATTGAAATGCTCAAGCTCCTATGCTTGGTTTCCTTCGCGATCCTCGACCTTTCCGTTTCCTATGTCATCCACTAAGGATAGCAATAGGGCGTTAGAACAACGCACCCAGTAGGTGTTCCGATTAGGGCTACCACAAGGTTAGTATAAAACATGTATATAACATAGTAATACATGATCATCAAAATCTTACAAAAACAATGCTATGTATGTATGCAAATGTAATGAGTCCCACCCATCACAAGTATACATAGCCTCCTCTTGATGGGATTCTCATCATCAAGGTAACCTCCACATAGGTTGTTTGGACTCCCCGACGGAGTGTGGACCCTCCGGTTTTCGCTTGATGGGATTCTCATCATCAAGGTACCACCACATAGTTTTTTCGGATGCCCCGACGGAGTGTGGACCCTCCAGGTTACATAACCATCACCCCATGCCATGCATGAGATGTCAATGAATACATGCCATTTGTAAATAAATATTAGCATTCAAATCCTCTTTGAAACATAATAATTTAGCACATATCTCATAAAAATCAACATAAAAACAGCAAGTATAAATCGTGGCTACAAAGAGATAGGAAACCTACACAAAGGTCACTTAACAATATCCCCTCTTCTTAAACCGTCACTCGTTCGTGGTTGCGCACCGTTCAAAAAGACCCGTTACCTTGTTACATGTCAATAAGTCAAACACATATCGCATTGGTTTTCAATTTAAACCTAAGACCAAGAACACCATTTTGAGGGGTTCGGCCATACACCATGGCCGAACCTCACTCACTTGAATTTGATCTCTCTTTTTATTTAACCAATCCCATCCAAATATAACTTTGTGGGGTTCGGCCATACACCATGGCCGAACCTCACTTATTTTGTTTTAGTCCCTTCTTTGAGTTCTTAAGCCCAATCATATACTTCTATTGATCTATCCGTTTATAACTCAATCATCTTACCCGCATAATGAACTAAGTCCAAACAACACTTGTGGGGTTCGGCCATATACCATGGCCGAACCTCACTTACCTTAATTTTCACCCTTCCTTTTATTTAACACTTTAACACCACTTACTAATTTTTAAACCCTTAATCCACCAAATCCACCTAAGTGGGGTTCGGCCATACAACATGGCCGAACCTCACCATCATAATTGTGGTCCTTTTTAATTAAGTCCAAATGCCAATCCATTCATCTAACATTCACATATTAATTATCCACCATTGTCCATAAAATAACCTCACTCATTTAACTTGGGTCCCCTTTTAATCCTTGATATATTATTTCCACCCATTAAGTATATTAAAATAGTCCATAAAAATTTAATAACCAAACAACCTTAAATCCATACATATTATTTGATGGGGTTCGGCCATGTACCATGGCCGAACCTCATCTCTTCTTTTGATCCACTCAATCATTAAAATCCTTCTCAAGTACCAACCATCTTCCATCAATTGAACATACTATCCGTCATTTTCTCTCCATGGGGTTCGGCCATATGCATAGCCGAACCCTATGGTTCCTTAGTTCCATTAAAACTTTAACAAAACTAAACTCCTACACTTATGATTTCTTTACTTCAAATCCAATAACCTAAATCCAATGTCCTTTCATGGTGTTCGGCCATACAAAGTGGTCGAACCCTATGATCCTTGTTCATCCCTTTTTAAACATTATTAGCCACAATTTTAACCCTTGATAGGTTTGGCCATACAATGGCCGGATCATGCTTCCTTAACCATTTTATTTAACAAGTGTTTATTGAGCACTTACCAAAACCGCGACTCCTCCTGTTCTTTCACTCCTTCTTGATCCTCTCCTTCCTTAGTCCTTCTTGATCTTTAGCTGAGCCTAACCTTGCTGGAATCCCCTTGGAATAATTCGGCCAAGGTATAGATTTGAGAGTGAAATTGAGAGAGAAACTTGGGATGAAAATACCCAAGTCTTTGTCTTGTGGGTGGTCGACCTTGTGTGAAAATATTTGGAGATGGAACTCTATTTCTTTGATCCTCTTTCTCCTTGAGTGCTGGTCGGCAAAGAGAGGGTGAGAGAGAGTGGAATGAAACCTCTTTGATTAGTCAAATTCAGCCCAAGGGGTGGTGCCTCTTGGTGGCACCACTTGTAACTCCCATTTGCATTAACCAAAATTCTTTATGCTCACTTGGGGGTTTCATCCTTGGAATGAAACTCCCAAGGCTCCAACGGTGTCTCATTGCTTGGCTTGTATAACAGCCACCTCTCCATTATTGGCCCTTTTGGAGTTTCATGCATGAGAAATAATTCCCATGCATCCAACATTGTAGCCATTGCTTGTCTTGAGTAACCGCCACCGCTCCATTATTCTCATCAATGCCCCATGTCGGGGGTTTCATCTTTGAGATGAAACTCTCCCTTTCTTTCCCTCCAACGTGTGGACCACCTTATTTGAATTTGAAACACCAGCCTTTCAACCTCATACTTCACTCCTTTGAGATAAATATCTCTATAATTTCCCATCCAACTCATATGACTCAATTCACCCATTAAATTCAATTCAATCCAAACTCAATCATTTAATTCAACTTAACCCAATTAAGCTTGAGCTCACCCAATGGTCAAACAAGTCAAATACGACCCCTTGGGTCCCAATTGGGTCTTTTGACCCAAATAATCACCTTGACCCAATTAAATGTACATTACCCATTTAATTTAATTTGATCCTTATAACATGTCCATTGGGTCTAAATTGAACAATGGGCCCCACAATTTTCTCATCTATGGTCATAGCCTTCTAATTCATTAATTTCAATGGCAATTTCGTAAATATTGATATATTGAAAATCTGGGATATTACACTCCATGGGGTTCGGCCATACACCATGGCCGAACCCATGGTCCATCATTTTAACCATATTTCCATGATTCCAACATACACTTAGGTCACTTATACATACCTAGATCCAAAAATATGATCCATGGGGTTCGGCCATACACCATGGCCGAACCCATGGTCCTTTAATTTTACCATTTGGCCATTCTTTCCTTCCATAGGTATCACTCCTTTTTATTTACACATACCTAGTCCATAACTGATCCATAAACATAGATCTATAATTAAATCCTCCATTTCCTAGTTTAATCATGCATTCATTTAAACATGCATGCATAGATCCATAATGTCCATAAAATGGTTCATGGGGTTCGGCCATACACCATGGCCGAACCCATGATGTCTCATTTCCATCTTCTCCTTTAAATCATTTACAATCTTAGGTCCATAAACAAAGTCCCTCCATGGGGGGTTTAATCACACACTTTGGTCATCATTTTACAACCCAAAGTCCATCAACATCCCTCCATCATTTAAGTCAATCATTTAACTGGATAAAAACAACACCTAAATCCATCAAATATTATCCATGGGGTTCGGCCATACAACATGCCGAACCCATGGTTCTTTCATTCCATCTTCTTTCCATTTTAATCCTCCTTTCTTAACTTGGTCATCCAATCACTTATCATGTATAGATCTACCAAAATGACTCATCAAAATAATTCATGGGGTTCGGTCATACACATGGCCGAACCCATGGTCCTTTGTTTCCATTTTCCCATGTTCTAACCATCTTTAAAACCATCAACATTTCTCCATGGGGTTCATCATACACGCATGTCCATGAAAAAGTCCTTCATGGGGTTCGGCCATACAACATGGTCGAACTCATGGTTCCTTATTTTATTAATTCCCATCTTAAATACCACATGTCCATGATTTGATCATTTGATGGGGTTCGGCCATACATCATGGCCGAACCTCATCCAATCACTTTTGAGTTCTCAATGATCTTTATACATAACAATCTAGGGTTTTGTCCATTTTTCCATCTCATTCCATGGATGGATTTTGAATCCGTGGCCCATAACATCTTGGCCAACCATTTCCAACCTATATGGAATGTTCTCTTTAATCTCTTATAACTTAATAAAATCTTGACAAGTACCACTTACCGATTCCGCGACTCTTCCGATCTTCTTTCGTTCCTTGGTCTTTTATTTCTCCTTCTTGATCTTCTTTTGTTCCTTAGTCTTTCCTTTCTTGTGAGAGATCGGCCCAAAGAGTGAGAGGGAGAGGAGCTTGAGATGGAAAACTCTAAGTCCTTTCTCCTTTGTCTTTGAGAGAGGGTCGGCCTTGAGTGAGAGTGAGAGAAGCTTGAGATAGAAAATACTCTAAGATTTTCTTGTCTTGAGAGAGGGGATCGGCCAAGAGAGAGTGGGGAGAGAGTGAGATAAAGAAAAGAATTCCCTTTGTTGTGTAATGTAATTCAGCAAAGGGTGGTGTCTTTTGGGTTATGCCCCTTTGTAACAACTAGAACTCTTCACCTCCCTCATTAATACTTTCTTTGGGGGTTTCATCTCATGAGATGAAACTCCAACCGTGTGTCCCTTGGGTTTCCATCATGAGATGGAAACCCTCCATCTCCCCAACGTGTGCTCTTGGATGTACTTTGTGTAACAACAAAAACCCTTCATCTCCTCATTAATGTTCCCTTTGGAGTTTCATCCCATGAGATGAAACTCCCACCTCCCCAACGTGTGTACCCCTTGGGTTTGGTCTTATGAGATGCAACTCTCCATCTACTCTCCTAACTCACTGAAGATGAAAGTCCCATTAACTTCCCATTCAACTCACTTTAACTCAATTCCTTAATTCCATTTTGAACTTACCCAATTGAACTTAATCCAATTTAATTCAGCCACACCTTACTTAAGCTTGAACTCATTTGGTGGTCGACCAAGTCAACCATGAGCCCATTGGGTCTCAATCGAGCATTTGACCCAATTGACAACCTTGACCCAATTAAATTAATCTTACCCATTTATTTCAATTGAACCTTATCCATAATGTAATGCCCCGCCCCTTCTCACTAAGCTTCACCGAAAAAAATCAGAGTATATTTTTTTTTTTTAAATAAAGAGTGATAAGAGAGTGGGACGTCACGGCGCGAGTTAAGTCTGAGTTTCCAAAGCCCAACCCTTAACTGGCCAGCCCTACGTGTGAGTGGAACTAAATCCACGATAACGGTTCACACGAAGAAAGTAAGCTTGCGGAATTATAATAGAATCTATCCTACCAATTTTAGATAGCAAGGAATTACATCACTTAAATTACTAAAATACTTCAAAATTAGAATGTCCAAGATAAAGTCCAAACCATAGCAAGTAATCTAAAATATTACAGCCCAACGAGCTAAGTTACTCAAATTATATTTCCAAAATTAAAACTTAAGTAAATAAACTAGCTCGCTCCTCCAAGCTCCTACACTTGGCTCTAGTCACGTCCTTCACTTCCTCCATTTCCTTGCGTTATCATCTAAGGTGGAAGTAGGACGTTAGACAACGCGCCCAGTAGTTACTCCGAGTAGGGTCAACACATGGATTAGTATAAATAAAACACATAGATAAGATTTAATATCAAAACCATGCAAGTGAATGCAATGGGTGTCATATGCCATGAGTCCCACCCATCATCCACATCACCATCACAAAGTATCCCTCTTGATGGAAAAGCCTCATCAAGGTATTATAAGCACATAGTAACCCTCTTGATGGAAAAGCCTCATCAAGATACCATAAACACATAGTAACCCTCTTGATGGAAAAGCCTCATCAAGATATCATAAACACATAGTAACCCTCTTGATGGAAAAACCTCATCAAGATATCATAAACACATAGTAACCCTCTTGATAGAAAAGCCTCATCAAGATATCATAAACACATAATAACCCTCTTGATGGAAAAAGCATCATCAAGGTATCTCAAACACAAAGTATCCCTCTTGAGGGAAAAGCCTCATCAAGGTATCATAAACACTTAGTATCCCTCTTGATGGAAAAGCCTCATCAAGGTGTCACAAACACATAGTATCCCTCTTGATGGAAAAATCTCATCAAGGTATCACAACTCCATAGTATCCCTCCCATGCCATGCATGAGGTGCAAGTGCAACATGCTATTTAATAATAATAAACACCATAGCATCCAAAATCCCATCAATAAGACATAACATTTGATGCCAAAATAATTCAAGTAAAAGCATCATATACACATATTCCATGGTTTCCAATGAGGTAGGAATCCTACCAAAGACCAACTAATGTGCATCGCGTTTCCGTCCAAGAATTCGGTCACCGATCGCGCACCGCTTGCGAGATCCCGTTACCTTATTACACATCAACAAATTAACCCAATCTTTCAACCATGCCTAAGTCCACCATACATGCCTTCGTGGGGTTCGGCCATACACCATGGCCGAACCTCACTAATTAGGTTTTTGGGTCCCTTTTTGATCCATTGATCATTTTAATCTTGTGGGTCTAAAATCACCCACCCTTTGGTTCATTTATCCAACAAATAAGGTCATTATTAAAAGTCCCCAAGTCCACAACCATCCCCCATGAGGTTCGGCCATACACCATGACCGAACCCATGGTTATTCATTTTTTGCCATATTTATATTTTTGCCACTCCGTCTTCCATGGTTAAACATTCTTCCATTCTTGCACATCTATGTCCATAACTGATCCATAAGCATGGATGCATCAATGACTCATCAGCCATGACATAAAAATCATTATACATCATACATTTCCTTAACTTAATACCCATTCATTTTAAACATGCATAGATCCATACTTAACTCATAAAAATGGCTCATGGGGTTCGGCCATACAACATTGCAGAACCCATGATGTCATTTTCCTCATTTTTCTTAGATCATTTACCACATTTTTGATCCACAACAAAGTCCCTTCTTGAGGGGGGTTCCATCATACATTTTGGTTATCATCATTAACCACTTTTAAACCTTTTAAACTTACCAACACTTCCCCTCATCTTCATGGTTCCAAAAACATCTAAGTCCGCAAATTCTCTCCATGGGGTTCGGCCATACGACATGGCCGAACCCATGGTCCATGGTTCATCTTCATTTGCAAGGTTTAAGACCATAAATATTCATTAACATTTCTCCATGGTTTCCCTCACTTAACCCCTTTAAAATTTACTATCATTTAACCATTCAAAGACCATAAAACTATTAACCAATCATTCCATGGTTTTCATCTTTTAAACCCATGGAGAAATACTTAATATCCTTCCATGGGGTTTGGCCATACAACATGGCCAAACCCTATGGTTTATTATTTCTTCAAAAATCATATTTCCATGATTTGTTACTTGATGGTTCTCATACAAGAAACCCTAGGGTTTGGACATGCAAAGGCCAAACCATACATCTTGATCCTTCACCATATTTTTGACATGCATGAGGTCCTTTCCACATCTTCATAAGCAGTTAAGGTTTGGCCATGCAATGGCCAAACCATGATCCTTGAACCCTTTTTGTCATGCATGCATACATAACCCATATACATACATAGTGTCCTTATTTGTTCTATTATTCATGGCCTACCTTACCCACTAGGGTTTATCCATTTCCCATCCCCTTTCTTGGATGGATTTTAGATCCATGGCCCATAATATTTTGGCCACCAATTAATCCAAGAAAAATGGACTCCATGGTCTCCTTTTAACTCTTTTGAAAATAAAATCTTGTTGAGGACTACTTACCAATCCCGCGGCTCTTCCGGTTTCCTTTTTGCTCCTCTTTGATACTTAGCCTTCCTTCTTCCTCTTCTCTTTGATCTTCGGCCAATATATGAGCTTGATCAAGATGAGATCACCAAGGGTTGGTTAGGCCAAGATGGAGGTAGGTTTGAGAGAGGGAGAGGAGGAAAGAATGGAAAATATCCTAAGTCTTGGGTCTTGGGAGTGTGGTCGGCCAAGCGTGGGATCTCCTCCTTTCTCTAAGTCTTTTTCTTGTCTTTCTCCTTGTGTGAGGGTCGGCCAAGAGAGGGAGGGAGAGAGCGAGAGAGTGAGGTGAGAGGAATGAGATGGAAAATCCATCTTTCCATCTTGACTTGGGCTTGCTTGAGCTAGACTCCACCTCCTTTCTTTTGCCCTAATTATTGTCCATGCATGCCCTTAATCTTAGGCCTCTTGTCCCTTAGTGGTGGTGGTTGGGATGAGGTGGAACCACCACCTCCCTTTGGGCCAATGCATGCCCTAGCATGCCCCCAACTTAAGGGCCTTGTCTAGCCATGGAGGGTGCATGCCCTCCACATGGCACTCCCAACCCCTCCATGGCCAACGGTTTTGGGTGGGCTTGGATGAGGTGGCACCACCACCTCATTTTTGGCCAAGGCATGCTCTCCACCTAGGCTTTTGGTCTAGCCAAGGGGGAAGCATGCCCTCCACATGGCACTCCACCTATGCCAACGGTTTTGTGTGGGTTTTGTCTTGATGGTTGGGTGGTTTCCATGAGATGAAACCACCCATTTGACTCACCCATTTCCTAGGTGACTCACCCCCATTGAACTTACTCCATGTAATGCAACTCATTTATTTAATTTGATATTTAACTTAGGTCATTTAATTACATAATTTAATTACATTTATTTCTCTTTAATTTCTCCATGAATCCACCCATGGTTGACCAAGTCAACCATGGTGGCCGGCTCCACCAATGCTTTGGCCCACCAGCCACCTCACTTGATGAGGTAGAGTTGGGTCCCATTTGATTATGCCACCTTGATTTATTCCAACTTAACTTAGGTGATTTTGATCAATTTATTCAATTCAATTCACCTTGATCCTCCTCAATTCCCTTTGACTTATCCATGGTTGACCAAGTCAACCATGGTGGTCGGCCCCACCTATGACTTGGTCCACACGCCACCTCACTTGATGAGGTGGAGTTGGGCCCCATTTGATTATGCCATCTTGATTCACTCCAATTTAACTTAGGTGATTTTAATCACTTCATTCCATTCCATTTACTTTGATCACCATTGGGCCCATGGCCCAATTAAATTCACCTCCTAGCCTATTTACCCTAATGCTCAAACCATCTTGACCCATTGGGTCCCAAATGGGTATTTGACCCAATTGACCATCCTTGACCCAATTAACCATCATTGACCCATTTAAATGAAATTAATCCAGTCCATGGCCCATTGGACCATACTTGGGCCATTGCCCAAATTATGATCCATTTACCATCCATTCCATCAAAATTCTTAATTTCAACCATTAAAATAAATAATAGCCAATATAATTATTAGTTTAAAAAAATCTGGGCTATTACACATAATCCGTTGGATCTTAATTGGGCAATCGACCCAACTCCTCACCCATCTAAGGTCCATCTCCATTAATTCACAAATTAAATGGACAATTTCGATATATATTCCTAGAATGAAAATCCTAGGTGTTACAAGTACTATGACATGAAAGAGAAATTTTGGTAACTACAAGTTTAGACTATGTATTTCCTGGCTATTGCACTAGTCTTTCTTGAAAAACCATACGCGTTATGGAAATATAGTTTCAAAGTACAAAATTTCAGTCTAAATCTACTAAACATGTTTGTTTGTTTGCATATATGAATGGGGGTGTCTTGTTAACTTGTTTTTACATAGATTTGATCATAGTGCGCTTAACTTGATATATAGATTTCAATTTCATCAAATGCAAGAAGTTTTCATGATATATGTTGTGTTTATCATGTTAAATATGATGTACGGGTATATCATGTTTGTAACGCCCCGCCCTTTTTCATTCTACTTTCCATATATCAGAGTCTTTTTTTTTTTTTATATGTAAACAAAAAGTTTTAGAGAGCGGGACGTCCACGACGCGAACTAAGTCCAAACTTCTAAAGTCCGACCCTTAATTGGCCAACCCTATGTGTGCATAGACTAAGTCCATGAAAACAGTTTACACATAGCAATATAAACATGCAGATTAAAATCATAGCTGCGGAATTATAATAGAATCTAATTCTATTCCATTTCAGATAGCAAAGTACATCAACTCTTTAATCAATAATTAACATAACATAGATATCCAACTAAACATCCAACTATAGCAAATCATCTAAATTATTACATGCCCGAAGTCTAATTACTCAAATACAAATCCATAAGTAACTTAAGCAAAATAAACTAAAAACATCCAAGCTCCTATGCTTGCCCCTTTTCGCATTCATTGTTCCCCTCGTTTCTTGTATCATCCACTAGGGTAGAAGTAGGGCGTTAGAACAATGCGCCCAATAGGTATTCCATTTAGGGCTAACAATGGTTAGTACAAAACATGCATATAATAATATCATAATGTCAAAAACAATATAAACCATGCCATGTCATGATGTCAAATGCAATGAGTCCCACCCAACACATGTACATATAAGTACCCCCACATAGGTTTTTCGGACACCCCGACGGAGTGTGGCCCCTCCGGTTTCTTCTTGATGGAAATGCACATCAAGGTATCCCACATAGGTCTTTCGGACGCCCCGACTGAGTGTGGCCCCTCCGGTTTCTTCTTGACGGAAAAGCACATCAAGGTATCCCACATAGGTTTTTCGGACGCCCCGACAGAGTGTGGCCCCTTCGGTTACATATCCTTCACCCCATGCCATGCATGAGATGCTAATGAAACACATGCTATTTTATATTGTAAACATAGCATTAAAACTCACATTTGAAACATAACTTTATAACATAAATTCATCAAAATAAGATAAAAAAATTGTACACAAACCCATGGTTTCAAGGAGGTGGAATCCTACCAAAGACCACTAATGTGTCCTTGCGCTTTGGTCCGGTAACAGCTCACGGTCGTACACACCTTGTGAGGTCCCGTTACCTTATAATTGTAACACCCCAAATTTCTAAGTTATTGATATATATGAAAATTACCCATTTAATTTGTGAATTATTAGATATGGACCTTATATGGGTAAAGTGTTGGGTCATTGTCCAATTAAGACCCAACGGATTGTGGAATTGGTTTCAATAAAATTAAATGGGGCTGAATTAAAATGGTAATGAAACATAATTATAAATAAGGGATATAGATTAAGGATATGCGCATAGAGGGAATTTGGATTAATTGTCATGGCCGTGTATGAAGATTTGCATATCCATCAATATGTGTATAAGGGGATTACTAAGTAAAGATAGATTGCCTTGGCCGTCTGTGTGGGATTTGCACATCCAAGGTGATGCGCATAAGATCTCTAACAAGGAGTCCTTCTTTGATTAGGAACGGCCCTAAAGGGAATTGCTAAATGAAGGGTCATGGCACCTTCTAATTATAGAACCAAGAGGAGGTATTACAAAAGAGAGGCAACACAAGGAGCACACAACATTGTCTAAATATATGACCGAGTGGGAGGTTTTATAAAAGAAAGAAAACATAACAAGGGCTCACGGCAATACACAAAATCAAGTAGGTGTTCTCGGCAAAAGATCAAGAAGAAGTGGAAAGAGGCTAAGGAAAAAAAGGATTGGAAGAGCAAGAACAAGCGAAGGAAAACCGGAGGAGTAGCGGAACCGGTTAGTATTTTGATAAATTTGTTTGAAGTAAAGAACCATAGGGTTCGGCATTGGTGTATGGCCGAACCCCATAGAAGAAAATTAAGGAGATGAAAAATCATGGGTTCGGCCATGATGTATGGCCGAACTCCTTGAGTCAAAACATGGACTTAGGCATTTGTTAATGAATGAAAGGATTGGTTATGGAATGTTAGCCATGAAGGACAATATTGTAATTTAAATGGAAATAAGGGACCATGCGTTCGGCCATTGTGTATGGCCGAATCCCATGGGAATTATTTGGTGGACCTAGGGTCTATGTATGGTAGATTAAAATGAATGAAAGGTTAACTAAGGATTAGAACAATGGCAATGATGTAAATAAGTGTGAAAATGATAGACCATGGGTTCGGCCATGGTATGTGGCCGAACCCCATGGGGAATGATTTATGGTTTTTAATATATGAAGGGTTAGGTTGATGGAATGATAGCCATGGATGGCAATTTGGTAATTAAGTGAAAATAAGGGACCATGGGTTCGGCCATGGTGTATGGCCGAACCCCATGGGGATTGTTTTTGTGGACTTTGTTGTTAACAAGGTTGGGTTTATGGACTTAAACATTATTGTAAATCAATGGGGCATGGTTTTAATTGATTGTTATATTATAAGGTAACTGGGACCTCACAAGGTGTGTACGAACGTGAGCGGTTACCTGAACAAAAGCTTAAGGACACGTTAGTGGTTTTTGGTAGGATTCCACCTCTTTGAAACCATGGGTTTTATGTACAATGTTTTTATTTTATTTTTGATGAATTTATGTTGTAAACATTATGTTTCAAATGTGAGTTTTAATGCTATGTTTACAATATAAAATAACATGTGTTTCATTAGCATCTCATGCATGGCATGGGGTGAAGGATATGTAACCGGAGGGGCTACACTCCGTCGGGGCGTCCGAATAACCTATGTGGGATACCTTGACGTGCTTTTCGATCAAGAAGAAACCGGAGGGGCCACACTCCGTCGGGGCGTCCGAAAGACCTATGTGGGATACCTTGATGTGTTTTTCCATCAAGAAGAAACCAGAGGGGCCACACTCCATCGGGGCCGTCCGAAAGACCTATGTGGGGATACTTCTATGTACTTGTGATGGGTGAGATTCATTGCATTTGACACCATGACATAGCATGGTTTATATGGTTTTTGACATTATGATATTATTATATATGTTTTATACTAACCATGTGTTAGCCCTAATTGGAATACCTCCTGGGCACGTTGTTCTAACTCCCTACTTCTACCCTAGTGGATGATACAGGAAACGCAGGGAACGATGAACGTGAAAAGGGCCAAGCATAGGAGGTTGGATGCTTTTAGTTTATATATTAATTAAGTTACTTATGGACTTGTATTTTGAGTAACTAGACTTGGACATGTAATAATTTAGATGACTTGCTATGGTTGGATGGTTATATGGATAATTATCTTATGTTAATGATGATTAAGGACTTGACATAGTTTGCTAACTAAAATGGAATAGAACTAGGTTCTATTATAATTCCGTAGTTATGATTTTAATTTCGTTTGTTTATATTGTTATTTGTGAACCATTTTCATGGACTTAGTCCATGTACACATAGGGTTGGCCAGTTAAGGGTCGGACTTTAGAAGTTCAGACTTAGCTCGCGTCGTGATGTCCAGCTCTCTATCACTCTTTGTTTGTAAAAAAAAAAAAATAGACTCTGATTTCGGAAAGCTAAGCGAGTGAAAAAGGGCGCGGCGTTACAGTTGGTATCAGAGCGAACTAGAGAGAGTGAATCTTTTGGAGTAAATTAATTCGGCCCCCGTGCATTAATTTATTTCGTTAGACTCAGACGGGACATTCAATCTATGAATAACAATGGATGATAGAAAAGGAAGTACAGTCAAAATAATTGGATTTATCAAACATAGTAGAATAGGAGATATTTCCCCAAAAACAAAGAAAAATCAAGAGTGCTTATTTGGAAATTTCCCCAAAAGTAGGAAAATACAAACTTTACGATAAAAATTATGTCATGATATTTTTCAATGGCTTAGGGAAAAAAGCCTCCAACGAGAAATACCTGACAAAACTAGAAAGGGAAGGAAAAGGAGGTAGAAAAATCTCAACATGAAGAGGAGGAAGGACAATCTCGACATGAAGAGAAAGAACAACCATCCCACCACGAGGAGGAAGAACAAAGCAGCGTGAATATACCGGTGGTGCCTCCTGAACTACAAAACTTGGTTCAAGCGGTGGTCACTTCGGTTCTTCAATGGCACTTGAACGGGAATGGAACCACCAATGAGACCAATAACAGGAGCATGGTCAGGGACTTCCAGCAACAGCGCCCTCCTTACTTCAACGGGAGAGAAGGGACTGTCGGAGTGGAAAATTGGCTGAAGAAGGTCACTCAGATCCTGACCGTACTCAAGATCACGAGTCATACTGACAAGATTTTACTGGTCATGTCACAACTGATCGACAATGCCGGTAAATGGTGGGAGGTAATAGAGAAGCAACAAACACTCCTTCCGGAAGGAGAGAGGACTGCAATGACTTGGGAGCAGTTCTCAGTTACCTTCCTGGATCATTATTTCCCTGAGGAGGAAAAGGAGCGCCAGACTCAGGCTTTTCTATCTTTGGTACAAGGTACCATGACGGTGGCAGAGTACCACCAGGAGTTTCTTAGTTTGTCTTGCTATGCATTCTATATGGTGGATACAGAGTATCGAAGGGCACGCAAGTTTGAGCGGGGCCTATGGCCAAGTATAAGGGCCAAGGTAACCATATTTAAGGCAACTACATTAGCAGAGGTGGTCAGCAGGGCCACCATAGCAGAACAAGAGATGGCTGAGTTAGTGAGTGGGAGGGGTACATTTCAGCCCAACAAGAAGTTCCGACCGAAATTTAGCAGAACCTCACCATCCACTGGGTCAACAGGGGGCTTTCATCCCAATCATCCCTCTCCATCTACATCAATCACTCAGGCTCCCAGAGGGGTGAACAACTGCTTCCATCGTGATCAACTGGGCCATTTTAAGAGGTAATACCCACAACTCAGCAAACCCTCTAATTCCAGAGGTTCATTTAGCACACCAACTAGGCCAGCTAATTCAGGAGGAGGAAGGACATTTAATCAGGCGGGACGGGCGCCTATAGGATCTGGACGGTTATTTACCTTAGCACCTCCAGCAATAGAGGATCACTCTGTGATTCAAGGTATGGCTGTAGTCAGTAGTTCCTACACATTTGCTTTATTTGATTCTGGAGCATCCCACTATTTCATATCTGTTGTATTCATATCTGCAGCTGGAACTTTATACAAAAACTGTCCACATCACTCACCATTGTATCCCCCGTCGGAGACACATCATTGGGGCTTATATGCACAGTAGTGAATACTGAACTCGCTGGACTCAGATTTGAGTTCAACTATTTGGTACTTGATATGACAGAGTACGATATTATTTTTGGCATGGACTGGTTGGCTAGTTTTCAGGCCAACATTGATTGCTATCGCCGCAGAGTGACATTTTGGTCACCCGAGGGAAAACAACATGTGGTGCATACTGACAAACAAAGTAGACTGCATGAAGGTTTGAGTCACCTGGTATTGAACAGTATCAGAATCAACAAGGCACCTGTGGCTGAACTTCCGGCAATAGTAAAGGACTATGCTGATATATTCCCAACAGAACTCCCTAGCTTGCCTCCCATGAGGGAGATTAATTTTGAAATCAAGTTGTACCCTGGCACTGCACCAGTTTCATTACCACACTATCGGATGGCACCAGCAGAGATGTCCGAGCTAAAGAAGTAGATTGATGAATTGCTCAGACTAGGGTTGCATCCGGAATAGTACATTGGCTTGGGGAGCTCCGATTTTATTTGTGAAGAAGAATGATGGTTCACTCCGTATGTGTATGGATTACCGAAAACTGAACCAGTTGACGGTCAGAAACAAGTACCCTCTACCCAGGATCGATGACTTATTTGATCAACTTAGACGTTCCAGTCATTTCTCTAAGATTGACCTGATGTCCGGATACCATCAAATCCGGGTTAGGGAGGAGGACATAGAAAGGACAGCCTTCAGAACTCGGTATGGACTATATGAGTTTATAGTCATGCCGTTTGGACACACCAATGCACCGGATGTGTTCATGGATCTAATGAACAGGATCTTCCGTCCTTACCTGGACAAATTTGTCATTGTATTTATTGATGACATTTTGATTTATTCCAAAACTCAGGAAGAACATGCTGAGCACCTGAGGATAGTACTGGACACTTTGAGGAAGAACAAGTTATATGCCAAAGCCAGCAAGTGTGAATTCTGGCTACCCAAGGTTAACTTTCTGGGGCATGTTATTTCAGAAGAAGGTATAACCGTTGATCTGGCTAAAGTGGCAGCAGTAGGAGAATGGAAAGTGCCAAAGAATGTAACCGAGATCCGTAGCTTCTTGGGATTGGCTGGTTACTACATGCAGTTTATCATGGACTTCTCCAATATTGCATCTCCACTTACCCGACTACTCAGAAAGGAGTCAAATTTGAGTGGTCAGATATGTGCAACCAGAGATTTGAAGAGCTGAAGAATAGACTTACAATTGCACCTATTTTGATTTTACCAGAAAGAGGCAAGGGTTATGGGTACAATGCGATGCATCAGGAGAAGGACTTGTGTGCGTCCTCAGTCACACTCATCGTGTGGTGGCCTATGGTTCAAGACAATTGAAAATACATGAACGCCTCTATCCGACGCACGATCTTGAACTAGCCACATTGGTCTTCGGTCTAAATGTAACAGCCCGCCCTTTTTCACTCGCTTTAATCCGAAAATCAGAGTATATTATTTTTTTTTTTTATAATCAAGAGTGATAAAGAGTGGGACGTCACGACGCGAGCTAAGTCCGAGCTTCTAAAGCCCGACCCTTAACTGGCCAACCATACGTGTGCGTGGACTAAGTCCATTGAGATGGTTCACACGTATTAAGTTTATATTTGTGGAATATAACATAAACTGTGGATTATAATAGAACTTAACTCTAGTCCATTTTTAGATAGCAAAGTACTTAGTCACTTAACCAAATTAACTTAAATTAAATATCCATACCAAACCATTCACAAACCATAGCAATATCTAGATTATTACATGCCGAAGTCTAAACTACTCAAATTACATGTCCTTGAGTAATTTAATAAAATAACAATAAACATTCCCAAGTTCTTATGCTTGGCTCCGTTCACGATCTTCATTTCCTATTTCACTCACTTGGGTAGAAGTAGGGCGTTAGAACAATGCGCCCAGTAGGAATTCTAAGTAAGGCTAACACATGGTTAGTATAACACATGCATATAAATAATATAACATCAAAACCTTGTAAAATCATGCCATGCCATGTATACAATGAGTCCCACCCATCACAATCAAATGTATCCTCTTGATGGGATTCTCATCATCAAGGTACCCCCACATAGGTTGTTCGGACGCCCCGACGGAGTGTGGCCCCTCCGGTTATCTCTTGATGGGATTCTCATCATCAAGGTATCCCCACATAGGTTTTTCGGACGCCCTGACGGAGTGTGGCCTCCGGATTCTTCTTGATGGGATTATACATAGCAAGGTCTTCCCACTATTGCCTTACGGACGCCCCGACGGAGCGTGGCCTCCGGTTACAAACTTCCCTCCCATGCCATGCATGAGATGTACATGTCCATATGCCATGTAATATAAATAACCATAGCATTAAAAACTCCACATTTGAAACATAATATATTTACAACATAAATCATCAAAATAAAGATAAAAACATATTACATAACCATGTTCCAATGAGGTAGAATCCTACCAAGACCACTAAAATACCCTTGCTTCTTAAACCGGCCACCTCTCAAGATTCGCGCACCGTTTGTGTGGTCCTATCACCTTGTTACATATCAACAATTCAATGCATATTCCATTTGATTTACCATTTGGTCTAAGTCCATAAACACACCCTTGTGGGGTTCGGCCATACACCATGGCCGAACCTCACTTACTTTGATTTTAACCCTTCCTTTATTTATTACTCAATCACCACTTAACTAATTACTTAACCCTTAGTCCACCAAAATCCACCTTAGTGGGGTTCGGCCATACAACATGGCCGAACATCACCATCTTGATTTTGGTCCTTCTTTCAAGTCATTTGATCCTTTTAATTAAATCCAATCACCAATCCATTAATCTAATCATTCTCACATTAACCTTTTAACACACACCACAACCTATGTCCATAAAAATTCCTTAGTGGGGTTCGGCCATACAACATGGCCGAACCTCACTTCCTTGGTTTTGTGCTCATCTTTCAATCCTTTGATCTTTAAGTTAGATACAAGATCATGACCTCTTGATTCATACATCTAATCACTTGTACCACACTTGTTTATCATTGATTACCATTTAAATCCGCCAAATATTTTCCATGGGGTTCGGCCATACACCATGGCCGAACCCATGGTTCATCCTTTTCAGCCCTTAATTACATCCTTGCCATTATTTTATCTATGGCTGTCCATTCCATTCATTTAAGACATACTTAAGCTAGTAAATATCCCACAAACATGGTTCATGGGGTTCGGCCATACACTATGGCCGAACCCATGATCTTTCATTTTAGCCTATATTTACCATATTGCCATTATTCCTATCTCCTTATTGTTAAGTCCAAAAACATATGCTTATGACCAAATAACTCATCAAGATGAACAAAAACCATAATCCAATCCCTTCATCTCTTAACATTATTATTCATCTAATCATGATTGGTCCATGAATGTCCCATAAAAATTGATTCATGGTGTTCGACCATATACCATAACCGAACCCTATGATGTCTATATTCCATCTTTAAAATCCATTAAAAAATATATAACTCATGTGCTTCCATGGTTACCATCCTTCTCAAAATTATTAATCCGTTTAAATCTTCCTCCATGGGGTTCGGCCATACACCATGGCCGAACCCTTATGGTTCCTCATTTTCTCTTTTAAATCCAATAGCCATGATCTTAACCTTTGATGGGTTCGGCCATACATCATGACCGCACCTAATCAACCCTTTTTTTATTCTTAATGGTTCTTGTATATCCCCTTTAAGATTTGGCCATGCAATGGCCGGATCATTTTTCCTTGACCATCTTACTTAATAAGAGTTTATTGAGCACTTACTAATTCCGCGACTCCTCCAGCGCTTTCCCTCCTACTTGTTCTTCCGATCCTTTCCTTAGCCTCTTCCTCCTTATTTCTTGTTCCTTTGGCCGAGTGTGAGCTTGATCAATATAAAATCTCCAAAAGTGGTTCGGCCAAGAGGGGTATAGGTTTGAGAGAGAGATAGAATTCAACCTTGCATAATAGTTTGAGATCAACACTTCTCTAATTCCTTTGGTCTTGAGGAGTGATCGGCCAAAAGATGATTTTGAGGGAGAGTAGAACAGCCAATAGGGGGAAGGAGAGTATGAGATGAATGTCCAATTGTTTTGTTCCAAATGAGATGGTCGGCCAAGGTGATGGCTTTGGTGCAGCCCATTGTGTGACTCTCATTTCCTTAATCTTCCATCTTGGGGGTTCCATCCATGAGATGAAACTCCCATTTGCCCAACGGCATGTGTTTGTTTGAAATATGTAACCGCCATCCCTCCATTATTTGCCCATGTGGGGGTTTCATCCATGAGATGAAACTCCCATGTAGCCAACGGTTTTGTCTTGCCTTAGACCACCAAACCGTCCATCTCCCCTTTAGTTCTCATTTGGGAGTTTCATCCATGAGATGAAACTCCCCCTCCAAGTGTGAACCCCTTGTGTAACTCCCACAAAAACGCCACCTCCCATTCATTATTCATCTTGGAGTTTCATGCATGAGATAAACCTCCCATGCATCCAACGTGTACCCATCGTTGAATTTGAAATATGTAACCCCCAAAACCTTTCCATCCAACTCACTTCTCAAATTAATTTAATTCAAATTTATTTAACTCACTTAATTCAACTCATCCAATTAATTCAACTCAAACATTTAATTCAACTTAACTCAACTCATTCACTTGATTGCATTCCCATTTAATTCAGCCCCAACCTAATTAGGCTTGAGCTCACTTGGTGGTCAACCAAGTCAACCACGACCCATTGGGTCCCAGTTGGGTCTTTTGACCCAAATAGCCACCATGACCCAATTAAATGTATCTTACCCATTTACCCTACATTGAACTCTCATTCCATAACCGTTGGGTCTTAATTGGGCCATTGCCCAACACCTTACCCATCTAAGGTCCATGTCTATTCATTCATAATTTAAATGGACAAAATTCATGTAAATTGATATCTTGAAAATCCGGGGTGTTACACTCAAAAGTTGGAGACATTATCTATATGGCGAGAAATTTGAAGTGTTTTCAGATCACAAGAGCTTGAAGTATTTGTTTGATCAGAAAGAGCTCAACCTGAGGCAACGCAGATGGATGGAATATTTGCAGGATTATGAGTTTGCACGTCGTTATCACCCTGGCAAGGCGAACAAGGTGGCAGATGCCCTCAACCATATATCACATGCATTAGTGGCATGTTTGATCAGGACAGAATGGGAGATGTTGAATACCATAAGAGAGTTCAATTTATATATCAATAACCATGGGAGTATGTACAATTTGATCATACGGTCCAACATGATTACTAAGATTGTACAGGAACAACGGACAGACCCGAAAGTGGAGGAGATATGGGCCAAGATGTCTACTGGTGAAGTCATACCGGAATGGGAGTTACGACCAGGACAGGGTCTTGTATTCCGAGGTAGGATATATGTATTTAGGAGCTGTAGAAGAGAGTTACTGATTGAGGTACACCAGACCAAACTCCCTATTCATCCGGGCAGCACCAAGATGTATCACGACCTGAAGAGACATTACTGGTGGCACGGACTCAAAAGAGATGTGGCAGAATTTGTGGCTCATTGCTTAACGTGTCAGCAGGTTAAGACGGAACATCAGAAGCCACCAGGGCTACTCAAACCCTTACCAGTACCGGAATGGAAATGGGAGCACATCTCCATGGATTTTGTGACAGGGTTGCCAAGGTCTTCAAGGGGGCAACGATGCGATATGGGTTGGGGTAGACCGACTGACCAAGTTTGCACATTTCACTCCCATCAAGATGACAGACTCTTCTGAGACCTTGGGTCGGCGGTATATCAAGGATATCATCAGATTGCACGGTATTCATCGGACTATTGTGTCCGACAGAGATGGTTGATTCATCGGCAGAGTATGGCAGAGCATGCAGTCTGCAATGGGAACAGACCTACTAACTAGCACAACATTCCATCCACAGACTGATGGACAGTCTGAGAGGACAATACAGACATTGGAGGATATGCTGAGAGCATGCATGCTAGATTTCAAGGGTGGATGGGAGGATCACTTGTCGTTGGTAGAATTCTCATACAACAACAGTTACCAGGCAAGCCTCCAGATGGCTCCATTTGAGGCTTTATATGGTAGACCTTGTAGGTCACCAGTGTGCTGGACAGAGGCCGGTGAACCTGCGCTGATTGGACCCAAGTTGGTTGCAGAGACTACAACATAGATACAAGGTGATACGACATCATAGCGCAAAGTCGTCAGAAGAGCTATGCTGACAAGAGGAGGAGGTTCCTTGAATTTGAAGTGGGGGACATGGTGTTCTTGAAAGTCTCGCCACGAAAGGGACAAATGAGATTTGGAAAGAAGGGGAAATTGTCGCCAAGATATGTGGGACCATTTTCAATCATAAGAAGGATGGGGGACGTGGCTTATCAATTGGCACTCCCTTCACAGTTGGCATATTTGCACAATGTGTTCCATATATCGATGTTGAGGAAGTACAATTCTGATCATTCTCATGTACTGAACCTACAAGACATAGAGGTCCAAAGCGACGGTGACGTACGTCGAAAATCTTGTCAGAGTGGTGGACACAGAACAAAGGGAATTGCGGAACCGAGCGATCCAGTTTGTCAAGGTGGTATGGGATCGACATGGCATTGAGGAAGCCACTAGGGAACTCGAGTCGGAAATGAGAATAGCTCATCTTGAGTTATTTATATAAATGTTTGAAACCCTACTTCACTCGATTTTCGGGACGAAAATTTTAAAAAGAGGGTTGTATTGTAACACCCCGAATTTCCAAGTTATTGATATATATATGAAAATTACCTATTTAATTTGTGAATTATTAGATATGGACCTTATATGGGTAAAGTGTTGGGTCATTGCCCAATTAAGACCCAACGGATTGTGGAATTGGTTTCAATAAAATTAAATGGGGCTGAATTAAAATGGTAATGAAACATAATTATAAATAAGGGATATGGATAAAGGATATGCGCATAAAGGAATTTGGATTAATGGTCATGGCCGTGTATGAAGATTTGCATATCCATCAATATGCGCATAAGGGGATTACTAAATAAAGATAGATTGCCTTGGCCGTGTGTGTGGGATTTGCACATCCAAGGTGATGCGCATAAGATCTCTAACAAGGAGTCGTTCTTTGATTACAAACGGCCCTAAGGGGAATTACTAAATGAAGGGTCATGGCACCTTCTAATTATAGAACCAAGAGGAGGTATTACAAAAGAGAGGCAACACATGGAGTGCACGGCATTGTCTAAATATATGACCGAGTGGAAGGTTTTATAAAAGAAAGGAAACATAACAAGGGCACATGGCAATACACAAAATCAAACAGGTGTTCTCGGCTAAAGATCAAGAAGAAATGGAAAGAGGCTAAGGAAGAAAAGGATTGGAAGAGCAAGAACAAGCGAAGGAAAACCGGAGGAGTTGCAGAACCGGTTAGTATTTTGATAAATTTGTTTGAAATAAGGAACCATAGGGTTCGGCCATGGTGTAGGGAAGAACCCCATGGAAGAAAATTGTAATACCCCAGATTTTGCAATATATCAATATTTACGAAATTGCCATTGAAATTATGAATTAAAAGGATATGACCGTAGATGAGTAAATTGTGGGGCCCATTGTTCAAATAAGACCCAATGTACATGTTATAAGGATCAAATTAAAGTAAATGGGTAAGGTGCATCCAATTGGGTCAAGGTGGTTAATTGGGTCAAAGGACCCAATTGGGACCCAATGGGTCGTGGTGGACATGATTGACCATTGGGTGAGCTCAAGTTTAATTCGGTTAGGCTGAATTGAATGGGAAAGTTAACAAGTATTTAGTTAACTCAAATTAAATGGAAGGGTTGAGTTTAAAGTTGGAGTTGAATTTATTGTTGGAGTTGCATTAAAATGATGAGTTAAATGGGTGAGTTGAGTCATATGAGTTGGATGGGAAATTATGGAGATATTTATCTCAAAGGAGTGAAGTGTGAAGTTGAAGGGCTATAGTTTCAAATTTAAACAACACTCCACACGTTGGAATGCATGGGAGATTATCTTATGCATGAAACTCCTAGTTAAGTAATAAATGATGGTGGCGGTTTTGTGGAGTTACATGTGGTGAGGAGTTGTGTTTCAAAATCAAAACTCTTATGCACATTGGATAGCTTGGAAATTTTATTCTATGCATGAGACTCTAAATGGACAGCCAATGGGAAGATGGTTTAGCACATGGGAGTTTCATTTCAAGATGAAACCCTACATGAAAATTTGAATGTAGAGTGGCGGTTACACAAGGCCAACAAAGGCTAGTCGTTGGAGCCTATGGGAGTTTCATTTCAATATGAAACTCTCACATGGAACGGTAATGAGAGTTGGATGATGGGAGGAATGTATTCAACAAGATAATCCTTGTTAGCTGTTGGGTGCCTTGGGAGTTTCATCTCAAGGATGAAACCCCAAGGGAGGCATTAAGAATGGAGTTACAAAATGGGTTCATACATGGAGGGAGAATACACTTAGGCTACACGTTGGGTACCTTGGGAGTTTCATCTCAAAGATGAAACCCCCACATGGAGAAGTGATGGAGAAGGTTGCACCAAGGCAGCCCAAGAGCCAAAAACCGTTGGAGGGTTTCATCTCAAGGATGAAACTCCAAGTGGAATAATTGAAGGAAATGAACTGGGGAAGGGAGTTACAAGTGGTGCCAACCTTAGGCTGAATTTGATTAACCAAAGGAAGAGTTTTATTTCCACTCATTCTCTCCCTCTCTCCCTCTCTCAACCGACCAGCACTTTAAGGAAAGGAGATCAAACATTTTGAGAATTTTATCTCATTATCTCTCTCTCTCTCTCTCAAGGCCGGTTCTCCTCTTAAAGATCAAAAAGGGTTTGAAGCATTGTGCTAAGCTTCTCTCTCAAACCTATCTCCATCTTGGCCTAACCAACCCTTGGTAATCTTATCTTGATCAAGCTCATATATTGGTCGAAGATCAAAGAGGAGCAAAAGGAAGGACTAAGAAAGGAACAGAAGAACAAGCAGGAGCAAAGATCAAATTGGAGGAGTCGCGGAAATGGTAGATGCTCAATAAACTTTTATTAAGCAAGATAGCTAAGGAAACATGATCAGGCCATTGTATGTTCAAGTCCTAAAAGGGATATGCAAAAAAAACCATTGAGTATGAAAAAGAGGTTGATTAGGTTCGGCCATGATGTAGGGCCGAACCCATCAAAAGGTATGATCATGGCTATGAAGTTTAAAGGAAGAGATAAGGAACCATCATGGACGAACCCAATAGAAGAAAATGAAAGGATAATGATATGTTAAATGGAAGGTTATTATAGATTTCTAAAGGGACTAAATGGAAGTATGAATGGGAAACATCAAAGGATTAAATTATATAATTGTATGTTATAGTTTGAAGGAAAGTAAAGAACCATAGGGTTCGGCCAATTGTATGGCCGAACGCCATGGAGGGTGATGTTTTTAAAGGGTTTAAATATATGGAAAAGTGATGGACTTGGATGTATGTTGTTTAATAAAAATGGAAAAGAGGAGCACCAAAACCAAAGGGGTGAGGTTCGGCCATGTTGTATGGCCGAACCCCACCAAGTGCTATGTATGGTGTTTCGTTTTAAAAGGTCTAAAAAGATTCAAATGGATAGAATTATGAGAATCTATCATAGATGAATAAAGGTTTTAATGGTAATAAGGAACTATAGGGTTTGGCCATGTGTATGGTCGAACCCCATGGAGTGACAATGGTGGATGATTAAGGGCTAGATGATTAATATGTGAATGCTTAGATGAATGGATTGGTAATTAGACTTATGTATGAAGGATTAAAAGAACCAAATTTAAGATGGTGAAGTTCAGCCATGTTGTATGGCCGAATCCCACTAAGGTGGATTTGTTATGGACATTGGTTAGCAATGTTAAGCAAAGGTTAAACCAATGGCAAAACCGTAAATACAAGTTATTATGTAAATATGGAATGAAAGATTAAAGGAGCCGAAACGAAAATGGTGAGGTTTGGCCATGTTGTATGGCCGAACCCCACCAAGGTATGTTTGATAGATTGAGGTTCTTAAATAAATTATTTGGTTAGATTGGTTAAATAAAAAGGGAGATCAAATTAAAGTGGGTGACGTTCGGCCATGGGGTATGGCTGAACCCCACAAGGTGGTTTTTGTACTTAGACTTATTTGGAAATCAAAAGGATATTGTCTTGACATGTTGTTATATAAACAAGGTAACAGGACTTCTTGAACGGTGCGCAATCGTAAATGGGTGACAGTTTAAGAAGAACGGATATGTCTAAGTGACTTTTGGGTAGGTTTCCTACCTCTTTGTAACCACACTTATACTTGATGTTTTATCTTAATTTTGATTAGATATGTGTTAAACTATTATGTTTCAAAGTGGATTTAAATGCTAAGATTTATTTACAAATGACATGTATTCATTGACATCTCATGCATGGCATCGGGTGATGGTTATGTAACTGGAGGATCCACACTCCGTCGGGGTATCCTAAAAACCTATGTGGTGGTACCTTGATGATGAGAATCCCATCAAGAGGAAACCGGAGGGTCCACACTCTGTTGGGGAGTCCGAACAACCTATGTGGAGGTACCTTGATGATGAGAATCCCATCAAGAGGAGGCTATGTATACTTGTGATGGGTGGGACTCATTACATTTGCATACATACATAGCATTGTTTTTGTAAGATTTGATGATCATGTATTATTATATTATTTGCATGTTTTATACTAACCTTGTGGTAGCCCTAATCAGAAACGGCTACTAGGCGCGTTGTTCTAACGCCCTATTTCTATCCTTAGTAGATGACACAGGAAAGGTAAAGGTCGAGGATCGTGAAGAAAACCAAGCATAGGAGCTTGGGCATATGAATGGACTTTTATTTATAGATAGCTTGTTTAAGTTACATTGACATGTAATTTGTTAGTTAGATGTCGGCATGTAATAACTTAGTTAACTGTTTGCTATGGTTTGGAATGGTTCATTGAATGGTTAAGTTTAAAGTAATTTTGGATAAATGACTTGTACTTTGCTATCTAAAAATGGAGTAGTCCTAGGTTCTATTATAATCTACAGTTAGATTAAGTAATATTCCGCAAAGATTATACTTTACTATGTGAGAACCATCCTCATGGACTTAGTCCATGCTCACATAGATTTGGCCAGTTAAGGGTCGGACTTTAGAAGTCCGGACTTAACTCGCGTCGTAACACTCCGCTCTTATCACTTGTTTATTTTTTTTTTAATAGACTCTGATTTATAGTGAAAAAGGGCGGGGCGTTACAGTTGGTATCAGAGCGAAACGGGAAGATTGAATCTTTCGAAGATTAAGACAGTTTCATGTATCACTGACAGATAAGAATCCCAACTGACCGACTCTTCGGAGTCCACTGACTGGGGGCCGGATTAATTTACTTCGTTAGACTCAGACTGAACAATCAATCTGAGAACAACAATGAAAGATAGCAAAGTAAGTACAATCATCATAATTGGATCTGTCAAACGTAGCAAAATAGGATACACTTCCCCAATATCCCCAAATTGAGAAACAAACAATAGGTATTTAGAAATTTCCCCCAAAAACAAAACCAAGAGTGCTTATTTGGAAATCTTCCAAAATAGTGATAATACAAACTGTACGAGGAAACTAAATCAATGATGTTGTCATGATTTAGGAAAAATATCTCCAAAGAGAAAGATCCCACAGAACCAGAAAGGGAAGGAAAAAGTGTTACAAATCACTCAACATGAAAAAGGAGGTATCTCAACATGAGAAGGAGGTATCTCAACATGAGAGCAATCTCAACATGAGAAGGAGCAATCTCAACATGAAAAATCACGACATGAGGAAGATGAACGGCACTCACGGCGGGAAGAGGAAGAGCAACACTCTCACTATAGTGAACATGAGAAAGAAGAGCAAAGCAGCGTGAGTATACCAGTAGTGCCTCCTGAACTACAAAACTTGGTTCAAGCAGTAGTTACTTCTGTTCTCCAACAGCATCTGAATGGAAGTGGAAGCACTAGTGATGCCAGTAACCGGAACATGGTCAGAGACTTCCAGGAACAGCGCCCTCCCTACTTCAAGGGAAAGGAAGGGGTTGTCAGAGCAGAACATTGGCTGAAGAAGATCACTCAGATCTTGACCCTACTCCAGATCTCGAAACATGCTGACAAGATTTTGCTGGCTACATCCCAACTGATTGAGAATGCTGGTAAATGGTGGGAGGTTATAAAAAAACAGTAAGCACTTGTGCCGGAAAGGGAAAGGACTACAATGACGTGGGAATGGTTCTCAACTACCTTTCTAGATCAGTATTTCCCGAGGAGGAGAAGGAGCGTCACATTCAAGCTTTTCTGTCCTTGGTACAAGGCTCCATGACGGTGGCGGAGTATCACCAGGAATTCCTTAGTTTGTCTTGTTATGCATTTTATATGGTGGATACAGAGCACCGAAGGGCAAGTAAGTTTGAGCGGGGCCTACGACCAAACATTAGGGCCAAAGTATCCATATTCAAGGCAGCCACACTGGCAGAGGTGGTCAGCAGGGCCACAATAGCTGAGCAGGCGATGGCTGAGTTCGCGCGTTTTGACAACCGCCGAACTCAGAGTGGGAGGGGCACATTTCAGCCCAACAAGAAGTTCCGACTGAACTTCAGCAGACCCTCACCATCTACTGGGTCCACAGGGGCCTTTCGTCCCAACCAGCCCTCCCCATCTGCATCAGTCACTCAGGCTTTCAGAGGGGTGAACAACTGCTTCCACTGTGATCAGTCGAGTCACTTCAAGAGGGATTGCCCAAAGCTCAACAAGCTCTCTTACTCCAGAGGATCATTCCGTCCACCAGCTAGGCCAATTAACTCCTGGGGAGGCAGGACATATAATCAGGTGGGATGGGCGCCTAACCCTACTGGATCTGGATGACTATTTACTCTAGCTCCTGCATCGGATGTGGATCATTCTATAATTCAAGGTATGGCTATTGTCAATAGTTCCTATGCCTATGCACTATTTGATTCAGGAGCTTCACACTCCTTTATATCTGCATCATTTATAACTGCTACCGGTACTTTAGTTCAAAAACTATCTACAACACTCACAATTGTATCCCCTGTTGGAGACATGTCATTGAGACTCATATGCACAACAGTGAATACTGAACTCGCTAGACTCAGATTTGAGTTCAATTATCTAGTACTTGACATGACTGAGTACGATATTATATTCGGCATGGATTGGTTGGCTAGTTTTGAAGCCAACATGGATTGTTATCGCCGCAGAGTGACATTTTGGTCACCCGAAGGGAAGCAGTATGTGGTTTGTACAGACAAGCAGAGCAGACTGTAGGAAGGGTTGAACCATTTGATATTGAACAGTATCATCATAAACAAGGCACCAATCACTAAACTTCCAGCAATTGTGCAAGAATTTGCGGATGTGTTCCTAAAAGAACACCCTGGCTTACCACCCATGAGGGAGCTCAATTTTGAGATCAAGTTATATCCTGGTACTTCGCCAGTGTCCTTACCACATTATTGGATGGCACCAGCAGAGATGTCTGAGCTAAAGAAGCATATTGATGAACTGCTTAGATTGGGTTGCATCCGGAACAACACATCATCTTGGGGAGCTCCAGTGTTGTTTGTGAAGAAGAAGGACGGTTCACTCCGAATGTGTGTGGATTACCGGAAGTTGAATCAGCTAACTGTCCGGAACAAGTACCCTTTACCTAGGATCGATGATTTATTCGATCAATTGAGGGGTTCCAGTCACATTTCGAAGATTGATCTAATGTCCGGTTATCATCAAATCCGGGTTAAGGAGGAAGATATAGAGAAAACAGCCTTCAGGACGCGGTATGGACTATATGAGTTTGTAGTCATGCCGTTTGGACTCACCAATGCACCAGCTGTATTCATGGATTTAATGAACAGGATCTTCCGTCCATACCTGGACTAGTTCGTGATTGTGTTTATTGATGATATTCTAATCTATTCTAAAAGTCAGGAGGAACATGTTGAGCACCTATGGATAGTTTTGAACACTTTGAGAAAGAACAAGTTATATGCCAAAGCCAGTAAATGTGAATTCTGGTTATCCAAGGTTAATTTCTTGGGGCATGTTATATCCGAAGAAGGTGTAGCCGTGGATCCGGCTAAGGTGACAGCAGTAAGTGAATGGAAGGCACCAAAGAATGTAACCGAGATCCGCAGTTTCTTGGGATTGGCTGGTTATTACAGGAAGTTTATTATGGACTTCTCCAAGATTGCATCTCCACTTACCCGGCTCACTCATAAGGGAGTCAAATTTAAATGGTCAGATTTGTGCAACCGAAGATTTCAAACACTGAAAGGGAGACTTACAAGAGCTTCTATTTTGATTTTGCCGGAAACAGGCAAAGGTTATGAGGTACAATGTGATGTTTCAGGAGAAGGACTCGGGTGTGTCCTCAGTCAAAGTCAGCGTGTGGTGGCTTATGGATTAAGACGGTTAAAAATTCATGAACGCCTTTATCCCACGCATGATCTAGAATTGACTGCAGTGGTCTTCGCTCTTAAAAGTTGGAGACACTATTTATATGGTGAGAAGTTTGAAGTATTTTCAGATCATAAGAGCTTGAAGTACTTATTCGATCAGAAAGAGCTCAACCTGGGGCAGCGCAGATGGATGGAATACCTGGCAGATTATAAGTTCGCGCTCCGATATCATCCAGGTAAGGTAAACAAGGTGGCGGATGCTCTCAGCCGCATATCACATGCATCAGTGACATGTTTGATCAGGACAGAATGGGAGATGTTGAATACCATTCGAGAGTTCAATCTGTATATCAACAACCATGGGAGTATGTACAATTTAATCATACGGTCCAACATGGTTACCAAGATTGAACAGGAGCAACGAGTAGATCCGGAAGTGGAGGAGATATGGACCAAGATGTCCACTGGCGTGGTCATACCGGAATGGGAATTATGACCAGGACAGGGTCTTGTATTCCGGGGTAGAATATATGTGCCAAAAAGCTGTAGAAAAGAGTTGTTGACTGAGGCACATCAGACCAAGCTCTCCATTCATCCGGGCAGCACCAAGATGTATCACGACCTGAAGAGACATTATTGGTGGCACGGGCTCAAAAGAGATGTGGCGGAATTTGTGGCACACTGCTTAACTTGACAACAGGTTAAGACGGAACATCAGAAGCCACCAGGGTTACTCAAACCCTTATCAGTGCCAGAATGGAAATGTGAGCACATTTCCATGGATTTTGTAACGTGGTTGCCAAGGTCCTCAAAGGGCAACGATGCTATATGGGTTGTGGTAGACCGACTGACCAAATCTGCACATTTTCTTCCCATCAAGATGACAGACTCATCTGAGACTTTGGGTCGGCGTTATATCAAGGATAACATTAGATTACATGGTATCCCTCAGACTATAGTGTTTGACAGAGATGGCCGATTCACCGGCAGAGTGTAGTAGAGCATGCAGTCGGCCATGGGGACCGATCTACTGACTAGCACAGCATTCCATCCACAGACTGATGGATAGTCGGAAAGGACAATACAAACACTGGAGGATATGTTGAGAGCGTGCATGCTAGACTTCAAGGGTGGATGGGAGGATCACCTGCCATTGGTAGAGTTTTCATATAACAACAGCTACCATGCAAGCCTTCAGATGGCTCCATTTGAGGCTTTGTATGGTAGACCATGTAGGTCACCAGTGTGCTGGACAGTGGCCGGTGAGTCTGCATTGATTGGACCCGAGTTGGTTGCAGAGACCACAACATAGAAACAGTTAATACAGCAGCATCTATTAACTGCACAGAATCGTCAGAAGAGCTATGTTGACAAGAGGAGGAGGTTTCTTAAATTTGAAGTGGGTGTAATAGTCCGAAATTTTAAATCAATATATATTTGGCATTTATTTACTTTAATTTGAATTTTGATGTGATGGAATGCCAAATGGATCAAATTTTGGGACAAAGGCCCAAGAAGGACCCAATGGACCATAGAGTGAATGGAATTCGTCGGAAAGGTCAACGATGGTCAAAGTGGGCCCGATCACCATGTGGGACCCAATGGATCAAAATTGGTCCAAACTCTAAGGTAAAGGGTAGAAAATAATTTGGTTGGCCCGTGGGCCCAATGGTGGCCCAATTGATTTAAAAAGGGTGAATTGGAATTAAACCCTCTTAGTTAGTAATGAAATGAAATGGCATGACCAAGTGGGCCCCACCTTCACCTCACCAATTGAGGTGGCGTGTGGACCCAAGGGTGGTGGGGCCGACCACCATGGTTGACTCAACCATGGGTAGATTTCATAGAGGGAAACTAATGGGACTAAAATTAAGTAGGAATTAATTAATTAACTTAACCTAAGGATCAATTGAATTAGATTGATTAAGTTAATTATGGTCAAATGGTCAAAACCATTCCAACAAACACAAACCACCCCAAACAAACACAAACCACTTTGAAGAAACACAAGATTGAAACCATGGGTTTAAATGGTGGTTTTACCCCAACCACCACCATTAATGCCATGTTGGTTGGTGGGAGGAATGAATGACAACCAAAAAAAAAGATGAGATGACTTCCCATCTCATTTCCATCTAACCACTACACTCTCTCCATCTCTTTGCACTCTCAAAACCGTCCCCTACCTTCACAAGAGGAAGAAAGAAGAAAACTTAGAAGAAAAAGAGAAGAAAAGAGAAGAAAAGAAAAGGAAAAGGCTAAGTGTTGACCCACCACCTCAAGGTAAACACTTGAGACACCTTTCTCATCACCTTTCCCTCTCCCTCTCTCAAGCAAACCCACTCAATCTTGGCCGATCCTAAGCTTGGAGAACCTCACCATTTGATCAAGCTCATCTTGACCGTACATCAAGGAGAAGAAGAGAAGAGAAGGCTAAGGAGAACAAAGAGGAAAGAAGGACCGGAGGAGTCGTCGGGTGGTAAGATTTTCTTAAAACAAGAATTTATGTTTTCTAGATAGATATGGAATCCATTTCTTAGATTTAATATGGCCAAAAATGTTGTGGGCCATGGATCTATGATCCATCAAGTGGTAGGATAAGAAATGGATAAAATGGAGGAATGGATTAAGAAATGGATGAAATGGAAGAATGGAATTTTTAATGGAATTTCAAGTCTTTATTAAGCATAGAGAATTTGGATTTTTTTTAATGGATTCATGGGCCATAGGGTTCGGCCATGTTGCATGGCCGAACCCCATGGTAAATGATGGATGATTTTTAATTAGGGTTTGAGGTCTAAAATTATGGAGAAGGGTTAATGATGTTGAGGTTTTAAGTGATTGAAAAGTTGTTGATTTTTAAGGAGTTTTAATGAGAAAACCATGAGGAATGTAAATAGGTATTTTAGTTTTAAAGATGGCATGGATAAGATGGACCATGAACCATGGGTTCGGCCATGGTGTATGGCCGAACCCTATGGTGTTGAAAAGTGATTTTTTTTAAATGGCTTTAAAGGATGGAAATGATGGATTAATATGTTAATATTTTGGAAGTTTTTAAAGGGCCAAAATGAATAAAGGTTATTGATTTTAAAAATGGATTGTTTTTGGACAAAACATTGGTCTTAAAAGGGCACTCATGAAGGTGAGCCATGAACCATGGGTTCAGCCATGGTGAATGGCCGAACCCTATGGTGATGATTTAGTGATTTTTAATGAAGGTAAAAAGAATGGAAAATGATAGAAGGAGATGATAAATTTAAATGGGGATTTAAATGAATGATTTAATTTCATTGGAGGTGGGATTAAAAGGGGATAAAATAAACCCATGACCCCTTATGTGGGCCACATCTTAGGCCAAATGTGGAATGAATTATGGGATTAAATGTTTTCAAATTTAATCAAAGTAGGTGGCTATTTTTATGGATATTAGCGCATAGTCAATGAATGCCTAATGGATCTAAGTTATGGATGAATTTTTGACTTAAAAATATGCATGAATGAGGAAATATTAAACCATGGAGGTCTAGTGGCAAAACCGTAATTAGTGGCCACATTGAAGAACCATGGGTTCGGCCATGATGCATGGCCAAACCCTATGTATGTTAGACATAAAATTGGATACATTACGAAAGATTAAATGAAACGGATAGATGCTGCATTTTAGGCTCGCAAATCGGAATATTTAAAATGGCCAAAATTGGATTTATGGATGTGTTTTAAACCACGGAAAACGAGGCTGAGTTAGGGGCTGATTTTGGTAAACGGATAACGTAATTAAGAACCTAAGGTTGTAATAAGTTAAGGACTTAATCATGGATAACATATGGACTAATTCGGTATATATGTAATAAGGTACCGGGACGTCGCAAACGGTACGCGATCGGCGACCGGATTATTGAACGGAAACGTAACGGGACGCTAAACGGTATTCGGTAGGATTCCTACCTTTTTGTAAGCCTTGGATATGTGATGGTTCTTTAATTTGATAATTATATGATTTATCTTATGATGGGATTTCGAATTATGAATTATATGTTTAAGTACTATGGATTATGATTTAATGCTATGGACAATATTTTGAAGACTATGGACTATACTGAGATGCTACGGATTTTATATGGATTATATATATATTACATAGCATAATGCACTTACATCTCATGCATGGCATGGGCGGGAAAATAATGAAACCGGAGTCTATGCTCCGTCGGGGCGACCGAGAAGCAAACATGGGGATAGCCATAGGGGCTATAACCAGAGTCCATACTCCGTCGGGGCGACCGAGAATCAGACATGGGGATAGCTCTTATACTATAACCGGAGTCCATGCTCCGTCGGAGCGACCGGAGAAGCAAACATGGGGACACCTTGACGAGGCTTTGCCGTCAAGGGGGATACGATATTTTATGATGATACGGTGGATGGGTGGGACACATGACATAGGCACGCATGGCATGGCATTCATCATATGTTTACTTTATTATTATTTGGTATGCATGTTATCACTAATCCATGTGCTAGCCCTACTCGGAGTCCTACTCGGGCGCGTTGACTAACGCCCTACTTCTACCCTAGTTGATGACGCAGGAGATGGCGGAAACGGTGGACACGCCGAGAGCCAAGCTTAGGAGCTTGGGAAGCGGATATCTAGTTTTATTTAAGTTTCATTTTGGAGATGTAATTTAAAGTAGCTTAGCTCGTCAGACTGTATAATTTATATTTCTTGCTATGATTTGGACTGCATTATGGACAATATCGTTTTGAGGCATAAATGTGAATATAGGGGTATTTTTGGTAATTCAATGTTGTATCTTCCCTTCTATCTAAAACCGGTAGGATAGTCTCTATTATAACGTTCCGCACGTAATTATATTCCGCAAGCTTACTTCCTATGCGTGAACCGTTCCCGTGGACTTAGTTCCGCGCACGAGTGGGGTTGGCCAGTTAAGGGTCGGGCTTTAGAAGCTCGGACTTAACTCGCGTCGTGACGTCCGCGCCCGTTGTCACTTCTACTTCAAAAAAAAAAAAATAGACTCTGATTTCGGTGAAAATGGGGCGGGCGTTACAGTGGGAGACATGGTGTTCTTGAAAGTCTCGCCACGGAAGGGACACATGAGGTTTGGAAAGAAAGGGAAACTGTCGCCGAGATACGTGGGACCTGTTTGCCATCATAAGAAGGATGGGGGATGTAGCTTATCAGTTAGCACTTCATTCACAATAGGCATCTCTACACGATGTGTTTCATATATCGATGCTGAGGAAGTACAATCCCAATCCGTCTCATGTATTGAATGGGCAAGACATAGAAGTGCAAAGCGACGTGACATGTAACACCTCAATTTTTCAATAATATGAATATTTACGAAAATGCCACTGGATTGGTGAATTCAATAAATGTGATTGTAAATAGGAAATGGTGGGGTCCATTGCTCAAATTAAGACCCTATGAGCATATTATAAGTGTCAAATTTGATTGAATGGGTAATGAACATCAAATTGGGTCAAAATGGTTAATTGGGTCAAAGGACCCAATGGGTCATAATAGACTTATTAGACCATTGGGTGAGCCCAAATTTAATGGGGTTAAGCTGAATTGATTGGAAATTAAGTGAGCATAAATGGGTAGGCTTGATGCATATGTGAAAACCAAATGCAAATGGCTAAAACAACCCATAAATGGGTCATGGCGTCAAAACGGGTCAACAAGCTAAATGGGGACCCAATGGGTTGGGTTGACCATGTTGACCATGGCTGACCATGTGGGCCCTCAAATGAGCTCAATTGTGAGTTAAATCAGGTTGAGTGGGACTGAATTGAGTTGGTTTTGAATTAAGAAATGAGTTGACTCAGGTGCACTAAATGAGTGTCATTTAATGTGGTGAGTTGGGCTGGTGAGTTGGGTGAGTCAAAATGGAAATAAAGGGGCTGTAAATTCAGTGAGTTAAAGGAGGAGATGAAGAGTTACTTGGGTCTCAAGCCACACAAGACAAGTCCCACACGTTGGGGACTTGTGGTGTGAGCTTCCATGCTAAGTTTTAAATGGAATTGAATGAGAATGAGATAAAAATCTCATGGGAATATGGAGGGTTTCCATCTCATATGGAAACCCAAGCCTACAACGTTGGGATGCCAATGGTTGCATTGGTTGCAGCAAGTGTCTCATTGGTATGAGCAAGATTTGATGAGGATTAAATGGGTGATATGGGGTTGTTTAACAAAAGCAACCAACACCATCACTTGGCTGAATTGGTCATTGTAAAACCTTAGGATTCTCATCTCTCTCCCTCCCTCTCTCTCCAAACTCATTCTCTTGGCCGAACCAGCTAGTGGTGTTTTCACCAATTGATTAAGCATATAATCAGCAAAGGAAGAGAGGCTAAGAAAGATAGGAAGGCAAGGAGCAAAGGCAAAGGAAGTTTGGTAAGTGTTTATGTGTTATTTTGTTTAATAGTATGGGACATGATTTGGCCATGGGAGGGCCAAATCTACCAAAGGTTTAGAGTATGATTATTGATGTGTAGTTAGATGGACATAGGGTTCGGCCACTTTGGATGGCCGAACCCCATGAAATAATATGGTTTTGAGTAATGGTTTTGTAAGTTTAAATCCATGTAAAACCATGAAGATTGGTACATGTTTTTGATGAGGCAAAATAGTTGTTAAAGAAGGTTTAAAACATGGATTTGGATGTCATGATTGGCCATGGAATGGCCGAATGCATCATGGGTCTAAACCTTGGGTATAAATTGATAAAATGGATCATTGGGTTCGGCCACCTTGTGTAACGCCCCGCCCTCTCCGAGAATTCAGAGTCTAAATTTTTTTTTTTTTTAATAATAACATCGAAAGAGAGCGGGCGGCGTCACGACGCGAGTTAAGTTCAGACTACTCAAGTCTGAACCTTAACTGGCCACCCATGTGTACATGGACTAGACCATGATAATGAATCACACATGGAACTAACATCAACATGTGGAATAACCTAGATTAACTGCGGAATAGAAAGACTAGATAGCAAGTAACTAGTCTCAAACATTAATTAACATAAATCAACCATCCAAAGTTATTAACCTAATCAAACCATAGCAAGTAATGACTTATTACATGTCCAACACAATATAGTACGAATGATAGTAATATAAAGATGTCCAGTCCAATATTCAAGCGCTTAGGCTTGGCTCCCCTCCCAGTCATCGACATTCTTTTTCCCGTTACTTGTACCTGCATTCTCCTATGAGGATAGAATTAGGGCATTAGATCAACGCGCCCAGTAGGTTCCCGAATCAGGGCTACCACATGATTAGCATATAAAACATGCATATATATCATAGTACATGATTAGTAAAAACAGGTAAAACAATGCTATGAAGTATGCACATGCAATGAGCCTCCCCCATTATGTACATTCATAGCCATCACTTGACGTGCCTTGCACCGACAAGGTAAATCACAATACACTTCCATCTCTTCATCATTGACTTGGTTCATATCACGTATTAGTCCTCCTGGCGGGACTCTCATCGCCTAAGGAGACCAATGTGACTATGACCATCATGTTACTCCTCCTGGCGGGACTCTCATCGCCTAAGGAGGACGTAACTCATAAATTGCAACACTGTAGAACCTCATTCATCATCCCATGTCTATGCATGAGATGCCAATGCTTGTATGCCATTTGTTAATGCATAATATATCATTTGAAACCACATAAAATAAACAAGAGTCTCATAAGAAAACTGGGGTAAAACTGTGGTTACAAATAGGTAGGAGACCTACTGAAGATTCACTTCAGTACTTGATCTTTCTTTAGCGTCACCTGATCACGACTCGCTCGTCGTTCAACTTCCGGTACCTTATTATGTAACAGCAAATCAATACTTAATCTACTTGATTCCTAATCAAGTTTAGGTCTCATATACCATCTAGTGGGGTTCGGCCATACCCATGGCCGAACCTCACCCACTTTGGGATTTAATCTTTCTTTCTCATTTGATAAACATTTAATACTTCAAAGCATGTCTTGGTAGGGTTCGGCCATGCACCATGGCCGAACCATACCACTTGGACTTTGGCCCACAAATCAATTCCTTTGGTCAATCCTTTCATATTGAATTTTGACTAGTATTTACGGTTTTGCCATTGACCTTAAACCATATTGCAACTAACATCCATAATTATTCCACCTTAGTGGAGTTCGGCCATACTACTTGGCCGAACCCTACCAATCCAATTTGGATCTCTTAATCCTTCATAACCATTCAAATCACTTTGGTTCCAATCCTCATTTTCATCATCACAAAACTACTCCATGGGGTTCGGCCCTAACATGGCCGAACCCAATGGTTCCCTTGGTTCATCGTTTCCACCATATGTTCTTAATTTAAGCCCTTCTCTTTAAACATAAGAACCATATGGTTCAGCCATCCAATGGCCAACCAAAATCAGTAAGCTTATTTCTATTTAACACACCTAAGCAAACCCATAACTTGGCCATTCATCCCATAAATATAGCCCCATGGGGTTCGGCCATGCACATGGCCGAACCCAATGGTTCTCTTGATCTGATTAATCCATCAACTTCCCATGATTATTCATGATTTAACCATGCTAACCCAACCATGAATTACACATGGTTCAGCCGCATAAACATCAACCAAAACAGTAAATTAACCTCACCAAATCATACCAATTACTTACATGGGGTTCGGCCATTCAAGGTGGCCGAACCCTATGTCCATGTTTTAGTCTTTCAAACATGCTTTAGGCGTTATTTAAACATACAATATCAATATCATATTGCTGGCTTTATACCTCTTAGAAACCATCCAAATAAATTCATTTACTTGTCCCAAAAGACCATAATATTTCATGGGATTCGGCCATCCAAGATGGCCGATCCCCCATGGTCCATTTTTCCAGTTTTAATCCACTGTTTTAGACCATGCTAACTTCAGCCTTTTTGTCATTTAGATCCATGTTTATAACCTTTTCTAAAACATGCATTTGAATACTAAATAAAACCAAAAAAATAGTCCACCAAAGCTCCATGGTTTCCATGTTTCAAAACATGAAAATCAACCATTCTTTTACATGGGGTTCGGCCCTCCATGGTGGCTGAATCCAATGGTTATTTTTACCATTTTAAATCCTCCATTAATCAAGGTTAAAACCCTGGTGTAATCGGCCATAACCATGGCCCAATACACACCCATTTTATTAATCAAAAGTCCATGGAAATACTTACCAAATTCCAAGCTTTTCTTATGCCTTTGCTCCTTGCCTTCTTCCCTCTTGTTTCCTTCCTTCTTTCTTCCTTTGTCTCAGCTGGTTAGAAGCATGAACCAATGGTGAAATCACCAAGATAAAATTCGGCCAAGGAGGTGTTCTTGAGAGAGGGAAAGTAGATGGAATTCTAATGCTTTTGTAATGTGGAATTCGGCCAAGTGAGGGTGCTGGCTGCTTTTGTTAAACAGCCCCATGTCACCCATTCAATCCTCATCAAACCTTGCACAAACCAAGGAGTCACTTGCAGCCAAGCAAAGCACCCCTTGGCACTTCCAACACACCCTTTGGCACTCCCATGCATCTCATCCAATTTCCATGTATTCCCATTTAAATCCCATCATGAAAATAACCCCAACAAGTCCCCCAATGTGTGGGACTTGTTTTGGTGGTTAAAGCTGAGACAACCTCTTCATATTCCCTCTAAACTCACTGATTTACAAGTCCCATTGACTTCCATTTTGACTCACCCAACTCACATGTCCAACTCACCATACTTAATGCATTTCATTTAATGCACATGAGTTAACTCACCACTTGATTTAATTCCAACTCACTTCAGTCCCACTCAACAGATTTAACTCGTGTTTTATCTCCCTTGAGGGTCCACACGGTCAACCATAGTCAACTCGACCCGTTGGGTCCACCTTTAGCTCTTTGACCCGTTTTTGACTCCATAACCCAATTATGGGTATTTTGGTCATTTGTAACTGGTTTTCACATATGGGTCAAGCCTACCCATTTTTCCTCCACTTGATTTCCAATCAAATCAGCCTAACCCCATTTAATTTAAGTTCACAAAACGGTCAAATAATCCAGTAAGACCCGATGGGTCCCATTTGGGCCCTTTGACCCATTTAGCCATTTTTGACCCAATTGATGTAAATTACCCATCCAATCAAACTTGACATTCATAATGTTCTCATATGATCTTAATTTGAGCAATGGGCCCCACCATTTCCTTACTTAACATCACAAAATAATTAATTTAACACATCAGGGGCATTTTCGTAATTATCCACTTCATTGAGAAATTACCCATCCAATCAAACTTGATATTTATAATGTGCTCATATGACCTAAATTAGAGCAATGGGCCCCACCATTTCCTTATTTACAATCATATTTATTGAATTCACCAATCCAGGGGCATTTTCGTAATTATTCCAATCATTGAGAATTCTTTGACCCAATTAACTATTTTGACCCAATTTGATGTACATTACCCATCCATTATAATTTGACCCTTATAATATGTTCATAGGATCTTAATTTGAGCAATGGGCCCCACTATTTTCTCATTTAACATTATAATTATTAAATTCACCAAATCCAGGGGCATTTTCGTAATTATCCATTTCATTGAGAAATTGGGGTGTTACAATATAACCCTCTTTTTAAAATTTTCGTCCCGAAAATCGAGCGAAGTAGGTGTCTAAACGATTACATAAATATCTCAGAGTGTACTATTCTTATTTCCGATTTCAAGTTCCCAAATGACTTTTTCATTACCATGTTGGTCCACACCACTTTGACAAATTGAATCGCTCGGTTCCTAACACTTTTTGTTCTGTCTCATGTTATATCTTTTTTTCTCCTGAGCCATTTGTGATCTTACGTAGATCACTCTACTCTGTTTCACTTTACCTGTTCTCATGATATTTTCCATACATGCCTGCTCAATATGTTCTTTCATCTACTCTCCGTGTGAGGTAGTCTGTCAACACGAGCCTATGCTCAAAGCTTTTTCTGATTCCATTTTAACTAGGTTTCTAGTTACACTCTCCTGGAATTCCATTGGCTAACTACAGAGCCAGGTGATCAGTCTAACTCGGCAGTTGTCCATAGTTTCCCACTCAAGTTTCACCAGACACTTATCTTTTCCGTTGAGTACATCTCCAAATTTAAACACATCTTTCTTTGCACATAAGTCTCTATGTGACTAACAACTTTTGTTCCAACTTCCACGATACCAATTCCCGGCATCAATCCAAACCACCATGGAAATAATCACCCATGGTTAAATACATCCATCCCTGGTGTTTCGCTTTCAGTAAATATCATTTATCCCTGTTTTATAATCATCCATGAATATAACCCACTTATGGGTATATGAAACCATCCATCCTTGGTATCACTCTGTCCATGAGTATCATTTATGTATGATTAATAACTATCCATGAAATAACCCACCTATGGGTATAATCCATTCATGGAAACCATCCATCCTTGGTATCACTCTGTCCATGAGTATCATATATCCATGATTAATATCCGTAAGAACAACATTCAAATGAATCACTATAAGACTGTCGTAACCATATTAAATCACAAATATATCCCGACCCCTTGTAAGACTTAGGGCTCATGACTTACCAAGCAGAAGAACCACGTCCAACGTTGTAATGGCCCGAAAATTTTAAATTAATATAAACGTGGATATTATTTATTTTAATGATGAAAATTGGAAAATTGGTGGAATAAATGGTAAATGGGCCAAAATTTAGACAAAGGCCCAAATAGGGCCCAATGGACTATGGAGTTGATTTAAATTCATTTAAAGGGTCAATGATGGTTAAATGGGTCAAGAATGGTCAAATTGGGTCAAATACCCATTTGGGACCCAATGGGTCAAGATAGTTAAGCTCTAAGGTAAATGGGTAAGATGAAATGTAATTGGGCCATGGGCCCAATGGTGATACAACTAGTGGGAATGGGCTTAATGAAATTTAAATCACCTAAGTTAGTGATAAATTGACCAAGGTGATGTGGCCAAGTGGGACCCACCTCCACCTCACAAGGTGGCGTGTGGACCCAAGGTTTGGTGGGGCCGACCACCATGGTTGAATTGGTCAACCATGGGTGGATTTATAAAGATGATGATTTAAGTAAATGGGAATTAAAGTAACTAAAATATCTAAATATTAAATGATTAAAATTATCCAAATGAAGTGGTCAAAGTGGGGTCAAAAGGTGAAAACCAAATCACCTCATGTTAAGAAGTGAAACACGTTGGGACTTAAGGGTGGTGGAGTCATAAGCCATAAAGCAAGATAAATATCTTCTTGGTTGGTGAAGATAATTAATGTAAAGTGTAATTTTAAGTCACCAAATGGGGATAAGTCTTGAGTTTCTTTCCCATTTCTTATCCTCTCTTCATCGTTACTCTATCCATTTTTCATTCTCCATTGCCGTCCCATGCTCCAAGTGAAGGAGAGAAAGAGAGCTAAGGAGAAGAGAAGAGAAGGAAGAAATGGAAATTTAAGCAAAATCACTCTAAGGCTAAGGTTTATCATCTCCCCTCTCATCATTTTTTCCCTCTCCCTCTCTCACACAAACCCTACCTTGGCCGATCCTAAGGTTGGGGATTGCCACCATTGATCAAGAATCTTGACCTACCAAAGATCAAGAGGAAGGAGAGAGGAGGCTAAGGAAACCATCGGGAGTGGCGGAAGTCGGAGGAGATGACGGATTGTGAGTATTTCTTAAACAAGAAATTTTGGATCTTTAGGGTTTAAGATTTGGGATGTATTTTGTAAAATTAGTGGTGGTTAAATAATATTATGCCATGGATTTTAAATCCATCAAATGGAAGGAATGGAAAGTGGGTAAAAACCCTAATGGAGAAAATTAGGGTTAAGAAAAATAAAAAGGGATTATGGACATTATATGGTTAATGTGATTAAACATGGAGGTAAATGCAATTTTTTGAGTCAAGGGCCATAGGGTTCGGCCATGTAGCATGGCCGAACCCCATGGTAAGTAATGTATGATTTTTTTTAGGGTTTTGAGAAATGGAAGACAATGAGGGTTTTTAGCTAATGAATTTTAGGGTTTTAAATGAATAAATGTGGGTAAGTTTTGAAGAGCTTTTGTGATGGAATCCATGGATGAGTATGATTGTGTTATGGTCTAAAACGGCATAAAGAAATATTGGATCATGAACCATGGGTTCGGCCATGGTGAATGGCCGAACCCTATGGTGATGTAATGGTGATCAAATGATGGGTTTAAAGGATAGAAAAGATGGATTAAGGTGTTAATGAGTTTAGGGTTTTAAATGAATAAATGTGGGTAAGTTTTGAAGAGGTTTTGTGATGGAATCCATGGATGAGTATGATTGTGTTATGGTCTAAAATGGCATAAAGAAATATTGGATCGTGAACCATGGGTTCGGCCATGGTGAATGGCCGAACCCTATGGTGATGTAATGGTGATCAAATGATGGGTTTAAAGGATAGAAAAGATGGATTAAGGTGTTAATGAGTTTAGGGTTTTAAATGAATAATATTGTGGCCTCAAGAGGCATAGGAAAATAATGGAACATGAACCATGGATTCGGCCATGGTGTATGGCTGAACCCTATGGTCATGTATTACAAATTTTAAATGGGTTTAAAAGGATGGAAAATGGGAAGTGTTAATGGTTTAAGTATGTTTGAAACCATGAGAAGATGAGGGGGGAATATTAGTAGCTTGGATGGACTCAAGAGATGAGACCAATGTTGATCAAATGGGTGATCTAAATGAATGGTGAAATCCACATATGGAGGGACTTGTGATAAATTCAAATGTGAACAATGGACCCAAGAAAAAAAAAATGGGAAAAGGACACCATGGATTCGGCCATGGTGTATGGCCGAGCCCATGGCCCATTTATGAGTCTTTTGATGGGTTAGCTTGGTTATGAATGTGTTTAAATTGATTTGGGAATTGGTTAAATTAAGGACTCATTGTAGTTTAAATGCATGAAGTAAACCCCATGGGAAGATTTGATGAATGGGGTATTTTAAACCCATAATCTATTAACCATCTAAAGGATTAAGTATGGGGGTTTGTATGGATTTAAATGAACAAGGGTTAGGTTAATTAAAACAGAAAAATTTTAATGGTGGTATGTCATGATTAAATGGGTCATTAAGGGAATGAGTTAATGATTAATTATGGGCTTAAGGAGGCATGAATGAATGAGTAATTGTTTATGTAAAGGGTAGTGGTAAAAATGGTAAATATTGGCTAAAATGAAGAAACCCACTAAGATATGATTTATGGGCCTAGAAATGGTTAAAACATGGACTAATTATTAATGTGTAATAAGGTACTGGACATCGCAGGCGATGCGCGATCGGTGACTGGGTTTATCGAATGGAAAACGTAAGAGGACGCGAGTCGGTAGTTCGGTAGGATTCCTACCTTTTTTGTAAGCCATGGATTGAATGATGTTTTCTTTAATTTATTTTGGAAATTATGTGGTTGTATTTAAGATGAGTTTTGGGATTGTGTATTATCTGATTTTTCCTTTAAATTATTTTGGAAATCATGTGAATGTTTAAGATGGGTTTTGGATTAGGTATTATGGGATGGTTTCCCTTTGATTTATTTGGTAATCATGTAATTGTTTTAAGATGGGTTTTATTACTATTGAATTACATATATTACATGACATATGGCATCTACATCTCATGCATGGCATGGGAGGGATATGACAGGGGAAGGATGAAATGAAACCGGAGTCCATGCTCTGTCGGGGCAACCGATAGACAAGCATGGGGACATTTCATGTATGTATTATCATACCTTGATGAGGCTTTGCCATCAAGGGGGACCTTTGTAATTATGATACCTTGATGATAGTTCTTCCATCAAGGGGAATGCCTAGTGTGGATCGCATCTTGATGAGGCTTTTCCATCAAGAGGGTCATGGCACGATGATGGTATGGATTTTATTTGGAACACTATGTATGGTTGAAAAAGGGACATTGTACAATGAGGATGAAATTGATGGGTGGGATTCATGACATAGAACACCCATTGCATGACATTGCCCAAAGTGCATGGTTTTACTATAATATTATCTGCATGCTGTTATTACTAATCCATGTGCTAGCCCTACTCGGAGTCCTACTGGGAGCGTGGTCTAACGCCCTACTTCTACCCTAGCTGATGACACAGGAAATGCCGGAGCAGAAGGACGGGACGGGAGCCAAGCTTAGGAGCTTGGGAAGACGGACTAATTATTTTATTTAAGTTTATTTTGGGAAATATGTATTTGAAGTAACTTAGCCTGTCGGAAATGTAATAATTTAGATTACTTGCCATGTTTTGGAAATTACTTTGGACATTATGATTTTAAGGATGTTTGGTGATTGAATGAATGTAACTTCCTTGCTATCTAAGAATTTGTAGGTTAGACTCTTTTATAATTTTCCCAATTGGTTTAAATGTTCCCCGATGCTTACTTCTACATGTGAACGGTTCTCCGTGGACTTCACTCCACGCACACATAGGGTTGGCCAGTTAAGGGCCGGGCTTTAGAAGCTTGGACTTAACTCGCGTCGTGACGTCCGCGCCCTTTGTCACTTTTCCTTTAAAAAAAAAAAAATAGACTCTGATTTCGGTGAAAAGGGGCGGATGTTACAAACGTGATCCGGTCTACCTCGCCCTGCATCCCTTCACCTCTCTGGTGATTCAGTCAAGCTCTAAGGTGGTCTCTCTACGTCTGACGAAGCTAGTACCACCCCCACCGGGTAAAATAGTACCTAACTCTGCTCATTCCAACACATCTAGTGTGCCAAATAGCCGTGAGAGCGCCCTCCAGCGCGTAGCATGCGAGGGACCCACTCCTCAATGGTAGTCCTACGGGACCAAGTCTCCGTATTTCGTATCAAGGTTCCCACATCCTCATAGCTACTCAAAGCCATACTTATGAAGTTTATATTCTTATCTCATCAATACCATGTGAGGGACGCACCCATACCACATCTCAATCATCAACATCACGTGAGGGACGCACCCATACCACGTCTCAATGTAATCAAGTGACCTTGTCACCTATATCTTAGTGCCAAAAATCCTCTTAGAATCATAACATTGCCTACTTTATATAAATTCATACTTCATCCTTGTACAAAGGTGGGTAGGGTGAAACAAAACCCTATAAAGAACAAAATACACCCTTACCAAATAATCCTCTTTTTAATACCCTTCATATTACTTCCTATCCTAGTCTTCCGTAGAAGACTCCGCATCAAAAGCAAACTTGAAACGGTTATCAGGATAAGTCATCGCCGTGTGCCCCAATACTTCACATGTCGTGAAGGGTATTAATCCAGGTCCTCTAATATAAGGACAATTAGTCCTCGCCTCTCCATGCCCATGCAGTCCACAGGACGGGCAGAGAACACCCAGTGGGTGAGGACAATACCGACAGTTGTGCCCATCTTGATTGCACAACTCACACGTGTCATAGGGATCTATCTCCCCAAGTAATTCCAATATAATAGGCACATCAGCAATGGGATCCTCTAGAAAATGTGCTAGATCATCTTCTCCTTTCTCAGGAGGTTCCACCATCCCAGGAATGTCATCCATCAATTCCTCTGGAACAGGTGCTAAGTCCATATCATCTTCCTCAGGAGGTCCCTCCTGAAGGTCCACATTAACTTCCATCCTGATACTGTTGGAAGTCGATATCAAATCTACCGGACAACTAGGTGTCCCTTTATCCCATAACTCAGTGTATTCCTCGTTGCTTGACATATCTGTGCCACATCATTTCAAACACAAAAATATTCAACAATAATTCTAAATTAACCACTCTTGGTTTTCAGGGAATTTGATCATGCATAATATCATGTACTTTGTTTGGGAAGATTGCCAAATCAACACTCTTTGTTTTCTTTTGTTTCTGGGGAAATCTCTAAATTCCTGTTGTTGTTTTTCAGTGTGGGAGTTTCAGGGGAGTACATCCTACTTTGCTATGTTTGATATATCCAGTTATGATGACTGTACTTTACTTTGCTATCTTTCATTGTCGTTCTCAGATTGATTGTTCAGTCTGAGTCACTCGAAGTAAATTAATTCGGACCCCAGTCAGTGGACTCCGAAGAGTCGGTCAGTTGGGATTCTTATCCGTCAGTGAGTCATGAAACCGTCTTAATCTTACTTCGATGATTCAACTTCCCGTTTCGCTCTGATACCAACTGTAACGCCCATTTTCGTAATTATCCACTTCATTGAGAAATTGGGGTGTTACACCTTGGATGGCCGAACCCCATGAAATTATTTGGTTAAATTGATGGTTTTGAAGACTATAAACCATGCAAAAACCATGGAGATTGTCCATGTTTTAATGGACAAAATATGTAAGCTAAAAAGGTCCAAATCAAGGGCATAGGGTTTAGCCACCTTGGATGGCCGAACCCCATAATATATTTGATGTTTTGGTATGGTTTTTAGAGAGTTAAAACCATATCAATGGTGGAGAGTTCTTATGTTATTTAAATGGAGTTAAGTTGTTTAAAAATGAGGATAAAGTGTATATATTTGGTCGGCCAATATATGGTTGAACCATGTTAATGTTATGGTTAAGTTGCTGATCTAAATCATGGATAGATGATGGACTAATTGAATCAAGAGAACCCCATGGACTATTTTGAGGGGAGATTTGGATTAAAATCATGTTGGAAGCTAAGGTTTGTTTTATGCTTTTGTTCTAAGAAACACCTATGCTTAGTTATGGATCTAATATTAATTTGATCAACCATGATAATGATGGAAAGTAGGACAAAAATCAAATTGGTGAGGTTCGGCCATGAAGTATGGCCGAACCCCACTAATGGTCATTGGTGACCCTAGTGTGTAGTTACTAATGTTGATGGATGGACTTAGTGGTTAATTTATATGTATGTAAGAATGATTTAAATACCAAATTAAGTGGTGAGGTTCGGCCATGTTGTATGGCCGAACCCCACCAAGGAGGATTAGTTATGGTTATTGGTTTTAAGAAAAGTAAACAAAAGCTTAGCCTAAATGGCATAAAGGTAATTATGGATGAAATGATCAAAGATGAAATGATCATAGGATTGGATATACGAACCCCACAAGATAGTATATGAGACCTAAACTTGATTAGAAATCAAGTAGATTAAGTATTGATTTGCTGTTACATAACAAGGTAACGGAACGTGAACGGCGTGCGAGTCGTGATCAAGCGAAAAAGACCAACACTGAAGCTAATCTTCAGTAGGTTTCCTACCTACTTGTAACCACAATTATGATTTGGTTTTATCATGTTTTTATGAGATATGTTGTATTTGATATTATGTTTCAAATGTGGTTTTGAATGATGAGTTATGTATTTACAAATGATATACAATGCATTGACATCTCATGCATGGTATGGGGTGATGAGAATGGAACAACATAATGATAAGTATCATATCCAGAGGAAATGTGGATTACTTTGGATTAACTTGACATAAGCATCCCATCCAGAGGAAATGTGGATTACTCTGGATTAACTTGACATAAGCACCCTATCCAGAGGAAATGTGCATTCAACTCCTGTTCTGCTATTGTGGCCTTGCTGACCACTTCAGCCAATGTGGTGCACTTGAATATGGTCACTTTGACCCTGATGTTTGGCCGTAGACCCCTCTCAAACTTCCTTGCCCTGCAATGCTCTGTGTCCACCATATAAAATGCATAGATGGATAGACTGAGGAATTCCCGGTGATACTCTGCCACCGTCATAGAGCCCTAAACCAAGGACAGAAAGGCTTGCGTCTGTTGCTCCTTCTCCTCCTCCTGAAAGTAGTGTTCCAGAAAGGTTGCTGAAAATTCTTCCCATGTCATGGCTGTCCTCTCCCTTTCTTGTATGAGTGCCCTCTGCTTCTCCACCACCTCCCACCATTTTCCGGCATCTTCAATCAGTTGTGAAGTAGCCAGTAGAATCCTGTCAGCATGACTTGAGATCTTAAGTAACTTTAAGATCTGAGTGATTTTCTTCAACCAGTGCTCGGCTCCAACAGCCCCTTCCTTCCCTTTGAAGTAGGGAGGACGCTGTTGCTGGAATTCTCGAACCATACTCCGGTCATTGGCATCCTTGGAACTTTCACTTCCATTCATATGTTGTTGGAGTTCCGAAGACACTACTGCTTGAACTAAACTCTGTAGTTCAAGCGGCACATGTGGAATATGTAAGCCGCTCTTCTCCTCTTCCTCTTTTTGAGATGAGTATTCCTGCTCCGTCCTTTCTCGTTGAGAATGATGTGACTCTTCAGCATGGTGTGACTTTTCAGAGTGATGTGACATTTCAGAATGATGTGACTCTTCCTCATTATGTGTTTTTCCAGCAACTTCTTTAGGTTGAGAATGCTCTTCCTCTGGTTGAGTTACTTCCTTCTCATGTTGGGAGTTTTCTACCACTTTTTCCTTACCTTTCTTGCTCTGTCGAGTCTTTCTTTTTAGAGCCATTTTCTTTCCGAAGTCATGAAAATATTAGGGACTTAGTTTCCTCGTAACATACAACTCAATGCCAACATTCCTCATAAACTCATAAATTTGATTACTTTATTGAAAATTATTCAAACTTCCATCACAATACAAGAGTTGGTAAGGTATGCACCCACAACCCTTACAAATTATTCCCTTGTTCCTAACTTTTCTTACTACTTCCTAATTTAATCTTCCGTAGAAGACCCTACATCATCAACAAACATATGGATACTGTCAGGGCATGTCATCGACAGGTGTCCCAATACTCCACACGTCAAGCAGGGTATTATCCCCGGTCCTTCAATGTAAGGAGAGTTAGTCCTTTCTTCCCCGTGCCCATGTAGTCCACAAACCGGGCAAACAACTTCAAGAGGATGAGGGCAGTATGTACAGTTGTGCCCATCCTGATTGCACAACTCGCACATATAGTCAGGATCTATCTCCCCCGGCATCTTCCATAAGCTCTTCTGGAAGAGGTGGTAGATCCACTTCCACTTCCTCGGGTAAACCCTCTTGGTTGTCCATGTTAACTTCTATGTTGGTGTTGTTGGATGCAGACACCAAATCTATTGGATTTCTAGGGGTTCCTTTATCCCACAACTCTGTATACTCTACGTTACTCGACATATCTGTATCATAACAATAGAATACAAGAATAATCAACAGTAGTTCTTATAAAACCAATCTTGGTTTTGGGGGATTTCCTATGTATAATACAATGTATCATAGTTGGGGAAATTGCCAAATCATCACTCTTTGCTTTGCTTTGTTTCTGGGGGAAATCTCTAAATTCCTGTTGTTTGTTTCTCAATGTGGAGATATTGGGGAAATGTATCTTACTTTTCTATGTTTGGTATATCAACTTATGATGACTGTACTTTACTTTACTATCTTTCATTGTTGTTCTCAGATTGATTGTTCAGTCCGAGTCTATCGAAGTAAAATAATCCGGCCCCCAGTCAGCGGACTCCGAAGAGTCAGTCAGTTGGGATTCTTATCTGTCAGTAAGACATGAAACCGTCTTAATCTTACTTCGAAAGATTCAACTTCCCGTTTCGCTCTGATACCAACTGTAACACCCTGCCCTTTTTCACATTAAAATCAGAGTATATATATATTTTTAATTATATAAACAAGTGATAAGAGCGGGAGTGTCACGACGCGAGCTAAGTCCGGACTTCTAAAATCCGACCCTTAACTGGCCAAACCCATATGTGCATGGACTAAGTCCATGAGAAACATTTCACATACGGTACTAAATAAAACTTGCAGAATATTATTAAATCTAACAGCGGAATTATAATGGAACCTAAGACTATTCCATTTTATTAGATAGCAAAGTACATTGTCATTTTTCCAAAGTTATCTTAACTTAATCAATTATTCCAAAACATAGCAAATATTAACTAAGTTATTACATGTCCATGTAAACTTAAATAAAAAGGTCCATAAATAAATCCAATCAAAGCCCAAGCTCCTATGCTTAGCTTTCCTCGTGATCCCCAGCCTTTGCCTTTCCCTTTCCTTTTCCTGCATCATCCTCTAAGGATAAAAATAGGGCGTTAGGCCAACACGCCCAGTAGGTGTTATCGATTAGGGCTACCACAAGGTTAGAGTATAAAATATGCGAATAATATAAAGGTACATATCATCAAAATCTTACAAAAACAATGCTATGTATGTGATGCAAATGTAACTGAGTCCCACCCATCACAAATATACACAGCCTCCCTCCACATTGGTTGTTCGGACGCCCTGACGGAGTGTGGACCCTCCGGTTTTCCTTGATGGGAATTCTTATTATCAAGATACCACCACACAGGTTTTTCGGACGCCCCGACGGAGTGTGGACCCTCCGGCTACATCATCACCACCCCATGCCATGCATGAGATGTCAATGAATACATGATACATGCCATTTGGAAATATATTCTAGCATTTCATAATCCCATTTTGAACATAATACATTAACATAAACTACTCATAAAAAAAATCATGATAAAATTCACATATGAGAGTGGCTACAAAGAGGTAGGAAAACCTACTTAATGTTCACTTAGTTTGACCCTTCTTTTGAACTGTCTCCTGATTACAACTTGTACGCCGTTCAAGCAAGTCTCGTGGCCCTATTTTTATAACAACAAATCAAACTCTTAACCATTTGATTCCAATTTAGTCTAAGTCTCAAAAATCCACTTTGTGGGGTTCGGCCATACCCCATGGCCGAACCTCACCCACTTAACTTTTTGGTCTCTCTTTTTATTTAACTAAAACCAATCAATTAACTCAACTTCCCAAGGAACCTTGGTAGGGTTCGGCCATACAACATGGCCGAACCTTACCACTTTGGTTTCAGGCCATATTTCCAACCCTTTGGTCATTTCATCTATATTTACCATTATGCCACTATACTAACCTTTTGTCTAATTTTTCTTAAAAAAAACAAATAGCCATAACCAATCCACATTGTGCGGTTCGGCCATACAACATGGCCGAACCTCACCATCATAATTTGATCCCTTGAATCATTCTTAAATACCACTTCAATCACATTATTAATTACACATTCAAGCCACTAATAACCATTAGTGGGGTTCGGCCATACTTCATGGCCGACCCCACCAAACCGGTTTTTGTTCCACTTTCCATCATCTATGATGGCTGATTAATTACCTATACTAAGTCCATAAATCAACATGTATAATTCTTAAGCAAAGCACATCATAGTCCATAAATTTCAACCATGTTCTTACTTTAACTTAACCCATAAAAATAGTCCATGGGGTTCGGCCATACACATGGCCGAACCCTATGGTTCTCTTAACCAATTACTCCATTATTTTTTCCATGGTCTATGACCAGCAACTTGGCCATGATAACCACATGTTTCAGCCATGTAATAACTGGTCCAAAACAGTAACCTTAACTCCCTTTAAAAACCCTTTAAACCTCCAAAACCTAGTATGGTTTTTATCCCTCCAAAAACCATAAAAAGTTCCATATTCTTTCATGGGGTTCGGCCATCCAAGGTGGCCGAACCCTATGACCCAATTCCTACTCCTTTTAAACAACATTAACCATTAATTTTCTTCCATGGGGTTCGGACATAGTCATGGCCGAACCCTATGGTTCCTTTACCTCTTCCTTTGGACATCCTAGCCATGATCATATTCTTTGATGGGTTTGGCCAATCATCATGACCAAACCTAATCACCTCCTTTTCATGCTCAATGGTTTTGTACATCCTTTTTTAAGATTTGGATGTTCAAGGAACTGATCAAGCTTCTTTGGTTATCTTACTTACTAAAAATTGTAGAACACTTACCGTTGTCGCGACTCCACCGATTTGGTCTTTGCTCCGATTTGCTCTTCCGTTCCTTTCTTAGTCCTTCCTTCCTTCTCCTTTAACTGAGATTAATCTTGTTGCAGTCCTTGAGGTGGTTTGGCTAGGGTATAGATTTGAGAGATAGGAAACCTTGAGATGATAAAAATTACTCCAAGTCTTTGATCTTTCCTCTTAGATTGCTGGCCGTCCTAGGTAGAGTGTGAGGGATAGATGGCCAATTGGGGTTATCTTTCCTATCTTTACATGAGATAAAATTCTCAAGACTCCAACATGTGAGCCATTTGAATTTTGAAAATTTTAAATGTAAAACTATCTCATTATCTGTAATGCCCGCTCCTTTTCACCAAAATCAGAGTCTATTTTTTTTTTAAGAGTGACAAAGGGCGCAGACGTCATGACGCGAGTTAAGTCCGAGCTTTTAAAGCCCGGCCCTTAACTGGCCAAACCTTCGTGTGTGTGGAACGAAGTCCACGGAGAACGGTTCACACGTAGAAGTAAGCATCGGGGAACATTTAAACCAAGTACGGAAAATTATAATAGAGTCTAACCTACAAATTCATAGATAGCAGGGAAGCTACATTCATTCAATCACCAAACATCCTCAAAAATCATAATGTCCAAAGTAATTTCCAAAACATAGCAAGTAATCTAACTTAATACATTCCGACAAGCTAAATTATTCAAAATACATTTCCAAAATAAAACTTAAACAGACTGAGTAGCTCGTTTCCCCCAAGCTCCTAAGCTTGGCTCCCGTCTCGTCCTTCGTCTCCGCCATCTCCTGCGTCATCAGCTAGGGTAGAAGTAGGGCGTTAGACAACGCGCCCAGTAGGACTCCGAGTAGGGACTAACACATGGATTAGTGATAACAAGCATACAGATAATCATATAATGAAAAACTAGAGAGTGAATGCCATGCCATGGGTATCTTATGTCATGTATCCCACCCATTATCCTTACTATCATGATGCCATATCCCCCTTGACGGAAAAACCTCGTCAAGATATAACAAATCACACTGTATCCCCCTTGACGGCAAGGCCTCGTCAAGGTGTTCCCATGCTTATTTCTCGGTCGCCCCGACGGAGCATGAATTCCGGTTGTACCTTATAGTACCCCCTTGATGGATGAATCACATCAAGATATCCCCATGTTTGGTTCTCGGTCGCCCCGACGGAGCATGGTCTCCGGTTATAGCCTATCAGGCTATCCCCATGGCTGCTTCTCGGTCGCCCCGACGGAGCATGGACTCCGGTTTCATTTCATCCTTTCCCTGACATATCCCTCCCATGCCATGCATGAGATGTAGATGCTATATGCCATGTAATATATGTAACTCATAGTCATAAAACCCATCTTAAAACAATCCCATGATTATCAAAATAAATCAAATGAAACCCATCACATAATACCAAAATCCAAAACCCATCTTAAAAACAACCACATGATTTCCAAAATAAATTAAAGGAAAACATCACATAATACTAATTCCAAAACCCATCTTAAAACAAACCATATAATTTCCAAAATAATTCAAAGAAACCATCACTCAATCCATGGCTTACAAAAAGGTAGAAATCCTACCGAATACCGACTAGCGTTCTTTCTTTCGTTTCCGTCCGATGGACCTGGTCGCCGATCGCGCATCGTTTGCGATGTCTAGTACCTTATTACATATTAACAATTAGTCCATGTTTTAACCATTTCTGAGCCCATACATCATGTCTTAGTGGGTTTTCCTCATTTTCGGCCAATATTTACGGTTTTGCCATTACCCTTCCATGGATAATTCATTCCCTCTTCCATATACATTATGGTCTATAATGGATCCATAATTTAGACCCATTAATGATCCATAACTTAGGTCCGTTAATGACCCAGCAACCATATCATGTGATCATAAAATTAGTCATTTTATTAACCTAATCCTTATTCCTTTAAACCCATACAAAACCCCATACTTGACCCTTTAAATGGTTAATGGACCATGGGTTCAAAATACCCAATTCATCAAATCTTTCCATGGGGTTTACATCATGCATTTAAACCACAATGGGTCCATTATCCACTCATTCCCTTTATTCATAATTGATCCATACACTCACCAATCATGAGATACAACCATATATTAACCGAAACCCCATTAGCTAAAGCATATCCATAGACTTTAATCTTAGCCTATCCATTGGTTCACAACAATGGGTCCATTGATGTCTCATTAACCATGACATAAGAACATTAGCAATTAACCACTTAATTAACCTAACCTCCATTTATTTAAAACATAAATATATAACCCCATACTTAGACCATAAAGTGGCTCATAACAATGGATCATGGGTTCATTAAAAATCAGCCCTTTCAACTTAACCAAATCCCCATTTTTTCCTTAGTCCTTGGTTACACTTTAAATTCATCACAAGTCCCTCCATTGAGAGAACCTAACCGATACATTTAATTCATCATTCTTTAATCACATTTAAGTCCAATACTTAGCCACCTTCCCATTACAACTATCAACATTAGGTTTACATTGGTCCATCAACACCACCAACATTCCCCATTTATTTTCCATAATTCATAACCATTAAATCTGCCATTTGATCACCATTACACCACCAAAGGGTTCGGCCATTCACCATGGCCGAACCCATGGTTCATGATCCATTCACATTTACTATTTTTGATGTCCTTAACATCATTCATATTCCCCATGCATTTCTTCACTTAAACCACTTTAAAAACATCACCACATTTTATCATTAGCAACTTAGAACCCTAAACATTCTCCATAACTTCCATCCTTAAAACCCTAATTAAATTCATCAACCATTTACCATGGGGTTCGGCCATACTACATGGCCGAACCCTATGGTCCATCAATCCACTCAAAATCCACACACATTTATGCTTAATTAACTTAATTACATACTATCCTTACTCCATTTTATTTTATTTTTTATTTCTTTCCTTAACCCTAATTTACCCATTTAGGGTTTTGTCCACCTTCCATCCTTCAATTTGATGGATTTGAGATCCAAGGCCTATAATCATTTGGCCACCATCAAAGTTAACAAAAATGGATCCCACATCTTAAACCCTAAAAACCCAAATCTCTTGTTCAGAAAATACTTACAATTCGTCGTCTCCTCCGACTTTCTTCGCTCCCGTCGGACTCCTTGACCTCCTTTCTTCTTCCTCTCCTTGTTTGATCAGCTAAGATGCTTGATCAATGGTGACAACCTCCAAGCTTAGGGTCGGCTAAGGTAGGGTTTGCTTGAGAGAGAGAGAAGAGGATGGAGATGAGAAAGGAGATCCCAAGCTTTGATCTTGGAGTGGTGGGCCTTTGCTTTGAATTTTTCTTCTCTTCTTAGCTTTCTTTTTTTTTTCTTTCCTCCATGGTTTCTCTTCTTCTTTCTTCTCCTTAGGTGTAGGACGGTTTTGAGAGTGAAAGAGATGAAGTGAGTGAAATGTCGATGGAACTTGAGAGATGAGGTGAAGTCATCTCTTTTTCTTTGATTGGTTAAGATACACTTTACATTAAATCTCCCAACCACCCATAAGATATTTTATATGCTTTATGGTGGTGGTTGGGATAAACCACCACCATGCCCAACGTTTTTGTGTCTTAAAATGAGGTGATTTGGCTTTTTCCAACTTTGACCCCTTTGACCACCCTTTTGGATAATTTAAACATTTAATTTATTAAATAATTACCTTACGTTAAATAATTGCCACTTAACTAAATCCATTATTCCACCCATGGTTGATCAAGTCAACCATGGTGGCCGGCCCCACCAATCTCTAGGTCCACACGCCACCTCACTTAGTGAGGTGGAGGTGGGTCCCATAAGTTTGAAGGAAAGTAAAGAACCATAGGGTTCGGCCAATTATATGGCCGAACCCCATGGAGGGTTTTTGATGTTTTTAAAGGGTTTAAATATATGGAAAAGTGATGGACTTGGATGTATGTTGTTTAACAAAAATGGAAAAGAGGAGCACCAAAACCAAAGGGGTGAGGTTCGGCCATGTTGTATGGCCGAACCCCACCAAGTGCTATGTATGGTGTTTTGTTTTAAAAGGTCTAAAAAGATTCAAATGGATAGAATTATGAGAATCAATCATAGATGAATAAAGGTTTTAATGGAAATAAGGAACTATAGGGTTCGGCCATGTGTATGGCCAAACCCATGGAGCGACAATGGTGGATGATTAAGGGCTAGATGATTAATATGTGAATGCTTAGATGAATGAATTGGTAATTAGACTTATGTATGAAGGATTAAAAGAACCAAATTTAAGATGGTGAGGTTCGACCATGTTGTATGGCCGAACCCCACTAAGGTGGATTTGTTATGGACATTTGTTAGCAATGTTAAGCATGTAACGCCCGCCCCTTTTCACCGAAAATCAGAGTCAATTTTTTTTTTTTTTTTGAAATAACAAGTGACAAAGGGCGCGGGCGTCACGACGCGAGCTAAGTCCGAGCTTCTAAAGCCCGGCCCTTAACTGGCCAACCCTACGTGTGCGTGGAACGAAGTCCACGGAGAACGGTTCACACGTAGAAATAAGCTCGAGGAATATTTAAACTAAGTGCGGAAATTGTAATAGAGACTATCCTACCAATTTTCAGATAGCAGGGAAGAAACATTCATTTAATTACTAAAATACCACTAAATCGTAATGTCCAAAATGAAATCCAAAACATAACAAGTAATCTAAGTTATTACATTCTGACGAGCTAAGTTACTCAAAATTACATTTCCAAGATAAAACTTAAATAAACTAAACAGCTCGCTTCCCCAAGCTCCTAAGCTTGGCTCCCGTCTCGTCTTCCGTTTTCGCCATCTCCTACGTCATCAGCTAGGGTAGAAGTAGGGCGTTAGACAACGCGCCCAGTAGGACGCCGAGTAGGGCTAACACATGGATTAGTGATAACAAGCACATAGGTATAATATAATGAAAACCATAAAATGAATGCCATGTCATGGGTGCTTTATGTCATGTGTCCCACCCATCATCCATACCATCATGATGCCATATCCCCCTTGACGGAAAGATCTTGTCAAGATATAAACAATCACAAATCATCCCCCTTGACGGCAAAACCTCGTCAAGATATAAACAATCACACATCATCCCCTTTGACGACAAAACCTCGTCAAGGTGTAAACAATCACAAATCATCCCCCTTGACGGCAAAACCTCGTCAAGATATAAACAATCACAAATCATCTCCCTTGACGGCAAAACCTTGTCAAGGTATAAACAATCACAAATCATTCCCCTTGACGGCAAAGCCTCGTCAAGGTGTCCCCATGTTTGTTTCTCGGTCGCCCCGACGGAGCATGGACTCCGGTTATATCTCATAATATCCCTCTTGATGGATGAAACACATCAAGATATCCCCATGCTTGCCTCTCGGTCGCCCCGACGGAGCATGGACTCCGGTTATATTTCATAATATCCCTCTTGATGGATGAAACACATCAAGATATCCCCATGCTTGTTTCTCGGTCACCCCGACGGAGCATGGACTCCGGTTTCATTTCATCCTTCCCATACCATATCCCTCCCATGTCATGCATGAGATGTACATGCCATATGCCATGTAATATATATGATAGCACAAGCCATGGCATTTAAAATCCCATCAATAAAACATATAATTTGATTATCAAAATAAATCAAGCAAAGCCTCAATATACACATCATAGCCTTAAAACCCATCTTAACACAATCATATGCTTACCAAAATAAATCAAGGAAAAACCCATACATCACACATAATCCATGGTTTACAAAAAGGTAGGAATCCTACCGAATACCGACTAACGTTCCTTTGCGTTTCCCGTCCGATAATCCGGTCACCAATATGTGCACCGCTTGCGACGTCCGATACCTTATTACATATTAATAATCAGTCCACGTTTTTAACCATTTAAGTCAATTATCTAAGCCTTAGTGGGGTTCGGCCATACACTATGGCCGAACCCTACTAGTTAGGTTCGTGGATCCCATTTAATCCCTTAACCATATTAATTATTTTTATTACATGAGTCTAAAAACCAGCCACCCTAGGCTTTATTTAACCATACATAAGGTCATCTTAAAAACAACTAAATCCATGGTCACCTCCCATGGGGTTCTTCATTTTGGCCAATATTTATGGTTTTGCCACTACCCTTCCATGGTTACTCATTCACTTAACCCATGTACATTTTCGTTCATAATTGATCCATACACTAGATCCATTAATGTTCCATCAACCATGATATGTACATTAACAAATTAGTCCTTAACTTAGCCTAATTTTTCCATTCATCTAACCACATACATAATCCCAAGTTTAGCCCATCAAATGGCTCATAAATTGGGTCATGGGTTTTATTAAAATCAGCCCCTTTAATTCAACCTAATCCCCATTTTTCCTTGGGTCTTTCTCACCACATTTAGATCCATAATAAGCCCTCCCATGAGGAGGTTTACATCATGCATTTAAATTATCAATTTTTGATCATTACTAACTACATTTAAAATCCATTGAAGTTGCCAACATTCCTTCATCCTTACTATGGTCTAAGAACTTCTAAATTCACCAATCACTCTCCATGGTTTTTATCATTGTTTCCACCCCTTTTAAAAATCACTAATACCCATTCATTTAAAACCTTTATAAATCATTAACCCCTTTTCATAGCCTCCATTCTCTAAATTCATTAAAATTCTAACACCATGAGAAGGTTCACATCATGCATTTCCTCATTTACAATCCCTTTAAAATTATTACATTCAATCATTAAAAAAGAACTAAAATCATTAATCATCCCTTCATGATTCTAACCCTAAAAACTCCATTAAAAATCCTTAATTACCTACCATGGTTTTCTTCATTAAGCTCCCTTTAAAATTTACAAACATTTGACCCTTTTTAAACCTCGAAATTATTAATGCATTACTCCATATCTTCCATCCTTCTAAACCCATTTAAAACCACTATTACATCACCATAGGATTTAAAAACATTCCATCCCTAAAATCTCCCCATGGTTTTATTTTTAGAACATTATTTCCCACACTTAAAAAATCCATTTTAAACTATCACCATGCTCAACCATTTTTCCCTATTTTTACACCCTTTAAATTTACAAACACAACACCCTAGGGTTCGGCCATACACCATGGCCAAACCCATGGTTCATGTTTCATTCTCATCTATGCCTTTCAAGGCCATACAAACCATTTACCTCTTCCATGAATTTCATCATAAAAACCCCTTTAAAAGCTACCTACATTTAATCATTAAAATCTTAAAACCCTAAATCATCCTCCATGGCTTCCATTCTTTATAAACCCTAATAACTCAATTAATCACCTACCATGGGGTTCATGGGTCACCTTCCTCTACCATTTTTTTTTTGAGGCCATTAAAATCATTTACATATCCAATGATTTTTCTTATTAAAAATCCCTTTAAAAATTTCTACACTAATCATTAAAAACCCTAACAATCATAATCATTCTTTCATGATTTTAAACCTTTAAACCCCATTAAAAATCCCTTCATTACCTACCATGGTTCCTTCCAAAATTTCCATACAGCCATTTCTTAAATAATTTAAATACATAATGTCCTTAATCCATTTATTTATTTATTTTCTTAATCTATCTCTCCCACTTTATCCATTTCTCATCTTTCCATTGGATGGATTTTAAATCCAAGGCCCATGACAATTTTGGCCACCACTAAATCCAAGAAATGGATTTCACAATCTCTTAAACCCTAAAAAAAAAAAAAATCCAATCTCTTGTTTAGAAATACTTACAATCCGACGACTCCTACAACTTTTCCTTCTCCCCTCAGATTCCTTGGCCTTCTCTTCTCTTCTTCTCCTTTGTTGATCTGCTAGGATGCTTGATCAAGATGAAAAACCTCCAAGCTTGGGTTCGGCCATCATGGGGTGTGTTTGAGAGAGGGAGAGGAGGAGATGGTGAGAAAGAAGATACCATGCTTTGATCTTGAAGTTGGTGGCTAATTGCTTGAACTTTCCCTCTCTTTTCTTCTCTTCTTCTTCCAAATTTTTCTTCTTCTTTCTTCCTTGGTGTGGGACGATGGTGGAGAGAAAGAGAGGAAGAGAATGAGATAAGAATGGGATTTGAAAGATAAGATAAAAAAAACAACACCTTTTGGTTTCTTAAATTTTACTCCACCATTAAGGCTTCCAACCACCAACATGGGATTTTTTTTCCATGCTTTATGGTGGTGGTTGGGATAAACCACCACCCTTAGCCAATGTTTTTGGTGTTTGAAGATAAGATGGCTTTTGGGTCCTCCACTTGACCATTTGACCGCCTCATTTGATTAGCTTAATTAATTAATTAATTAGATCATTAGGTTAATTAATTCCATTTGCTTAAATTCCCTTCATGCAAACACCCATGGTTGACCAATTCAACCATGGTGGCCGGCCCCACCAATCCTTGGTCCACACGCCACCTGACTTGGTGAGGTGGAGGTGGGTCCCATTTGGCCATGTCACCTTGATCTCCCCATCACCAACTTAGATGATTTAAATTTAATTAAATCCATTCCCAATTAATTGGATTACCATTGGGCCATGGCCCAATTACATTCACCCTTACCCATTTACCTTAGATCTTACATTATCTTGACCCATTGGGACCCAAATGGGTATTGGGCCCAATTTGACCATCCTTGGCCCAATTGACCATCATTGACCCTTTAAATGAATTAAAATCCAATCCATGGTCCATTGGGCCATACCTGGGGCTTTGTCCAATTCTTGATCCATTTACCATCTACTCCATCAAATTTCCCAATTTCTATCATTAAAATAAATAATAACCACATTTTTATTGATTTAAAAATTCCAAGCTATTACAAAGCAAAGGTTAAAGCAATGGCAAAACTGTAAATACAAGTTATTATGTAAATATGGAATGAAAGATTAAAGGAGCCGAAACCAAAATGGTGAGGTTCGGCCATGTTGTATGGCCAAACCCCACCAAGGTATGTTTGGTAGATTGAGGTTTTTAAATAAGTTATTTGGATGGATTGGTTAAATAAAAAAGGAGATCCAATTAAAGTGGGTGAGGTTCGGCCATACCCACAAGGTGTCTTTTGGACTTAGACTTATTTGGAAATCAAAAGGATATTGTCTTGACATGTTGTTATATAAACAAGGTAACCGGACTTCTTGAACGGTGCGCAATCTCAAACGGGTGACAATTTAAGAAGAGCGGATATTTCTAAGTGACTTTTGGGTAGGTTTCCTGCCATTTTGTAACCACACTTATACTTGATGTTTTATCTTAATTTTGATGAGATATGTGTTAAACTATTATGTTTCAAAGTGGATTTGAATGCTCAGATTTATTTACAAATGACATGTATTCATTGACAGCTCATGCATGGCATGGGGTGATGGTTATGTAACCGGAGGGTCCACACTCCGTCGGGCCGTCCGAAAAACCTATGTGGTGGTACCTTGATGATGAGAATCCCATCAAGAGGAAACCGGAGGGTCCACACTCCGTCGGGGAGTCCGAACAACCTATGTGGAGGTACCTTGATGATGAGAATCCCATCAAGATGAGGCTATGTATACTTGTGATGGGTAGGACTCATTACATTTGCATGCATACATAGCATTGTTTTTGCAAGATTTGATGATCATGTATTATTATATTATTTGCATGTTTTATACTAACCTTGTGGTAGCCCTAATCGGAAACACCTACTGGGCGCATTGTTCTAACGCCCTATTTCTATCCTTAGTGGATGACACAGGAAAGGGAAAGGTCGAGGATCGCGAAGAAAACCAAGCATAAGAGCTTGGGCATATGAATGGACTTTTATTTATGGATAGTTTGTTTAAGTTACATGGACATATAATTTGTTAGTTAGATGTCGGCATGTAATAACTTAGTTAACTATTTGCTATGGTTTGGAATGGTTGATTGAATGGTTAAGTTTAAAGTAATTTTGGATATATGACTTGTACTTTGCTATCTAAAAATGGAGTAGTCCTAGGTTCTATTATAATCCGCAGTTAGATTAAGTAATATTCCGCAAAGATTATACTTTACTATGTGAGAACCATTCTCATGGACTTAGTCCATGCTCACATAGCTTTGGCCAGTTAAGGGTCGGACTTTAGAAGTCCGGACTTAACTCGCGTTGTTACACTCCGCTCTTATCACTTGTTTATTTTTTTAAAAAAAAATAGACTCAGATTTATAGTGAAAAAGGGCGGAGCGTTACAAAAATTAAGGAGATGAAAGATCATGGGTTCGGCCATGATATATGGCCGAACCCCATGAGATGGGTTTGTGGATCAAAACATGGACTTAGGCATTTGTTAATGAATGAAAGGATTGGTTATGGAATGTTAGCCATGAAGGGCAATATTGTAATTTAAATGGAAATAAAGGACAATGGGTTCGGCCATGGTGTGTGGCCGAATCCCATGGGAATTATTTGGTGGACCTAGGGTCTATGTATGGTAGATTAAAATGAATGAAAGGTTAACTAAAGATTAGAACAATGGCAATGATGTAAATAAGTGTGAAAATGATAGACCATGGGTTCGGCCATGGTGTGTGGCCGAACCCCATGGGGAATGATTTATGGTTTTTAATGTATGAAGGGTTAGGTTGATGGAATGATAGCCATGGATGGCAATTTGGTAATTAAGTGAAAATGAGGGACCATGGGTTCCGCCATGGTGTATGGCCGAACCGTATGGGGATTGTTTTGTGGACTTTGTTCTTAACAAGGTTCGGTTTATGGACTTAAACATTATTGTAAATCAAATGGGACATGGTTTTAATTGATTGTTATATTATAAGGTAACGGGACCTCACAAGGTGTGTACGATCGTGAGAGGTTACAAGACGAAAGTGCAAGGACACGTTAGTGGTCTTTGGTAGGATTCCACCTCTTTGAAACCATGGGTTTTATGTACAATGTTTCTATTTTATTTTTGGTGAATTTATGTTGTAAAGATTATGTTTCAAATGTGAGTTTTAATACTATGTTTACAATATAAAAAATAACATGTGTTTCATTAGCATCTCATGCATGGCATGGGGTGAAGGATATGTAATCGGAGGGGCCACACTCCGTCGGGGCGTCCGAAGAACCTATGTGGGATACCTTAATGTACTTTTCCATCAAGAAGAAACCGGAGGGGCCACACGCCGTCGGGGCATCCGAAAGACCTATGTGGGATACCATGATGTGCATTTCCATCAAGAAGAAACCGGAGGGGCCACACTCCGTCGGGGTGTCTGAAAGACCTATGTGGGGGTACTTCTATGTACTTGTGATGGGTGGGACTCATTGCATTTGACATCACGACATGGCATGGTTTATATGGTTTTTGACATTATGATATTATTATATATGTTTTGTACTAACTATATGTTAGCCTTAATTGGAATACCTACTGGGCGCATTGTTCTAACGCCCTACTTCTACCCTAGTGGATGATACAGGAAACGCAGGGAACGATGAACGCGAAAAGGGCTAAGCATATGAGCTTGGATGCTTTTAGTTTATATGTTAATTAAGTTACTTATAGACTTGTATTTTGAGTAACTAGACTTGAACATGTAATAATTTAGATGACTTGCTATGGTTGGATGGTTATATGGATAATTATGTTATGTTAATGATGATTAAGGACTTGACGTACTTTGCTATCTAAAATAGAATAGAACTAGGTTCTATTATAATTCCGCAGTTATGATTTTAATTCCGCATGTTTATATTGTTATTTGTGAACCGTTTTCATGGACTTAGTCCATGTACACATAGGGTTGGCCAGTTAAGGGTCGGACTTTAGAAGTTCGGACTTACTTCGCGTCGTGACGTCCTGCTCTCTGTCACTCTTTTTTATAAAAAAAAAAAAATAGACTCTGATTTTCGGAAAGCTAAGCGAGTGAAAAGGGGCGGGGCGTTACAATAATATATCAATCAATTAAAACCATGTCCCATTTGATTTACCATAATGTCCAAGTCCATAAACCCAACTTGTGGGGTTCTGCCATACACCATGGCCGAACCTCACCCCTGTTGTTTTAGTTTCCTTTTTGCTCATTTAACTTAAGTACAAGATCATATCACTTCCCATTCATTTAATCCAACATACATAACCCTAAGTCGACCAAGCATTCCCCATGGGGTTCGGCCACACACCATGGCCGAACCCATGGTCCATTAGTTTAACTTATTTACAATATTGCCATCCATGACTATCATTCCATTATTCTAACCCTTCATACATTAAAACCATATATCATTCCCCATGGGGTTCGGCCACACACCATGGCCGAACCCATGGTCTATCATTTTCACTCTTATTTATTTCCATGCCATTGTTTAATCTATGGCTTTCCATTTTACTTATTTACAATATGCTTAGGCTAATAAATAACCCACAAACAAGATTCATGGGGTTCGGCCATATACCATGGCCGAACCCATGATCTTTCATTTTTAGCCGATATTACAAAATTGCCATTACCTCCATCAACTTATGTTTAGGTTCCAAAACATAAGTCTAATTCATTTTTTTTACTCATATTAGATCCATAATATTGGTTCATAGGGTTCGGCCATACATCATGGCCAAACCCATGATATCATTGTTCCATCCTCCTTCTTAATTTATTTACAATAATAAATCCATAATTGACCCATAGAATTGATTCATGGGTTCGGCCAAACAACATGGCCAAACCCTATGATGTATAACTTTCCATTTTATCCATTATATCAATTACCATCCTTGAATCCATGAATCAAGGTTCCTTCCTTTTTGATCCAAAAAGTCCATCATTAGATCCTTTCTAAATTAATAACATCTTCCATGAGGTTCAGCCATACACCATGGCCGAACCATGTCCTTAACCATATATCCAATTTAAATCCTTTTAAACCTTTTAAAATCATAAGCATATATCTATAATTTTCATGCTTTGAAACCCAATAAAATTATTAACCACTTCCATGGTTTTCAGCCCATAAAAATAAACAATGACGTTCCATTAAATGTACCCAATGACTTTCCATGGGGTTCGGCCATGCACCATGGCCGAACCCTATGGTTCATCCTTTCCATTAAAACACAATATTTATTCCCTCAATTTTCTTCCATGGGGTTCAGCTATACACCATGGCTGAACCCTATGGTTCCTTTCTTTAAACAAAATCATCAAATACTAACCGGTTCCGCGACTCCTCCGGTTTCCCTTCGCTTGTTCTTGCTCTTCCAATGTTCTTCGTCTTTAGCCTTTTCCTCTTTCTTCTTGATCTTTCACACAGCCGAGAACACCTTTTGTCAGAGCACACCAGCTTCAAGACCTTCTTGATGGTGTATGCCGTGCGCCCCTCTTGCCTCTCCTTTATTAATCTCCAGTCAGTCCTATCTTAGAAGGTGTCGTGCGCCCCTTCTTCCTTATGCGCCTCCCTTCTATAAAACTTCCACTCGGCCTATATTTAGAAGATGCCATGCGCCCCTTCTATGTCTTTCTTTTATAAACTTCCACACGGTTCCATCTTAGAAGGTGCTGAGCGCCCCTTCATTTAGCCATTGCCTTAGTGCCGTTTTTAACAAGGAAAGGACCCCTTTTTAGAGATACCCTTGCACATAAACATGGATATGAAAATCTTCACACACGGCCATGAGCAATCTTTATTTAATTAGACATCTTCTTTATTGATTGTGTTCGGCTATAACTCCTTGATTTCTTGAGAGGAAATCTAGCCTTATGCGTGTGTGTGTCATCCACATACACCTCATGCGCATACCACTTAATCTAGATAGATATATTACATTACCATTTTAATTCAGCCCCATTTAATTCTATTGAAGCATTTCCACAATCCGTTGGGTATTAATTGGGCAATGACCCAACACTTTACCCATCTAAGGTCTATATTTAATAATTCACAAATTAAATGGGTAATTTTCATATATATTAATAACTTGAAAATCTGGGGTGTTAAAATACAACTTTTTTTTTAAAATTTTCGTCCCGAAAATCGAGTGAAGTAGGGTTTCAAACATTTACATAAATAGCTCAAGATGAGCTGTTCTCATTTCCGACTCGAGTTCCCAATTGGCTTCCTCAATGCCATGTTGATCCCATACCACCTTGACAAACTGGATCGTTCGGTTTCGTAATACCCTTTGTTCTGTGTCCACTACTCGGACAGGTTTTTTGACGTATGTCACGTCACTTTGGACCTCTATGTCTTGCATCTTCAGTACATGAGAGGGATCAGGATTGTACTTCCTCAACGTCGATATATGGAACACATCATGTAAAGATGCCAACTATGAAGGAAGTGCTAATTGATAAGCCACGTCCCCCATCCTTCTTATGATTGAAAACGGTCCCACATATCTTGGCGATAGTTTCCCCTTCTTTCCAAATCTCATGTGTCCCTTTCGTGGCGAGACTTTTAAGAACGCCATGTCTCCCACTTCAAATTCAAGGAACCTCCTCCTCTTGTCAGCATAGCTCTTCTGGCAACTCTACACAGCCAATAGATGTTGCCGTATCAACTGTATTTGCACTGTAGTCTCTGCGACCAACTCAGGTCCAATCAGTGCAGGTTCACCGGCCTCTGTCCAGCACACAGGTGATCTACATGGTCTACCATATAATGCCTCAAATGGAGCCATCTGGAGGCTTGCCTGGTAACTGTTGATGTAAGAAAATTCTACCAACGACAAGTGATCCTCCCATCCACCCTTGAAATCTAGCATGCATGCTCTCAATATATCCTCCAATGTCTCTATTTTCCTCTCAGACTGCCCATCAGTCTATGGATGGAATGTTGTGCTAGTGAGTAGGTCTGTCCCCATGGCTGACTACATGCTCTGCCATACTCTACCGGTGAATCGACCATCTCTGTCTCACACAATAGTCCGAGGAATACCATGTAATCTGATGGTATCCTTGATATACCGCCCGACCTAAAGTCTCAGATGAGTCTGTCATCTTAATGGGAATAAAATGTGCAGATTTGGTTAGTCGGTCTACCACGACCCATATCGCATCGTTGCCCCTTGAAGACCTTGGCAACCCTGTCACAAAATCCACGGAGATGTGCTCCCATTTCCATTCTGGCACTGGTAAGGGTTTGAGTAACCCTGGTGGCTTTTGATGTTCCGCCTTAACCTTCTGACAAGTTGAGCAATGAGCCACAAATTTTGCCACTTCTCTTTTGAGTCCGTGCCACAAGTAATGACTCTTCAGGTCGTGATACATCTTGGTGCTGCCGGATAAATGGAGAGTTTGGTCTGATGTGCCTCAATCAGTAACTCTTTTCTGCAGCTCTTAGGCACATATATCCTTCCTCCGAATACAAGACCCTGTCCTGGTCGTAACTCCCATTCCGGTATGACTTCACCAGTAGACATCTTGGCCCATATCTCCTCTACTTCCGGGTCTATCCACTGTTCTTGTTCAATCTTGGTAACCATGTTGGACCGTATGATTAAATTGTACATACTCCCATGGTTATTGATATATAAATTGAACTCTCTTCTGGTATTCAACATCTCCCATTCTGTCCTGATCAAACATGCCACTGATGCATGTGATATGCGGCTGAGGGCATCTGCCACCTTGTTCGCCTTGCCAGGGTGATAATGAAGTGCGAACTCATAATCCTATAGATATTCCATCCATTTGCGCTGCATCAAGTTGAGTTCTTTCTGATCAAACAAGTACTTCAAGCTCTTATGATCTGAAAACACTTCAAATTTCTCGCCATATAGATAATGTCTCCAGTTTTTTAGAGCGAAGACCACTACGGCTAGTTCAAGATCGTGCGTAGGATAGAGGCGTTCATGCATTTTCAATTGTCTTGAACCATAAGCCACCACACGATGAGTTTGACTGAGGACGCACCCAAGTCCCTCTCCTAAAGCGTCGCATTGTACCTCATAACCCTTGCCTCTTTCTGGCAAAATTAAGATACGTGCAGTTGTAAGTCTATTCTTCAGCTCTTCAAATCTCCAGTTGCACACGTCTGACCACTCAAATTTGACTCCTTTCTCAGTGAGTCGGGTCAGTGGAGATGCAATCTTGGAGAAGTCCATGATAAACTTCCTGTAGTAACCAGCCAATCCCAAGAAACTACAGATCTCGGTTACATTCTTTGGCGCTTTCCATTCTCCCACTACCGCCACTTTAGCTGGGTCCACGGCTATACTTTCTACTGATATGACATGTCCCAAGAAGTTGACCTTGGGTAGCCAGAATTCACACTTGCTGGCTTTGTCATATAACTCGTTCTTCCTCAAAGTGTCCAAAACTATCCTAAGGTGCTCAGCGTGTTCTTCATGAGTTTTGGAATAATTCAAAATGTCATCAATAAATACAATGACAAATTGGTCCAAGTAAGGACGGGAAATCCTGTTCATTAGATCTATGAATATAGCCAGTGCATTGGTGAGTCCAAATGGCATGACTACAAACTCATATAGTCCATACCGCGTTCTGAAGGCCGTCTTTTCTATGTCCACCTCCCTAACCCGGATTTGATGGTATCCGGACATCAGGTCAATCTTAGAGAAATGACTGGAACCTCTAAGTTGATCAAATAGATCATTGATCTTGGGTAGAGGGTACTTGTTTCTGACCGTCAGCTGGTTCAGTTTTCGGTAATTCACACACATACAGAGTGAACCATCCTTTTTCTTCACAAATATAACCGGAGCTCCCCAAGGTGATGTACTGTTCCGGATGCAACCCAGTCAGAATAGTTCATCAATCTGTTTCTTTAGCTCAGACATATCTGTTGGTGCCATCCGGTAGTGTGGTAATGACACTGGTACAATGCCAGGGTATAGCTTGATTTCTAAATTAATCTCCCTCATGGGAGGCAAGCTAGGGAGTTCTGGTGGAAATACGTTAGCATAGTCCTTTACTATTGCTGGAAGTTCAGCCATCGGTGCCTTGTTGATTCTAATACTGTTCAATACCAGATGACTCAACCCTTCATGTAGTCTGCGTTGTTTGTCGGTATGCACCACATGTTGTTTTCCCTCGGGTGACCAAAATGTCACCCTACGGCGATAGCAATCAATGTTGGCCTAAAAGCTAGCCAAACAGTCCATGCCGAAGATAATATCGTACTCTGTCATATCAAGTACCAAATAGTTGAACTCAAATTTGAGTCCAGCGAGTTCAGTATTCACTGCTGTGCATATAAGCCCCAATGATGTGTCTCCGACGGGGGATACAATGGTGAGTGATGTGGAAAGTTTTTGTACTAAAGTTCCAGTTACAGATATGAATGTAGCAGATATGAAAGAGTGGGATGCTCCAAAATCAAATAAAGCAAAGGCGCAGGAACTACTAACTACAGCCATACCTTGAATCACTGAGTGATCCACTACTCCTAGAGGAGCTAAGGTAAACAACCGTCCAAATCCTGTAGGCGCCCGTCCCGCCTGGTTAAATGTCCTGCCTCCTTGTGAATTAGCTGGCTTAACTGGTGGACGAGATGAACTTCTGGAATAGGAGGGTTTGTTGAGTTGTAGGCATTCCCTCTTAAAATGGCCACGCTGATCACAATGAAAGCAGTTGTTCACCCCTCTAGGAGCCTGAGTGACTGTGCAGATGGGGAGGGATAATTGAGCTAAAGCCCCCTGTTGACCCAGTGGATGGTGAGGGTCTGCCAAAGTTCGGTCGGATCTTCTTGTTGGGCTGAAATGTACCCCTCCCACTCTGAGCTCGGTGGTTGTCAAAATGTACTAACTCAGCCATCTCTAGCTCTGCTATAGTGGCCTTGCTGACCACCTCTGCCAATGTAGCTGCCTTGAATATGGTTGGCCCTAATGCTTGGCCGAAGGCCCCGCTCAAACTTGTGTGCCCTTCGATACTCTGTATCTACCATATAGAATGCATAGCAAGACAAACTGAGAAATTCCTGGTGGTACTCTGCCACTGTCATGGTACTTTGTACCAAGGATAGAAAAACTTGGGTTTGGAGCTCCTCTCCTCCTCAGGAAAATAATGATCCAAGAAGGTAGCTGAGAACTGCTCCCAAGTCATTGCAGTTTTCTCTCTTTCCGAAAGGAGTGCTCGCTGCTTCTTTATTACCTCCCACCATTTACTGGCATCATCAACCAGTTGTTATGTGGCCAGTAAAGTCTTGTCAGTATGACTCGTGATCCTCAATAAAGTCAGGATCTGTGTAATCTTCTTCAGCCAGTTTTCCGCTCCGACAGCCCCTTCTCTCCCTTTGAAGTAAGGAGGGCGCTGTTGCTGGAATTCCCTGATCATGCTCCTGTTATTGGTTTCATTGGTGGTTCCATTCCAGTTCAAGTGTTGTTGAAGCACCGAAGTGACCACCGCTTGAACCAAGTTTTGTAGTTCAGGAGGCATCACCGGTATATTCACGCTGCTTTGTTCCTCCTCCTCTCGGTGGGATGGTTGTTTTTCCTCTTCATGTCGAGATTGTCGTTCCTCCTCTTCATGTTGCGATTTTTCTACCTCCCTTTCCTTCCCTTTCTGGTTTTGCCGGGTATTTCTCTTTGGAGGCATTTTCCCTAAGCCATTGAAAGATATCATGACTTAGTTTTCATCGTAAAGTTTGTATTTTCCTACTTTTGGGGAAATTTCCAAATAAGCACTCTTGATTTTTCTTTGTGTTTGGGGAAATATATCCTATTTTGCTATATTTGATAAATCCAATTATTTTGACTGTAATTCCTTTCCTTCATCCATTGTTGTTTTCAGATTGAATGTTCCGCCTGAGACTAACGAAGTAAATTAAAGCACAGGGGCTGGATTAATTTACTCCGAAAGATTCAATCTTTCTGGTTCGCTTTGATATCAACTGTAACGCCCCGCACTTTTTCAATTTACTTTCCATATATCAGAGTCTATTTCTTTTTTTTTTTTTATAAACAAAGAGTGATAGAAAGCAGGACGTCACGACGCGAGCTAAGTCCGAACATCTAAAGTCCGACCCTTACCCGGCCAACCCTATGTGTGCATAGACTCAGTCCATGAAAACAGTTCACACAAAGCAATATAAACATGCGGATTAAAATCATAGCTGCAAAATTATAATAGAACCTAATTCTATTCCATTTTAGATAGCAAAGTACGTCAAGTCTTTAATCAATAATTAACATAACATAGATATCCAACTAAACATCCAACCATAGCAAATCATCTAAATTATTACATGCCCGAAGTCTAATTGCTCAAATACAAATCCATAAGTAACTTAAGGAAAATAAACTAAAAACATCCAAGCTCCTATGCTTGCCCCTTTTCCCGTTCATTGTTCCCCTCGTTTCCTGTATCATCCACTAAGGTAGAAGTAGGGCGTTAGAACAAGGCGCCCAGTAGGTATTCCATTTAGGGCTAAGACATGGTTAGTACAAAACATGCATATAATAATATCATAATGTCAAAAACAATATAAACCATGCCATGTCATGACGTCAAATGCAATGAGTCCCACCCATCACATGTACATATAAGTACCCCCACATAGGTCTTTCGGACGCCCCAACGGAGTGTGGCCCCTCTGGTTTCTTCTTGATGGAAATCCACACCAAGGTATCCCACATTGGTCTTTCGGAAGCCCCGACGGAGTGTGGCCCCTCTGGTTTCTTCTTGATGGAAAAACACATCAAGGTATCCCACATAGGCTTTTCGGACGCCCCGAAGGAGTGTGGCCCCTCCAGTTACATATCCTTCACCCCATGCCATGCATGAGATGCTAATGAAACACATGCTATTTTATACTGTAAACATAGCATTAAAACTCACATTTGAAACATTACCTTTACAACATAAATTCATCAAAATAAGATAAAAACATTGTACATAAACCCATGGTTTCAAGGAGGTGAAATCCTACCAAAGACCACCAACGTGTCCTTGCACTTTTGTCCGATAACCGCTCACGATCGTACACGCCTTGTGATGTCCCGTTACCTTATAATATATCAATCAATTAAAACCATGTCCCATTTGATTTACCATATTGTCCAAGTCCATAAACCCAACTTGTGTGGTTCGGCCATACACCATGGCCAAACCTCACCCCTTTTGTTTTAGTTTCGTTTTTGCTCATTTAACTTAAGTACAAGATCATATCACTTCCCATTCATTTAATCCAACATACATAACCCTAAGTCCACCAAACATTCCCCATGGGTTTCGGTCATACACCATGGCCAAACCCATGGTCCATTAATTTAACTTATTTACAATATTGCCATCCATGGCTATCATTCCATTATTCTAACCCTTCATACATTAAAACCATATATCATTCCCCATGGGGTTCGGCCACACACCATGGCCGAACCCATGGCCTATCATTTTCACTCTTATTTATTTCCATGCCATTGTTTAATCTATGGCTGTCCATTTTACTTATTCACAATATGCTTAGGCTAATAAATAACCCACAAACAAGATTCATGGGGTTTGGCCATATACCATGGCCGAACCCATGATCTTTCATTTTTACCCGATATTACAAAATTGCCATTGTCTCCATCAACTTATGTTTAGGTTCCAAAACATAAGTCCATTCATTTTTTCTACTCATATTAGATCCATAATGTTGGTTCATGGGGTTCTGCCATGATGCATGGCCGAATCCATGATATCATTGCTCCATCCTCCTTCTTAATTTATTTACAATAATAAATCTATAATTGACCCATAGAATTGATTCATGGGGTTCGCCAAACACCATGGTCGAACCCTATGATGTATAACTTTCCATTTTATCCATTGTATCAATTACCATCCTTGAATCCATGAATCAAGGTTCCTTCCTTTTGATCCAAAAAGTCCATCATTAGATCCTTTCTAAATTAATAACATCTTCCATGGGGTTCGGCCATACACCATGGCCGAACCCTATGGTTCATAATCCTTTCTTTAAAAATCATTCATCAAATATAAATTCCTTAATAACTTTTCCATGGGGTTCGGCCGTACAACATGGCCGAACCCTATGGTTCATCATTGAGTCTTTTAGCCATAAAAATTAGGGTTCGGCCATTGTCCTTAACCATATATCCAATTTAAATCCTTTTAAACCTTTTAAAATCATAAGCATATATCTATAATTTTCATGCTTTGAAACCCAATAAAATTATTAACCACTTCCATGGTTTTCAACTCATAAAAATAACCAATGCCCTTCCATTAAAAGTACCCAATGTCTTTCCATGGGGTTCGGCCATGCACCATGCCCGAACCCTATGGTTCATCTTTTCCATTAAAACACAATATTTATTCCCTCAATCTTCTTCCATGGGGTTCGGCCATACACTATGGCTGAACCCTATGGTTCCTTTCTTTAAACAAAATCATCAAATACTAACCGGTTCCGCGACTCCTCCGGTTTCCCTTCGCTTGTTCTTGCTCTTCCAATGTTCTTCGTCTTTAGCCTTTTCCTCTTTCTTCTTGATCTTTCACACAGCCGAGAACACCTTCTTGTCAGAGCACACCAGCTTCAAGACCTTCTTGATGGTGTATGCCGTGCGCCCCTCTTGCCTCTCCTTTATTAATCTCCAGTCAGTCCTATCTTAGAAGGTGTCGTGCGCCCCTTCTTCCTTATGCACCTCCCTTCTATAAAACTTCCACTCGGCCTATATTTAGAAGATGCCATGCGCCCCTTCTATGTCTTTCTTTTATAAACTTCCACATGGTTCCATCTTAGAGGTGCTGAGCGCCCCTTCATTTAGCCATTGCCTTAGTGCCGTTTTTAACAAGGAAAGGACCCCTTTTTAGAGATACTCTTGCACATAAACGTGGATATGAAAATCTTCACACATGGCCATCAGTAATCTTTATTTAATTAGACATCTTCTTTATTGATTGTGTTCGGCTATAACTCCTTGATTTCTTGAGAGGAAATCTAGCCTTATACGTGTGCGTATCATCCACATACACCTCATGCGCATACCACTTAATCTAGATAGATATATTACATTACCATTTTAATTCAGCCCCATTTAATTCTGTTGAAACATTTCCGCAATCCGTTGGGTCTTAATTGGGCAATGACCCAACACTTTACCCATCTAAGGTCCATATCTAATAATTCACAAATTAAATGGGTAATTTTCATATATATAAATAACTTGAAAATCCGGGGTGTTACAATGTTGGTGTTGAAAAACGAATATATATATTTTTTTTAAAACCAAAAATTCAAATTGTAGAAAGAAAATCTAGTTTGTACTTTGGCGACCGATCGCTATATGATAACCGATCGGCTATGCGACTGTAACACCCCGCCCTTTTTCACTCGCTTTCTGAAAATCAGAGTCTATTTTTTTTTTAAACATTCAAAGAGTGATAGAGAGCAGGACGTCACGACACGAGCTGAGTCCGAGCTTCCAAAGCCCGACCCTTAACTGGCCAACCATACGTGTGCGCGGACCAAGTCCACTAAAATGGTTCACACGTACTCAAGTTAACTTGTGGAATAATTCATACATGCGGAAATATAATGGAATAATAATTCTATTCCATTTTAGATAGCAAAGTACATCCATCACTTAATAATAATTACCTTAAGTTAAATATCCAATATTAACCATCCAAACCATAGCAAATATATTTACGTTATTACAATCCCGAATGCTAGCTATTCGAATACGTAGTCCATGAATAGCTTAAACAAAATATAACTTAATCATCCAAGCTCCTAAGCTTGGCTCCGATCTCGTTCCTCGTTCTATTCATTCCCCGTGTCATCAACTAGGGTAGAAGTAGGGCGTTAGACAACGCGCCCAGTAGGTATTCCAATTAAGGCTAGCACATGGGTCAGTACCAAAAATCCAGATACAATATATATGAAATCCAGATATAATAAATCATACCATACTTATAAGACATCATATCCAAAATCATGTATGATAATAGAGATCCAATCATACAGATAAAAAAACCAAAAACCTTGCATGATAATAAAGATCATAATCATACCAATTCAATGCCATGCCATGCTATCAAAAGCAATGAGTCCCACCCATCACAAACACATAGTAACCTCTTGATGGGAAGCTCCTCATCAAGGTATCCCCCACGAATTGTATTACGGACGCTCCGACGGAGTGTGGATCTCCAGTTACCTCTTGATGGAAAACTCCTAATCAAGGTATCCCCCACGATTGTATTACGGACGCCCTGATGGAGTGTGGATCTCCGGTTACCTCTTCATGGAAAACTCCTCATCAAGGTATCCCCCACGATTGTATTACGGACGCCCGACGGAGTGTGGATCTCCGGTTTCATATCATCCCTCCCATGCCATGCATGAGATGCAAATATCTACATGCTATGCAATTAAACAAATCATAACATTTAAAATCTCATATTTGAAACATAACAGTTTTACCACATAAACCATCAAAATAAGAAGTTAAACCATTGATGTGAATTTTAAATTCCTCGCAAGTGTACGAAACAGTTTATAGTATAGAATATGAGTACGAGGTCGTACCCAAGGGAAATCTACAAAATATATGTACGAAATAAAAAAATAGTACTATTTAAAAATAATGTGATTTAAGGAAATAGTTTTCTAAAACATTTAGTTATCATCTTAATTTAGAACAATAAATTGTTTTAGTGAATTTTTGAGAACAAAAGAAAAATAAATCAAGAATAAATAAATTTTTTACATAATCTACAATGGAATCGGGTCAAACATCGAAGTGCCATGTTATCCGATTTAAAAACAAAAACATGGCCTAGACTATGAAATATTCTGGAATTATTAAATATAATTCAAGTTTCTTATTTACTAAAATTCTAATTAAAATAATTATTAACTCAGAATTTTCTCAAATGAAGCCTTAGTCTTCAGCGGGTTTTAAACTTGTGTTTCCCCAAATCTAAAACAAGCGTTCTTGATAAGAACCTTAGACTGGAGAGACGGCAAGTCCTACTGATCCTAAAAGGGGTTCCACTTTTCTTTGAAAAAATCCTAAAATTAATTTGCTCCATAAAGTTCTTAAAAAGAATTAAAATAAAATTCGAAACTATCATTATTAAATATTTAATAATTGGGAATATCATACATCTAAACAAACCGCCATGAATTTTATTTAAAAATTCGAAAATGAATTACAATTCTTTTGGACTTTACATAAAAATAAAAATAAAATAACTTACAAGAAATTATTTATTTTTCTCTGTCTTTTGTCGTCCAACTTCAGCCTTCAATGTCTTGCCCGGTTCAACTTTCAATGGACCCGAAGCCTTGAATTTATAGGAGAGAAGGGATGAGATAAGAGACCCTTCAAACTCAGCCGGATAAGACCATTTCAAATTCAAAATTCAGCCGGCTCTCAGGATCAGTTAACCCTCTTCTTTATCTTCCTCTGTTTATCTCTTTCAAATTTGAACTCCAACTTCTATCGGTTCAGCTGCCAGCTGCTACATGGCAGCTTTTCAAATCGTTGCTTTATCTCTATCTTCATTTGCCTTCCATTCCTCTCACAGCCGTTTCTCTCTTTCTAATTCTCAGCATATAATTCTCTTTTTTTTTATCTTTATCCCCTAATCTCTGTTTTCCTTATCTGTTCTTCTATTTGGATCAGTTGCTACACGGCAGCTCCTTATCCTTCATCTTCTCTGCTGCTACCCTCTCTGTTCGGCTATCTCTTTCTTATCTTCATCTTCTTTTTCAAATTTGAAACCAGCTGCTACATGGCAGCTGGTTTATGGCTCAGCTGCCTTATCTTTATCTCTTCTCTCTGTTTTATCTCTTTTCTTCTTATCCCTTTTCTTCCTCTGCTCTTGTACTTTATCTTTTTACTTCAACTGCTGGGTGCTGCCGAGATTTGCTGGTTTGGGTTCACTGTTCCACCGTCGCTTACTGCTGCTCATCTTAGCTGGTTACTGTGTATCAGCTGGCTATCAATGCTGCTGACTGCTTTCTCTTCTCAGCTGTCGGTGCTGGTGTCTTCCCCTATGCGCCGCCGCTGCTGTTCACCTTGGGCACTGTTGTTGCTCTGCTGAGATCACAGCGGCTGCTCTGGTGCTCATCTCAGCTCTGCTCGCTGCTGTATACACCCTTGGTTGCTACTGCCGCTGCTCTGCCTTCAACTGGCTGCCGTTCAGCTGGCTGCTGCTTCTCTCTGTTTTTACTGCCCTCAGTCTCTCAGTTTGGCTCTGCCTGGACTGCTGGTCATCTCAGCTGGTTGCCCTTGTGCCGCTATGCATCGCTGCTTCAGCTCTGTTTCTCAGCTGCCTTCAGCTTCTTGGCCGCTGCCTGCTCGTTGGAAAACAGGCCTAAAGGACCAGGCCGTGCTGCCCAGACTGCTGGTTTCAGCTGGCTGCCTTGTTATCAGTGACCTGCCCCTCAGCTGGCTGATATTGCTGCTTTTTCTACTACTGTTTTGCTTTTCATGGCTGACTGTAGTATGTAAGTAGCAGACGGATTCTGCTGCTGTTGGGTGCATCGCTGGCTGCTCATGTGGGCAGTAGACTACTGCCGCTGGCTTCAACTTCTCCATCGCTGGCTGACCATAAGTCCCCGTAACTTGTAACCAGAGAAAGAAAAGAGTAGAAAAGAAGTAGAAATAGAAAAAGAAATGGTAATAAGTTATTTAGGCTTTCCTTCATGTGCCGGGCACCCGATCGACGATAAGTGAGAAGGGTTGGTAAATGAAACTCGACATTCACTCGAAATTGGACAAATTAATTAATGAGTGTAGAAGGTTATAGGTTCTGAGACCCAACTGGTTTAACCAACTTGACCTGACCATTCTGAAGGTGACGTCGACCGTATTTTTTTCTTAGCCATTTTTTTTCATTTTTATTTTCTTTTCTTGTATTTTTTAAAATAAACTGTAAAACTAAAAATAACATTTAAATCTATCTAATATTTATAAAATAAGGACTAATTAATCTAATATTAAAGGGTAAAATTGTAATTTTACGGTGTTCATCAACCATATTACATAATCATGGCTTCAAAGAAGGTAGAATCCTACCAAAGACCATTAAAGTGTCTCTGCGCTTTCGTCCGGTAACAGCTCACGATCGTACACACCTTGTGAGGTCCCGTTACCTTATTACACAACAATCAATCAAAATCCAAGTTCCAATTGAATTCTTATCATATCTAAGTCCAAAAGCACCTTAGTAGGGTTCGGCCATACAACATGGCCGAACCTCACCCACTTGAATTTATTCCTCTTTTGATTTAACCACTTATGTCTATGTAAATCATTTCTCAAACACTACGTCCATAAGATACAACTTTGTGGGGTTCGGCCATACAACATGGTCGAACCTCACTTCCTTAATTTGGTGACTTTCTTTTAGTCTTTTGATCTTTAAATTAAAACCAAGATCATGCCATCTTTGATTCATAAATCTAATCACCTATACAACAATTACTTAACCTTGATAACAACAAAGTCCACAAAACAATCCCCATGGGGTTCGGCCATACACCATGGCCGAACCCATGGTCCATTATTTTCACTTATTTACATCCTTGCCATTGCCCTATCATGGCTAATTACTTAGCTTAATCCTCCATTCATTTAAACATGTATAACACTCCAAATAACCCTTTAAAATGATCCATCAAATAGTTTTTGGGGTCGGCCATACACCATGGCCGAACCCATGTCCATCAACATAGGTCTATGACTAACATTTCATGCACAAATATTCTTCATGGGGTTCTCCATCCTTTACATCATTTTAACCCATTTACAATCCTTAATTCCTTTACATGGGGTTCGGCCATACACCATGGCCGAACCCTATGGTTCCTTATTTTCCTTTTAAAAAAATATATCAAACCTATATGGTTTGCTCCTTTGATGGTTCTCATACATACATCCATAATCTTCATCCTTTGAAATCCAATAAAATTATTAACCAACTTCCATGGTTTTCATGATCTATTTGCATCTAGAACCATCAACCATACCTCCATTTAAAACCCTTTTTTTTTTAAATCATAAATAACCTTTCCCATGGGGTTCGGCCACACATCATGGCCGAACCCTATGGTTCATCTCTTTCACTCACAAATAAAACAACCATGATCATAATCTTTGATCGGGTTCGGCCACACCTCATAGCCGAACCTATGGTCCATGGTTCCCATACATAAGTCCATTTACACCATTTTAAAACCTTAAACTTATAAACATCCCTCTATGATTTACATCTTTCAAATCCATTAAAAAATATTAACAATGTCCTTCCATGGGGTTCGGCCATACATCATGGCCGAACCCTATGGTTCATCCTTTTCATTAAACCTCATCTTTCATCCCTTAATCTTTCTTCCATGGGGTTCGGCCACACACCATGGCCGAACCCTATGGTTCTTTATTTAAGGAAAATCCATTAAAATATCTACCGGTTCCTCGACTCCTCCGCTTTTCCTTCGCTCAAACTTGTTCTTCCGATCCTTTCCTTCCTTAGCCTCTTCCTCCTTTCTTCTTACTTCTTTGGCTGAGAGTGAGACTTGAGAGAGAGAGAGAGAGAGAGAGAGAGAGAGTTCAGTCTTGAGAGCACTTGAGAGGGAGAGAGTTCGGCCTTGAGAGCACTTGAGAGGGAGAGAGTCTAGTCTTTTCTTTGTTTCAATGAAATTCAACCAAGGGTGCTGTCCTTTGGTGACACCCCTTTGTAACTCTCATTTTCATTAACTTCGATCCTTAATGCTCTACTTGGGGGTTTCATCCATGAGATGAAACTCCCAAGGCTCCAATGGTGTGCCTTTGCTTGGATTTTGTAACAACATGAAACCGTCCATCTCCCCTTTAGTTCTCATTTGGGGGTTTCATCCATGAGATGAAACTCCCACCTCCAAGTGTGAACCCCTTGTGTAACTCCCACAAAACTGCCACCTCCCATTGATGTTCCATTTTGGGGGTTTCATTCGTGAGATGAAACTCTCAAGACTCCAACGTGTGCTATGGGTTTGAATTGTGTAACCCCCAAAACCCTTTCATCTTCCCATTCATGATACACATTGGAGTTTCATCCCATGAGATGAAACTCCCATGTTACCAACGTGTATCCTTGAATTGATATTTGAAACAACAAAACTCCTCATCTCTCCATTACTAATCCAATGGGGGTTTCATCCATGAGATGAAACTCCCATGCATCCAACGTGTAACCATTAGGTTTGACCTCATGAGATGTAACTCTCCATTTTATCACCTAACTCACTTTATATGAAAATCCCATTATCTTCCATCCAACTCATCTTCTTAACTCCACTCACCTCTTTACTTCAACTCATTCAACTCACTTAAAATCAACTCATTTCCTTGATTCCATTTCCAATTTAATTCAGCCCAATTCAATTAAGCTTGGACTCACTTGGTGGTCAACCAAGTCAACCACGACCCACTGGGTCCCAATTGGGCATTTTGACCCAATTACCAATTTTGACCCAATTAAATAAATCTCACCCATTTAATTCAATTGAACCATATCCACTATCCGTTGGGTCTTAATTGGGCAATTGACCCAACACCTTACCCATCCAAGATCCATATCCATTAATTTACAAATTAAATGGACAATTTCCATATATATCCTTAGGTTGAAAACCGGGGTGTTACAACGACCGATCTCTAGGACTACTAATCGTCCGTGTAGGGGAACTCGGTTAAGTTAAAACCCAGATTGCATTTTGGGGTTTATTTCACTCATCATTTCCTCGACTCTTCACCTCCTTCCTCTGAAAAATCCATCGATTAGGTCATGCCCTAGATCTCTAAAGACGATCGTACAAACGACGATTCGTCGTTTGGATCAGGTAAAGGGTTCCCCCACCTTCGGTAACCATTCTCCTTGAAGACTTTAATGGATTTTGTCTCTCGAGTAAGGCCCATTCTCTGCCCATTTCGTTTCTGGTACAGTATTCGTGAAGGGTAGGGAGGAAATGGCAAGAACCAAGTACCCAGAGAACTTTAAGACTCCAGAAATCGAGGTTGAACCCACTGAATCCTCTCCTCCAGCCAAAAGAACTAAACCTAGGGAGGTTCGAGTAAAGCCGCAACCAAAGCCCTCTAAAATTGCCCTTGAGGATACAGCCACCCCTCGAAATCAACAGAGCCCTGTGGTTAGATTCAAGCACAAGGCCAAGAAAACTTCCTCTCCACAAAACAGATCTTCCAAACTAACCCCTAGAAGGCCAAGTGGAGTGACCATTAAGGAGTCTACCTCTCCAGTTAGAGCCCGTGTAGAGGAAGTGAGTGGAAGAGGGAAAGCTCAAAAGGAACCCACTCCACCAATAGAATCAAGCAGTGATGAGGATACACCTATTAGGAGACCTTGCTATTGGTGAGGGAAGTCGAAGAGAAGAAGAATAAGTACATTTGGAATGAGAAAATCATGCTAAAGAACATATTTGGGCTGAAACTGTCAGCATGGGAGACCAAGATGAGGATTTTGATGAAAGTGAAGAAGGAGATGATGTGGATTCAAGGGATCAAGGTCTAAGGCTTGAATATGAAGATGTAAGTGAAGAAATGGAAGATGAAGCTGATTATGATGCCCCCCCTTCTTGCTGCCACTCAAACCTTATCCCTCCTTGAGGGAACTTAACATGGAAAGTGTAACGCCCCGCTCTTTTTCACTCTACCCTTTTTGGAAAATCAGAGCCTATTTTTTTTTTTTATAAAACAAGAGTGATAGAGAGCGGGACATCACGACGCGAACTAAATCCGAACTTCTAAAGTCCGACCCTTAACTGGCCAACCCTATGTGTGCATGAACTAAGTCCATGACAATGGTTCACACATAAACAATATAAACATGCGGATTAAAATCATAACTGTGGCATTATAATAGAACCTAGTTCTATTCCATTTTATATAGCAAAGTACATCAAGTCCTTAATCATTATTAACATAACATAATTATCCAACTAAACATCCAACCATAGCAAAATATCTAAATTATTACATGCCCGAAGTCTAGTTACTCAAATTACAAATTCATAAGTAACTTAATCCAAATAAAAACTAAAAGCATCCAAGCTCCTATGCTTGGCCCTTTTCGCGTTCATCATTCCCCTCGTTTCTTGTATCATCCACTAGGGTAGAAGTAGGGCGTTAGAACAACGCGCCCAGTAGGTATTCCATTTAGGGCTGACACATGGTTTGCACAAAACATATATAATAATATCATAGTGTCAAAAACCATATAAACCATGCCATGTCATGATGTCAAATGCAATGAGTCCCACCCTATCACAAGTACATAGAAGTACTCCCACATAGGTCTTTCGGACGCCCCGACGGAGTGTGGTCCTTCTGGTTTCTTCTTGATGGAAATGCACATCAAGGTATCCCACATAGGTCTTTCGGACGCCCCGATGGAGTGTGGCCCCTCCTGTTACATATCCTTCACCTCATGCCATGCATGAGATGCTAATGAAACACATGCTATTTTATATTGTAAACATAGCATTAAAACTCACATTTGAAACATAATCTTTACAACATAATTTATCAAAAATAAGATAGAAACATTGTTCATAAAACCCATGGTTTCAAAGAGGTGGAATCCTACCAAAGACCACTAACGTGTCCTTGCGCTTTCGTCTGGTAATCGCTCACGATCGTACACACCTTGTGAGGTCCCGTTACCTTATTATATATCAATCAATTGAAACCATGTCCCATTTGATTTACAATAATGTTTAAGTCCATAAACCCAACCTTGTTAACAACAAAGTCCACAAAACAATCCCCATGGGGTTCGACCATACACCATGGCCGAACCCATGGTCCCTTATTTCCACTTATTTACGTCATTGCCATTGTACCTATCCAAATCCAATAACATAAACAATGAATCATTTCCCATGAGGTTCGGCCATACACCATGGCCGAACCCATGGTCTATCACTTTCACTCTTATTTACTTCTTTGCCACTTATACAAATCCCTAAGTTAATTGATTTAAACACTTAGTCCATCAAAAACATTCATCATGGGGTTCGGCCATACATCATAGCCGAACCCATGATCTTTCATCTCCTTAATTTTAGGTCCACAATAGAGGTCCATAATTTTAGACATTACATACATGGATCCACCAATGATCCACAACCATAGAACCATAGATAAAACCCTCCATATCCTAGCTTAATCATTCCTTTATTTACTCATATTAGATCCATAATATTGGTTTATGGCCGAACCCATGATATCATTGTTCCATCCTCCTTCTTCATTTATTTACCATAATAAATCCATAATTGAACCATAGAATTTATTCATGGGGTTTTGCCAAACACCATGGCCAAACCCTATGATGTATTATTTTCCATTTTATCCATTATATCAATTACCATATTAAGTCCATCTATATTTTTCCATGGGGTTCTGCCATACACCATGGCCAAACCCATGATCCATGATTCTTATCCATTTTTAACCCTTTAACATCATCAACATTTATCTAGGATCTTCCATCATTTAAATCCATTATAATTCACTAATGACCTTCCATGGGGTTCGGCCATACAACATGGCCGAACCCTATGGTTCATCCTTTTCATTAAAAATACTCAAATCAACTTCCAATCTTTTTCCATGGGGTTCGGCCATCCACCTTGGCCGAACCCTATGGTTCCTTTCTTTAAACAAAATTTATAAAATACTTACCGGTTTCGCGACTCCTCCGGTTTTCCTTCGCTTGTTCTTGTTCTTGCTCTTCCAATCTTCTCCTTCTTTAGCCTCTTTGATCCTTCACAAAGCTGAGAACACCTCTCGCTAGAGCACACCAGTGTCAATCCTTCCCTAGCATTGTGTATTGCCATGCACCCCTTATGTTGTCTCTCTTTTATAAACTTCCAATTGGTCCTATATTTAGAAGATACCAAGACCCTTTAATTTAGCCATTGCCTAATGTCGTGCGAACCTTGTTGAAATAGCCATTGCCAGTGCGCCCTTGTGTCTTAATGAGATAGCAATTGCAGTGCATATGCTTCCCATTTTGGAGAGTCCCTTATTTAGAATATGCCATGTGCACCTTCCATTTAGCAAATCCCTAGTATCATTTTTAATCAAGGGAAAGAACCCCTTTTTAGAGACACGCTTGCGCATAAACATGGATACGCCTATCTTCATACACGGAAAAGCAATCTTTATTTAATTTTAGACAATTCCCTAATGCCGTTTTTAACAAGGAAAGACCCCTTTTTAAATGATCTTATGCGCATCCTCATGGATGTGCAAATCCCACACACACGGCTAATGTAATCTTTCTTTATTTAGTAATCCCCTTATGCGCATATTCATGGATATGCAAATCTTCATACACGGCCATGACAATTAATCCAAATTCCCTCTATGCGCATATCCTTAATCCATATCCCTTGTTTATAATTATGTTTCATTACCATTTTCATTCAGCCCCATTTAATTTTATTGAAACCAATTCCACAATCTGTTGGGTCTTAATCGGGCAATGACCCAACACTTTACCCATATAAGGTCCATATCTAATAATTCACAAATTAAATGGGTAATTTTAATATATATCAATAACTTACAAGCTTGGTGTTCTCAAACACCTCAAAAAGGTTGGATGGGAAAACCTTCTGAGGTGGGGTGGAAAATTGTACCCCAGGATGGCCAAGAGGATGTAATTCTCAATCGAAGACTCAAAAAGAGAAAACAAATTAGTTTTGGCTCCACTTCTAAAACCAGGAGCCAGTAGAATTTAGTCCTCCATTGGTGGCTCAACTGATTATAATACCCATGGCTAAGAAACCCTTCGTACCATAACAAATTTGAGACAAGGATGAGAGACAATCTGAAATATGTAAACAAGTTCTGCGAGAAAGGAAAGACAATTGTCTGGAGGAAAACGATTTGGCTCATGACAGGTGATATGCTTCCAGAATATAGGTTGCTACACCTATTTTTCTGTTCAAATCTCTATCCTAGGCATGCAAACATGGGTGATTTGAATCAGTTCATGTTAGCTCACATGCACGCTGTTGTGACTGACATGAAGCTATGCCTACCCACCATCATGTGCTAAACCATTCTAAAGTACATCAATTTTTCCACGGTCAGTCAGCCTCCATTTTGCTACCTCATGCATAGGATAGCACTGCATTTTGGAGTAAAGTCATCTAGGGAGGATAAACTCCAGTCAACTTGGCCCCTGGATGCCACTGCAAGCAGTAAGTCTCTTGTCAAGACTCTATATGAGTAGCTTAATGGTGTTGCCTTTGTACCCTCTTCCATTCTTGGCCTATACTCCCCCACAGCCCTTGCAGAAGAAACTGCAGCAGCAGAGGGCACAGATGAAGAAGCTAGAGTCGACACTTCCAGTCGAAGGTTCATCGAGGAATGCCTTCAAGCCTTTGAAGATAGAAAGTCTACAAGGACAATGCATTGGAAGCCAGATTGGAAGCCAAATTTGACGCCTTAGCAGCCTATGTAACAGAATCCATCCAAACCTTCATCTCTGCCATGTCGTGCAGCCAAGATGACATTACTTCTTAATACTCCTCCTCCCCACCAGTTGGCCCTGCTTAGGACAGTTTTTTTTTCTTACACTGTTTTTGAAAAACTAAGTGTTTATCCTGTAATTATTAAAATATTTTTGCATGAAATGATCTTGTGAATTAATGCAATGATTTTGCTTAATCTCTCTCTCCTTGTTATGTGATGCCATGGTTTATTTCCAATATAAATGCATGAGTGCTTTGATGTTTTGAATGGCATGTATCGTTGTCAATTGTTGACAAAATGGAGGAGAAAGTGGTAGAAGCTAATAGTTTATGGGGGAGTAAGATGATGGAGAAACTATTGCAAGCATGGGAAGCTTGATGTATGGGGGAGATGCATTGTGTTAGATTAATGTTTGGCTTCAGACTTAAGTAAATTGGGGGAGAGAGTGAAAGAAAATCATGAAGTGTGGGGGAGTATGAGTTAGGAATAAGATGCTTAGTCCATGGATAAATGTTTATGTTTGGACTAACCCCACTAATAATTTTCAAATCCTTGTAGCTTGTGAATGTATTTGCAGGTAAATTTGCAAATAGAACAAGCTGAGCAAGTACATGAAGCGAAGACAAATTCCTTGTGTCATTTGAATGTAATCGTGAAATTTGTATAATGTGTGCTTCAAATGATGTATATTTGGGAAGGGATGATTATTGAGTTTGTATTTGTTTAACTTCTAGTGTTTGTCACGAATTGACAAAGGGGAGATTGTTAGTACCCTCGGCTTGCCTAATCACCTGTTTGTCAAGTTCATGACTCAGGAGAAGGCTTGCCTTGAAAAGAGAAGCTCAAGACCTAAAAATCAAGTGTTGGTTGAAGTATGAAGACTCAACGGATTAACACATATATGGCAATCACGGAAGGTAATTGGCGACCTTAGGTGGAACCCAAACCTGAGGAGGACCATCCCTACGCTTAGACATCATATCTGGAAAAGCAACCAAGCCTAAAAAGTGTTTGACACCAAGAGGAACCCATCTTGGAAATGTGTAAACAAACTGTCAGGGATAACACATTATCTTCGCGAACCATCGCCATTGACAGCATAGGACCGGTCGTGGTGATATGACCCCTCGGCTACGTATCCAACGACCCATCGGTCACAATGGCCTGTTTGCGGGATATGGCCATAATTTGGACCGTCATTTGAAGTCAGGCTCAGGATGATCAAATCGTCTGGCGGCGACCCTTCGTGTGGTATAGCATAAGCCGTCGGTCATAAGATCAATAGCCATGACAGGGCAATATTACATCGGGTACACGACCTGTAGCCCTAGGTTCAGGTGAAGTCTGTCAAGACAAATAACTGTCATGACATGATAGCCTCAGGTCGATTCAATCGTAAAGCCACGATCTGTTATCCAAAACACAGACGATCAGTCGTGTATACGACTGATCGCATTGTTACCGTTATTGTGCGGTTGTGGTGCATTTAATGTGCAACGGTCAGGTTGGTGAGCATGAATTCATACACGGACGATCGATCGTGTGGTCACGACCGATCGTGTGGTTCTGCTGTCTGGCAAATCTGTTTTTGCCTATAAATACTTCATTTGTTAGTGAGTTTAAATGAGACCTTTAGAGCATCAAAATAACCATATTCTCAAGGAAAAACTCCCAAGGAAAAAAGTCAAAACCTCCTAGCTTATTCTCACTTGGAAAATCATAAGCAAATCATTCAAGTATCCAATCCAGTTGAGATGGAGATTAAGAGAGAAGGATTAAGCACATCATTCTAGGATAGATATTGGTGTATCAAATTTCCTAGTAACCCAAGGACTGTGATTGTTCTACACGACTAGTCTACAAGGCGGAACGTCGGGATTGTGCGAGCACACATTGGGTGGATCTTCAAGTAGCCCATTTCATCGGAATCGAGTTCCAAGGCAAGTATTTCTTTGTTATAATTTTGTTTTTAAAACCATATGATTGTAAAGTGGATTAAGGGGGGATTTTCTCTGGAACCACTATAAAAATATCTAGAGCAGTCATCTCTGGAACAGTGGTGGGTGGAATTCCCAGCCGATTGACTGAGGTGGAATTCCTACTCTAATTGTGAGGTGTAAATCCCACATAGTGAATTTGGGGATAGCTGAAGGTTGAGCTATTGATTGATTGTTATCTTGCACACTTCCAAAATCACACACTTGATTAACTAAGGTTTAAATATACCCAATTTCACATTAATCAGGAAATTATTGAAAAACCATTAACGTTGGGATTGATCTATTCACCCCCCTCTAGTCAATCCTTTCTAGAACACCGAGACTTTCAGATATCATGGTAGAGTGCACCATTAAGTTGTACACACGTCCTCTACCACTTATATGCAAATTTAACTCCTAAATTGCTGACAACATCTCCCATTCTTGTATAATTAAACATGTTACGGTTCCATTAGTCATGCGATTAAGTGCATCAACAACCTTATTTTCCATGCCCGGATGATAGTGAAGAGCAAATTCATAATCTTGGAGGTACGCCATCCATCTTTCTCTGTCTCACATTGAGGTCTTTCTGATCAAACTAGTATTTCAGACTCTTGTGGTCAGAGTATACCTCAAATCTTTCTCCGTAAAGATAGTGTCGCCAACTCCTCAGAGCGAAAACTACTGCCGCCAGTTCAAGATCATGGATGGGGTAATTCCTCTCATGGATTTTCAATTGTCGGGAACCGTAAGCCACTACAAGTGGACCTTGGGTAAGAGAGCACCCAAGTCATTCACCTGACGCATCACAGTACACTTCATACATTTTGCCTTGCTCTAGGAGGATTAAGATAGGAGTTGCTATGAGTCTTTCTTTAAGCTCTTCAAATCTTCTATTGAACAGATCTATCCATTCGAGTTTGACTCCTTTTTGAGCCAATCAAGTGAGTGAGGCTGCAATTTTGGAGAAATGTTGAATGAACTTGCGGTAATATCCTACCAACCAAAGGAAACTCCAAATTTTTGTGACATTCTTTGGAGCATTTGTAACGCCCCGCTCTTTTTCACTCGCTTTCTCTTCCAAAAAATTAGAGTCTATTTTTTTTTTTTTATAAACAAAGAGTAATAGAGAGCGGGATGTCACGACGCGAGCTAAGTTCGAACTTCCAAAGTCCGACCCTTAATTGGCCAACCCTATGTGTGCACGGATTAAGTCCATGATAACAGTTCACACATAACAATATAAACATGCGGAATAAAAATCATAACATGCGGAATCATAATAGAACCAAGTTCTATTCCATTTCAGATAGCAAAGTATGTCAAGTCTTTAATCAATAATTAACATAACATAATTATCCAATCAATATCCAACCATAGCAAATACTATCTAAGTTATTACATTTCGAAATCTAGATACTCAAAATACAAGTCCATGAGTATCTTTATTAAAATACAAATTAAAAGCATCCAAGCTCCTATGCCTGGCTCGTTTTGCGTTCCTCGTTCCCCTGTTTCCTATATCATCCACTAGGGTAGAAGTAAGGCGTTAGAACAACGCGCCCAGTAGGCATTCCCATTAAGGCTAACACATAGTTAGTACAAAACATATATAATATTATCATACTGTCAAAAAGCCATAAAACCATGCCATGCAATGGTGACAAATGCATTGAGGCCCACCCATCACATGTACATTTAAGTACCCACTACATAGGTCTTTCGGACGCCTCGATGGAGTGTGGACCCTCCGGTTTCTTCCTGATGGAAAAGCACATCAAGGTATCCCACATAGGTTTTTCGGACGCCCCGATGGAGTGTAACCCCTCCGGTTACATATCCTTCACCCCATGCCATGCATGAGATGTAAATGAATCACATGCTATTTTATCGTATAAATATAGCATTTAAAATCACAGTTTGAAACATATTCCACACATGTTATTTTATCATATAAACATAGCATTGAAAATCACAATTTGAAACATATCCTTTGCAATATAAATTCATCAAAATTAGATAAAACATTGTACATTCAACCCATGGTTTCAAAGAGGTGGAATCCTACCAAAGATCATTAATATGTCCTTGCGTCTTTCGTCCGGTAACCGTTCACGATCGTACACACCTTGTGAGGTCCCGTTACTTTATAATATAACAATCAATTAAAACCAAGTCCCACTTGATTTACAATAATGTTTAAGTCCATAAACACAATCCTCATCGGGTTCGGCCATACACCATGGCCGAACCCATGATCTTTCATTTTTTATTTATATTTACAACAATGCATTCATGGCTAACATAACCCATAATCTAATCTTTTCCTCCATTAACAAATGCCTAAGTCCATGTCTTGATCCACAAATCCATCTCATGGGGTTTGGCCATACATCATGGCTGAACCCATGATCTTTCAATTTAGGCGATATTTACAAAATTGCCATTGATTCCATTAACTTATGTTTGAGTTATAAAATATAGGTCCATTAATTCTACATAATTACCATATTGCCATCCAAGACTATAATTTCATTATTCTCACCCTTAATCCCTTAGTTTGGTGAACCATTTATTAAAATTATACAAATACCCAAACATGGCCCATTAACAAGTTCATAGGGTTTGGCCATACACCATGGCCGAACCCTTGATGTTTCTTTTCCAACTTTTCTTCTAAATGGTTCACCATCTTAGGTCCATAAACCATAAGTCTATACTTGCATCCTCCCTTCATTTAAAATACACGTAAACATAAACCCATAAAATTGGTTCATGGGGTTCGGCCATACACATGGCCGAACCCATGATGTCTAAGTTCCAATTATATACATTGCATCCATTATTAGAAACTTTCTAAATTTAGCAATTCCATTCTTGAATCCATAATTCAAGATTCCTTCCATAATTAGAAAGTCCATAATTAGAAACTTTCTAATTTAATCTCCACCTTCCAAAAATAAACCCTTGTGGCGTTCGGCCATACACCATGGCCTAACCCACCCATAGAGACAATCCAACCTTTTCCATTCACTTTCTAAATTAATGACAACTTCCATGAGGTTCGGCCATACACCATGGCCGAACCCTATGGTTGAAGATCCTCTCTTTAAAAATTATCAATAACATTCCATGTATCCAAAAACCATCAACCATACATCCATTTAAAAATTATCATAATTGTTCCCTAATTCTCATTCATGGAAATCATTATTTCCATTAAACTAAATGATAATTCCTTTTAAAATATAACCAATCTCTTTCCATTTAAACCCTTTAAAATCATAAACCTACACCTATGATTTTCATCTTCCAATTCCATTAAAATAACTAATATTCTTCATGGTTTTCAACCCATAAAAATAATCATGTCTTTCCATAAAATCACCAAAGTCCCTCCATGGTCCATCTTTTCCATTAACACTCCATGATTATTTCCTCAATTTTCTTCCATGGGGTTCGGCCATACACCATGCTTGAACCCTATGGTTCCTTATCTTAAACAAAAATATCAAAACTACTTACCGGTTCTGTGACTCCTCCGGTTTTCCCTCGGTTGTTCTTGTTCTTCCAATCCTTTTCCTTCTTGATCTTTCCCTCTTGCTGGCTGCCTTCTCTTCCTCTTTGTTTTGTCGTGAATAGACTTGAAAGAGAGAGAGAGAATTCGGCTATAAGTGTGTGTGAGCCGTGCGCCCCTCCCCTCTTTCTTTTATAAAACTTCTCTTGGTCCCAAGTTAGAAGGTACCAAGGCCCTTTAAATTAGCCGTTGCTTAATGTCATGTGCCCCTTGCTGAATTTTCCATTGTCGTGTGCTCCTTGCTGAATTTGCCATTGCCGTGTGCTCCTCTTATTGCCTCTTTTAGAAGGTACCATGCGCCCTCTTAGCAATATCCTTAATGCCATTCTTAATCAAGGAAATACCCTTTTTAAAATGATCCTCTACGCATCACATAGATATGGAAATCCCTACACACGGCCTATGTAATCCTTATTTAATTTTTAGACATCTTCTTGGATATGCAAATCCAATATTCGGCCATGCACACTCTTTCTTTAATTTATATAGTATTGCATTACTAAATAAATTCAGCCCCATTTAATTTATTTCAAACCATTTACCAAAACCGTTGGGTCTTAATTGGGCCAATGACCCAACAAATTACCCATCCAAGGTTCATATTTAATAATTCACAAATTCAATAGGTAATTTTCATATATAATAATAACTTGAAAATCCGGGGTGTTACTGTAACTCCCCGCCCTTTTCCAACCTTCCAAAAATCAGAGTCCATTTTTTTTTTTAATAAATAAACAAGTGGAAGAGAGCAGGGAGCGTCACGACGCGAGCTACGTCCGGACTTCCAAAGTCCGACCCTTAACTGGCTAACCATGTGTGCATGGACTAAACCATGATAAACAATACACACACGGAACTAAATAAGTCATGCGGAATAATACTAAACTAATTGCAAAACTAACTGATTGCAAAATTATACTGAGTAGATAGCAAGTACAAGTCATCCATTATAAACTACTTAAACCAAATATCCATCATCAAACTATTCACAAACCATAGCAAAGTTACTAAACTATTACATGTCCATAAAAATATATCCAAACAACAGTAAATAGAAACCCATTCCAACATCCAAGCATCTATGCTTAGTTTTCCTCATGATCCTCAGCCTTTGTCTTCCCCTTTCCTGCATCATCCACTAAGGATAGAAATAGGGCGTTAGATCAACGCGCCCAGTAGGTTTTCCGATCAGGGCTACCACATGGTTAGTATATAAAAATGCATATATCATAATGTATGGTCATCAAAAACATATAAATCAATGCTATGTATGTATGCAAATGTAATGAGTCCCACCCATCACACATATACATAGCCATCACTTGACGAGACTCTCATCGTCAAGGTAAACCGCAGTATTCTTTCATTTCTTCTTGATGTGACTCTTATCATCATGATATTCCTCCTGGCGAGACCTACATCGCCTAAGGAGGCCCCACAGTTGCGTCACGGGCATACCGACGGAGTATGGGCTCCGGATTCCATAATCATCATCCCATGTCCATGCATGAGATGCCAATGAATATATGAAACATGAAAATAAATCTCATCATTCAAATCCAATATGATAAATAATAGTATAACAAATGTCCCATAAAAACCATGATAAAACCAAATATAAAAGTGGTCACAAGTAGGTCGGAAACCCACTGAAAGTTCACTTAAGTGTCCGTTCTGTAACGCCCCGCCCTTTCCGAGAATTTCAGAGTCTAATTTTTTTTTTTTAAAAGTAATAATAAAACATCGAAAGAGAGCGGGCGGCGTCACGACGCGAGTTATGTTCAGACTACCCAAGTCTGAACCTTAACTGGCCACCCATGTGTACATGGACTAGACCATGTTTACGAATCACACATGGAACTAACATTAACATGCGGAATAATCTAGATTAATTGCGGAATAGAAAGACGAGATATCAAGTAACAGTCTTAAACATTAAATAACATAGATCAACCATCCAAAGGTTATTCTCCTAATCAAACCATAGCAAGTAACGAATTATTACATGTCCAACAAAATATTCAAGTGACAGTAATATAACGTAATCCAAATCCATTATTAAAGCACTTAGGCTCAGCTCCCCTCCCGGTCAATGACCTTTCCTTTCCCTTTGCTTGTACCTGCAATCTCCTCTGAGGATAGAATTAGGGCGTTAGATCAACGCGCCTAGTAGGTTCCCGAATCAGGGCTACCATATGTTAGCATATAATATTATATGGTTTTTACACTTCAAAACCATCCAATTACCCAAACAAGATCATGGGGTTCGACCATGTAAGGTGGCCGAAACCCAAGGATCTATTTTATCAATTTGAATCACCTTTGCCCAAGGTTTAGACTCTTAATGCATTTGGCTATTCCAATGCCAAATTATGCCATCCAAAACCAAGATTAAACATCCTTTATCTTGTATCTTAGATCCTACAAAACAGTCCATGATTTTACAAAACCATCACTTTAAACAAATAAATTTCATGGGGTTCGGCCACCCAAAGTGGCCGAACCCTATGGTCCATATTTTCCATCTTTTAGACCATTGATTTAAACCACGTTGACTTCAGCCTTCTTGTCATTCAGACCCATGTTTATAATCCTTTCTATATCATGCATTTGAATCTTTAAGTACAACCCAAAACAGTTCACAAAATCCATGGTTTTTCATGTTTCAAAACATGAAAACCAAGCCATCTCTTTACATGGGGTTCGGCCCTCTATGGTGGCCGAACCCAATGGTCATCTTAATCATTTCTAAACCTCCATTTAATCAAGGTTAATCATTGGTGTAGTCGGCCATGATCATGGCCCAATCCACACCCTACTTGTTCCATGTTTTTCAACAAAACTCAATGAAAAACTTACCAATTTTCCCAAGCCTTTCTTCTTGACTTTGATCCTTGGTTTCTCCCTTTTATTTCTTCCTTCTTTCCTTAATTCCTTGCTGATTTATACTTGACTAACTGGTGCCAAAAACCTCTGTTGTTCAGCCAAGAAAACGAATTGGAGAGAGGGAGAGAGAGATGGGAATTCTTGGATTCCTTGGTGTGAAAAACGGCCATGTATGGTAAGGTTTTTCTTTTATAGTTTCAGCCCCCCAACTCCCATTCATCCTCCCTCATTAATGTTGTTAAAAACGATGGGGCAAAGGTTGTTTAACCAGGACACCTCTTGGTGCCAAACGTTGCAACCCTTGGTGCCAAACATTGCATCACATGGGAAATGAACCAATGCAACCCTTCATGAAAAGGTGCCACCCAACCTTGGTGTCTTTTGGCTTTGCCAAAGCACCCTTTCATACCAACGGCTGAGATTAATTCTGATTAATTGTTGTGTGAGATTACAACTCATTTCCATCTCCTCTTGACTCACCTAACTCGGAATATTTTTATTCTAAACCAACTCATCCAACTCATCACTTTTAATGCACTAAGTTTGAGTCAACTCATTTCTTAAATCCAACTCATTTCAAATCAACCCAACTCAAGCTGAATTAACTCACACTTGAGTTCAATTGAGGGCCCACATGGTCATCCGTGGTCAAACTGGTCAACCCGACCCGTTGGGTCCCACCTTTAGCTCCTTGACCCGTTTTTTTGACTCTATGACCCGATTATGGTATTTTGGTCATTTGTAAGTGGTTTTCTCATATGGATCAAACCTACCCATTTCTTCTCTACTTGATTTCCAATCAAATAGGCTTAACCCTATTTAATTTAAGCTTACACAATGGTCAAATCATCCATTTTGACCCATTGGGTCCAATTGGGCCCCTTGACCCATTTAGCCATTTCCAACCCAATTGATGTTCATTACCCATCCAATCAAACTTGATATTTATAATGAGCTCATATGACCTTAATTTGAGCAATGGGCCCCACCATTTCTTATTTTGACATCACAAAATAATTAATTTCACAACTCAGGGGCATTTTCGTAATTTTCCATTTTATTGAAAAATTGGGGTGTTACAATATAACCCTCTTTTGAAATTTTCGTCCCGAAAATCGAGCGAAGTAGGGTTCTCAAGTAATTACATAAATAGTTCGGGGTGAGCTGTTCTCATCTTCGACTCAAGTTCCCATGTGGCCTCTTCATCACCATGTCAATCCACACCACTTTGACAAATTGAATCGCTTGGTTCCGTAACACCTTTTGTTCTGTCTCATGTTATATCTTTTTCTCGTGAGCCATTTGTGATCTCACATAGATCAATCTACTCTATTTCACTTTACCTGTTCTCATAGTATTTTCCATACGTACCAGCTCAATACGTTCTTTTATCTACTCTCCGTGTGAGGTAGTCTGTCAACAAGAGCCTATGCTCAAAGCTTTTTCTGATTCCATTTTAACTAGGTTCTAGTTACACTCTCCTGGAATTCCATTGGCTAACTACAGAGCCAGGTGATCAGTCTAACTCGGCAGTTGTCCATAGTTTCCCATTCAAGTTTCACCAGACACTTATCTTTTCCGTTGAGTACATCTCCAAATTTAAACACATCTTTCTTTGCACATAAGTCTCTATGTGACTAACAACTTTTGTTCCAACTTCCATGATACCAATTCCCGGCATCAATCCAAACCACCATGGGAATAATCACCCATGGTTAAATACATCCATCCCTGGTGTTTCGCTTTAAGTAAATATCATCTATCCCTGTTTTATAATCATCCATGAATATAACCCCTATGGTATAATCCATTCATGGTAACAATCCATCCTTGGTATTACTCTGTCCATGAGTATCATTTATGTATGATTAATAACTATCCATGAAATAACCCACCTATGGGTATAATCCATTCATGGAAACCATCCATCCTTGGTATCACACTGTCCATGAGTATCATTTATGTATGATTAATAACTATCCATGAAATAACCCACCTATGGGTATAATCCATTCATGGAAACCATCCATCCTTGGTATCACTCTATTCATGAGTATCATATATCCATGATTAATATCCGTAGGAACAACATTCAAATAAATCACTATAAGACTATGGCAACCATATCAAATCACAAATATATCCCGACCCCTTGCAAGACTTAGGGCTCATGACTTACCAAGCAGAAGACCCACGTCTAACGTGATCCGGTCTACCTCGCCCTACATCCCTTCACCTCATAGGTGATTCAGTCAAGCTCTAAGGCGGTCGCTCCGCGTCTGACGAAGCTGGTACCACCCCCACCGGGTAAAACAGTACCTAGCTCTGCGCATTCCAGCACATCTAGTGTGCCAAACAGCCGTGAGAACGCCCTCCAGCGCGTAGCATGCGAGGGACCCACTCCTCAACGGTAGCCCTACGGGACCAAGTCTCCGTATTTCATATCAAGGTTCCCACAGCCTCATAGCTACTCAAAGCCATACTCATGAAGTTTATATTCTTATCTCATCAATACCATGTGAGGGACGCACCCATACCACATCTCAATCATCAACATCACGTGAGGGACGCACCCCATACCACGTCTCAATGTAATCAAGTGACCTCGTCACCTATATCTTAGTCCCAAAAATCCTCTTAGAATAATAACATCGCATACTTAATATAACTTCATACTTCATCCTTGTACAAAGGTGGGTAGGGTGAAACAAACCCTATGTATAACCAAAATATACACCCTTGCAAAAATAACCCTTTTTTTTTAATACCCTTCATATTACTTCCTATCCTAGTCTTCCGTAGAAGATTCCGCATCATTAGCGAACTTGAAACGGTTATCAGGACACATCATCGCCGTGTGCCCCAATACTTCACATGTTGTGCAGGGTATTAACCCTGGTCCTCCTATACAAGGACAATTAGTCCTCGCCTCTCCATCCCCGTGCAGTCCACAAACCGGACAGACAACTCCTAATGGATGAGGAGAATACAAACTGTTGTGATCGTCCTGATTACACAACTCACAGGTATCGTAGGGATCTACCTCCCCCGCCGATTCCAATATTATAGGAAAGTCTTCCATAGGATCCTCATAAAAGAAAAATCCCAGATCCTCCTCTTCCTCCTCAGGAGGTTCCACCATCTCAGGAACGTCATTCATCAGATCCTCTGGAAGAGGTGCTAAGTCCATCTCATTTTCTTCAGGAGGTCCCTCCTGAAGGTCCACTTGAGCTTCTACGTTGATGTTGTTAGAAGCTGACACCAAGTCTATGGGATGGCTAGGAGTTCCACTATGCCATTCCGAGTACTCCACATTACTCGACATATCTGTATCATATCAATAGAACACAAGCATATTTAACAACAATTCTAATAAACTAACCTTGGTTTTCAGGGGAATTTGATCATGCATAAAGTCATGTACTTTGTTTGGGAAGATCACCAAATCATCACTCTTTGTGTTCTTTTGTTTTCTAGGGAAATCTCTAATTTCCTATTGTTTGTTTCTCAGTGTGGGGATTTCAGGGGAGTTCATCCTACCTTGCTACGTTTGATTTGTCCAATTATGATGACTGTACTTTACTTTGCTATCTTTCATTGTCGTTCTCAGATTGATTGTTCAGTCCGAGTCACTCGAAGTAAATTAATCCAGCCCCCAGGCAGCGGACTCCGAAGAGTCGGTCAGTTGGGATTCTTATCCGTCAGTGAACATGAAACCGTCTTAATCTTACTTCGATGATTCAACTTCCCGTTTCGCTCTGATACCAACTGTAACGCCCCGCCCTTTCCGAGAATTTCAGAGTCTAATTTTTTTTTTTAAAAGTAATAATAAAACATCGAAAGAGAGCGGGTGGCGTCACGACGCGAGTTATGTTCAGACTACCCAAGTCTGAACCTTAACTGGCCACCCATGTGTACATGGACTAGACCATGTTTACGAATCACACATGGAACTAACATTAACATGCGGAATAATCTAGATTAATTGCGGAATAGAAAGACGAGATAGCAAGTAACAGTCTTAAACATTAAATAACATAGATCAACCATCCAAAGGTTATTATCCTAATCAAACCATAGCAAGTAACGAATTATTACATGTCCAACAAAATATTCAAGTGACAGTAATATAACGTAATCCAAATCCATTATTAAAGCACTTAGGCTCAGCTCCCCTCTCGGTCAATGACCTTTCCTTTCCCTTTGCTTGTACCCGCAATCTCCTCTGAGGATAGAATTAGGGCGTTAGATCAACGCGCCTAGTAGGTTCCCGAATCAGGGCTACCATATGTTAGCATATAAAACATGCATATACATATCATAATACATGATCATCAAAACAGGTAAAACAATGCTATGAAATATGCACATGCAATGAGCATCCCCCATCATGTACCATCGTAGCCATCACTTGACGTGCCTTGCACCGACAAGGTAAATTACAGCAACATTCATCTCTTCTATACAATATGTACATGCAATGGGCAACCCCCATCATGTACAATCGTAGCCATCACTGTAGAACTTCATTCATATCCCATGACTATGCATGAGATGCCAATGCCTGTATGCCATTTGTTAATGCATAATATATCATTTGAAACACATATATTAAAACAAGAATCTCATAAAGAAAACCAGGGTAAAAACTGTGGTTACAAGTAGGTAGGAAACCTACTGAAGAATCCCTTCAGTAACTGATCTTTCTTTTGCATCACCCGGTCACGACTCGTACGTCGTTCGACTTCCGGTACCTTATCCATAAACCAATCAGCAAGTCATAACATCATTTACTTATTCAATCCCATCTACGACCCATCCACATCATGTGGGGTTCGGCCATGCCCATCAACTTAGCATTTGTCATTTTATGGGGTTCGGCCCTATACTTGGCCGACCAAAATTAGTAAAACAATCACTTAAAATTTCCACCATTGGTATGGTTTATCTCTCCAAAAAAACCATACCAATTTATCAAACACTTTTATGGGGTTCGGCCATCCAAGATGGCCGAACCCTATGCCCATGTTTTGGACCCTTTTTAACGTATATCATATGTCCACTGAACCATATAAAAATCAGTATAATATTGTATGGTTTTTACACTTCAAAACCATCCAATTACCCAAACAAGATCATGGGGTTCGACCATGTAAGGTGGCCGAAACCCAAGGATCTATTTTATCAATTTGTATCACCTTTGCCCAAGGTTTAGACTCTTAATGCATTGCCTATTCCAATGCCAAATTATGCCATCCAAAACCAAGATTAAACATCCTTTATCTTGTATCTTAGATCCTACAAAACAGTCCATGATTTTACAAAACCATCACTTTAAACAAATAAATTTCATGGGGTTCGGCCACCCAAAGTGGCCGAACCCTATGGTCCATATTTTCCATCTTTTAGACCATTGATTTAAACCACGTTGACTTCAGCCTTCTTGTCATTCAGACCCATGTTTATAATCCTTTCTATATCATGCATTTGAATCTTTAAGTACAACCCAAAACAGTTCACAAAATCCATGGTTTTTCATCTTTCAAAACATGAAAACCAAGCCATCTCTTTACATGGGGTTCGGCCCTCTATGGTGGCCGAACCCAATGGTCATCTTAATCATTTCTAAACCTCCATTTAATCAAGGTTAATCATTGGTGTAGTCGGCCATGATCATGGCCCAATCCACACCCTACTTGTTCCATGTTTTTCAACAAAACTCAATGAAAAACTTACCAATTTTCCCAAGCCTTTCTTCTTGACTTTGATCCTTGGTTTCTCCCTTTTATTTCTTCCTTCTTTCCTTAATTCCTTGCTGATTTATACTTGACTAACTGGTGCCAAAAACCTCTATTGTTCAGCCAAGAAAACGAATTGGAGAGAGGGAGAGAGAGATGGGAATTCTTGGATTCCTTGGTGTGAAAAACGGCCATGTATGGTAAGGTTTTTCTTTTATAGTTTCAGCCCCCCAACTCCCATTCATCCTCCCTCATTAATGTTGTTAAAAACGATGGGGCAAAGGGTGTTTAACCAGGACACCTCTTGGTGCCAAACGTTGCAACCCTTGGTGCCAAACATTGCATCACATGGGAAATGAACCAATGCAACCCTTCATGAAAAGGTGCCACCCAACCTTGGTGTCTTTTGGCTTTGCCAAAGCACCCTTTCATACCAACGGCTGAGATTAATTCTGATTAATTGTTGTGTGAGATTACAACTCATTTCCATCTCCTCTTGACTCACCTAACTCGGAATATTTTTATTCTAAACCAACTCATCCAACTCATCACTTTTAATGCACTAAGTTTGAGTCAACTCATTTCTTAAATCCAACTCATTTCAAATCAACCCAACTCAAGCTGAATTAACTCACACTTGAGTTCAATTGAGGGCCCACACGGTCATCCGTGGTCAAACTGGTCAACCCGACCCGTTGGGTCCCCCCTTTAGCTCCTTGACCCGTTTTTTTGACTCTATGACCCGATTATGGTATTTTGGTCATTTGTAAGTGGCTTTCTCATATGGATCAAACCTACCCATTTCTTCTCTACTTGATTTCCAATCAAATAGGCTTAACCCTATTTAATTTAAGCTTACACAATGGTCAAATCATCCATTTTGACCCATTGGGTCCAATTGGGCCCTTTGACCCATTTAGCCATTTCCATCCCAATTGATGTTCATTACCCATCCAATCAAACTTGATATTTATAATGAGCTCATATGACCTTAATTTGAGCAATGGGCCCCACCATTTCTTATTTTGACATCACAAAATAATTAATTTCACAACTCAGGGGCATTTTCGCAATTTTCCATTTTATTGAAAAATTGGGGTGTTACACGTTCCTCTTAAGCATCACCCGTTCACGACTCGCGCGCCGTTCAAGTCCCGTTACCTTGTTTATACAACAACAAGTTAATAACGTATCTTTTTGATTCCTAATTCCATGTAAGTCCTAAAACCCACTTTGTGGGGTTCGGCCATACCCATGGCCGAACCTCACCTCCTTTGGATTTAATCTTCCTTTTCATTTGATCAACACTTAAACACTTCACACTACAAACATATCTTGGTAGGGTTCGGCCATACAACATGGTCGAACCTTATCACTTTGGTTTTGGAGCCCTTTTTTCAATTCCTTTGATCAAACCCTTCGTATCTACAATTTGACTTGTATTTACGGTTTTGCCATTGGTCTAACCAAGGCTTAATCTTTGCTTAATAATCAAAGTCCATGTAACAATCCACCTTAGTGGGGTTCGGCCATACAACATGGCCGAACCTCACCATCTTAGATTTGGTCTTGTATTTAAAACCTATGTCCACAATCATCTTCATGGTTCCACAAATGCTTATGTCCATCAAAATCATTCCATGGGGTTCGGCCAAACATATGGCCGAACCCTATGGTTCTTTATTTCTATCCATTTACATACTACAAATCCATTTATAATTTTCAAGTATGTTCTTATCTTTAAACACCCATAAATGACCCATGGGGTCCGGCCATAAACATGGCCGACCCTATGGTTCTCTTGAGTCAATCCTTCCATCCCTTGTGTATGGTTCATATTCAACATTTTGACCATAATCTTAATATGATTCAACCATCCAATGGCCAACCTAAAACATTAATTTTTATTCCAAATAAAACACTTAAAAACTCTCATACATTGGTATGGTTTTATCTCTCCAAAAACCATACAAAATTATCAAATCCTTTCATGGGGTTCGGCCATCCAAAGTGGCCGAACCCTATGATCCAAGTTTCTATCCTTTTTAGACCTCATCATCGTAATTTAAACCATTGATAAATTCAGCCATAACATGACCAAATCATGACATTCAAATCCATGATTTAAAACCCTTTAACTTGCATCTTATGTCTAATCAAAACATTTAGAAATCTCCATAATATTGCATCGTTTTTAACTTTCAAAAACCATCAACAATAACCAAACCATTTCATGGGGTTCGGCCATCCAAAGTGGCCGAAGCCTGTCATCCATTTCCTGCCCTTTTTACACACCAAAATCTAGGGTTTAACCTTTGATAGATTCGGCCATACCATGGCCAAATCATGTTCCATTTAACCAACTTATTAAACAAAATTCCATGGAGTACTTACCAATTCTCTAAGCCTCTCTTCTTGCCTTTGATCCTTACTTCCTATCTTCCTTAGCCTCCCTCCTTTTGTTGATTATGTACTTGATCAATGGTGAAAACACCAAAGGATGATTTGGCCAAGGAGCTAGATTTTGAGAGAGAGGGAGAGAGATGAAGTTCTAAGGTTCCTTTGTGATGGAAATCGGCCAAATGATGGTGTGCCTCCCTTTTGTTAATCAGCCACCATAAACTCTCATTAACCCTCATAAATGTTGGTCTAACCAAGAGTCTTTTGATACCAACCAAGGCATCCCTTGGCACTCCAACGTTGGGCTTTGGGTTTCCATCATGAGATGGAAACCCTCCATATTCCCAATTCAAAACTTATCCCATTCCATTTAATTTCATGCATGGAAAACTACTCCTCATGCCACCAAAGTGTGGGACTTGTCTTTGTGATGTTTAAGACCAAGGCAACTCCTCACCTCCTCATTTGACTCACTTGAATTCAAGGTCCCTTTGGTTTCCATTTTAACTCACCCAACTCATTAGCTCAACTCACGACATTTAATGCCATTCTTTTAATGCACTTGAGTCAACTCCCTTGCTTAATTCAAATCCAACTCACTTCAGTCCTAACTCAACCTGATTTGACTCACCCTTTGAGCTCATTTGAGGGTCCACACGGTCAACGTGGTCAACATGGTCAACTCGACCCATTGGGTCCCAACTTAGCTTATTGATCCAATTTGGCGCCTTGACCCATTTGTGGGTGGTTTACCCATTTAAATGTGGTTTACATATTTGCATCCAGCCTACCTATTTATCCTTCATTTAATTCCAAATCCATTCAGTCTAACCCAATTAAGATTGGGCTCACCCATTGGTCAAATGAGTCCATCTGACCCATTGGGTCCCAATTGGGTCCTTTGACCCAAATAACCATCTTGACCAGATTAGATGTACATTACACATCTACTTTAATTTGATTCTTATAATATGCACATTGGGTCTTAACTTGAACAATGGGCCCCACCATTTTCTCATCTACGATCATATCTTTTTAATTTACAATTCTAATGGCATTTTTGTAAATATCGATATCTTTGAAAAGTTGGGGTGTTACAGTTACAATACAACCCTCTTTTTAAAATTTTCGTCCCAAAAATCGAGTGAAGTAGGGTTTCAAACATTTACATAAATAGCTCAGGATGAGCTGTCCTCATTTCTGACTCGAGTTCCCATGTGGCTTCCTCAATGCCATGTCGATCCCATACCACCTCGACAAACCGGATCGCTTGGTTCCGTAATACCCTTTGTTCTGTGTCCACCACTCGGACAGGCTTCTCGACGTATGTCACGTCGCTTTGGACCTCTATGTCTTGTATGTTCAGTACATGAAAAGGATCAGGATTATACTTCCTCAACATCGATATATGGAACACATCATGTAAAGATGCCAACTGTGATGGGAGTGCCAATTGATAAGCCACGTCCCCCAGCCATCTTATGATTGAAAATGGTCCCACATATTTTGGTGACAATTTCCCTTTCTTTCCAAATCTCATGTGTCCCTTTCGTGGCGAGACTTTCAGGAACACCATGTCTCCCACTTCAAATTCAAGGAACCTCCTCCTCCTGTCAGCATAGCTCTTCTGACGACTCTGTGCAGTCAATAGATGCTGCCGTATCAACTGTATCTGCGCTGTAGTCTCTGTAACCTAACTCAGGTCCAATCAGTGTAGGCTCACCGGCCTCTGTCCAGCATAATGGTGACCTACATGGTCTACCATATAAAGCCTCAAATGGAGCCATCTGAAAGCTTGCCTGGTAACTGTTGTTGTATGAAAATTCTACCAACGGCAAGTGATCCTCCCATCCACCCTTGAAATCTAGCATACATGTAACGGCCGCCCCTTTTCACCGAAATTAGAGTCTATTTTTTTTTTTTTGAAATAAAGAGTGGCAAAGGGCGCGGACGTCACGACGCGAGTTAAGTCGAGCTTCTAAAGCCCGGCCCTTAACTGGCCAACCCTATGTGCGCGTGGAACGAAGTCCACGAGAACGGTTCACACGTAGACATATGCTCGCGGAATATAACTTAATGCGGAACATTATAATAGAGACTATCCTACCAGTTTTAGATAGCAAGGAAATACGGCGCTTAAATTACTAAAATAACCCTAAATTCATAATTATATCTCAAAGTGATAATGTACAAAATAAAGATCAAACCAAGTAAGAAATCTACATTATTACAATCCGACGAGCTACGCTACACAAATTACATTTCCAAAATAAATTTGAATAAACTAAGTGGCTCGCTTTCCCAAGCTCCTACGTTTGGCTCCCGTCTCGTCCTTCGTTTACGCCATCTCCTGTGTCATCAGCTAGGGTAGAAGTAGGCGTTAGACAACGTGCCCAGTAGGACCCTGAGTAGGGCTAAGACATGGATCAGTGATAATAGGCACAATAGGCAATAATATAATCAAAACCATAACAATGAATGCCATGCCATGGCTGTCCTATGTCATGAGTTCCACCCATCATCCATATCATCATGCTGCCATATCCCCCTTGACGGAAAAACCTCGTCAAAATATAAACAATCACAAATCATCCCCCTTGACGGCAAAACCTCGTCAAGATATAAACAGTCACACATCATCCCCCCTGACGGCAAAACCTCGTCAAGATATAAACAATCACAAATCATCCCCCTTGACGGCAAAACCTCGTCAAGATATAAACAATCACAAATCATCCCCCTTGACGGCAAAACCTCGTCAAGATATAAACAATCACAAATCATCCCCCTTGACGGCAAGGCCTCGTCAAGGTGTCCCCATGTTTGCTACTCGGTCGCCCCGAAGGAGCATGGATTCCTGGTTTCTTTATTTTCCTCCTTCCCATGCCATATCCCTCCCGTGTCATGCATGAGATGTAGATGCCATATGCCATGTAATATATATGATAGCACAAACCATGGCATTTAAAATCCCATCAATAAAACTTATAATTTGATTATCAAAAATAGATCAAGCAAAGCATCAATGTACACATCACAGCCTTAAATCCCATCTTAAAACAATCATATGCTTACCAAAATAAATCAAGGAAAAACCCATACATAACACATAATCCATGGCTTAGAAAAAAGTAGGAATCCTGCCAAATACCGACTAGCGTCCCTTTACGCTTCCGTTCACGAATCCGGTCGCCGATCACGCACTGATTGCGATGTCCTGATACCTTATTATACATACGAATAATCAGTCCATGTTTTTAACCATTTCTAAGCCCATAAATCATACCTTAGTGGGGTCCGGCCATACGCCATGGCCGAACCTCACTATCTAGGTTTTGTGGGTCCCATTTAGTCCATCAACTATTTTAATCGCATGAGTCTAAAAATCAGCCATCCTAGGCTTTATTTAACTATACATAAGTTTGTTACTTAGAGCCCCTAAGTCCATGATCATCTCCCATGAAGTTCTTGAATTTGGCCATTATTTACGGTTTTGCCACTACCTCTCCCATGGTTAAACATCCACTTAACCATGTACATTTCTTTGTCCATACTTGATTCACAATTTAGATCCATTAGTGATTCATCAATCATGACATGAACAAATTAAAAAAATCAGCCCTTAAGTTCACTTAATCCCCATTAACTTTAAACACATGCATAATACCATTTTTTGGCCCATAAGATGACCTATAATTGGGTCATGGGTTCGGCCATACACCATGACCTAACCCATGATGTCTTTTTCCCATTTTTACTTGGGTCTATATACATCATTAGCTCCACCATAAGTCCTTCCTAGAAGGGGTTTAAATCACATATTTAAACCATCATTCTTAACCATATTTGAGTCCATTAACTTAGCCCTATTCCCATTCATTCTTCATGGTTCCAAAATACTTGATTCATCATTCATTGGTGACATTTAAGACATAAAAACATTGACCTTCTTCCATGGATTCCCTCATTTAAAAACCCCTTTCAAAATTTCTACCATTCTTTCACTTAAAACTTTAAAAATCATTAACCACTTGATATAGCCTCCATTCTCTAATCCCATTAAAATTCTAACACCATCACCATAAGTTCATGGTCCATTATTCATTCATGCCTTTTGAGGCCATCAACATCATTCACATCTCCCATGCATTTCCTCATTTAAACCCCTTTGAAATTACCAACATTTAATTATTAAAATCTTAAAAATAAAAAATTGTCCTCCATGGCTTCCATTCTTTAAAACCCTAATAAAATCATTTAATCACCTACCGTGCTTAAGTAAATTTTTAATACATAAAATCCTTAATGCATCCTTCAAAAATCCACATACATCCATGCTTAATTAATTTAAATACATAATGTCCTTAGTGCCTCCTTTATTTTTTTTTTAACCTAATTTACCCATTTAGGGTTTGCCCATTCTTCCTATTTTTATTGGATGGATTTGAGATCCAAGGCCCATGATAATTTGGCCACCAACCAATCCAAAGAAAATGGATTCCATAATTACCTCTTAACCCTTAAAATGTAAAATTCTTGTTTAAGAATTACTTACAATCTGACGACTCCTCCGGACTTTTATTTCTCCTCTTGGACTCCTTGGCCTTCTTTCTTCTTCTTCTCCTTTGTTCTTTGGTCAAGATGCTTGATCAAGATGAAAACAGCAACACTTGGGTTCACCACCACGGAGTGTGTTCTGAGAGAGTGAAAGGAGGAGATGGTGAGGAAGAAGATGCTAGGTCTTGATTTTGGAGTGGTGGCTTATGCTTACACTTTCCTCTCCTTTCTTCTCTTCTTCTCTTCTTAGCTTTCCTCTTCTTTTCTCCTTGGGCATGACGGGACGGTTTTGAGGGAGCAAATGAGGGAGAGAGTGAAAGATCTAGATGGAAAGAGATGGGAAAAGAGATGAGACTCATCTCATTTGGTGGAGTGACCTACACTCCACCATTTAATTTCTCAACCAACCAACATGGGATATTTTTCATGCTTTATGGTGGTGGTTGAGATAAACCACCACCAAGCCAACGTTTTTGGCTTCTTAAGATGGAATGGTTTAGTTTTCCATCTTTTGACCCCTTTGACCACCTTTCGGATAGTTTAATTATTTAATTAATTAGATAATTAACTTAGGTTAATTAATTCCCACATTAATTTCCTTAAACCTCCTTGATTCCTCTCCATTAATCCACCTATGGTTGACCAAGTCAACGATGGTGGCCGGCCCCACCAATCCTTGGTCCACACACCACCTCACTTGGTGAGGTGGAGGTGGGTCCCAATCGGCCATGTCACCTTGGTCAATTCATCACTAACTTAGGTGATTTAATTTAATCCATTTTCAACTACTTGGATCACCATTGGGCCCATGGCCCAATTACATTCACCTCCTACCCATTTACCTTAGAGATTAAATTATTTTGACCCATTGGGTCCCAGATGTGCATTGGGCCCAATTTGACCATCCTTGGCCCAATTGACCATCATTGACCCTTTAAATGAATTTAAATCCAATCCATGGTCCATTGGGCCATACTTGGGCCTTTGTCCAATTTTTGATCCATTTACCATCTACTTCCATCAAATTTCCCAATTTCCATCATTAAAATAAATAATAGCCACATTTTTATTAATTTAAAAATTCCGGGCTATTACAATACAATCCTCTTTTAAAATTTTCGTCCCGAAAATTCAAGCGAAGTAGAGGTTCAAAACAACTCATACAAAGAGCTTCGGATGAGCGGCTCTCATTTCTGATTCAAGTTCCTAGGTGGTCTCCTCATTGCCATGCCGTTCCCATACCACCTTGACGAACTGAATGGCGTGGTTCCGCAGCACCCTTTGTTCGCTCTCGATCAGTCTAATCGGCTTCTCCACATACGTCACATCGCTTTGTACATCGACGTCTTGTACGTTCAATACATGTGAAGGATCGGGGTTGTACTTCCTCAACAAGGACACATGAAACACATCATGTAAAAATAATAACTGTGGAGGAAGTGCTAACTGATAGGCCACCTCCGCCGCCCTCTTTAGGATTGGAAACGGTCCCACAACCTAGGCGACAACTTCCCCTTCTTCCCGAATCTCATGTGTCCCTTCCGTGGTGAGACTTTCAAAAACACCAAGTCTCCCACCTCAAAGTCGAGGAACCTTCTCCTCTTGTCGGCGTAACTCTTCTGACGGCTCTGTGCAGTGAGTAGGTGTTGCCGTATCACCTTGATATGCACTTGTAGTCTCCGTAAACCAACTCTGGTCCAATCAGCAGAGGCTCACTGGCCTCTGTCCAACACACTAGCGATCTACACGGCCTACCATATAAGGCCTCAAATGGAGCCATCTGGAGGCTTGCCTGGTAACTGTTATTGTAGGAGAACTCCACCAGTGGCAAATGATCCTCCATCCACCCTTGAAATCCAGCATACATGCTCTCAGTATATCCTCCAATATCTATATTGTCCTCTCCGACTGTCCATCAGTCTGTGGGTGGAATGCTGTGCTGGTCAACACCTCAGTCCCCATAGCCGACTGCATGCTCTGCCATACTCTGCTAGTGAATCGGCCATCTCTGTTGGACACAACAGTCCGGGGTACACCATGTAGTCTGATAATATCTCGGATGTACCGCCGACCCAAGGTCTCAGATGAATCTGTCGTATTGACAGGAAAGAAATGCGCAGACTTGGTCAACCGATCCACCACGACCCATATTGCAGCGTTGCCCCTTGATGACCTTGGCAGCCCTGTTACAAAGTCCATGACTATATGCTCCCATTTCCACTCCGGCACTGGTAAGGGTTTGAGTAAACCCAGTGGCTTCTGATGTTCCGCCTTAACCTGTTGACAAGTTAGGCAACGGGCCACAAACTCCGCTACATCTTTCTCGAGTCCACGCCACCAATAGTGCCTCTTAAGATCCTGTACATCTTGGTGTTGCCCGGATGGGTAGAGAGCTTGGTTTGGTGTGCCTTAACTAACAACTCCCTTCTGTAGTTCTCAAGGCACATACGTCCTACCTCGGAATACAAGACCCTGTCCCGGTCGTAACTCTCATTCAGGTACCACCTCGCCTGTAGATATCTTGGTCCATATCTCCTCCATTTCTGGGTCTATTCGCTTGTTCCCGTTCAATCGTGTCAAGTACCTCTTAATTACATCAACATCACTCATATCGACCTATGAGTTTCATTCTTGCAGAATTTACTCTGTCTCACGTTATCTCTTTTTCTCATGAGCCCATTTGCGATCTTATGCAGATTAATGTATTCTATTTCACTTTACCTGCTACTAAGACATTTCCCATTCGTACTCATTCAACACGTTCTTTCGTCTACTCTCTGTGTGAAGTAGTCTGCCAGTACGAGCCTATGCTCAAGTCCTTTGCTGATTCCATTTCAACTAGGTTTCTAGCTGCACTCTTCTAGGAACTCCATCGGCTAACTATTGAGTCAGCTAGCTAGACTAACTCGGCAGTCGCCCATAGCTTCCCATTCGAGTTTCACTAGACTTTTATTTTTTTCCCATTAATTACATCTCCAAAATTTTGCACCTCTTCATTTGCACATAAGTCATGATGTGACTAACCCCTTTGTTCATAACTTCTACGATACCAATACCCGACATCAATCCAAACCACCATGGGAACCCTCATCCATTGTTATACACATCCATGGTTAATAACCATCCATGAATATAACCCTCCTATGGGTATAATCCATTCATGGGCATAACTAATACCTTCGTAGGACTATTCTGTCTATCCTAGGGCTAAGAGGTCTAACATACAACCCATGCGTCGACTTACGAAATCAAATGTCTATCATAAGACCCATGCGTCAACCTATGGAACCAAACTGTATCTATCGAAGAATCGATATACTCACTAATGGTCAGTCATCGTCTGCCAATAGGGGATACTATAGTAACTTCAGTGGACATTTATTGTGCTAAAGTGCTAGTAACAGATGTGAAGGCAGTAGATGCAAGAGAGTAGAATGTTCCCAAATTAAATAATGCATAAGCATATGAACTACAAACTACTGCCATACCTTGAATCACCGAATGATCCATTGTCTCTGGAGGAGAAATCGTAGTATTTAGTTGTCCCGATTCTGTCGGAGTAGGTGCCCTCCTGTCGAGTCATGTGCTCTAGGTCCCTGTGGCTGAGTTGATAGAGTTAGATGACGGAAGGGACCCCTGAAGTGAGAAGATTTATAGTTCTGAGGAAACTCTCTTTTAAAATGCCCCTGCTGACCACACTGGAAACAGGAACTTCCAGTAGAGGCTGAAGGTCTCCAAAAGTTGGGTCTGAATCTCTTGTGAGGGCGAAAGGTATTTACCCCACTCTGACCTCTTCGGTCCTGTGTTTCATTTCCAGTTCAAGAGTTGTTGTAAGACCGCAGTGACTATAGCTTGCACTAAGTTTTGTAGCTCGGGGGTTATCACTGGAATCTTCATGCTATTCTGCGCTTCCTCCTGATGAGGTGACTATACCTCTTCCTCCGGATGAGGCTGTTGTACTCCTTCTTCCACACATGGGTCTTGTCGGGTTCTTCTCTTCAGAGGCATTTTCCTAAGTCATAAAAAAAAATTATTGGCTTAGTTCCTTTATAAATTCGTAAGTTGCATACTTCCTTAAAAAGTCATTCAAACTTCTATCATAATACAAAGGTTGGTCGGGTTAAAATAAACCCTTCAAATAACAAAATGTACCCACAACCCTTACAAAATAACCCTCTTTGAATGACCTTTCTTACTATTCCCCAGTCTAGTCTTCCGTAGAAGACCCTGCATCATCCTCAAACACAAAGGAACTATCAGGGCACGACATCGACATGTGACCTAGTACTCCACCTGTCAAACAAGGTATTATCCCTGGTCCTCCAATATAAGGACAATTAGTCCTTTCTTTCCCGTGTCCATGTAGTCCACAAACCGGGCATACCACTTCAAGAGGGTAGGGGCAATATGTGCAGTTGTGCCCAACCTGGTTGCACAACTCGCACATATAATCGGGTTCTATTTCCCCTACCGACTCTCTTATCATCGGAAAGTCTTCCATATTCTCTTCAGGAAGAGATGCTAAATCCTATTCATCTTCCTCGGGAGGTCCCTCCTGAAAGTCCATGCTAACTTCTATGTTGGAAGCAGATACCAAATCTATGGGACAGCTAGGGGTTCCCTTATTCCATAATTCCGTATACTCCACGTCACTTGACACATCTGTATCATAGAATACAAATAGAATACAAAAGTCATCAACAACAGTTTCCAATAAAACCAATCTAGGTTTTGGGGAATTTCTTATGTATAGCACAATGTGTTTTGTTTGGGGGAAGTTGCCAAATTATCACTCTTTGCTTTCCTTCATTTCTCGGGGGGGATCTCTAAATTCCTATTGTTTGTTGTTCAATTTGGGGATACCGGAGAAGTGCATCCTACTTTGCTATGTTTGATAAATATAACACTGTTTCGTCAATTTGGGGGGGAAATTTACTAAGTGAGTATACCTTGTTCTTGGGGGGAAAGTTTCATAAGTATCAAATATTGTGTTCTCATTTTTGGAGGAAATAAGCCCTATCTTGCTATGTTTGATAATTCCAACTTAGATTGATTATTCTTCCCTTGCTATCATTCATTTTCGTCAAATGTTGTTCTCAGATTGAACGCTTCAGTTTGAGTCAATCGAAGTAAATTAACTCGGCCCCTGTGCAGTGGACTCCGATGAGTCGGTCAGTTGGGATTCTTAGCTGTCAGTGAGACATGCAACCATCTTAACCTTACCTCGAACGATTCATTCTTCTGATTTCATTCTGATATCAACCATAATGCCCGCCCCTTCTCACCTAAATTAGAGCCTATTTTTTTTTTTTTAAATAAAGAGTGACAAAGGGCGCGGATGTCACGACGCGAGTTAAGACCGAGTTTCTAAAGCCCGACCCTTAACTGGCCAACCCTACGTGAGCGTGGAACGAAGTCCACGAGAACGGTTCACACTTAGACGTAAGCTCGCGGAATATAACTTAATGCGGAACATTATAATAGAGACTATCCTACCAGTTTTAGATAGCAAGGAAATACGGCGCTTAAATTACTAAAATACCCCTAAATTCATAATTATATCTCAAAGTGAGAATGTACAAATTAAAGATCAAACCATAGTAAGAAATCTACATTATTACAATCAGACGAGCTATGCTACACAAATTACATTTCCAAAATAAATCTGAATAAACTAAGTAGCTAGCTTTCCCAAGCTCCTACGTTTGGCTCCCGTCTCGTCCTTCGTTTCTGCCATCTCCTGTGTCATCAACTAGGGTAGAAGTAGGGTGTTAGACAACGCGCCTAGTAGGACTCCGAGTAGGGCTAACACATGGATTAGTGATAACAGGCACAATAGGTAATAATATAATGAAAACCATAACAATGAATGAAATGCCATGGGTGTCCTTTGTCATGAGTTCCACCAATCATCCAAACCGTCATGCTGCCATATCTCCCTTGACGGAAAAACCTCGTCAAGATATAAATAATCACAAATCATCCCCCTTGGCGACATAACCTCCGTCAAGATATAAACAGTCACACATCATCCCCCTTGACGGCAAAACCTCGTCAAGATATAAACTAATCACAAATCATCCTCCTTGACGGCAAAACCTCGTCGAGATATAAACAATCACAAATCATCCCCCTTGACGGCAAACCTCGTCAAGATATAAACAATCACAAATCATCCTCCTTGACGGCAAAACCTCGTCAAGATATAAACAATCACAAATCATCCCCCTTGACGACAAAACCTCGTCAAGATATAAACAGTCACACATCATCCCCCTTAACGGCAAAACCTCGTCAAGATATAAACAATCACAAATCATCCTCCTTGACGGCAAAACCTCGTCAAGATATAAACAATCACAAATCATCCCCCTTGACGGCAAACCTCGTCAAGATATAAACAATCACAAATCATCCTCCTTGACGGCAAAACCTCGTCAAGATATAAACAATCACAAATCATCCCCCTTGACGGCAAAACCTCGTCAAGATATAAACAGTCACAAATCATCCCCCTTGACGGCAAAACCTCGTCAAGATATAAACAATCACAAATCATCCCCCTTGACGGCAAAACCTCGTCAAGATATAAACAATCACAAATCATCCCCCTTGACAGCAAAACCTCGTCAAGATATAAACAATCACAAATCATCCCCTTGACGGCAAAACCTCGTCAAGATATAAACAATCACAAATCATCCCCCTTGACGGCAAAACCTCATCAAGATATAAACAATCACAAATCATCCCCCTTGACGGCAAGGCCTCGTCAAGGTGTCCCCATGTTCGCTTCTCGGTCGCCCCGACGGAGCATGGACTCCGGTTTCTTTATTTTCCTCCTTCCCATGCCATATCCCTCCCATGTCATGCATGAAATGTAGATGCCATATGCCATGTAATATATATGTTGGCACAAACCATGGCATTTAAAATCCCATCAATAAAACATATAATTTGATTATCAAAAATAGATCAAGCAAAGCATCAATATACACATCATAGCCTTAAAACCCATCTTAAAACAATCATATGCTTACCAAAATAAATCAAGGAAAAACCCATACATAACACATAATCCACGGCTTACAAAAAGGTAGGAATCCTATCGAATACCGACTAGCGTCCCTTTACGTTCCGTTCACTAATCCGGTCGCCGATCGCGCACCGATTGCGATGTTCCGATACCTTATTATACGTATGAATAATCAGTCTATGTTTTTAACCATTTCTAAGCCCATAAATCATACCTTAGTGGGGTCCGGCCATACCCCATGGCCGAACCTCACTATCTAGGTTTTGTGGGTCCCATTTAGTCCATCAACTATTTTAATCGCATGAGTCTAAAAATCAGCCATCCTAGGCTTTATTTAACTATACATAAGTTTGTTACTTATAGCCCCTAAGCCCATAATCATCTCCCATGAAGTTCTTGAATTTGGCCATTATTTACGGTTTTGCCACTACCTCTCCCATGGTTAAACATCCACTTAACCATGTACATTTCTTTGTCCATACTTGATTCACAATTTAGATCCATTAGTGATTCATCAATCATGACATGAACACATTAAAAAAATCAGCCCTTAAGTTCACTTAATCCCCATTAATTTTAAACACATGCATAATACCAATTTTTTGCCCATAAAATGACCTATAATTGGGTCATGGGTTTCGGCCATACACCATGGCCAAACCCAAGATGTCTTTTTCCCATTTTTACTTGGGTCTATATTCATCAGTTAGCTCCACCATAAGTCCTTCCTAGAAGGGGTTTAAATCACATATTTAAACCATCATTCTTAACCATATTTGAGTCCATTAACTTAGCCCTATTCCCATTCATTCTTCATGGTTCCAAAATACTTGATTCATCATTCATTGGTGACATTTAAGACATAAAAACATTAACCTTCCTCCATGGATTCCCTCATTTAAAAACCCCTTTCAAAATTTCTACCATTCTTTCATGTAAAACTTTAAAAATCATTAACCACTTAACATATCCTCCATTCTCTAATCATTAAAATTCTAACACCATCACCATAAGTTCATGGTCCATTATTCATTCATGCCTTTTGAGGCCATCAACATCATTCACATCTCCCATGCATTTCCTCCTTTAAACCCCTTTGAAATTACCAACATTTAATTATTAAAATCTTAAAAATCAAAAATTGTCCTCCATGGCTTCCATTCATTAAAACCCTAATAAAATCATTTAATCACCTACCATGCTTAAGTAAATTTTTAATACATAAAATCCTTAATGCATCCTTCAAAAATCCACATACATCTATGCTTAATTAATTTAAATACATAATGTCCTTAGTGCCTCCTTTATTTTTTTTTAACCTAATTTACCCATTTAGGGTTTGCCCATTCTTCCTCTTTTTATTGGATGGATTTGAGATCCAAGGCCCATGATAATTTGGCCACCAACCAATCCAAAGAAAATGGATTACATAATTACCTCTTAACCCTTAAAATGCAAAATTCTTGTTTAAGAATTACTTACAATCCGACGACTACTCCGGCTTTTCTTTCTCCTCTTGGACTCCTTGGCCTTCTTTCTTCTTCTTCTCCTTTGTTCTTTGGTCAAGATGCTTGATCAAGATGATAACATCAACACTTGGGTTCGCCACCACGGAGTGTGTTTTGAGAGAGTGAAAGGAGGAGATGGTGAGGAAGAAGATGCTAGGTCTTGATTTTGGAGTGGTGGCTTATGCTTACACTTTCCTCTCCTTTCTTCTCTTATTCTCTTCTTAGCTTTCCTCTACTTTTCTCCTTGGGCATGAGGGATGGTTTTGAGGGTGCAAATGAGAGAGAGAGTGAAAGAGCTAGATGGAAAGAGATGGGAAAAGAGATGAGACTCATCTCATTTGGTGGAGTGACCTACACTCCATTTAATTTCTCCACCCACCAACATGGGTTATTTTTCATGCTTTATGGTGGTGGTTGGGATAAACCACCACCAAGCCAACGTTTTTGGCTTCTTAAGATGGAATGGTTTAGTTTTCCATCTTTTGACCCTCTTTGACCACCTTTTGGATAGTTTAATTATTTAATTAATTAGATAATTAACATAGGTTAATTAATTCCCACTTAATTTCCTTAAACCTCCTTGATTCCTCTCCATTAATCCACATATGGTTGACCAAGTCAACGATGGTGGCCGGCCCCACCAATCCTTGGTCCACACACCACCTCACTTGGTGAGGTGGAGGTGGGTCCCAATCGGCCATGTCACCTTGGTCAATTCATCACTAACTTAGTTGATTTAATTTAATCCATTTTCAACTACTTGGATCACCATTGGGCCCATGGCCCAATTACATTCACCTCCTACCCATTTACCTTAGAGCTTAAATCATTTTGACCCATTGGGTCCCAGATTGTGCATTGGGCCCAATTTGACCATCCTTGGTCCAATTGACCATCATTGACCCTTTAAATGAATTTAAATCCAATCATGGTCCATTGGGCCATACTTGGGCCTTTGTCCAATTTTTGATCCATTTACCATCTACTCCATCAAATTTCCCAATTTCCGTCATTAAAATAAATAATAGCCACATTTTTATTGATTTAAAAATTTCGGGCTATTACAATACATGCTCTCAACATATCCTCCTAATGTCTGTATTGTCCTCTCAGACTGTCCATCAGTCTGTGGATGGAATGCTGTGCTCGTCAGTAGGTCTGTTCCCATGGAGGAGAATTAAGGAAATTAAATGGAATAGAATGATGAAATTAAGTGACCTAGGATTAAGTATCAAATTAACCAAATGAGTTAATTAAATAATTAAGTGAGTCAAATGAGTCAAATGAGGAGTCAAAGGGGTGAGTCAAAGGGGTGGTTTCATCTCATTGAAACCACCCAAACCACTTGGTCAAACACACCAAAACCGTTGGCCAAGGGTGGTGGTTTCATCCCAACCACCACCACCAAAGGCATGAGAACCCATACCCCTCTCCATGATGTTGGTCAATGGACTTGATGGGAAGACCAAACCACCCATCTTAAAGACCCAAAACCGTTGGCATGGTGGTGGTTTCATCCCAACCACCACCACTAAGGTCATGTAAGCCATACTCCCCCATGTTGGTTGGTGAATGGAAATGATGGAGGAGTGTAACCCAAGCAAACCAAAGGGATGAGATGGGAAGGTCTAAGGATTTCATCTCATTTCTCCATCCCATTCTCATATCACTCTCTCCCTCTCCCCCTCCCTCTCTTGGCCTATCCATACACTAGGGAAAAGAAGAAGAAAAGACTTAGAAGAAGAGAAAAAAAAACTCAAGCATTGGCCGACCACTTCAAGACCAAACCTTGAGATATCTTTCTCACCATCTCCTCCTCTCCCTCTCTCAAACCCACTCCATTTTGGCCGAACCAAAACCTTGGTGATTTCATCTTGATCAAACACACCTAGTGGCCGAACATCAAGGAGAAGAAGAAGGAGAAAGGCTAAGGAAATCAAGAGGAGAAAAAGGAAGTCGGAAGAGCAGCCGGAGTGGTAAGTAATCCTCAACAAGAGTTTACATTTTTAAGGGTTAAAAAGGTGATCATGGAATCCATTTTCCTTGGATTGAATGGTGGCCAAAAATGTCATGGGCCATGGATGTAAAATCCATCCAAGGAAAGGATGAGAAATAGACAAACCTTAATGGGTGAGATAGGCTAAGAAAAATAAAGAAAACATTAAGGACATTATGTATTTAAGGTTTATTCAAGCATGGAGATGTGATTTTTGAAGGAATCATAGACCATAGGGTTCGGCCATGTAGTATGGCCGAACCCCATAGAAGGTTATTAAGGAATTTTAATGGGTTTAAAGAATGAGGCTATGGAAGGTGGTTAATAATTTTTAAAGGTTTTAAATGAATGAATGTTAGTGATTTTTAAAGGGATTTTAAATGAGGGAATCCATGGAGAAATAATAATGATCATTGATGGTCTTAAATGTGCAAATGAAGGTGAGCCATGGACGAACACCATGGGGAGATTTTGATGGATTAAGTATTTTGGAACCATGAAAAATAAATGGGGAATATGGCTAAGTTAATGGACTCAAATGTGGTTAAGAATGATGGTTTAAATGTGTGATTTAAACCCCCTCATGGAAGGACTTATTGTGGATCTAAAATGTAACAAAAGACCTAAAGAAAAATGAGGAGAAGACATTATGGGTTCGGCCATGGTGTATGGCCGAACCCATGACCCATTTGTAAGCTATTTTATGGGCTAAGGTTAGGTCTATGCATGTGTTTAAATGAATGGGGATTACGTTAATTAAATGGCTGATTTTTAATGTTGTTATGTCATGGTTAATGAGTCATCAATGGACCCATACTTATGGATCAGTTGCGGACCAAAATGTACATGGATAAGTGAATGATTAACCATGGAAGAAGTAGTGGCAAAATGGTAAATATGGGCCAAAATGAAGAACCATGGGTTCGACCATGGTGTATGGCCGAAACCCCACTAAGGCATGTGTTATGGACATGAGCATTATTAAAACATGGGTTTAATTGTTAATGTGTAATAAGGTATCGGGACGTTGCAAGTGGTGTGCATTTGGTGACCGAATTCTTGGACGGAAGTGCTAAGGAACAATAGTCGGTATTTGGTAGGATTCCAACCTTATTGTAAGCCATGGATTATATGTGTATGGATGTTTTCTTGAATTATTTTGGTAATCATATGATATGTTTAAGATGGGTTTTTATGGCTATGATTTATATATTATATGGCATATTGCATTTACATCTCATGCATGGCATGGGAGGGATAAGAATGGAACCGGAGTCCATGCTCCGTCGGGGCGACCGAGAAGCAAACATGGGGATACCTTGATGATGGTTTTTCCATCAAGGGGGATATTTGTATTTGTTATTATACCTTGATGAGACTTTGCCATCAAGGGGGACACCTGTGTTGATTTATCTTGATGAGGTTTTTCCATCAAGGGGGACATTATGTATGATTGAAAAAGGACATTGTACAATGGTAAGGATGATGGGTGGGACTCATGACATAAAACACCCATGGCATGGCATTAATTTCATGGTTTTGTTATATTATTCCCTATATGCATTGTATCACTAATCCATGTGTTAGCCCTACTCAAAGTACCTACTGGGCGCGTTGTCTAACGTCCTACTTCCACTTTAGCTGATGATGCAGAGGATGGCGGAAATGAAGGACGCGACTGTAACGCCCGCCCCTTTTCACCGAAATCAGAGTCTATTTGTTTTTTTTAAATTAAATAGAAGTGACAAAGGGCGCGGACGTCACGACGCGAGTTAAGTCTGAGCTTCTAAAGCCCGGCCCTTAACTGGCCAACCCTACGTGCGCGTGGAATGGAGTCCATGGAGAATGGTTCACACGTAGAAGTAAGCTCGAGGAATATTAAATTAAATGAGGAATGATAATAGAGACTAACCTACAAATTTTAGATAGTAGGGAAGAACATCATTAAATTACTAAAATATCTCATAATCATAATGTCCAAAATAAAATCCAAACCATAGTAAGAAATCTAAAATTATTACATGCCGACAAGCTAAGCTACTTTAATTACATTTCCAAAATAAAACTTAAATAAACTAAGTAGCCGTTTTCCCAAGCTCCAAAGCTTGGCTCCCGTCGCTTCCACCGTCTCCTGCGTCATCAATTAGGGTAGAAGTAGGGCGTTAGACAACGCGCCCAGTAGGACTCCGAGTAGGGCTAGCACATGGATTAGTGATAACAAGCATACCGATAACAATATAATAAAACCCATAAAATGAATGCCATGCCATGAGTGCCTTATGTCATGTGTCCCACCCATCATCCATACCATCATACAATGTCATATCCCCCTTGACAGCAAGGCCTCGTCAAGGTGTCTCCATGTTTGCTTTTTGGTCGCCCCGACGGAGCATGGATTCCTGTTATAGCATATCAAGCTATCCCCATGTTTGCTTCTCAGTCACCCCGACGGAGCATGGACTCCGGTTATAGTACCTCAGGCTATCCCCATGTTTGCTTCTCGGTCGCCCCGACGGAGCATGGACTCCGGTTTCTTTATTTTCCCGCCCATGCCATGCATGAGATGTAAGTGCATTATGGTATGTAATATATATAATTCATATCCTTAATTCATAATTCATAGCATTAAAATATAATCCATAGCATTAAAACCCATCTTAAAATAAATCATATAATTACCTGAAATAAATCATGGAAACCATCACATACACATAATCTACGGCTTACAAAAAGGTAGGAATCCTACCAAATACCGACTAGAGTCCTTTTTCGTTTCCGTCCGATAAATCTGGTCGCCGATCGCGCACCATTTGCGATATCCCGATGCCTTATTATATATTACCAAATCAGTCCATATTCTTAACCATTTAAGTTCACTAATTGTTTTAATTACATGAGTTTAAAAATCATCCACCCTAGGCTTTATTTAACTATTCATAAGGTCATCTTTAAAAATGTCTAAATCCAAGTTCATCCCCCATGGGGTTCTTGAATTTGGTCAATATTTACCATTTTGCCACTCTTCATTTCCATGACTAATCACTCATTTAATCCATGCAGAATTAAGTCCATACTTGATCCATTCACTTAGATCCATTAATGACCATTAACCATGTTACAAGATTATAAAAAATCAGCCCTTAACTTAGCCTCATTTCCATTAATTTAATCGCATACATAATTCTAACTTTAGCCAATAACTTGACCTACAAGTGGTTCAATATTAACCATACTTAAGGTCCATTAATTCCATTTAATTACCATCAACCTTCTCCATTAATTTCCATATTTTTATACCCATTAAATAAATCATACATCACCATAGGGTTTTCAAAAAAAACATTCTTTTCATAAAACCTCTCCATGGTTTTTCCTCATTTAAAAATAAATCATTAGAATCTTAAAAATCATAAATCATATTTCCATGGTTTTCATTCACTAAAAACCCCATTAAAAATCATTTAATCACCTACCATGCTTTTCTTCACTATGATCCCTTTAAAATTACAAACATGTGATCCTTTTAAGCCTCCAATTTAATAACACCTACTCCATATTTTTCATCCTTTTAAACCCATTTACAACCATCATTACACCACCATAGGGTTCGGCCATACACCATGGCCGAACCCATGGTTCATTTTCCATTCCCATCTTCCATGAATTTCTTCATTTACAAACCCTTTACAAATCACTACATTTCATTCATTTAAAAAAACCCTAAAATCATTTATCACCCTCCATGTCTGCCATTCTTTAAAACCCTAAAAATTACAATTTACTTATCATGGGCTTCATCAACACCACCAACATTCCCCATTTTTTTTTTTATTATTTTACATCCATCATTATTCCACATTCAAACCCCTTTTAAAATTTACCAACATTTAATCATTTAAAACCTTAGCATCATTAATCATTCTTTCACGATACTAACCCTAAAAACTCCATTAAAGATCCTTAATTACCTATATTTAACCATTAAAATCTTAAAACCCTAAATCATCCTTCCATTGGATGGATTTGAGATCCAAGGCCCATGATGTTTTGGTCCACCACCAAATCCAAGAAATGGATTCCATAATCTCTTCTTAACCCTAAAAAAAATGTAGAATTCTTGTTTAAGAATTACTTAAAATCCGACGACTCCTCCGACTTTTCTTTTTCCTCTTGATCTCCTTAGCCTTCTCTTCTCTTCTTCTCCTAGATCTTTGGGTTAAGATGCTTGATCAAGATGAAGTCTCCAAGGTTTGGGTTTGGCTAAGGTAGGGTTAGATTTGAGAGAGGGAGAGGATGGAGATGAGAAAGATGTCTCAAGGTCTTTGTCTTGAGGAGGTGGCCCAAAACTTGCACTTTCCTTCTCTTTTTTTCTCTTCTTAATTTTCTTCTCCTTTCCTTCCTTGAGTGTGGGACGATTTTGAGAGGGCGAGAGAGGGAGGACGTGTGAAAGAGTTAGATGGAATGGAGAGAATGAGATGAAAAATCATCTCATCTCTTGGTTGCTTAGGATATACTCCACATTAACTCCTCCCACCAACCCACATGGGGTAATGTGTTTAGTGGTGGTGGTTGGGATAAAACCACCACCTTAAGCACATGGTTTAATTTGTGTTTGTTTTAAGTGGTTTGTGTTTCTTTAGGTGGTTTTGGTCTTCCAACTTTGACTTTTTGACCATCACTTGATTAGCTTAATTAACTTAATTAATTTGATCATTAGGTTAAGTTAATTAATTCCCACTTAATTTAATTCCATTAAATTCCCTCTATGAAATCCACCCATGGTTGACCAAGTCAACCATGGTGGCAGGCCCCACCAATCCTAGCCTACCCGCCACCTCACTGTAACACCCCACCCTTTTCACTCTAATTTTCAGAGTTTATTTTTTTTATTATTATTATACTAATCATGTGATCGGGGCGGAGTGTCACGACGCGAGTTAAGTTCGGATCTCTAAATCCGACCCTTAACTGGCCAAGCCCATGTGCGTATGAACTAAGTTCATAAAAACTGATCTGCACATGGTATATATATAACTTGCAGAATTAACTTAGTCTTATTCTAACTGAGGTTATAATAGAACCTATGACTATTCCAATTTTTCCAATATTAGATAGCAAAGTACATAATCTTATTCTCCAAAATTACTAACTAATGTTAATCTACCATTCAATCCAACCATCCAAAATAAACCAATCCACAGCATCTACTTATCTACTTATTATATGCCAATAAATTTAGTTACCAAATTACATTGTCCAAATAATTCAAAATCATTCAAACCGCCCAAGTTTCCGTGCTTGGTCCTCTTCTCCAACCACGTTCTTTCCTTTCCCTGCATCTTCCACTAAGGATATAGATAGGGCATTAGATCAACGCGCCCAGTAGTGTTTCCGAATAGGGCTACCACATGGTTAGTCAAAATCATGCAAATAATATAATAATAATACATGTGAGACAAAATTCCATAAAAACATGTTATGTATGAAATGAACATGTAATGAGTCCCACCCATCACCATTCAACATAGCCATCACTTGACGGGATTCTCATTGTCAAGGTAACCCACAGTGGTCTTTCGGACGCCCCGACGGAGTGTGGCCTTCGGATTCCTCCTGATGGGATTCTCATCATCAGGGTACCCCACAGTGGTCTTTCAGACGCCCCGACAGAGTGTGGCCTCCGGTTACAACACCATCATCCCATGCCATGCATGAGATGTCTATGCAAACATGTCATTTAAAAACATAACTTTACAATCATATAAGATATCAAAATCAACATAAAACAGCATATGGAATAGTGGTTACAATAAAGGTAGGAAACCTACTGAAGAATCACTTCAGCGTCCGTTCTTTCTTAGGCTTTAACCGGTCACGACTCGTTCGTCGTTCAACTTTCGGTACCTTATTATGCAACAATAAGTAAATCATAATCTTATTTACATGTCCATTCACATACGAGACCTAAAACATCTTATAAGTCCTTTTGATCAATCTCTTCATTTGGCTTGTATTCACAGATTTGCCATTGCCACCAATACCTTGATTAAATTCTACAACCTTAACCGTAACCTTAACATGGTTCAGTCACGTTTTGACCGACCAAATCAGCAAACATAATTCCATTCTTAATCACACCCACATCCTTAAAATGACCCATGAAAACTGTCCATGGGGTTCGGCCATACTCATGGCCGAACCCTTATGGTTCTTTGCTCAATGATGTCCTTTGTTTAAATACTGATTGGCTCTACCCCTTAGCCATATTAAGCCCATGGTTTAGCCATCCCATGGCCAACCCAAAATCAGTAACCTTATCACATAAAAAATCTCCCAAAAACAGTCCACAAAGGTCTATGGTTTCCATGTTTTCCAATCATGAAAACCAACCCTATTTTACATGGGGTTCGGCCCTCCATGTTGGCCGAACCCAATGGCTATGTTTACTGTTTTTAAACTTCAGATAATAATGTAATAACAGTATATTAAAATCAGGTTTTAACTTTCAAACAAACCATCCAAAACAGTCCATAAAAAGTCTATGGTTTTCATGTTTTTCCAACATGAACACCAACATCCTTTTACATGGGGTTCGGCCCTCCATGGTGGCCGAACCCAATGGTTAGGTTTACTGTTTTTAAATCTCAGATAATAATGTAATAACATTATATTAAATCAGGTTTTAACTTTCAAACAACCCATCCAAAACAGTCCATAAAATGTCTATGGTTTACATGTTTTTCCAACATAAACACCAACATCCTTTTACATGGGGTTCGGCCCTCCATGGTGGCCGAACCCAATGGTTAGGTTTACTGTTTTTAAACCTCAGATAATAATGTAATAATAGTATATTAAATCAGGTTTTAACTTTCAAACAAACCTCCAAAAAGTAGCCCATTTTCATAGGGTTTTAATTTCCAAAAAGTATCAAAAACAGTCCACAAAATCCATGGTTTTCATGTTTCCAAAACATGAAAACCAAGCCATCTCTTACATGGTTTAGACCCCTGTCAAATTCGGCCATAGCATGGCCAAATTATCACATTCAAATTCATGCTTTCAATCTTTCCAAAGTATGTATCTTAAACATCCAAAATCAGTCATATACTTGCATGGTTTAAATCTTACAAAACCATCAAGTGTAACCATAATATTTCATGGGGTTCGGCCATCCAAAGTGGCCGAACCCTATGTCCATGTTTTCCATCTAATTGGGCATAAAAGAATCCTACTTTAACCCTTGATAGATTTGACCATCACATGGCCGAATCATGTCTTATTTTTCCCATTTTATTAAACATAAATCAATGGAAAAACTTACCACTTTCCAAGCTTTTCTTATGCCTTTGATCCTTGTCTTTTAATCCTTGCTTCCTTAACTCCTTGCTGGTTATATGCTTGGATATTTGGTACCAAAAGCCTCTGCTGTTCCAGCCAAGAACACCAATTGGAGAGAGGGAGAAAGATGGGATTGTAAGGCTTTCACAATGGTAAAACACGCCCAAAATGGTTGCTTATTGCTTTTGTATTTTCAGCCACCAAAACTCCTCCACTCCCTCATCAATTCATGCACAAACCAATGGGTATTGGGTGCCATCCAAGGCACCCCTTGGCAGCTATCCCATGCAGCCAATCAGATTCCCAAGCAACTCACCTCCAACTATGCATTTCATTTATCATTGATCATGGAACTCACCCCAAACAAGTCCCCAACGTGTGGGACTTGTTTTGGGTGGTTAAAGCTGAGTAAAACTCTTCCAATTCCCACTTGAACTCACTGATTTACAGTCCCATGGGTTTCCATTTTGACTCACCCAACTCAAGGTATTTTTTTATTCCAACCCAACTCATCACATTTAATGTTTTTCATTCAATGCACATGAGTTGACTCATAACCTGATTTAATTTCAACTCACCTCAGTCCCACTCAACTGATCTAACTCGTGTTTTAGCTCCCTTGAGGGTTCACACGGTCAACAATAGTCAACTCGACCCGTTGGGTCCACTTTTAGCTCCTTGACCCGTTTTTGACTCCATGACCCAATTATGGGTATTTTGGTCATTTGTAATCGGTTTTTACATATGGGTCAGGCCTACCCATTTCTTCTCTACTTGATTTCCAATCAAATAAGATTAACCCCATTTAATTTAAATTCACAAAACGGTCAAATCATCCATTTTGACCCGATGGGTCCCATTTGGGCCCTTTGACCCATTTAGCCATTTTTGATCCAAATGATGAAAATTACCCAACCAGTCAAACTTAACATTCATAATATGCTCATATGATTTTAATTTGAGCAATGGGCCCCACTATTTCCTTTCTTCACATCACAAAATAATTAATTTAACAACTCAGGGGCATTTTGGTAATTTTCCATTTCATTGAGAAATTGGGGTGTTACACTCACTTGGTGAGGTGGAGGTGGGCCCCATTCGGCCATGTCACTTAAACCCCATTAATCTTAACTTAGATGATTTAAAATAATTTAATCAACTTAATCTACTTTAATCCTCCTTAGTCCCCTTAACTTATCCATGGTTGACCAAGTCAACCATGATGGTCGGCCCCACCTTTTCCTTGGTCCACACGCTACCTCACTTGGTGAGGTGCAGGTGAGCCCCACTTGGTTATGCCATCTTAATCATCTCATCATTAACTTAGGTGGTTTAATTCCAATTCACCCCATCTCAATCAATTGGGTCACCATTGGGTGCATGGCCCAATTAAATTATTTTCTACCATTTACCTTAGAGCTTGAATCATTTTGACCCATTGGGTCCCAAATGGTTATCGGGCCCAATTTGACCATTATTGACCCCTTAAATGAATTCCATCCAATCCATGGTCCATTGGACCATACTTGGGCCTTTGCCCCAAATTTTGATCCATTTAACATCCATAATATCAAAATTCCAATTTTCCATCATTAAAATAAATAACAGCCGTATATATGTTGATTTAAAATTCGGGCTATTACAGCGACGGGAGCCAAGCGTAGGAGCTTGGGGGAGCGAGCTAGTTAAATTATTTAAGTTTATTTTGGAAATGTAATTTGAGTAACTTAGCTCGTTGGACTGTAATAATTTAGATTACTTGCTATGGTTTGGACTTTACTTTTGGACATTATGATTTTGAGGTATTTTAGTAATTTAAGCAGTGTAACTTCCTTGCTATCTGAAATTGGTAGGATAGACTCTATTATAATTTCACGAGCTTACTTTCTACGTGTGAACCGTTCTCGTGGACTTAGTTCCACGCACATGTAGGGTTGGCCAGTTAAGGGCCGGACTTTAGAAGTTCAGACTTAAATCGCGTCGTGACGTCCCAGTGCCCTTTGTCACTCTTAAAAAAAAAAAAAAGACTCTAATTTTCGGCTAAGTAGCATACTGAAAAGGGGCGGGGCGTTACATCCAAAACTATCCTCAGATGCTCAGCATGTTCTTCCTGAGTTTTGGAATATATCAAAATGTCATCAATAAATACAATGACAAATTGGTCCAAGTAAGGACGGAAAATCATGTTCATAAGATCCATGAACACAGCCGGTGCATTGGTGAGTCGAAACGGCATGACTACAAACTCAAATAGTCCATACTGTGTTCTAAAGGCTATCTTTTCTATGTCCTCCTCCCTAACCCGGATTTGATGGTATCCGGACATCAGGTCAATCTTAGAGAAATAACTGGAACCTCTAAGTTGATCAAATAAATCATCGATCCTGGGTAGAGGGTATTTGTTTCTGACCGTCAGCTAGTTCAGTTTTCGGTAATCCACACACATAAGGAGTGAACCATCCTTCTTTTTCACAAATAAAACCGGAACTCCCTAAGCCGATGCACTGTTTCGAATGCACCCTAGTCTAAGCAGTTCATCAATCTGCTTTTTAACTCGTACATCTCCACTGGTGCCATCCGGTAGTGTGGTAATGACACTGGTGCAGTGCCAGGGTACAACTTGATTTCAAAATTGATCTCCCTCATGGGAGGCAAGCTGGGGAGTTCTGTTGGTAATACATCCGCATAATCCTTTACTATTACCGGAAGTTCAGTTACTGATGCCTTGTTGATTTGGATACTGTTCAATACTAGGTGATTCAACCCTTCATGCAGTCTGCTCTGTTTGTCAGTACGTACCACATGTTGTTTTCCCTCGGGTGACCAAAATGTCACTCTGCGGCGATAACAATCAATGTTGGCCTTAAAGCTAGCCAACCATCCATACCGAAAATAATATCATATTCTGACATATCGAGTACCAAATAATTGAACTCGAGTACCAAATAATTGAACTCAAATTTGAGTCCCGCGAGTTCAGTATTCACTGTTGTGCATATAAACCCCAATGATGTGTCTCCGACGGGGGATACAATGGTGAGTGATGTCGACAGTTTTTGTACTAAAGTTCCGGTTACAGATATGAATGCAGCAGATATGAAAGAGTGGGATGCTCCCGAATCAAATAATGCAAAGGCGTAGGAATTACTGACTACTTGCCATACCTTGAATCACAAAGTGATCCTCTACTACTGGAGGTGCTAAGGTGAATAACCTTCTAGATCCTATAGGCGGCCGTCGCGCCTGGTTAAATGTTCTGCCTCCTCGTGAGTTAGATGGCCTAATTGGTGGACTAGATGAACCTCTGGAATAAGAGGGTTTGTTGAGTTGTGGACATTCCCTCTTAAAATGGCCCGGCTGATCACAATGGAAGCAGTTGTTCACCCCTCTGGGAGCCTGAGTGTCTGATGCAGATGGGGAGGGATGATTGGGACGAAAGTCCCCTATTGACCCAGTGGATGGTGAGGGTCTGCTAGATTTCGGTCGGAGCCTCTTATTGGGCTGAAATGAACCCCTCCCACTCTGAGCTCAGCGATTGTCAAAACATGTCAACTCAGCCATCTCTTGCTCTGCTATTGTGGCCCTGCTGACCACCTCTGCCAATGTGGCTGCCTTGAATATGTTACCTTGGCCCTTATGCTAGGCCATAGGCCCCGCTCAAACTTGCGTGCCCTTCGATACTCTGTATCCGCCATATAAAATGTATATACAGAAGAATTGAGAAACTCCTGGTGGTATTCTGCCACCATCATGGTACCTTGTACCAAAGATAGAAAAACCTGGGTTTGGCGCTCCTTCTCCTCCTCAGGAAAATAATGGTCCAAGAAAGTAGTTGAGAACTGATCCCAAGTCATTGCAGTCCTCTCTCATTTCGGAAGAAGTGCTCGCTGCTTCTGTATCACCTCCCACCATTTACTGGCATCGTTAATCAGTTGTGACGTCGCCAATAAAATTTTGTCAGCATGACTCGTGATCTTGAGTAGGGTTAGGATCTGTGTGATCTTCTTCAGCCAGTTTTCAGCTCCGACAGCCCCTTCTCTCCCTTTGAAGTAAGGAGGGCGTTGTTGCTGGAAGTCCCTAACCATACTCCTGTCATTTGTCTCTTTGGTGGTTCCATTCTCGTTCAAGTGCTGTTGATGCACTGAAGTGACCACCGCTTGAACCAAGTTTTGTAGCTCAGGAGGCACCACCGGTATGTTCACGCTGCTTTGTTCCTCCTCCTCTTGGTGGGATGGTTGTTCCTCCTCTTCGTGTTGAGATTGTCGTTCCTCCTCTTCGTGTTCAGATTGTTGTTCCTCCTCATTTCGAGGGTGTTCTACCTCCTCCTCACCCCCATTTGGGTTTTCTCGGGTATTTCTCCTTGGCCTTCCCCTTGGAGGCATTTTTCCTAAGCCGTAAAAACAAATATCATGACTTAGGTTCCATAAAATTTGTATTTCCTACTTTTGGGGAAATTTCCAAATAAGCACTCCATAAAAAAAATATCTTGATTTTGCTTTGTTTCTAGGGAAATATACCCTATGCTGCTATGTTTGATTAATCCAATTATTTTGACTGTACTTCCTTTGCTATCATCCATTGTTGTTTTCAGATTGAATGTTCCGCTTGAGTCTAACGAAGTAAATTAATGCACGAGTGCTGGATTAATTTACTCCGAAAGATTCAATGTTTCTGGTTCACACTGATACCAATTGTAACGCCCTGCCCTTTTTCACTCTCTTTCTCTTCCGAAAAATCAGAGTCTATTTTTTTTTTTAAACAAAGAGTGATAAAGAGCGGGACGTCACGACGAGAGTTAAGTCCGAACTTCCAAAGTCCGACCCTTAACTGGCCAACCCTGTGTGTGCATGGATTAAGTCCATGATAACAATTCACACATAACAATATAAACTTATCACACATAACAATATAAACATGCGGAATAAAAATCATAACATGCGGAAACATAATAGAACCAAGTTCTATTCCATTTCAGATAGCAAAGTACATCAAGTCTTTAATCAATAATTAACGTAACATAATTATCCAATCAACATCCAACCATAGCAAATATTATCTAAGTTATTACATTCCGAAATCCAAATACTCAAAATACAAGTCCATGAGTATCTTTATTAAAATACAAATTAAAAGCATCCAAGCTCCTATGCCTGGCTCGTTTCACGTTCCTCGTTCCCCTTGTTTCCTGTATCATCCACTAGGGTAGAAGTAGGGCGTTAGAACAACGCGCCCAGTAGGTATTCTCATTAAGGCTAACACATGGTTAGTACAAAACATATATAATATTAGCATACTGTCAAAAGCTATAAAACCATGCCATGCAATGGTGACAAATGGATTGAGTCCCACCCATCACATGTACATTTAAGTACCCACCACATAGGTCTTCCGGATGCCTCGACGGAGTGTGGACCCTCCGGTTTCTTCCTGATGGAAAAGCACATCAAGGTATCCCACATAGGTTTTTCGGACGCCCCGACGGAGTGTGGCCCCTCCGGTTACATATCCTTCACCCCATGCCATGCATGAGATGCAAATGAATCACATGTTATTTTATCGTATAAATATAGCATTTAAAATCACAGTTTGAAACATATTCCACACATGCTATTTTATCATATGAAACATATCCTCTGCAATTTAAATTCATCAAAATAAGATAAAACATTGTACATTCAACCCATGGTTTCAAAGAGGTGGAATCCTACCAAAGATCACTAACGTGTCCTTACGTCTTTCATCCGGTAACCGTTCACAATCGTACACACCTTGTGAGGTTCCGTTACCTTATAATATAATAATCAATTAAAACCAAGTCTCACTTGATTTACAATATTTTTTGAGTCCATAAACACAATCCTCATGGGGCTCGGCCATACACCATGGCCGAACCCATGATCTTTCATTTTTTACTTATATTTACAACAATGCCATTCATGGCTAACATAACCTATAATCCAATCTTTTCCTCCATTAACAAATGCCTAAGTCCATGTCTTGATCCACAAATCCATCTCATGGGGTTCGGCCATACATCATGGCCGAACCCATGATCTTTCAACTTAGGCAATATTACAAAATTGCCGTTGATTCCATTAACTTATGTTTGAGTTCTAAAACATAGGTCCATTAATTCTACATAATTACCATATTTCCATCCAAGCCTATAATTTCATTATTCTCACCCTTCATCCCTTGGTTTGATGAACCATTCATTAAAATTATACAAAGACCCAAACATGGCCCATTAACAAGTTCATGGGGTTCGGCCATACACCCTGGCCGAACCCTTGATGTTTCTTTTCCAACTTTTCTTTTAAATGGTTCACCATCTTAGGTCCATAAACCATAAGTCGCTACTTGCATCCTCCCTTCATTTAAAATACACATAAACATAAACCCATAAAATTGGTTCATTGGGTTCGGCCATGATGTCTAAGTTCCAATTATATACATTGCATCCATTATTAGAAACTTTCTAAATTTAGCAATTCCATTCTTGAATCCATAATTAGAAAGTCCATAATTAGAAACTTTCTAATTTAATCTCCACCTTCCAAAAATAAACCCTTGTGGGGTTCGGCCATACACCATGGCCGAACCTCACCCATAGAGACAATCCAACCTTTTCCATTCACTTTCTAAATTAATGACAACTTCTATGGGGTTCGGCCATACACCATGGCCGAACCCTATGGTTGAAGATCCTCTCTTTAAAAATTATCAATAACATTCCATGTATCCAAAAACCATCAACCATACATCCATTTAAAAATTGTCATAATCGTTCCCTAATTCTCATTCATGGAAATCATTATTTCCATTAAACTAAATGATAATTCCTTTTAAAATATAACCAATCTCTTTCCATTTAAACCCTTTAAAATCATAAACCTGCACCTATGATTTTCATCTTCCAATCCCATTAAAATAATTAATATTCTTCATGGTTTTCAACCCATAAAAATAATCATGTCTTTCCATAAAATCACCAAAGTCCCTCCATGGTCCATCTTTTCCATTAACACTCCATGATTATTTCCTCAATTTTCTTCCATGAGGTTCGGCCATACACCATGGCTGAACCCTATGGTTCCTTATATTGAGCAAAAATATCAAAACTACTTACCGGTTCTGCGACTCCTCCGGTTTTCCCTCGGTTGTTCTTGCTCTTCCAATCCTTTTCCTTCTTGATCTTTCCCTCTTGCTAACTATCTTCTCTTCCTCTTTGTTTTGCCGTGAATAGACTTGAAAGAGAGAGAGAGAGAATTCGGCTATAAGTGTGTGTGAGCCGTGCGCCCCTCCCCTCTTTCTTTTATAAAACTTCTCTTGGTCCCAAGTTAGGAGGTACCAAGACCCTTTAAATTAGCCATTGCTTAATGCCGTGTGTCCCCTTGCTGAATTTGCCATTGCCGTGTGCTCCTTGCTGAATTTACCATTGTCGTATGATCCTCTTATTGCTTTTTTAGAAGGTGCCATGCGCCCCTCTTAGCAATTTCCTTAATGCCATTCTTAATCAAGGAAATACCCCTTTTAAAATGATCCTATGCGCATCACATAGATATGGAAATCCCTACACACGGCCAATGTAATCCTTATTTAATTTTTAGAAATCTTCTTGGATATGAGAATCCAATATTCGGCCATGCACACTCTTTCTCTAAATTATATAGTATTGCATTACTAAATAAATTCAGCCCCATTTAATTTATTTGAAACCATTTACCAAAACCGTTGGGTCTTAATTGGGCCAACGAATCAACACATTACCCATCCAAGGTTCATATTTAATAATTCACAAATTCAATGGGTAATTTTCATGTATAATAATACCTTGAAAATCCGGGGTGTTACAGCTTTCCAATCTCTTACTGCCGCTACCTTTGCTGGATCCACTGTTATCCCTTATGCTTTCACAACATGTCCCAAAAAGTTTACTTCGGACAATCAAAGTCACACTTGCTAGGCTTGGCAAACAATTTGTTGTTTCTCAGTGTGTTCAATACAATTCGTAATTGTTCTGCATGTTTTTCCTCACTTATGGAATAAATGAGAATGTCATCAATGAAGATAATTACAAATTTATCCAAATATGGTCGGAAGGTCCAATTAATCAGATCCATGAACATTGCCAGTGCATTTGTCAGTCCAAAAGGCATCACCACATACTCGAATAGTCCATATTGAGTTCTAAAGGTTGTTTTCTCTATATCCTCATCCTTGACTCTGATCTGATGATAGCCTGACATGAGGTCTATCTTAGAGAAATGACTGGATCCTCCAAGTTGATCAACCAAGTCGTCAATTCGGGGTAGAGGATATTTATTCTTGATGGTGAGTTGGTTTAATTTTCTGTAATCTACGCACATTAGTAAAGAGCCATGTTTCTTTTTTGACAAATAGTGCGGCGCTCCCCCAACTGTTGTACCTGATGAATCCCAATTTAAATAAACCATCAATTTGTTTCTTCAACTCCGACATCTCTACAGGTGCCATCGTATAATGTGGGAGTGACATAGGTGCAGTGCCAGGAAACAACTTAATTTCAAAATCAATCTCCTGTTTTGGTGGTAAGCTAGGGAGTTCTATCAGAAGGACATCCTGCAAAATCGATGCCAAATATGACATCGAACTCTGTCATGTCCATAACGAGACAGTTGAACTTAAATTTGAAATAGGCCAATTGGGTGTCAACGGAAGTGAAAATCAAACCAAGGGATGTGTCGCTGATTGGTGAGGTTATGGTAAGTGCAGTTGATAATTGTTGCACAAGTAAACCAGTAGTTATAACACCCTGGATTTTCAAGTTATCAATATTTGTGGAAATTGTCCATTTAATTTGTGAATTAATGGATATGGACCTTAGATGGGTAAGTGTTGGGTTAATTGCCCAATTAAGACCCAATGGATTGTGGATATGGTTCAATTGAAATAAATGGGTGAGATCTATTTAATTGGGTCAAGATTGTCAATTGGGTCAAATGCCCAATTGGGACCCAATGGGTCATGGTTGACTTGGTTGACCACCAAGTGAGTTCAAGCTTAATTAATTGGGGTTGAATTAAGTTGGGAATAGAATCAAATAATTGAGTTGATTTTAGGTGAGTTAAGTGAGTTGAGTGAAAGTTAATGGGACTTTCATCTTAAGTGGGTGGAGTGGGAAGATGTAGAGTTTTGTTTCAAAAGACACCTTCAAGGGTCACACGTTGGAGGGGGGGAGTTTCATCTCATGGGATGAAACTCCAAATGTATCATTAATGCGGAGGTGGACGGTTTTGTTGATGTTACACAAGATTACACAAGGCACACGTTGGAGAGATGGAGGCTTTCCATCTCAAGATGGAAACCCAAGGGTCAAACGGTGGGAGTGTTTCATCTCATGAGATGAAACCTCCAAATGGAACATTAAGGAGGGAGGTGAAGGGGCATGGGAGTTACAAAAGAGCATCACCAAAGGACACCACCTTTGGCCGACCCTCATTGATCAAGAAAAGACTTTGGTTTCAATTCACTCTCTCCCTCTCTCTCTTGGCCGAACCACCCCTCAAGACAAAAACACTTAAGAGTATTTTCACCTCATTCTCTCCCTCTCACCCAAGGCCGACCACTCTCATTGACAAAGGGAGAATACTTAGAGTTTTATCTCAAATCTTCTCTCGTTCTCCCTCTCTCAAACCTATACCTCTTGGCCGAACCACTCCTAAAGATTTTATCAAGATCAATCTCGGCCAAGGATCAAGAAGGAAAGAAGAGGAGGCTAAGGAAGGAAAAGATCGGAAGAGCAAGAAGGAGTGAAAGAAACCGGAGGAGTCGCGGAATTGGTAAGTACATGATGAGATTATTAAGTAAGATAGTGTCTCATGTATAAAAACCATTAAGGACAAAGGAAGGGCTGGATGTGGTTCGGCCATGATGTATGGCCGAACCCCATCAAGGAATAAGAACATGGTTACATGATTTTCAAGAGGAAGTGATGAACCAACATGGCCGAACCCCATGGAAGGACATTAGTTATTTTTAATGGATTTGAAGGATGAAAATCATAGATGCATGTTAGTAATTTTAAAAGGTTTTAAAAGGTTTAAATGGATGTATGTATGAGAACCATCAAAGGATCAAACCATATATGTATGATACATTTTTAAGGAAAATAAGGAACCATAGGGTTCGACCATGTTGTATGGCCGAACCTCGTGGAAAAGTATTAAGGTTTTTAAAGGGTGTAAATGGATGTATGTTGGCGAAGAACCTTAGACCATAGGTTCGGCCATGGGGTATGGCCGAACCCCATGAAGAATTATGGAATTATGTACATATATTTAGATCATGGAAATGATGGATAGTTGTTGGTAATTTTAATTGATTTTAAAGATGATTAATGAGGATCCAAAAGGATGAACCTAAACGTATGGTTAAACCCCCATGGAGGGACCTTGGTTTATGGACTTAAATATTGTAATTGATTTAATGGAGAACATGGAAATGAGACATCATGGGTTCGGCCATGATGTATGGCCGAACCCCATGATCCATTTTAATGGGTCATTTTGTATTATGTCATGATTTGATGAATCATTTATGGAACTAAGTTTACGGATCAGATATGGACCTAAGTATGGGTAACATAAATATGTGATTACCTATGGAAGGAAAGAATGGCCAAATGGTGAAATTAAAGGACCATGGGTTCGGCCATGGTGTATGGCCGAACCCCATGGATTATGTTTTTGGTTCTAGACATGCATAAATGGCCTAAGTGAATGATTGAATCATAGAAAATGTTTTATGGATTTTGGGGTTTCATTAATGTAAAACTAATGGAATGATTTTGGGACTTAAGTCATGTATATATATAAGCTAACTGAGTAGCCATGGAAAGATTAATGGCAAAGAGGTAAATATGGGTGAAAATGATGGACCATGAGTTCGGCCATGGTATATGGCCGAACCCCATGGAGAAAATTTTATGGACTTAGGTTTTATTGATACTAAAAGACTAACTCATGTGTGATTGATTAATGAATCAATAGAGAGAATGAACTTGGACTCAAAATCAAGTAAGTGAGGTTCGGCCATGTTTTATGGCCGAACCCCACTAAGGTGTTTATGGACTTAGACATGATTGGAAATCAAATGGAACATGGGTTTGATTGATTGATATGTAATAAGGTAACGGGACCTCACAGGCGGTGTACGATCTGTGAGCGGTTTTCGGATGAAAACTCAAGGACATAGTATTTGGTCATTGGTAGGATTCCTACCTTATTGATACCATGGGATATGTATGATGGTTTTAATTCATATTTTGATGAGTTATTTTGTATCAAATGTTATGTTTCAAATATGGATTTTTAATGCTATGGTTTGTATTTTTACATAGCATGTTGGCATTTGCATCTCATGCATGGCATGGGAGGGATGAAATGTAACCGGAGACCACACTCCGTCGGGGCGTCCGTAAGGCAACTGTGGGGATACCTTGATGAGGCGTTTCCATCAAGATGAAGACCTTGATGTGCATTATCCCATCAAGAGGTAACCAGAGACCACACTCCGTCGGGACAGCCCGGTAACTGTGGGGATACCTTGATGATGAGTTTTCCATCAAGAGGATACTATGTTTGAGGGTACCTTGATGAGGAGATTCCATCAAGAGGATGTTTTGGTGATTGTGTTATGGCTGATGGGTGGGACTCATGGCATATGGTACCCATGGCATGGCATTGTATCAGCATGATTATGATCTCTATTATCATGCACTGTTTCTGATTTTATCTGTATGATTGGATCTCTATTATCATACATTGTTTTGGATATGATGTTTTACATATACGATATGATGTATTATATCTGGATTTTTATACTAACCCATGTGTTTGACTCTAATTGAGTACCTACTGGGCACGTTGTCTAATGCCCTACTTCTACCCTAGTTGATGACACAGGGTATGGACGGAACGAGGAACGAGATTGGAGCCAAGCTTAGGAGCTTGGATGATTAAGATTCATTTTGTTTTAGTTACCCATGGATAATATATTTGAGTAATTAGTTCGTGGGACTGTAATAACATAGATTATTTGCTATGGTTTGGAATGTTAATTTTGGATATTTTAACGTATGATATTTATGATTAAGTGATGGTCATCCTTGCTATCTAAAATGGAAAAGAATTATGATTCTATTATAATTCCGTATCTATGATTTATTCCGCATGTTAACTTGAGTACGTGTGAATCGTTTTAGTGGATTTGGTCCACGCACATGCATGGTTGGCCAGTTAAGGGTCGGGCTTTGGAAGCTCGGACTTAGCTCGCATGGTGGCATCCCGCTCTCTGTCACTCTTGTATTCAAAGAAAAAAATTAGACTCTAATTTTCGGCGAGTGAAAAAGGGCAGGGCGTTACAGTAGCAGATACTAAAGGTGCAGATAAAAAGGAATGTGATGCTCCAGAATCGAACAATGCTACTGCATAAGAACTGTCATACCTTGGATCACTGAGTAATCTGCTGTCTCCAGTGTGGGGATCAAGGAGTACAATCATCCTGAAGCTGCTGGAAATGGTGATCATCCTAACTAAGTCTCTGCTCAAGATATCTGCGACTGTGTTGTCCTGCCCGGTGGAAGGAATGAGTTTCGTGCTTGAGGTAACTTGCGGAGCTGTGGACAGTCTCTCTTCGTGTGTCTCACCTGACCACACTGAAAACATGTGATGCCACCCCTGGATGCCTGCCCTGCTGGTACTGAAGCTGCAGGGTGACTGAGGCCATGTCTACCAGTAGATGCTGTAGGAACCGAAGGCTTTCCAGAGTTGGGACGAGATTTCTTGCGAGGTCGATAAGAGTTCCCACGGCTCTGGCTCATACTATTTTCTATGTAATTGGCCGACTCATTCAACTCTTGTTCTGCAATACTAGCTCTGCTGACTACCTTTCCTAGAGTTACGGATTTGAATATTGTCTCCTTGTCCCTGATGTTGGGGCGTAAACCTCTCTCAAACTTTCAAGCTTTCTTTTATTCTGTGTCCACCATGTATGGAGCATAACAAGAAAGTTGGATGAATTCTTGCTGATACACGACAACTATCATACGTCCTTGAGATAGGACTATGAATTCCTGGGCCTTGGGTTCTTTCTCCTCCTTTGGAAATAATATGCAAAAAACATCTCTGTGAAGTCTGTCCAAGTCATTTTCGCCACTGTCTGACTCTGTTCCATTGTCTTCCACCATTTACCCGCATCATCTATTAGATGAGATGTGGCCAACATAATTCTATCCTGCTCTTCCGTGATCTTTAACAGTTTCAAGATCTTAGTAGTGTTTTCAATCTAGTTTTAAGCTCAAATGGGCCCTTCCTTTCCACGAAAATATTGGGGACGCTGTTGTTGAAAATCCCTGACCAAAGCTCTATCCTAGGAATCAGTTGCGGCATTGGCACCACCGCCTGGTTGATTCTGTTGTAGCACTGAATTCGCTACTGCTTCTACGAAACTCTGAAGCTCGGGAGGTACTGGTGGAATATTTCCACTTGTCTCTTCGACGTGTTTTACATTGCGTCAGGTGTACCTTCTTCGTGGTGGCATTGTTCCTATGTCATGAAACATTTATTTAGTAATTTTATAAGATGCTTCCTTGCTTGTCATGATTCATTGATAATCAAATCATTTCTTATTATCGATTTGATTGGGGAAGGTTCCTAAATTTTTTTTATTGACATACTTTGCTTGGAGAAAAGTTCTCCTAAGTTCGTTGGATAAGTTTGACTTAGAGTAGTTTCCTTCCTTTATTTTCTCATTCTGCTATGATACCAATTGTAACGCCCCACCCTTTCTCAATGCTTAAATCAAAGTAATTTTTTTCATAGAAAAAAGATTGAGATGTCAAGACGCTAGTCGAGTCAGAATCCGAATACCCGACCACTAACTGGCCCAACCTAGCACACGTGAGAAAATAGCTCATTAATCATTTAAGCATGTGCTAGCACAACTTACGGAAACATAATTTGCAGAAATAGTAACTGCGGAAATATTTATAACATGTAATCATTTTATAGCAAAGATAGGAAAATCACTCAAATCCTAAGTAAAATACAATACCAACACAAAATATAAGTCAAAGATCTAAATTATTACATATCCAATAAGTTCCTCCTATGAATCATATTGTTCTATAAAAGAATCAAAATAAAGATCTAAAACCTCCAAGCATATATTTGTCCACTTAGCTCAGGCTTGACTACCACTGAGTTCAGCCTCTTATCTTTTGCCTTGATCTGTGTTAACATCTAGGGGAAAATATACGGGTGTAGTCAACTTGACCAATAGAAATTTCGATCACGGAAATGCACTATATGTGTAATATTATCACAACATATAATAATAGTCATATTGGAAAAAACACATGTTATGACAAATATACGTTTTCTCAAAGGAAAATCAAAGGATATAAAAATATCGTAACTAAAATCCATACTTGATATTAATCACATGATGATATGTCATGGGTGTCATGCTTCAATGAAATGCCATCCCATACCCATGCATCAAATCATAGTTCTCTTTTCATTTCAATGGTACTCAGTATTGGCCACTTATGTCCACATCATTTGAGGCAACAACCACTACGGTGCAGTTACCCATCCACAATTTAACCGAGACTATCGATAGAGTGTGGCCTCCTCCCTCTGAGTAGAGTTTCGGGACCTACTAGGGAGCTCTTTGGCCCAATTAATGCCATAACAACAATACACAAGGACGGGGTCAAAATCTAACACTTGTATAATCATCGTACACGAGACCAAGCGAGGTCCGGACATTTCTTTCTTGACTCGGTAATGTAAATCCCTCCCATGCAACCATGCATGAGGATCACATATGTAATTCATGATGACAAAACATACATCATATAGATCTAATACTTTTGCAATTCATGAAAATACCATATAATCTAACTCAATTGAAATCATATGGAAATAATAACATTTTCATAATTCAAAATTCACAATTTCAAAAAAGATACAAATATAGAAATAATAAGCAATTTCACACCTATGTGCTTCAATAAAGTAGGAAATCCTACCTAATTTAAAATGATCAGCTAAAGAGAAACTCACGCGGTTGCTCGAACGGCGTCAGGACTACCCTTGGTTCCTTTTGTCCATGTACATGTTTCAAATTATAATTTCATGTCATTATCACACAGAATCTTTTGTCTAATTTATGTAGGTCTAGCCAAGACCTAAAGGGTCAACTGTATGGTCTTCATAGTGTAAGAGACTCCAAATGCATCTGATTTATCATCAAACATATTAGCCTTAGAAAACTGTCCATGTCTCAGGCCGACATATTGACACTATCGATACATCACAGTCTGGACACAGCTGACACATCGATATTTCTCGATATGTCGACTAGATCTGTCTGTTCATGTTCACATTTTCCAGTTGTTCTCAATCTACATGTATCGACCCAGTTGATACACTTAGGGGTTAATTGGTCCGAAGTGTTGAGTAATGTCGACGTGTGTTTTTGAGTTGTTCGTGTTTGTCCTTTATTTCCAACCCATATGTATCGATCCTATCCATACATAGATTGGTGCATATATCCGAGGTGTCGACTTCATGTTCATTTTTTGGTTATTTTCAGGCCGATCCATCAACCTAGTCAATACCTCGTCCTGGAACTAGTTTGTCATCTTTTATTTACTTTTCAATTCAGTCCTACCCAGACCGATATGTTGGTCTAGTCGATGCATCGCTCAGAGGTCCGTGGGTACATCGACACAGTCGATGTGTCCACAGACTCATTTTTCCTTTGTCCTCTTTAATTCATATCATCTCTAGGCCGACATATCGACCTGGGACTAGTTTATCACCTTTCATTCGTTCCATATTATATCTGTTGTACGTAAGGCTGACATATAGACACTGTCGATAGGTCGTCCCAAGATCAGTTCATCGACACAGGCGATGTGTCATCCTGGGTTGGGTCCCTTCTGTTCAATACATCGACATAGTCGATATGTCAACTGGGTTGAGTCAGATGTCATGGGTTCATCTTCCATGCCTTTCTTCTCCTTGTATATTCATTATTCTTGATCCTTTGTCCCTTAAATTTGTTCATACAGATTCTAGGAAGTGTGAATATTATACTTAAAAAATCATAATACAATCCACCGACCTTGAAGGATTTGCAGGTGTACCCGAGTGGATGAAGGACAAGCTCCTTGCTTCCTTCGCTCCTTGTCGGCTCGATTTCTTTTTCTTCATTGTCTCGTTTCTCCTCCCTTTCCTGGAGAAGATGAAGTCAGTAGAGAGATGAGGGGGTTCACCGTCGAGCTGAGGGAGAAGACGTGAGTGAGAGGGTGAGGTTAAGGGGGTGAGAGGGGTGGTCGAGTATCCTTTCCTTCTCTATTTTCTCTATTTCTTTTCCTTTTTTCCTTTTCTCTCTTCTTTATTTTTTTCCTCTATTTCTTTTCCTTCCTTTTCCTTTCGTCTTTCCCTTTCTTTTTGTCTTCCTCTTTTGGTTGTCGTAGACCCTTTAATGGGTGTTTGGAAGAATGAAACGGCATGGGTGGATTCCCATGCATAAACAACTGCGTAAGGGCGGTGATAGACAAAGCGTCTGCTAGAGATGTTCTGACTACCTCGACACATCGACTTTTTCGATATGTCCATTAGTTTGATTTTGGCTTTTCATCGATACATCAACCACGTCGATGCATCCTCCTGGCAACTTATGCTTCGGGTTTGGATTTCAGCTTTCACCGACACATCGACCTAGTCGATGCATCGTCTGGGAAGGTTCAGTTTACCAACACATCGACCCAGTCGATGTATCGTTGAAGGGGAAATTTTGTTTCCTTACTTATTTCAACATACATTCAATTTCACATTTTATTCACATTATTTGGACCAAAATCTTATTATGTATTTCATTCATTTAAAAAGAAATTACATAAAATAGGGAGTTAAAACTTTGGGTCCTTACATATTTATCGGGCCGGGTCGGAAGGTCCGTGGGCTGGATCCAGGTCCGTTTACACCCCTAGATGTATCGGTGAATATAACCATAGTATCAGTTTTTCACATTCTTTCTAACTTTTATTTCAATTATTTTCCGCTTTGATCTTGCATAATTTTGTAAAGGTTTAGAAGAAAGCTATTTATATGTGAAAGTTATTTGCTTATTTCAACTCATTTTTCTTTAGATTTGTCTATTTTACATTACTTTTATGATTTTTTAAAATTTTAGCTCTAAGATAATCTGGATTTTGGTGTTATTTGTCAAAGTAATTTAATGAAATGACATTGAATGTTTATAATATTGAATATAGACTCTTTAACATGATTGATATAGTTTGCAAGGTATTTGTTTCATTTTCCTCTTTTTTTCCTAAAATAATAATGAAATTTGAGTTTTCTAAGCTAATTTCCATTTTGGGATATCTTGTGAAAAAATTTGATGAGGTCATATGAAAATGTTAATGAAATTATATTAAAAACTCTTAATGTGATTGATATAGTTTATAGGGTTCTCATCTGATCTTCTAATTTTCCAATATTTTAATGAAATTAAGATTTTTTTAGAAAAAATCATGAATTGTAATAGAAAATAGATGTAATTATGGGACACTTGAAAATATGAATTTCATATTAGGTTTTTCTTCATATTGAATTTTTTTTCTAGAATTGTTAGAAATATTATAATTATTTAGGACATCTTTATTTGTATCAAAATTTAATCTCTCAATGATTTGATACTCTAAGAAAATGATACTTTTGACCAAAAAAAAAAAAAACATCTCACACTGAGTTTTCCATTTTTTCTTAATTTTCTATTAGTTTAATATCATTCTCAAAAAATTTAAAACATTAGAGAGAGAGAGAGAAAGCATATTGACTAAATTGCAACTTATATTTTTTGTATCACCAATACGGAGTATCAAATGATACATATTGGCCATTATATTTTAAACCCCTGGAAATGTTCTCTTATAGGATCAAACTTCTCTCTGACACTCTTCTCATATGATAATTTTAGATATCCATTAAATTAATATTCATCGTTAATTTATTAAATGATTGATCTACTTTTTCTAGTGTTCATTGTAACAAATACCACTGATACTTTGTTTCTCTTTCATTTTCATCAAAAAAAATCACTCGTAGTGTAATGGCCCAGCCCTTAGAATTTTTGATTTATGATGTGATAAATAGTGGGATGCGTGTGATCGGGACACGTGTGAGAGGAGTGTCGAAAACCTCCCCAAAATGTGTGAAATTGCGCTTTCTCTCTGTGTCGGCCGCGATATATCCCCATCCACAATGGGTCACCGATGATGGGTTGTCAATGGCGATGCATCCTGTGAGCAATCTTATTTGACTGTCCAGTGGTTCAGACGATGGATCGCCGACGATGGGTCGAGACTGGGTTAGTTCGCGTGGGTTAAGTCCCACTTTCACGAGTTTTGGCTCATTTCACTCCTCCCTTCCCTCTCTTCCACCGAGAAACCTTAGATCCAGCCAACCCTTGCCGGTAGTTCCTTCCCTATTCTCGGTTTCTCCCATTGCATGTGTGATTTTCGATCGAACTTACCTTATGCTCCCCATAGCTTGGATTTTCGTCCTCCAAAAGTAAGAGATTCATACTTCCCTATTCCCTTTCTTCTTATTTGATGTGGTGTGGGTAAGATTTGATGAGATCGACCTTAGGGATGGCTATACCTTGTTTGAAGGAAAACCCATGGAATAAATTGAGGTTTTTCGAACATGGAGTTTGCATGTAAGGGATTTGAGTCTTAAGGACCCAAATAAAGGCAAATTATTAAGGGAAAAATGGTGTATTGATGATTTTAAGCTGGGTTAAGAGAGAAATTGGGGATTTCTCATGTGTTGAGTGGTTTGACCCGAATTAAAGGTCAAACTTTAGACTAATTTGGGGGTTTTTGCTCCTGAGCACTAATTGGGCCTAATTCATGAACTAAATTAGTTCTATTTGTGTTATTGTGTTGATTAGCGCCCTCTAATCCGAACCCTGGAGCAGAACAAGTTGAAGGACAACCCGGAAATGCTTGAATCTCAAAGGTGGGGAATGCTACACCTCTAGAACTAAATGATGAGATGCTTGTATGTCCTTTCAGAGCATATTATTTGAGATATTGAGCATGTAAGTGAATGGATGTTGGTGTTGAGCCAATGATTGCTAATTATATGCCAGTGTATGAATTCCTATGATAAATGATGAATTGACTTGGGACTTATTGATTGTTGATGACTATGGAGTCACTATATCCTAATGGAGGACTAACTTAGTTTATGATGAACCCTTGTGGGATGGAATTGTAATGGGCCAATTTCAAGGATGGATGTTTAATTATGCCCCATTAGATATTCCAATGATGAAGTCCCTCTCCCAAGGTCAACCTCTATCTTGAGAAGACAATGAATGTATAATAAAATGGAATGTGCTATGCTTGCTAAATTGTTTTGGTATGATTATAACATGATATTGATGCATATGGTTGTCCTCTTGTTATAACTGTGTCTCCTTTGTGTGACTTACTAAATAGACTCTAAGATAAGCTAATTAAGGCATGAGTATGGGAAATGGATTAATAGGGCATAATTGCATTGTGAACACTAGAGATGGGGGTGGACCTTAGGGGTAGAATTTCTTTTCTCCCAATTGGACTCTACTAGTGTTATACCCAACCTCTTTGGTAATGGTTGGAGTGACAATAGAACGTAAGGGTCATCGTGGAACCCTATTGGAACTTGTATCATAAGTATTTTATTTTGTTTGTCTAATTCTTTGTTTTTATTTTAAATTTTTTTATTATTTGATTCTTTAAAAATTCTTTTATTCATCTCCAAACATCAAGATCTGAATAATAAATTGGAATGAGATTAAATAAATTATTTTTATTAAATCTATGTCAGATCTAAAATATTTCTAATTAAATCAACCAACATAAGTTTCAAAGTAGATCTTTAAATTGATTAATTAATAAATGATTGTAAATATTTTATAGATATATTTTCTGTAATTCTGTTGGATTCGACCTCTCACTCACACTGCTATATTATAAATGGTTCATACGCTTGCCAGTAATAAATGTAAAATTTTCATTGCACAGCACTAACAATCATAATTTCTGAAGGTAACTTGATTATCTTTTGCAGATAATTGAGATATACTAAGCAAGTTATGTTTAAGGCGATCCACAAGATATACACCATTAATCACACTAGATGTTGTTAGATTAAGTAAGCCTTTTTCCAATTATATTTGCCATATTTCCATCACCAAACATGTAATGCCTTGCTCTTTTTCAATGCTTAAATCAGAGTAATTTTTTTTATATAGAAAAACAACGGAGACGTCACGATGCGAGCCGAGTCCGAGTTCGAAGACCCGACCCCCTACTGACCCAATCTGTCACACTTGAGAAAATAGCTCATTAATTATTTGAGCATGTGCTAGCACAATTTGCAGAAATATAATTTGCTGAAATACTTATGATTCAAATATGATACCAAATCATTTTATAGCAAAGATATGAAGTTAATGAAACCATAAGTCAAGTACATTACCAACTCAATATATAATTCAAAGATCTAAGTTATTACATATCCAGTAAGTTCTCCTATGAATCATATTGTTCTAATAGAGTATCAAAATAAATAACTAAAATCTCCAGGCGTCTCTTTCTCCATGTTGCTTTGGCTTGACTTGTAACGCCTCGCCCTTTTCCCACCTTCACAAATCAGAGTATATATATTTCTTTTTAATAAATGAGTGAGAGAGAGCAGGATGCCATGATGCGAGTCAAGTCTGAGTTTCCAAAACCCAACCCTTAACTGACCACCATCACGTGTGCGTGAACTAAATCCACTAAAACATTTCACACGCTTTCTGAATACTTGCGGAATTATTTATATGAATGAGATACTATTCATATAATTGTCATTATTAGGCAAGGAAAGCCAATCACCATATACTTAAAATGAAACTTAAATATTATCAAACCATAGCAAATAAGTCTAAGTTATTACAATCCAAAATATAGTTCTCCTAATACATCATTGAAATTGAAACTGAGTAATTAGACATGATCTTTCCAAGCTCCTATGCTTGGCTCCCTTCCGGTCCATCGTCCTTTCCATTACCATTCCCTGTTCCTGTAACGCCCCGCCCTTTTTCACTTGCCAGAAATCAGAGTATATTTTTTTTATTTAAATAGAGTGAGAGAGAGAGGGAACGTCATGACGTGAGCTAAGTCTGGGTTTCCAAACCCGACCCTTAACTGGCCAACGATACGGGTGCATAGACCAAGTCCACAAAACAATTCACACGTTAACGATTAACTGCGGAAATAATATATGAATGGAAACCATTCATAACCATGATATTATATGCAAGGAAGCCAATCAATATAAATTAACTTAATCTCAAATAATCAACAACCAACCATAGTAAAATAAATCTAGTTATTACAATCCTAAATGCTAATTATCTCAAATACATGGTTCCAAAATAAATTAATCAAAATAAATAGAATCTACCCAAGCTCCTAAGCTTGGCTCTTTTCACGTCCGTTGTCCCTTCCATTTCCTGTTCCAACATCTAAAGGGTAGAAGTAGACCATTAGTCAACGTGCCCAGTAGGAATTCCAAGTAGGGTTATACACATAAAGGATCAATGTAAAATCCAGAATAAAAGTATCATATGAGAAAACTACAACCATATCATAGTATCATAATCAACGCATGATAATCATATCCAAATCATGCTCGTGTATATGTCAATGCCATGGTGTCATATGCCAATGATGTAATAGCCCGGACTTTTTAAATTAGTATAAATGTGGATATTATTTATTTTAATGATGGAAATTGGGAAATTTGATGGAATAGATGGTAAATGGATCAAAGTTTGGACAAGGGCCCAAGTATGGCCCAATGGACTATGGATTGGATCTAAGTTCATTTAAATGGTCAATGATGGTCAAATTGTGCCCAATACCCATTTGGGACCCAATGAATCAAGATGATGTAAACTCTAAGGTAAATAGGTAAGAAATAAATTTAATTGGGCCATGGGCCCAATGGAGGTCCAATTAGTTGGAAGGGATTGAATTAATTAATGTGAAAATCACCTAAGTTAATTTTAATTAAATCAAGGTGACATGGCCGAATGGGACCCACCTCCACCCCACCAAGTGAGGTGGCGTGTGGACCAAGGATTGGTGGGGCCGGCCACCATGGTTGAATTGGTCAACCATGGGTGGATACATGGAGGGAATTTAAGAAAAAGGAATTAAGTTAAGTGGGAATTAATTAACCTAAGTTAATTATCTAATTAATTAAATAATTAAACTATCCAAAAAGGTGGTCAAAAGGGGTCAAAAGATGGAAGACCAAACCATTCCATCTTAAGAAGCCAAAACCGTTGGCTAGTGGTGGTTTATTCCAACCACCTACCATTAAAGTATAAAAAATCCCATGCTTGGTTGGTGGGAGGAGTTAATGGTGGAGTGTAAGTTACACAACCAAATGAGATAAAGCTTATCTCATTTCTCCATCTCTTTCCATCTAACTCTTTCACTCTCTCCCTCTCTTGCTCTCTCATTGCCGTCCCCCACACCAAGGAAAGAAGAAGAAAACTAAGAAGAGAAGAAGAGAAGAAAAGAGAAGAAAAGTGCAAGTGTTGGCCCACCTCTTCAAGATCAAGAGTTGGGGTAGTTCTTCTCATCCTCTCCCTCTCTCTCTCTCAAATCTACTCCATTTTAGCCGACCCAAGCATTGGAGTTTTTCATTGGGTCAAGCACATCTTAGCCGACCAACAAAGGAGAAGAAGAAGAAAAGAGGCCAAGGAATCCAAAGGGAGGAAAGAAAATCGGAGGAGCCATCGGATCTGTAAGAATTTCTAAACAAGAGGTTAGATTTTGTTAAGTTTTAAGATTTGGGGTCCATTCTTCTTAGATTTAATGATGGCCAAATTATCATGGGCCTTGGATCTCAAATCCATCCAATGAAAGGATGAAAAATGGATAAACCCTAATGGGTAAATTAGGTAAAAAAAAATGAAGGATGCATTAAGGACATTATGGATTAAAGTTTATTTAAGTATGGATGTAGGTGATGTTTGAAGAACCATGGACCATAGGGTTCGGCCATGTTGTATGGCCGAACCCCATAGTAGGTAATTTAGGAATTGTAATGGGGTTTTTAGGATTAGAACCATGAAAGGATAATTTATGATTTTTAGGGTTTTTATGATTAAATGTAGTGATTTTTAAAGGGATCTTAAATGAGAAAATCATGGGACATGAAAATGAATTTTTATGGCCTCAAAAAATGGTAGATGGGAATGGACCATGAACCATGGTTCCGGCCATGGTGAATGGCCGAACCCTATGGTGATGTATTGTAATGATTTTGGGTGTAAAATTATGGAAATTGAAGGAGAAGATTGATACTTTTTAAATGGACTCTAAGTATTATAAATAAGGTTTTAAAAAAATAAAACCATGGAGAAATTTTATGGAGGGAATGCTTTTGAACCTTATGGTGACGTATGTGTAATGATGATGGGTGTAAAATTATGGAAATTGATGGAGAGTGATTGGTGAACTTAGAGGTATTTGGACCATAGTGATGATGAGGGAAGGTTGGCAACCTTAATGGATTTTAAATGTAGTTAGTGATGATCAAAATTAATGATTTAAATGCATGATGTAAACCCCCTCATGGAGGGACTTGTGGTGGACCTAAATGATGAAAAAAAAAAGGTCCAAGAAAATTGGGAAAAGACATCATGGGTTCAGCCATGGTGTATGGCCGAACCCATGACCCCTTTTGTAAGTCATTTTATGAGTTAAATTTGGGATTATGTATGTGATTAGGTGAATAGAAAATTACATAAGTTAAGGACTGATTTATTAATGAACATATCATGGTTGATGGAACGTTAATGGATCCAAGATTATGGATCAATTATGGGCTAAGTACGGGGTTTTGTATGTGTTTTAAGTGAATAAGAATTGGGTTAATTAAATGGCTAATTTTAATGATCATATGACATGGTTGATGGGTCATTAACAGATCTAAGATAGGGATCATTAATGGATCTAAGTTTGTCATCAGTTATGGACTTAATTATGCATGGATGAATGAGTGATTAGTCATGGAAAAGAGGTGGTGGCAAAACCGTAAATATTGGCCAAAATGAAGAACCATGGCCGAACCCCATGGAAGATGATCATGGACTTAGGGACTCTAAGTAATAACCTTATGTGTGATTAATAAAGCCTAGGGTGGCTGATTTTTTTAGACTCATGGGATTAAAAGATTTAATGGATTAAATGGGACCCACAAAACTACATAGTGAGGTTCGGCCATGGTGTATGGCCGAACCCCACTAAGGCATTTATTAGGGAACTTAATCATGGATAAAATACGGACTGATTTGGTAATGTATAATAATGTATCGGGACATCGTAATCGGTGCGCGATCGGCTACCGGATTCGTGAACGGAAACATGAAGGGACGCTAGTCGATATTTGGTAGGATTTCTACCTTTTTGTAAGCCGTGGATTACGTGTTATATGATGGTTTCCTTGATTTATTTTGGTAATTTTATGATTGGTTTTATGATGGCTTTTAAGATTATGATTTATATCTATTATATGGCATATGGCATATTACAGTGATTGTTATCACTAATCCATGTGTTAGCCCTACTCAGAGTCCTACTGGGCGTGTTGTCTAACGCCCTACTTCTACCCTAGCTGATGACGCAGGAGATGGCGGAACCGAAGGACGCGACGGGAGCCAAGGGTAGGAGCTTGGGGAAGCGGGCTACTTAGCTTATTTAAATTTGTTTTGGAATATGTAATTGAGTAGCTTAGCTCATTGGATTGTAATAATTTATATTTCTTGCTATGGTTTTGACTGTATGTTCGGATGTTATCATTTTGAGGTATTTTAGTAATTAAATGAATATATCTTCCTGTTATCTCAAAATTGGTAGGATAGTGTTTATTATAATTCCGCACTTAGTTTAAATATTCCTCGAGCTTACTTCTACATGTGAACCGTTCTTCGTGGACTTAGTTCTACGCACACGTAGGGTTGACCAGTTAAGGGCCGGGCTTTAGAAGCTCGGACTTAACTCGCGTCGTGATGTCCAACGCCCTATGTCACTCTTTATTTCAAAAAAAAAAAAATTAGACTCTGATTTCGATGAAAAGGGGCGGGCGTTACAGTTGGTATCAGAGCGAAATCGGAAGAATGAATCTTTCGAAGTAGGATTAAGATGGTTGCATGTCTCACTGACAGCTAAGAGTCCCAACTGACCGACTCTTCGGAGTCCGCTGCATGGGGGCAGGGTTAATCTACTTCGATTGACTCAAACTAAAGCATTCAATCTGAGAACAACATTCGATGAAAATGGATGATAGCAAGGGAAGAACAATCACTCTGAGTTAGATCTATCAAACATAACAAGATAGGACTTACTTTCCCCGATGTAAGAAAAATCTAGATTTTCCCCCAATTTGATGAAACAATGATGAATTTATCAAACGTAGTGAAATAAGAAAATCTCCCCAATTTCCCCGAATTAAAAAGGAACATTTGATACTTGGGAAGTTTTCCCTCAAATCAAGTATGCTTATTTGGCAACTTTCCCCCCGAATTGAAAGAAAAATACTTGATACTTAGGAAATCCCCAAATTGAAAAGAAATACATGATACTTAGAAATCTTTCCCCAAAACAAAGTATGCATATTTGGTAATTTTCCCCTAAAAATGAGAACACGTACTTGATACTTAGGAAATTATCCTCCCAAAACTAAGTATGTTTATTTGGCAAAATTCCCCAAAATATGAAACACGCCAAGTTTACGAAGGAACTAAGTCAATGTTTTTTTTCCGATGACTTAGGAAATGCCGCCAAAAAGAAGAACTCGCAAAAACCCACGGGTAGAGGAAGAGGTGCCACCACCTCGTCAGGAAGAGGAGGTACGGCCATCCCATCAGGAGGAGGGACAGAATAGTGTGAACCTGCCGGTTGTGCTCTCGAGTTGAAAGAATTGGTTCAAGCAGTGGTCACCTCTGTCCTGCAACAGCACTTGAATGGGAATGCGACCACCAACAACTCCAACAACCGGAACATGGTTAGAGATTTCCAGCAACAGCGCCCTCCCTACTTCAGGGGAAAAGAAGGGGCTGTCGGAGCAGAGCACTGGTTGAAAAAGATCACTCAGATCTTGAATCTGCTTCAGCTTTCCAGTCATGCAGATAGGATCTTACTGGCTACATCTCAACTGATTGAGGATGCCGGTAATTGGTTGGAGGTTGTAGAAAAATAGCAAGCACTTGTGCCAGAAAGGGAAAGGATTGCCATGACATGAGAAGGGTTCTCAGCTACCTTTCTAGAGCAGTATTTTCCGGACGAGGAAAGAGAGCACCAGACTCAAGCCTTCCTATCATTGGTACAAGGCAATCTGACGGTGGCAGAATATCACAGGGAATTCCTTAGACTATTCGTCTATGCATTTTATATGGTGGATACCGAGCGCCGGAGGGCCCGTAAGTTTGAGCGGGGCCTTCGGTCGAGCATCAAGGCTAAGGTGACAATATTTAAGGCAACCACACTGGCTGAAGTGGCCAACAGGGCCACTTCAAGAGGGAGCGTCCACAGATTAGCTAACCCTCTTACTCCAGGGGTTCTTTCTGCCCTCCAGCTAGACCAGCTCAGTCGCGAGGAGGCAGAGCATACAACCAGGTGGGGCGGGCGACAAACCCTACATGATCTGGACGGCTTTTTACCATAGCTCCTCCAGCAGCGGCGGATCACTCGGTGATTCAAGGTATGGCCGTAGTTGGTAGTTCCTATGCTGTTACATTGTTTGATTCTGGAGCTTCCCATTCATTTATATCTGTTGCATTCATATCTGCTACGGGCACATTAGTACAAAACCTATCCACATCACTTACCATTGTATCCCCCGTCGGAGACACATCTTTGGGACTCATATGCACGGCATTGAACACTGAACTCACTAGATTCACATTCGAGTTCAACTATTTGGTACTCGATATGGCTAAGTATGATGTTATATTTGGCGTGGACTAGTTGGCTACATTCCAGGCCCATATTGATTGCCATCTTCGTAGGGTGATATTTTGTCACCCGAGGGAAAGCGGTATACGGTACACGCTGACAGATAAGGCATTCCTAGAACGCTGCAAGAAGAATTGAACCACCTTGTCTTGAACAGCCTCAGATTAGATAGGGCATCAGTGGCTGAACTTCCGGCGGTAGTAGCAGATTATGCCAAGGTATTTCCAATGGAGCTCCCTGGTTTGCCACCCAAGAGGGAGATAAACTTTGAGGTCAAGTTATATCCCGGCGTTGCTCCAGTATCATTGCCCCACTATAGGATGGCACCGGCTGAGATGACCAAGCTGAAGAAGTAGATTGATGAACTGCTCAGACTATGTTTTATTCGGAACAGCACATCCGCATGGGGAGCCCCAGTATTATTTGTGAAGAAGAAAGATGGCACCCTTCGGATGTGTGTGGACTACAGGAAATTAAACCAGCTGACTATCAGGAACAAGTATCCCCTACCCAGGATTGACGATCTGTTTGATCAACTTAGGGGTTCCTCTCACTTCTCCAAGATTGATCTGATGTCCGGATACCATCAAATCTGGGTTAGAGAGGAGGACATAGAAAAGACAGCTTTCAGGACACGGTATGGCTTATATGAATATGTGGTCATGCCGTTTGGACTTACAAACGCACCGGCTGTGTTCATGGACCTGATGAATAGGATATTCCGTCCTCACTTGGATCAGTTTGTGATTGTATTCATTGATGACATCTTAATATATTCCAAAAGTCAGGAGGAACATGCCGAACACCTGCGGATAGTCCTGGACACTTTGAGGAAAAACCAGTTGTATGGCAAAGCCAGCAAGTGTGAATTCTGGCTATCTGAGGTCAACTTCTTGGGGCACATTATATCGGAGGAAGGTATAGCCGTGGACCCGGCTAAGGTAGCGGCAGTGAGGGAGTGGAAAGCACCGACGAATGTGACCGAGATCCGCAGTTTTCTGGGATTAGCAGACTATTACGGGAAATTCATCATGGACTTCTCCAAGATTGCAGCTCCACTTACCCGACTCACTCAGAAAGGAGTCAAATTTGAGTGGTCAGATCTGTGCAACCGGAGGTTTGAGGAACTAAAGGAGAGGCTCACAACCGCTCCTATTCTAATTTTGCCAGAAAGAGGCAGAAGTTATGAGGTATACTGTGATGCCTCAGGTGAGGGACTGGGGTGTACACTCAGTCAAGGTAATCGTTCGGTAGCGTACGGATCAAGATAGTTGAAAATTCATGAACACCATTATCCCACGCATGATCTGGAGCTAGCAGCAGTGGTTTTCGCTCTCAAAAGCTAGAGATACTACCTTTATGGTGAGAAGTTTGAGGTGTTTTCAGATCACAAGAGTCTGAAACATTTGTTTGATCAAAAGGAACTCAACATGAGACAACGCAGATGGATGGAATACCTGGCGAATTATGAGTTCGTACTTCAGTATCATCTGGGCAAGACGAACAAGGTGGCGGATGCCCTCAGCCGCATGTCACATGAGACAGTAGCCAGCTTGATCAGGACGGAATGGGAGGTATTGAATACCATTAGAGAGTTTAAACTCTACCTCAACAATCATGGGACCATATATAACCTGGTCATACAATCCAACATGGTCTCCGAGATTGAACGGGAGCAACGGACAGATCTAGAGGTGGAGGAGATATGGGCTAAGATGTCTACTGGTGAGGTTGTACCTGAGTGGGAACTACGACCAAGACAGGGTCTTGTGTTCCGAGGCAGGACATATGTGCCTAAGAGCTGCAGGAGAGAGTTGTTGATTGAAGCACACCAAACCAACCTCTCTATCCATCCGGGCAGCACCAAAATGTATCATGATCTTAAGAGGCACTATTGGTGGCGTGGACTTAAGAAAGATGTGGCAGAGTTTGTTGCTCGTTGCCTAACTTGTAAGCAGGTTAAGGCGGAACATCAGAAACCACCGGGTTTACTTACACCCTTGCCAGTGCCGGAGTGGAAATGGGAGCACATATCCATGGATTTTGTAACAGGATTGCCAAGGTCACCAAAGGGCAATGATACGATATGGGTCGTAGTGGACCGGTTGACTAAGTCTGCGCATTTCGTTCCCATCAAAATGACGGATTCATCAGAGACGTTGGGTCGACGGTACATCCGGGATATCATCAGACTACATGGTATTCCCCGGACTATTGTGTCGGACAGGGATGGCTGATTCACCGGCAGAGTATGGCAGGGCATGCAGTCGGCTATGGGGACCGACATATTGACTAGCACAACATTTCACCCCAGACTGATGGGCAGTCAAAGAGGACGATACAGACACTGGAGGATATGTTGAGAGCATGTATGCTAGACTTCAAAGGTGGATGGGAGGATCACTTGCCATTGCTGGAGTTCTCCTACAACAATAGTCACCAGGCAAGCCTCCAGATGGCTCTATTTGAGGCCTTGTATGGTAGGCCGTGTAGATCGCCAGTGTGTTGGACAGAGGCTGGTGAGCCTGCGCTGATTGGACCGGAGTTGGTTGCGAAGACTACAACGCAGATCAAGTTGATACGGCAACACCTACTCACCGCGCAGAGTCGTTAGAAGAGTTACGCCGACAACAGGAGAAGATTCCTCGAGTTTGAGGTGGGAGACTTGGTGTTTCTGAAAGTCTCACCACGAAAGGGACACATGAGATTCGAGAAGAAGAGGAAGCTATCACCTAGATTTGTGGGGCTGTTTCCAATCCTGAAGAGGATGGGGGAGGTGGCCTATCAGTTAGCACTTCATCCACAGTTATCATCTCTACATGATGTGTTCCATGTGTCTATGCTGCGGAAGTACAACCCCGATCCTTCACATGTCCTAAGCGTGCAAGACGTCGATGTGCAAAGTGACGTGACGTATGTGGAGAAGCCGATCAGAGTGATCGGGAGAGAACAAAGAGTGCTGCGGAACCGCGCTATTCAGTTGGTCAAGGTGGTATGGGAACGACATGGCAATGAAGAAACCACCTGGGAACTCGAGTCAAAGATGAGAGCCGCTCATCCGGAGCTCTTTATATGAGGATTGTATTGTAATAACCCGGACTTTTTAAATTAGTATCAATGTGGATATTATTTATTTTAATGATGGAAATTGGGAAATTTGATGGAATTGATGGTAAATGGATCAAAGTTTGGACAAGGGCCCAAGTATGGCCCAATGGACTATGGATTGGATCTAAGTTCATTTAAATGGTCAATGATGGTCAAATTGTGCCCAATACCCATTTGGGATCCAATGAATCAAGATGATGTAAACTCTAAGGTAAATAGGTAAGAAATAAATTTAATTGGGCCATGGGCCCAATGGAGGTCCAATTAGTTGGAAGGGATTGAATTAATTAATGTGAAAATCACCTAAGTTAATTTTAATTAAACGAAGGTGACATGGCTGAATGGGACCCACCTCCACCTCACCAAGTGAGGTGGCGTGTGGACCAAGGATTGGTGGGGCCGGCCACCATGGTTGAATTGGTCAACCATGGGTGGATACATGGAGGGAATTTAAGAAAAAGGAATCAGGTTAAGTGGGAATTAATTAACCTAAGTTAATTATCTAATTAATTAAATAATTAAACTATCCAAAAAGGTGGTCAAAAGGGGTCAAAAGATGGAAGACCAAACCATTCCATCTTAAGAAGCCAAAACCGTTGGCTAGTGGTGGTTTATTCCAACCACCACCATTAAGGCATAAAAAATCCCATGCTTGGTTGGTGGGAGGAGTTAATGGTGGAGTGTAAGTTACACAACTAAATGAGATGAAGCTTATCTCATTTCTCCATCTCTTTCTATCTAACTCTTTCACTCTCTCCCTCTCTTGCTCTCTCATTGCCGTCCCCCACACCAAGGAAAGAAGAAGAAAACTAAGAAGAGAAGAAGAGAAGAAAAGAGAAGAAAAGTGCAAGTGTTGGCCCACCTCTTCAAGATCAAGAGTTGGGGTAGTTCTTCTCATCCTCTTCCCCTCTCTCTCTCAAATCTACTCCATTTTAGCCGACCCAAGCATTGGAGTTTTTCATTGGGTCAAGCACATCTTAGCCGACCAACAAAGGAGAAGAAGAACAAAGGAGGCCAAGGAATCCAAAGGGAGCAAAGAAAATCGGAGGAGCCCTCGGATCTGTAAGAATTTCTAGACAAGAGGTTAGATTTTGTTAAGTTTTAAGATTTGGGGTCCATTCTTCTTAGATTTAATGATGGCCAAATTATCATGGGCCTTGGATCTCAAATCCATCCAATGAAAGGATGAAAAATGGATAAACCCTAGTGGGTAAATTAGGTCAAAAAAAATGAAGGATGCATTAAGGACATTATGGATTAAAGTTTATTTAAGTATGGATGTAGGTGATGTTTGAAGAACCATGGACCATAGGGTTCGGCCATGTTGTATGGCCGAACCCCATGGTAGGTAATTTAGGAATTGTAATGGGGTTTTTAGGATTAGAACCATGAAAGGATAATTTATGATTTTTAGGGTTTTTATGATTAAATGTAGTTATTTTTAAAGGGATCTTAAATGAGAAAATCATGGGACATGAAAATGAATTTTTATGGCCTCAAAAAATGGTAGATGGGAATGGACCATGAACCATGGGTTCGGCCATGGTGAATGGCCGAACCCTATGGTGATGTATTGTAATGATTTTGGGTGTAAAATTATGGAAATTGAAGATTGATACTTTTTAAATGGACTCTAAGTATTATAAATAAGATTTTAAAAAAAATAAAACCATGGAGAAATTTTATGGAGGGAATGCTTTTGAACCTTATGGTGATGTATGTGTAATGATGATGGGTGTAAAATTATGGAAATTGATGGAGAGTGATTGGTGAACTTAGAGGTATTTGGACCATAGTGACGATGAGGGAAGGTTGGCAACCTTAATGGATTTTAAATGTAGTTAGTGATGATCAAAATTAATGATTTAAATGCATGATGTAAACCCCCTCATGGAGGGACTTGTGGTGGACCTAAATGATGAAAAAAAAAAGGTCCAAGAAAATTGGGAAAAGACATCATGGGTTCAGCCATGGTGTATGGCCGAACCCATGACCCCTTTTGTAAGTCATTTTATGAGTTAAATTTGGGATTATGTATGTGATTGGATGAATAGAAAATTAGGTAAGTTAAGGACTGATTTATTAATGAACATATCATGGTTGATGGAACGTTAATCGATCCAAGATTATGGATCAATTATGGGCTAAGTACGGGGTTTTGTATGTGTTTAAGTGAATAAGGATTAGGTTAATTAAATGGCTAATTTTAATGATCATATGACATGGTTGATGGGTCATTAATGGATCTAAGATGGGGATCATTAATGGATCTAAGTTTGTGATCCGTTATGGACTTAATTATGCATGGATGAATGAGTGATTAGTCATGGAAATGAGGTAGTGGCAAAACCGTAAATATTGGGCAAAATGAAGAACCATGGCCAAACCCCATGGAAGATGACCATGGACTTAGGGGCTCTAAGTAATAACCTTATGTGTGATTAATAAGGCCTAGGGTGGCTTATTTTTTTAGACTCATGGGATTAAAAGATTTAATGGATTAAATGGGACCCACAAAACTACATAGTGAGGTTCGGCCATGGTGTGTGGTCGAACCCCACTAAGGCATGTATTAGGGACTTAATCATGGATAAAATACGGACTGATTTGGTAATGTATAATAAGGTATCGGGATATCGCAATCGGTGAGTGATCGACGATCGAATTCGTGAACGGAAACGTGAAGGGACGCTAGTCGGTATTTGGTAGGATTCCTACCTTTTTGTAAGCCGTGGATTACGTGTTATATGATGGTTTCCTTGATTTATTTTGGTAATTATATGATTGGTTTTATGATGGCTTTTAAGATTATGATTTATATCTATTATATGGCATATGGCATATTACATTTACAATGATTTAAATACTACATAGCATTCATTTTATGGTTTTTCATTATATTATTATCTGTATGCTTGTTATCACTAATCCATATGTTAGCCCTACTCAGAGTCCTACTAGGCGTGTTGTCTAACGCCCTACTTCTACGCTAGCTAATGACGCAGGAGATGGCGGAACCGAAGGACGTGACCGGAGCCAAGCGTAGGAGCTTGGGGAAGCGGCTACTTAGTTTATTTAAATTTATTTTGGAATATGTAATTTAGTAGCTTAGCTCGTCGGATTGTAATAATTTCTATTTCTTGCTATGGTTTTGACTGTATGTTCGGATGTTATCATTTTGAGGTATTTTAGTAATTAAATGAATATATCTTCCCTGCTATCTCAAAATTGGTAGGATAGTCTTTATTATAATTTCGTACTTAGTTTAAATATTCCTCGAGCTTACTTCTACGTGTGAACCGTTCTTCGTGGACTTAGTTCTACGCACACGTAGGGTTGGCCAGTTAAGGGCTGGGCTTTAGAAGCTCGGACTTAACTCGCGTCGTGACGTCCCGCGCCCTATGTCACTCTTTATTTAAAAAAAAAAAAATTAGACTCTGATTTCGGTGAAAAGGGGCGGGCGTTACAAATGATCCCCCACCCAATCTCCATACCAAACATCATACAAATCATAACAAGTGTTCCTTGGCCAATTATTTCCTTAGTGTTTTGTGATGTACCACCAGGTCTCTAAATATCTCCCCACGTATGTTGATCGGAAACCCCGAATGGAGCGTGGACTCCTCCCCATGTATGTTAATCGGAATCACCGAATGGAGCATGGACTCCTCCCACATATGTCACTAGGAATTAGTATGGACTCCTCCCACGTATGCTAATCGGAATCACCGATGGAGCATGGACTGCTCCCCATGTATGTTAATCGGAATCACCGAATGGAGCATGGACTCCTCCTTCATGTTCCCTCCCATGCCATGCATGAGATCATGAATGCACAATTGTCATTTTGTATCAAAATACATATTTAATTGAAAAACAGTTCATAAACATATTCCATTCACTTAACCAAAATGATTCATCATATTCGTAAATCAAACAAAAAACTCATACATATGTAGATCCCTATGCATTTCAATAAGGTAGGAATCCTACCAAATTTCAGTTTACTGTCCTTATTGTTTCGTGAAGATACCGTTCACTGATCACGTCAAAACTGAATTGCAAACACTTTGCGAATCTCCTTTTCCTTATTACATTTAGCACATAAATAAATCAATTTGATGATCCATTTGATTTCCATCATCCCAATGCTCATTTCCATTTACGCATTATAGTTCTTAAACCGGTTAAGACCCTCAATGGGGTTCGCCCATACATCATGGGTGAAATGTGTTCATGTCCACAAAAACCCATCAATGGGGTTCGGCCATACAACATGGCCGAACCTCGCTCTTTGGTTTTTTACCCTCTTTTTAATCCTTGTTTCATTTTAATCAATGCGAGTCAATCATCATTCATTTTCTTTTATTTCGTAATCTTGTAATACCTAGTTAGTCATTTAATCTTTTAAGCATACATAGATCCAGAAACTCATCCATGGGGTTCGGCCATACAACATGGCCGAACCTCATCTAGTCTCCCTTTGAGTCTTCAAATGATCCCCATAAAAAAAATAAGGTTCGGCCATGCAAGAGGCCGAACCTTGTTCTTTGATTACTCTCTCCTAATCTTAGTATTACAACATAATTTTGAATATCCTTCCACATTTGTTTCAACCATTTAATTTAACTCCTCCCCTACATCATTCAAATAAAATGACCCTCTAGAAAATTTATTTAAAAATTTTCACTTTAAAAATTCAGTTTACTGAACCCGGCAGTTTATCGTCCACCACCCGTCCTGCGGACGATAGAAACCCGTCCGTGGATGGTAATACCCGTCCCGCATACAGCGCAATCCATCCGCAGACAACACCTTGTCCAGTCTGTTACCCTTTCCCGTGGAAGGTTGAAACTCGTCCCGTGGACGGTAGAAACCCGTCCTGCAGACAGTGCAATCCGTCCGAAGACAACACCCTGTCAAATCTATTACCCGTCCTGCGAACGGTCAAAACCAGTCCTGCGGACAGTAGAGACCCGTCTAATGACGGTAATACCTGTCCAGCAGACAGTGTAACCCGTGTTCAGTCCTCTTTTGTTTTCATGTTTTTTACATTCTTTTCTTCATGAAGTCTCCCCTTATCCTTTTTAAACATGTATTAAATCATATTTACATAAAATCAGTGAACATACTCTACCCACTAACCAAAGTTAGGGTCTTGTCCATTTATCCTTTACAACTTGTTTCATATTATAAATCGAACATCGTCTTTCCTTGTGTTTCAACCATTTCAATCCTCTGGATGGTTTTCCAATCCCATGGCCTTAACATAATTCGCCCACTGATTTCAAATCAGTATATGGAATCCATAGGTTTGGCCAAACCATGGTCAAATCTATGGCTTCCCTTCGTCTTAACCTTAATCCCATATTACTAGACTCAAAACATACCTCTTTCCTCGTCTCCTTCTTTCTTTTTCTCTGAATTCTTCCTTAGTTCTTCTTTCCTCTTGTAACGCCCCGCCCTTTTTCACTCGCTTTCCAAAAATTAGAGTCTATTTTTTTTTAATAGAAGAGTGAGCGAGAGTGGGACGTCACGACGCGAGTTAAGTTCGAACTTCCAAAACCTGACCCTTAGCTAGCCAACCCTACGTGTGCATGAAAACGGTTCACACGTAATAAGTTAACTTTGCGGAAAATAACATAAACTGCGGATTATAATAGAACCTAACTCTAGTCCATTTTAAGATAGCAAAGTACTCTGTCAATTATAAATGATTAACTTAAATTAAATAACCAAAGTAACCATTCACAAACCATAGCAAATATCTAAATTATTACATGCCGATTGCTAGCTACTCAGAATTACAAGTCCACAAGTAACTTAAATTAAATATAAAATTAAATCCATTCAAGCTTCTATGCTTGGCTCCGATCACACTCATCGTTCCCTTCGTTTCCTGTATCATCCACTAGGGTAGAAGTAGGGCGTTAGCACAACGCACCCAGTAGGTATTCCATTTAGGGTCTACACATGGTTAGTACAAATCATAATATAATAACATAATGTCAAACCATATAAAACCATGCCATGTCATTATGTGAAATGCAATGAGTCCCACCCATCACAAGTACATATAACCTCTTGATGGGATTCTCATCATCAAGGTGCCCCCACATAAGTCTTTCGGACGCCCCGACTGAGTGTGGCTCCTCCGGTTTCTTCTTGATGGAAAATGCACATCAAGGTACCCCACATAGGTTTTTCGGACGCCCCGACGGAGTGTGGTCCCTCCGCTGACATATCCTTCACCCTATGCCATGCATGAGATGCTAATGAAACACATGTTATTTTAGCTTATAAACATAGCATTAAAACTCACATTTGGAATATATCTTTTACAACATAAATTCATCAAAATAAGATACAAAACATTAAACAAAAACCCATGGTTTCAAAAAGGTAGAATCCTACCAAAGACCACTAACGTGTCCTTGCACTTTCGTCCTGTAACCGTTCACGATCGTACACACCTTGTGAGGTCCCGTTACCTTATAATATATCAATCAATCAAAACCATGTCTTATTTGATTTACAATAATGTCCAAGTCCCTACACACAACCTTGTGGGGTTCGGCCATATACTATGGCCTATATGGCCGAACCTCACCCACTTGAATTGGGTCCCTTTTTTGGTTTTAACCAATCACTTTCAAGTAATCATTTTAAAAACCCTAAGTCCACCAAATATAACTTTGTGGGGTTCGGCCATACACTATGGCCGAACCTCACTTATTTTGTTTTAGTCCCTTCTTTGAGTTCTTAAGTCCAATCACACAATCCATTCATCTATCCATTCATACATTAACCATCTAACACGCATAACAACCTAAGTCCATAAAATTCCTTAGTGGGGTTCGGCCATACAACATGGCCGAACCTCACCATCTTGGTTTTGGTTCCTTCCTCAACTCCTTTGATTCACTAGACTCATAAAAATATTCCCCATGGGGTTCGGCCATACACCATGGCCGAATCCATGGTCCCTTATTTTTACCTATTTACCTCCTTGCCATTATCTAATCATGGCTAATCATTTAGCTTAATCCTCCATTCATTTAGACATGCATAATACTCCAAATAACCCGTTCAAATGATCCATCAAATAGTTCATGGTGTTCGGCCATACACTATGGCCGAACCCATGTCCATCATTTTCACCTATTTACATTTTTTTGCCATTACCTCCATCAACTTATGTTTAGGTTCCAAAACATAGGTCCATTCATTTATTTAATCATGCATAGCATAAAACCTTAATAGATCCCTCCATACTTTAATTTGATCCTTCATTCATTTTGACATATTAGATCCATAATTGACCCATAAAATTTGTTCATGGGGTTCGGCCATACACCATGGCCGAACCCTATGATGTCTAACTTTCCAATTTCTCCATTACATCCATTACCATTTTCAAGTCCATAAAATAAACCCTAGTGGGGTTCGGCCATACACCATGGCCGAACCTCACTCATTTGATTTTGGTCCCCCTTTTAATCCTTGATCTTCCACCCATTCCATACATGGTTCATGCTTGGCATCTTAGCCATAATAAAATTAGGGTTCGGCCATGCAATGACCGAACCATGTCCTTAACCATATATCCATGTTAAACCCATTTAAAACATTAATAACATTCCATGGTTTTCATCCCTCAAAAACCCATAAAATAACCAATGTCTCTCATGTATGGCCGAACCCTATGGTTCATCCTTCCATTAAATTACTATATTCATCTCCTAATTTTCTTCCATGGGGTTCTTTTCTTTAAACAAAATTATCAAACCACCTACCGGTTCTGCAACTCCTCTGGTTTTCCTTTGCTCTGGCTTGTTCTTCCGATCCTTTCCTTCATTTGCCTTTTCCTCCTTCTTCTTGATCCTTTGGCCGAGTGTGAGCTTGATCAATATAAAATTCCCAAGGGTGGTTCGGCCAAGAGGGGTGTAGGTTTGAGAGAAATATAATTCGGCCTTGAATAATAGCTTGAGATCAAAACTTTTCTAAGTCTTTTGGTCTTGAGGAGTGATCGGCCAAGAGTGATTTTGAGGGAGAGAAAAACAGCCAAGAGGGAGAGGGAGAGTATGAGATGAATATTTTGTTTTATTCCACTCATGTGGTCGGCCAAAGATGATGGCTTTGGTGCAGCCCATTGTGTAACTCCCATTTCCTTAACCTCCCCCTTAATGCTTCCCTTGGGGGTTTCATCCATGAGATGAAACTCCCAAGGCTCCAACGGCTGTAATGGGGTGTCTTGTGCAACCTCTACAAACCTCATTCATCTCCCATAACTTCTCTATGTGGGGGTTTCATCTTTGAGATGAAACTCCCCCCCTCCTTCCCTCCAACGTGTGCCTTGGCTTAGCTTGTGTACAAACCGCCACCTTTCCACTTAATTCCCATTTGGGAGTTTCATCTATGAGATGAAACTCCAAGGCATCCAACGTGTACCATTAGATTTGAATTTTTGAAACAATAATCCTTCACCTTCACACTTCACTCACTCTTTAATTCTACTCACCATTTTAATTTAACTCACTTCAACTCAACTCAACTCACTTAACCCATCACTTTAAAATCAACTCAATAACTTGATTGCATTCCCATTTAATTCAGCCCCAATTAATTTAAACTTGAACTCACTTGGTGGTCAACCAAGTCAACCACGACCCATTGGGTCCCAATTGAGCATTTCGGCCCAATTAACAAAATTTGACCCAATTAACACTCTTGACCCAATTGAACACATCTTACCCATTTATTTCTATTGGAACAATATCCACAATCCGTTGGATCTTAATTGGGCAATGACCCAATACTTTACCCATCTAAGGTAGATAATAATTCACAAATTAAATGGGTAATTTTCATATATATTAATCACATGAAAATCCGGGGTGTTACACCTCTCTTTGCTCTTTACTGATCTCCAATCATAGAAACGAAAATGGGAGAGGGAGAGAGGAGTGGAGATGAAAATCTCTTTGTTTGTGCAATATGATATTCGGCCAAAGGGGTGGGGTGTGTGTCCCTTGGTTGTACCCCTTTTCTAACAGTCACAACCCTTTCTCTTCCTCATTACTCTTTTGTCTAATCAAGGAGTCCCTTGGCTTAACCAAGGAGACTCCTTGAATTCCATCGAGTAATGGGTTCCATCTCATCCTTGGTGTCCCTTGGCTTAACCAAGACACCACTTGAGATGGAAACCCCTCCATCTTCCAACGTGTACCTTGAGTTGGTGCCCTTTGAGATGGAAAACTCTTCCATTTCCATTTCAACTCACCCATCTCAACTCAACTCCATTTATCTCACTTTAACTCAAGAAATTTAATCTTGATTCAACTCCATCACTATCTTAATTCAATTAAACTCATTTGCCAACTCAACTTAATTTAACTCAATTTAACTTGATTCCTTTGAACTCACCCATTGTTGACCAAGTCAACCATGGCTTAGCAGACCATCCGCCACATGGTATTTAGGGTCCCACTCAACCATTTCATTTGATGAGGTGTATCTCATGCCTTGGATCTTAATTAGGTTTCGACCCAATTATCTTTTACCCATTTACTTAAAAATAAACTCATCATAACCCATGGGGTCTCAATTGGGTAGTTGACCCAATTAAATTAAACCTACCCATTTACCTTCAAAATCAATTCACCTTGACCCATTGGGTCCCAATTGAGCAATTGACCCATTTATTTGAGGCTTATCCATTTATTTTCAATTCAACCTTATCCATGACCTGTTAGGTCTTAATTGGGCAATTGACCCAACTCCTTACCCATCTAAGGTTCATCTCCATTGTTTAATTTCAAATTCCATTAATTCACAATTTAAATGGACAATTTCCATATATATATATTCATGAAATGAAAATCCGGGGTGTTACAGTTTCATCATCTATAGGGTAGAAGTAGGACATTAGGCAACATGTCCAGTAGCTATTCCAAGCAGGGTTATAGTACACATAGGAATAATATAAATCAAGGTTGATACATCATATCATATTTGAACAACATCTCATAAGTAGTAAAAACAATGCATGACGTTCATATCATAATCATGCTTACTTACGTGTCATGTCGTAGGTGTCAATGCCAAATGATCTTTCACCCAATTCTCATATTCAATCACATCATAAATCAATATCAATGGTTTCCTTGATAAATCACCATATCAAGGTTTACTTGGCTAATTACGTCCATAGTGTTTTGTGGCGGCAACCACCAGGTCACTGTATACCCATCCACAAATTAACAACTGAAACTATCGGTGGAGTGTGGGCTCCTCCCTCTGCGCAGGGTTTCGGGACCTTCCCAGGAGCACATTGGCCCAAATTACGCCGTACCTATTTCTATCAACCCGGACAAGGCCAAATCTCAACAGTTCACATAGCTTCATACAAGCTAGTCTCAATCCCAAGTCATGTCCGGACCGCTCAGAACTTGGCTTGCTGGTCATATGTATTCCCTCCCATGCCATGCATGAGGTAATGTATGCAAGAATGCCATTTCATTTCAAAATACATAATATCATTAAAAATCAGTATCATATCATATTCCATAGTGTTCTCAATAAGGTAGGAATCCTACCAATGTCCAATACACTTTCCTTGCTTGTCTTATAAGGATAACACTAACGATCGAGTCGAAACGAATCACAATCCCTTTACGAATCTCTTTACCTTATTAAATTCAACCACATATATTAATTTGCTTTTCCATTTTAATTTCATCATTCCTTCCATCCTACCAGATAGACAGAGGCTTCTGGAAGATCATCCAAAATCAAACTTTTAAATTCAGTCAATTGAATCTGTGATTTAGTCGACTGAATCACACCCAGATACCATCCGCTCTTTATCCATAAACTTTCAGTCGACTGAATCATAAGATTCAATTGGTTGAACATACAACCAGGCATTGTATAAACTTGACCCGTAAACATTCAGTCGACTAAATCAGAGATTCAGTCGGATGACTTCGGGTCAAATCTTCTGTGTTCTCAGCCAGTACACATTCAGTCGACTGAATCACAGATTTAGTCGGCTGACTTTGGATCAGATCATTTGTGTGTTCGGCCAATATAAATTCAGTCGACTGAATCAAAGATTCAGTCAGTTGAAATACCAATAAATCGTTTACGTGTTTGGTAAGTGTACCTTCAGTCGACTGAATCATAACATTCAGTCAGCTGAAACACACCAAATCACTTACTTGTTTGGTACGTATACGTTCAGTCGAATGAATCAAAGATTTAGTCAGCTGAAATACCAATAGACCCATCTGTGTTTAGCCAATGTACTTTCAGTTGATTGAATCATAAGATTCAGTCTGTTGAAACACCCTGATATCCCTTATGTGCTCGATCTGTACATTTTCAGTTGACTGAATCGTAAGATTCAGGGGGCTAAAACACCAGATATCCCTTGTGTGCTCAGCCAACACACTTTCAGTTGATTGAATCCTTAGATTCAGTCGATTGACTCTTTGTCAGTTCTCTGTGTTTGCATATCTTGTACAGCCCTTCTCCAGAAAATTCATTCTTTATCATATCTAAACATGGATTTCATCTTTCATACTTTAATTAGTAAATTTACTCTACCCACTAGCCAAGGTTTGGGTCTTTTCCATAATTCATTCAATTCTTAGTATCATATCATGGATTCGAATATCACCTTATTTTTGTTTCAACCCATTACCATTTCTTGGATGGATTTCCAACTACATGGCCTTAACACAATTTCGCCATCCATTCCAAGCAATAATGGAACCCATGGGTTCGGCCACACCATGGCCAAACCTATGGTTTCCTTGGAATCATTTCTATGTTATTAAGCCTTAAACATACCTTTTTTCCGTCTCCTTCTTTTCTTTTTGATCTATCTTTTCTTCCTTAATCATTCTTCTTCTTTCTTTGCTCTTCCAAGTCTCCAAGTATAGAGGAAGAGGTGGGAGAGAGAGGAGAGGAGAGAAAATCTTTGTTCTCAAGTGGAGGAGCCGGCCAAGGGGTGTGGAGTGCCTCTTGGTTTGTCTTTTTGTATAACAACCTAATCACTTCATTTCCTCTCATCATGGCTTGGTTTAACCAATGTGTCCCTTGGTTTAACCACTGAGACCCTTGGCTTAAACCAAAGAGACCTCTTGACTTCCAACTAGTCCCTTGGTTTCATGCCCCTTGAGATGAAAACCTTTCATCTTCTCAACTCAACAACATCTTAACTCAATTGAACTCACTAGTGGTTGACCAAGTCAACTATGACATGGCCGACCATGCATGTGGTGACTTGGCACTTGGGTCCCATCTTGACCATGTCACTTGATGACATGGCACCTTGCTTAATTGGCTTCCATGTGATGACATGCATGCCACATGGCAATGCCACATCACTCACATGCCACCTCACTTGATGAGGTGGACTTTAATGCATTGGGTCTTAATTGGGTAATTGACGCATTTACTTTAAACTTACCCAATTACTTTAAAATCAAGCTCATCCATGACCCATTGGGTCTTAATTGGGTGTTTGACCCATTTCTTGCCTATCTAATGTCAATTTACACTTTTTGATTTCAAATTCCATTAAATTGAAATCCAAATGGGCCAATCCCATATATATTATTATCTAAGGAAATCTAGGGTGTTACATGACTACCACTAGGTCCAGCCTCTTCTCCTTTGCCTTGATCTGTGTTAACATCTAGGGGAAAAATATACGGGCATAGTCAACTTGCCCAGTAGGAATTCCGATCAAGGAAATGCACTACGTGTGTAATACCATAACAACATATAATGATAATCATATTGGGAAAAACACATGTTATGACAAGTATACGTTTCTCAAAAGAAATTAAAAGATATTAAAATATCATAATTAAAATCCATACTTGATATTAATCACATGATGATATGCCATGGGTGTCATGCATCAATGAAATGCCATCCCATACCCATGCATCAAATTATAGTTCTATTTTCATTTCAATGGTTCTCAGTATTGGCCACTTATGTCCACAGCATTTGAGGCGGCGACCAACAGGGTGTGTTACCCATCCACAAATTAACCGAGACTATCGGTGGAGTGTGGACTCCTCCCTTTCCGCAGGGTTTCGGGACTAACCCAGGAGCTTTTTGGCCCAGTTAATGTCATAACAATCATACACAAGGACTGGGCCAAAGTCTAACAATTGTATTATTGTACACGAGACCAAGCGAGGTCTGGACATTTCCTTCTTAGCTCGGTAATGTAAATCCCTCGCATGCAACCATGCATGAGGATCATGTATGCAATCATGATGGCAAAATATGCGTCATATAGTTCTTCATAAACGTCATATTCATATAACATATTTTGAAATATTGATCTCATAAATTAAAACAGAATTTTAAAGAATAAGCAATGACAAATATGACATCCATTTCACTCTAAGGTGCTTCAATAAAGTAGGAACTCCTACATGATCTTGAATGATCAGCAAACGAGGTTTATTCTCAAAGTTACTCGAACGGCGTCGGGAGTACCCTCAGTTCCTTTTGTCCATGTACATGTTTCAAATTACAACTTTCATGTTACTATCATATAAAACCTTTTGTCTAATTTACGTAGGGTTAGTCAAGACCTAAAGGGTCATATGTATGATCTTCAGAGTATAAGAGATTCCATGTAAATCTAGTTTAACATCAGGTTCATAAGCCTTATTAAACTGTATATGATTTAGGCCGACATATCGTCACTGTCGATACGTCACACTCTGGACACAACCGACATATCGACCATCTCGATATGTTGACTGGCTTCTATCTGTTTCGGTTCATATTTTCCAGTCTTTCTCCTGATCATATGTATCGACCCAGTCGATACATCTAGGGGTTGATTGGGTCCAGGTGTCGAGCAATGTCGATGTATTCTTCTGAGTTGATCTACCAGTGTTCGTATTTGTCATCTGTTTCCAATTCATATGTATCGATCTAGTCGATACATATACTGGTGCATATATCCAATGTGTCGACTTCGTCGACATGTCCTCAGGGGTTCGATCTATCAGTATTATCATTCATTATTTGTTCCCAAACCGATATCTAGGCCTGGTCAATACATCTACCAGAGATTCGTGGGTACATCGACGCAGCCCATATGTCCACAGATTCATTCTTCCTTTGTTAACTTCATGTTCATTTCCGGTTATTTCTAGTTTGATACATCGACCTAGTTGATACATTGTCCTGGAACCAGTTTGTCCTTTTTCATTTCATTTCATTTCTAGTCATTTCATACCCAGACCGAGACATCGACACAAGTGATGTGTCCTCCTGGGTTTTTGAAAATTCCCTTGGGAGCTAGAACAACACGATTGACCCTAAAGGGGGGGGGGGTGAATAGGTCAATCCCATTTTCCATGGTGTTTACAAATTTCTTGATTGTTTTAAGTGCAGTGGAACATTAATCAAGAGATTTGTCTAGTGTGAAAGATTTTTTCTAATTTGTTTGAACAATCAACTAAGATTTTGACCCTTTACATTTTACTTGATTATCGCTGCTTGTGCACAACGTGTAGAATATGATAGTCAACATGCAAAGTGATGTGTGTTAAGAAGAGTACTTAAATAGCAAATACAAACACACAAAGATCAAACACGATAAGACCAATTTAAAGTGGTTTGGTTACCCGGCCTACATCCACCGTTAGGTCTCGCTCAACCTTAAGCTATCCCCAAAATCCACTAAGTGGGGACTTACACCCTGGCAATTATAGTAGAAATTCCATCTCACTCAATCGGCTGGGAATTTCACCCACCATTGTAGAATAAGAATTCCACCCACCACATGTGTCGGAGACGACGCTCCAGAATTTTTTGTAGTGGCTCCGGAACCAAGCTTCTTTAATCCGCTTTCGAAAAAAGGTTTTAGAACAAAATTAAAACCAAGAAGCACTTGCCTTTGTAGCTCTATCTCTTGATGTGTGCTTCTTCAAGATCCCACTCAATGTGTGCCGACGCTCCTCCTTGTAGCCGCAGTAAAGCAATCACAATCCAGGGTAACAAAGAAACTGGCTATACCAAAGGTTTCCTAGTTTATAATCCTTTTCTTTTTTCTCACTTAGAAACTTAATCAATAGATTGGTTGTTTATGATTTTACTTTCCTCCTCTCTCTCACAAACTCAATCCATATGATTGGTTGTATATGATTCCCCAAGTGTAAGCACTAGAGAGAGAGTGATCATTCTGTTGGCCTTTGTTTAAGCTCATTAATAATGATGAGGGTCTAACTGATTTTGCCGAAAGATGCCAACTGGTTGCATAAAGATTTGTTTATATAGAGAAGGCAACCAATTGTAGCAACAATAATGTACCGACAAGTCGGGCGCACAAAGGGGTCGATGACTAAAAATGTAACAGTTCAAAAACCCGACTGTTGCGCAATAATGCACTCCCAACGGTAATATTCTTTCTCGGTCGACATGTCAGTGTCACTGATGGGTCGACAGTTATGGTACCAAGAGATCGGTCCATACGAAAGGCTCAACCGGTATGGGGAAACACCATACTGACAGAGTTTCAAGTCCAGAAACCAGTCATACCGAGAACGACCTGTCTCCCTTAACCGAGGGGCCAGTCCTGGCTACTCTCGATCAGTCTTTGTACTACCGATATGTCTATTTTCTCGAGAACCCACATGAGTTCTAAGTTCTAGAACTCATACATCTTGATCGAAGAGTCATTGACCACGAGGGGTCGTTTCAGCCTTTCACTGAGGGGTCGATGCATACGAGACTCTCGATTAGAGGCTTTCCCAGAATGATAGTTCTTATGATCCCGAACCTATGTCAATCTGGCTGACCAGTCTTTGACCACGATGAGTGAATCATATCTCCACCAAGGGGTCGGTGAGAACTATTGGCCGAGCTGACAGTGAAACCAAAATACATATTTCGAAGTTGGTTTCCAATTCACTGTCAAGCTTCCTCTCTAGGTTTTTTATGATTTAACCATTTGTTCAGCTAAGCGTAGGGATAGTTCTCTCCAAGGTGTGGGTACAACCTAAGGCCATCTATGGCCATAATACCTGTTTTGTGATTGCCATAATGATGAGCTTTAATTCGGTGGAGCATGATCTTTACTCTTGATCACCTTGGAATTGACAAACTTAGGGATTTGACCAAGCCGAGGCACCAACAATTTTGGTTTCCGTTGATTCAACACTTCGAGGTTCTTGTTTACTGGACTTATGCTCCAAACGACACATCGACAAAGTCGATATGTCAATTGGGTTGAGTCGGAAATCATGGGTTCATCTTCCATGTTTCTCCTCTACTCATTTATTCATTATCCGTATTCTTTTATTCTTTTGATTCGTTCTTACATAGTTTCTAAACACCCTAGTATTATCAATTTACTTAAAAACACCATAGATCTACCTACCTCAAAGGATTTGCAGGTGTACCCGAGTGGATAAAGGACGAGCTATTTGTTTCCTTCGCTCCTTGTCAACTTGGTTTCTCCTTCTTTTCTCGGAGAGGATGAAGTCAGTAGGGAGATGAGAGGATTCACCGTCAAACTGAGGGTTGAGATGTGAGTGAGATGGTGAGGTTGAGGGAGTGAGAGGGGTGGTCGGGTGTTCTCTTTCTCTTACCTGTTTTCTCTCTTTTTCCTCTCTCTTTCTCTTCTCTTCTCCTTTTTTCCTTTAGTTTTTCTCTCCTTTCTTTTATTTCTCTTTTCCCTCCCTTTCCATTTTCCATTTGCTTTCCCTAGACCCTTAAGTGGGTGTTTGGAAAATGTAATCAGCGTGGGAGTGTACCCATGTATGGGAAGTGGTGCACGGTCAGTGATAAACAGAACGTCTGCTAGAGACTTTTGAACTACCCTGACACATCGACTTTGTCGATATGTCGATTGGTTTGATTGTGGCTTTTCATCGATACATCAACCACGTTGATGCATCCTCCTAGCAACTTACGCCTCAGGTTTGGATTTCAGCTTTCACCGACACATGGGCCTAGTCAATGCATCGCCTGGGAAATTCAGTTTTCTTTACTTCTTTTCAACGTTCAATCAATTCCACATTTTATTCACATACTTGGACCAAAATCTCATTACGCATTTCATTCATTTAAAGAGAAATTACATAAATTAGGGAGTTAAAACTCTGGGTCCTTACAAAACACAATCGTTCCACCTTTGAAATAACCATATCTGACATGTAGGAACTATTTCCAGTCATATGTCGAGAGCATCCACTATCCAAGTACCATTTGGATTGTCTTTCAACATTTAGAGCAGTATGAATCATGAGGCTTTTAGCTTTAGGAACCCATTGATGCGAGGAAGATGAATTTATAGCCTTTCTTTGAAAATTTAATCCATATTTTTTAAAGGTTTTCCCTTGTGTATTTTTGAACCTCGGGTTCCCTAATTCCTTTAACAAGTTATTTAATTTTTTTATTAAGGAATTTATAGTTTGGATTTCATCTTCTCCTTTGTATTTCATGATTTCCAAATTTTTGAGTGACTACGGAGTGTTCTCTCAAATGTTTTTTTCTAAGAAGGCATTCAAATTTGAAGTGCCCAATCTTTCCAACGAGCTAATCACTCAAATTACATTTCCATAAACAAAACTTAAATAAATTAATCTAACTCCTCCAAGCTCCTAAACTTGGCTCCGATTACGTCCTTCGCTTCGTCCATTTCCTGCGTCATCATCTAAGGTAGAAGTAGGGCGTTATACAACGCGCCCAGTAGGTACTCCGAGTAGGGTCAACTCATGGATTAGCATAACAAAAACACATAGATATAAATAATATCAAAACCATGCAAGTCAATGCCATGCCATGGGTGTCATATCCCATGAGCCCCATATCCCATGAGCCCCACCCATAATCCATATCATCATCACATAGTATCCTCTTGATGGAAAATGCACATCAAGGTATCCCCACGTTGTTTATCGGTCGCCCCGACGGAGCGTGGACTCCGGTTACAATCACAATCACATGATATCCCTCTTGATGGAAAACCCTCATCAAGGTATCACAATCACATAGTATCCCTCTTGATTGATAATGCACATCAAGGTATCCCCACGTTTGTTTATCGGTTGCCCCGACGGAGCATGGACTCCGATTACATCTCCAATCATAATACCCCTCTTGATGGATAATGCACATCAAGGTATCCCCACGTTTGTTTATCTGTCGTCCTGACGGAGCGTGGACTCCAGTTATATTTGATCCCTCCCATGCCCAAATAATTCAAGTAAAAACATCATATACACATATTCCATGGTTTTCAATGAGGTAGGAATCCTACCAATGACCAACTAATGTGTCTTTGCGTTTTTGTCCGAAAACCGCTCACCGATCGCGTCAAGCCGATCGTACACCGCTTGTGAGATCCCGTTACCTTATTACATATCAATGAATCAAACCAATGCTCTATTTGATTTCCAATCATGTTTAAGTCCACAAACATGCCTTAGTGGGATTCCAAGATCACTCCATCTTTGGATTTATTAACCAATCACACATGAGTTAATCATTTAGTAATAATAGACCCAAAGTCCACCAAAAAAAAAAAAAACATTCTCCATGGGGTTCAGCCATACACCATGGCCGAACCCATGGTCCTTCATTTTCACCCCATTTACATCTTAGCCATTATTTCCATCACCTAATTTATTTACCCATGCTTAGGTCCAAAACATAGATCCATAACTACACATTTCATGCATGGATCCAGAAATGATCCATCAACATAGACTCATAATTAAATCCCTCCATTTCCTAGTTTAATCATTCATTTATTTAAACATGCATAAATCTCTAAATGACCCATTAAAATGGTCCATGGGGTTTGGCCATACACCATGGCCGAACCCATGATGTCTCATTTCCATCTTCTCCTTTAAATCATTTACAATCTTAGGTCCATAAACAAAGTCCCTCCATGGGGGGGGGTGTTTAATCATACACTTAGATCCATAATTTTAAATCATCATCTACCATATTTAAAACCCATTAAAATTACCAACATTCTTCCGTCATTTTCATGGTCTAAATACATGTAAATAATTCAATATTTCTCCATGGGGTTCGGCCATACACCATGGCCGAACCCATGGTCCATGGTTCTCCACCCTTTACAACATTTGAGACCATTTACATTGTTAATATTCTTCCATCATTCTCACCCTTAAAAACCCTTTAAGCCTCAATAATCTCTCCACGGGGTTTGGCCATACAACATGGCCGGACCCTATGGTTCATCATTTTCTTTAAAAAAATCATACATCCATGATTTGATCCTTTGATGGGGCTTGCCCATACATCATGGCCGAACCTCATCCAACCCCTTTTTGTCCTTGGTGGTTTTTATACATAAAACCCTAGGGTTTGGCCATGCAAGGGCCAAACCATGATCCTTGATCATTCACCATTCCTTACATGGGACATGCATAAGGTCCTTAGCCTTAATAAAATTAGGGTTCGGCCACGCAAGGGCCAAACCATGATCCTTGACCATTCTTCATGCTTAAGCCATGCATGCATACATATTGTCCTTAATAGTCCTTATTTACATAACCTATCTTACCCCTTAGCAAGATTAGGGTTTTGTCCTCTTTCTATCTCATTTCTTGGATGGATTTTAAATTTGTGGCCCATAATATTTTGGCCAACTCTCCAATCCAAAAATGGAATTCCATGGTTTCCTTTAACTCCTTCAAATTAATAAGATCTTGTCAAGTGATACTTACCGATTCCGCAACTCCTCCGCTCTTGTCTTTCCTTAGTCTTTCTTCTTTCTTCCTCCTTGATCTTCGGCTAAGAGTGAGCTTGATTAAGATAAAATCTCTAAGAGTGATTCGGCCAAGAAGTGTAGGTTTGAGTGAGGGAGAGAGGGAGGGGATTTGAGATAGAAAGCTCTAAGTGTTCTCTCCTTTGTTCAATGAGAGTGGTCGGCCAAGCTTGAGAGTGGGAGAGAAGCTTGGGATCAAAATTACTCTAAGTCCTTTGTCTTGAGAGGGAGGGTCGGCCTTGAGTGAGAGAGGGAGAGAGTGAGATGAGATGGAAAGCTTCTTTTCCATCTTGTCTAGGGTTTGCTTGGGTTAGCCTCCACCCTCATCAATTTGGAGTCTTCCCCATGGGCTCTTTGACCAAACAAGAGGGTACATGCCCTCCACATGGCACACACCACTCTCCTCCCACTGTTTGGCTTGGTGGTTTCATTTGGTGGCTTGGTGGTTTGCATGAGGTGGAACCACCACCTCTCCTTGGACCAATCCATGGTCTTGCATGTCCTCCATTTAAGCTTCTTGTCTAGCCAAGGGGGGTGCATGCCCTCCACATGGCAACCACCCCTATGTCCAATGGTTTTGGTTTGCTAGTGGTCTCCATGAGATGGAAACCACCCTCCTTGACTCACTCCAATTTCTATGTGACTCACCCCCATTTGACTCACCTTATTTTAATGTAACTCAACTCCCAACTCAAGCATTGATTTTATTTCCATCTAACTTAGGTGATTCAATTAAATAATTTAATTCCACTTATTTCACTTGATTCACTTTAATTCATGTATAAACTCACCCATGGTTGACCAATGGTGGTCGGCCCCACATTTACCTTGGTCCACACGCCACCTCACTTGATGTGGTGGAGTTGGGTCCCACTTGGCTATGCCTGTAACGCCCGCCACTTTTCACCGAAATCAGAGTCTATTTTTTTTTTTGAATAGTGACAAAGGGCGAGGATGTTACGACGCGAGTTAAGTCCGAGCTTCTAAATCCCAGCCCTTAACTGGCCAACCCTACGTGTGCGTGGAACGAAGTCCATGGAGAATGATTCACACGTAGAAGTAGCTCGCGGAATATTAAACTACGTGCGGAATTACAATAAAGACTCTCTTACAAATTTGAGATAGCAGGGAAGATACATTCATTTAATTACCAAAATTCCTCAACAACATAATATCCAAAATAAAATCCAAAACATAGCAATTAATCTAAAATATTACATTCCGACGAGCTAAGCTATCAAATACATTTCCAAATTAAACTTGAATAAACTAAATAGTCTGTCTCCCCAAGCTCCTAAGCTTTGCTCCCATTTCGTCCTTCTGCTTCGCTGTCTCCTGTGTCATCAGCTAGAGTAGAAGTAGGGCGTTAGACAACGCGCCCCATAGGACTCCGAGTAGGGCTAACACATGGATTAGTGATAACAAAGCATATAGGCAATATTATAATGAAAAACCATAAAATGAATGCTATGCAATGGGTGTCTGTGTTATGAATCCCACCCATCATCCATACCATCATGCTGTCATATCACCCATGACGACAAAACCTTGTCAAGATATAAACAATCACAAATCATTCCCCTGGACGGCAAAACCTCGTCCAGATATAAACAATCACAAATCATTCCCCTTCACAGCAAAACCTCGTCAAGATATAAACAATCACAAATCATTTCCCTGGACGGCAAAACCTCGTCCAGATATAAACAATCACAAATCATTCCCCTTGATGGCAAAACCTCATCAAGATATAAACAATCACAAATCATTCCCCTGGACGGCAAAACCTCGTCCAGATATAAACAATCACAAATCATTCCCCTTGATGGCAAAACCTCGTCAAGATATAAACAATCACAAATCATTCCCCTGGATGGTAAAACCTCGTCCAGATATATACAATCACAAATCATTCCCCTTGACGGCAAAACCTCGTCAAGATATAAACAATCACAAATCATTCCCCTGGGCGGCGAAACCTCGTCAAGATATAAACAATCACAAATCATCCCCCTTGACGGAAAAACCATCATCAAGGTATCATAATTACATACAACATCCCTGATAAATCAAACACATCAAAATATCCCCATGTTTGTTTATCGGTCGCCCCGACGGAGCATGGACTCCGATTTCATTTCATCCTTCCCCTATCATATCCCTCCCATGCCATGCATGAGATGTAGATGCGATATGCCATGTAATATATGTAAATCATAGTCATAGAACCCCTCTTAAAACAATCACATGATTACCAAATAAATCAAAGGGAAACCAACACATAATACTTAATCCAAAACCCATCTTAAAACATTCACATAATTTCCAAAATAAATTAAAGGAAAACATCACATAATACTTAATCCAAAACCCATCTTAAAACATTCACATGATTTCCAAAATAAATTAAAGGAAAACATCACATAATATTAAATCCAAAACCCATCTTAAAACAAACCATATAATTTCCAAAATAATTCAAAGAAACCATCACTCAATCCATGGCTTACAAAAAGGTAGGAATCCTACCAAATACCAACTACCGTCCTTTTTCGCTTTCGTCCGATGATCCGGTCACCGATCACGCACCGCTTGCGATGTCCGGTACCTTATTATACATTATCAATTAGTCCATGTTTTTAACCATTATTAAGTCCATTAATCATACCTTAGTGGGGTTCGGCCATACACCATGGCCGAACCTCACTATGTAATTTTGGCGGGTTTCGTTTAATCCATTAAATATTTTAATTATATGAGTCCAAAACTCAGTCACCCTAGGCTTTATTAATCACATATAAAGTTATTACTTAGAGTCCCTTAGTCCATGATCATCTCCCACGAGCTTCTTCATTTTTGTCAATATTTACGGTTTTGCCACTACCCTTCCATGGTTACTCATTCACTTAATCCATGTACATTTTTGTTCATAATTGATCCATACACTAGATCCATTAATGTTCCATAACTTAGGTTCGTTAATGACCCCCTCAACCATGTCATAAGATCATTGAAATCAACCATTTAATTTACTTAACCTTTATTCATTCAACACATATATAACCCCATACTTAGCCCATCAATTGATCCATAGACTTGGATCCCTTAATGACTCCTTAGCCATAACATCATCACAAATTAGCCACTTGATTTTCTAATCCCCATTAATTAATCCATACGCATATACCTTAACCTTAGTCCATCAATTGGTTCACCAAATGGGTCCATTGATGTCTCATTAACCATGACACAACCACATTAGAAATCAACCATTTAATTAACCTAATCTCCATCCATGTAAACATACTCATAACCCTATACCTAGCCCATCAAGTGGCTCATAAAAATGGGTCAAGGGTTCATCATTCATTGGTGACATTTAAGGCCATAAAACATTAACCTTCATCCATGGATTCCCTCATTTAAAAACCCCTTTAAAAATTACTATTATTCTTTCATTCAAAACCTTCAAAATCATTAATAACTAGTTCATTAGTGACCCATTTAATCATGCCATAATATCATTAAAACAACCCTTTTTTTTCTTAACTTAATCCACATTAATTAACCACATACATAAACCCTTTCTTTGCCCACAAAAATAACTTATAATCAAATCATCATTCTTAGCCACACCTTGGGTCCATAATTGACCCATCACCCATATCACAAGATCATTTACATCAGCCATTTAATTTAACCTAAACTCCATTCGTTTAAACATACTTTTTTTTTGAACGGTAAAAGAAAATTTTGTCATTCATTTAAACATATACATACACATTAGTCTTAGGCCAAAAATGATCTACCATTGGGTCATTAAAAATCAGCCCCTTTTAACTTAACCAAATCCCCATTTTCCTTGGTCTTTGGTTACACATTAGATTCATCATAAGTCCCTCCATTGAGAGAACCTAAACCATACATTTGATTCATCATTCCTTAATCACATTTAAATCCATTAACTTAACCACATTCCCATCCCAACTATCAACATTAGGTTCACATTGGTCCATCAACACCACCAACATTCCCCATTTATTTTTCCATAATTCATAACCATCAAATCCACCATTTGATCACTATAGGGTTCGGCCATACACCATTGCCGAACCCATGGTTCATGATCCATCATTTTCCTATGCTCTTGAGGCCACAAAATCATTCACACACTCCATGATTTTCCTCATTTAAACTGCTTTAAATTTTCCAACATTTAATCATTTACAACCCTAAAAATCATAATCATTCTCCATGGCTTTAAACCTTAAAACCCTAATTAAAATCCTCAACCATTTACCATGGGGTTCGGCCATACTACATGGCCAAACCCTATGGTCCATCAATTCATTCAAAACCCACACTTCCATGCTTAATTATTTAATTACATATCATCCTTAATCCTTTTATTTATTTTCCTTAACCCTAATTTTTCATTAGGGTTTTGTCCACTTTCCATCCTTCCACTTGATAGATTTGAGATCCAAGGCCATGATTTGGCCACCTCTAAATCCAACAAATGGATTTCATCGCCTTTTAAACCCTAAGAAAATCCAAATCTCTTGTTTTAGAAAATACCTACAATCCGTCGTCTCCTCCGACTTTCTTTGCTCCCGTCAGACTCCTTGGCCTCCTTTCTTCTTCCTCTCCTTGTTTGATCGGCTAAGATGCTTGATCCATGGTGAAAACCTCAAGGCTTGGGTTCGGCCAAGGTAAGGTTAGATTTGAGAGTGAGAAGGGAAGAATGGAGATGAGAAGGTGTCTCAAGGTTTTTACCTTGAGATGGTGGGCCAACTCTTGGCTTTTCTTCCTCTCCCTAAGCTCTTCTCCTTCTTCTTCCAAATTTTCCTTCTTCTTTCTCTTCCTACTCTGGGACGGCCATGAGAGAGTGAAAGAGAGGAACGAGTGAAATGAGGATGAAATTTGAGAGATGAGATGAAGTCATCTCTTTTTCTTTGATTGGTTAAGATACACTTTACATTAAATCTCCCAACCACCCATAAGATATTTTATATGCTTTATGGCGGTGGTTGGGATAAACCACCACCATGCCCAACGTTTTTCATGGTGTTAGAGATAAGATGGCTTGGTCTCCCATTTGACCACTTTTAACCACCATTTTAACTAAGCTTAATTAATTACTTAATTGGGTCATTAGGTTAAGTTAACTAATTCCCATTTGGACTTAATTCCATTGGCTTAAATTGCCTCCATACATACACCCATGGTTGACCAATTCAACCATGGTGGTCGGCCCCACCAACCTTTGGGTCCACACGCCACCTCACTTGGTGAGGTGGAGGTGGATCTCATTGGACCATGTCACCTTGGTTAACTTCAAATTAACTTAGGTGATTTGAACCCATTCAAATCATTCCCACTTATTGGATCACCATTGGGCCCATGGCCCAATTACATTTACTTCCTACCCATTTACCTTACGGCTTACACCAACTTGATCCAGTGGGTCCCAAGTAGGTATTGGGCCCAATTTGACCATCATTGACCATTAAGATAAATTAAATCCAATCCATGGTCCATTGGGCAATACTTGGGCCTTTGTCCAGATCTTGATCCATTCACCATTTATTCCATCAAATTTCCAATTGCCATCACTAAAATAAATAATATCCACATTTATATTGATTTACAAATTCCGGGCCATTACAATAAACATCATACAATGTCATATCCCCCTTGACGGCAATGCCTCGTCAAGGTGTCCCCATGTTTGCTTCTCGGTCACTCCGACGGAGCATGGACTCCGGCTATGGCATATCAAGCTATCCCCATGTCTGTTTCTCGGTCGCCTCGACGGAGCATGGACTCCGATTATAGCGCATCGGGCTATCCCCATGTTTGCTTCTCGGTCGCCCTGACGGAGCATGGACTCCGGTTTCATTATTTTCCTGCACATGCCATGCATGAGATGTAAGTGCATTATGCTATTTAGTATATGTATTATTCATATCCTTAATATAAAATCCATAGTAATGAAATATAATCCATAGCCTTAAAAATATCATCCATAGCATTAAGATATAATCCATGGCATTTAAAATATCAATCATAACATTAAAGTATAATCCATGGCATTTAAAATATCAGTCATAGCATTAAAGTAAATCATATAATTACCAAAATAAAACGAGGAAAACCATCACATACACATAATCCACGGCTTACAAAAAGGTAGGAATCCTACCGAATACCGCTTAGCGTCCCTTTACGTTTTCGTTCGATAATCCGGTCGCCGATCGCGTTCCGTTTGCGACGTCCCGATACCTTATTATACATTTACCAAATTAGTCCATATTTTATCCATGATTAAGTCCCTAACTGATCACAACCTAAGATCCATTAATGATCCCTAATTATGTTACAAGGTTATCAAAATCAGCCCTTAAGTTAGCCTCATTTCCATTGATTTAAATACATGCATAATTCCAAATTTTGCCCATTTAAACATTTTAATTTGTGAGCCTAAAACGCAGCAACTCTAAGTTCCATTCAATCACTCATAATGTCATCTTAATGCACCCAAATTCATGTCCAACCTACATGGGGTTCGGCCATGTACCATGGCCGAACCCATGGTTCTTCATTGTGGCCAATAATTACGGTTTTGCCACTATACTTCCATGGTTTAATATTTCCTCCATCCATGTACATTTTTGTCCATAACTCATCCACATACTTAGCCCCATTAATGATTCATTGACCATGACCTAACATCCCTAAAATCAGCCACCTAATTTAATTAAATTTGCAATCATCTAATCCCATACATAATTCAATATTTGGCCCATAACATGACCTACAAATGGGTCATGGGTTCGGCCATACACCATGGCTGAACCCATGATGCCTATTTTCCATTTTTCTTGGGTCCATTTTACCTCATTTGGTCCCACCATAACTGAATTTAAAACATACATTTAAATCATCCTTTCATAATCATCATAAGATATACTTTGGTCCATTTAATTTAACCATCATTCCATTTTATTTTCCATGGTTCCAAGAACACTAAATTCCTCAAAGTCTTTCCATGGGGTTCGGCCATGTACCATGGCCGAACCCATGGTCCATAATTTTTATTTTAAAAACCTCATCTCTACTCATTTAAAACCTTGTTTAAAATACCTAAAAAAAATCCACTTAATTACCATTAATCTCCTCTATTAATTTCCATGCTTTCATAACCATTTAGTTCATCATTCCATCACCATGGCCGAACCCATGGTTCATGATTCTCCTTCATTCACCATTTTTTTGGAGGCCATTAAATCATTTACATATCCCATGATTTTCTTGTTTAAAACCCTCTTTAAATTTTTCCAACATTTAATCATTTACAACCCTAAAATCATAGTCATTCTCCATGGCCTTTAAACCTTAAAACCCTAATTAAATCATCAACCATTCACCATGGGGTTCGGCCATACTACATGGCCGAACCCTATGGTCCATCAATCCATTTAAAAACCCATTACTTCCATGCTTAAATCCATTTAATTTCATAACCTCCTTATCCTTTTATTTATTATTTTTCTTATTCTATCTCTCCCCTTTTCATCCATTTCTCATCTTATCATTGAATGGATCTTAGATCTAAGGCCCATAACATTTGTGGCCACCATTCATTCTAAGAAATGGATTCCATAAATACATCTTAACCTTTAAAAAATATAAATTCTTGTAATAGCCCGAATTTTCGAATCAATATATATTTGGCATTTATTGATTTTAAATTGAATTTTGACATGATGGAATACCAAATGGATCAAAAGTTGGGACAAGGGTCCAAGAATGGCCAATTGGGCCACAAATTGGATGAAATCCATTTAATGGGTCAATGAGAAGTAATTGGGTCAAAGATAGTCAATTTGAGTCAAAGTGGGCCCGATCACCATGTGGGACCCAATGGATCAAAATTGGTCCAAACCCTAAGGTAAAGGGGTAGAAAATAATCGGTTGGGCCATAGGCCCAATGGTGGGCCAATTAATTTAAAAAGGGTGATTTGGAATTAAAACCCCTAAGTGAGTAATGAAATGAAATAATATGACCAAATGGGGCCCACCTCCACCTCACCAATTGAGGTGGCGTGTGGACCAAGGAAAAAGTGGGACCAACCATCATGGTTGACTTGGTCAACCATGGATAAATTTAAGAAGACTAAGGTGGATTAAGGTAAATTAAATTGATTAAAATTATTGGAAAATTATCTAAGTTAAAATCAATGGAATTAAAATAACATGGCCAAGTGAGGCCCACCTCCACCTCATCAAGTGAGGTGGCGTGTGGGATAGGTATAGGTGGGGACCATCCACCATGGTTGACTTGGTCAACCATGGGTGGATTTATTAGATAGATAATTTGATGGAATTAAATTGGATAGAAATTAATTAACCTAAGTGAGGACTTAACTTAATTAATTAAGTTGATTAATTAGGTCAACATAAACAAGTCAAAGAGGACATGGGAGCCATGCTTAGTGGTTGGATCTCAACCCCCACCACCAAGGTCAAGGGAGCCCATACTTTGGTTGGTGGAGACATGATGGAGGGGTATGGTCCAAGTAAGACCAAGGAATGAGATGGGTTTTCCATCTCATCCCTCTCATTTCACTCTATCTTTCCCTCCCACTCTCAAAACTGTCCCTCCATGTATCAAGAGAAGAAAAGAAGAAAATAAGAAGACTTAGAGGAAAAGAAGAGAAGAAAAGGGAAGACCAAGCATTGATCAACCATCACCACTTCAAGATCAAAGGCTAAGATCTTGTTTTCCATCACCTTCCCCTCTCCCTCTCTCAATCTAACCCCATCTACCATAGCCGATCCAAGCATATCTCACCGTTGATCAAGCTCATCTTGACCGTCCATCAAGGAGAAGAAGAGAAGAGAAGGCTAAGGAAGGCCAAAAGCAAAGAAGGACCGGAGGAGTCGTCGGGTGGTAAGATTTTCTTAAAACAAGAGTTTATTTTTGAATATAGAATCCATTTCTTAGACTAAAAATAGCCAAAAACATTGTGGGCCATGGATCTAAGATCCATCAAAAGGTAGGATAAGAAATGGATAAAAATGGAGGAATGAATTAAGAAATGTGAATGGGAGTGAATGGATGACCATGGGGTTCGGCCATGGATGGGTAATTTATTTGAGATTAAGGTTTAAAAATGTTGGAGAATGATTAATGGCTTTATGAGGATTTCAAGATTTTAAAATATTAAAAAGTTGGTAAGTTTTAAAGGTGTTAAATGAGAAAAATTATGAGGTATGTAGATGATTTCAAGTGGCCTCAAAATAATGGAAATATGATATTTTAAAAAAAAAAATCATGGACTATAGGGTTCGGCCATACAAGGTGGCCGAACCCCATGATTAGTGATTTATGAGGGTTAGGGTCCTTAAATGCTCATTGATTAATAGTTTTTAAGGTTTGAAAATGATGGAGAATGGTTAGGGTTTCAAGGGTTAAATGTAGGCAAATTTTTGGAAAAAGTTTTATGATGGAATCCATGGATTATATTTTAGAATATTTTTTATATATAAGAATGGAACTATGGTGATGGCTAGCTATTTTTATAACAATGAAAAGATGGAAGATGATGGAGGAAGTGATAATTTCAATGGATTTGAAAGTGTATGATATAAAGTATTAAAGGGACCAAATGAATGAAAATTAGTGATTTTTAAATGGAATTTTAGCAAAGAAAACCATGGACTAACATTGAGGAAATAATGGCCTCATATGGCTCCAATGAAGGGAACCATGAACCATGGGTTTGGCCATGGTGTATGGCCGAACCCTATGGTGATATTTTAGGACTTTTATGAATAGAAAATGATGGAGAAGAATGATTAAATTTAAATGGATATATGGGACTATGTAATGTTTAAAATGGGATGAAAAACAAGGTTTTAAATGAATGATTTAAATTTCATTGGAGATTGGATTAAAGGGAGTAAAATGGACCCAAGAAAATGGAGATAGGGTACCATGGTTCGGCCATGGTGTATGGCCGAACCCATGATCCCTTTGTGGGCCACCTTTAGGGCCAACTGTGAAAGGACATATGGGGATTAAATATTTTTCAAAGTTAAACAATAGGTGGCTGATTTTGGATATGTTATGGAATTATAAATGGGTCTAAGTTATGGATGAAATTTAGACCTAAAATAGACATAAGTGGGTGAATGATTAACCATAGAGCAGAGAGTGGCAAAATGGTAATTATTAGCCACTTTGAAGAACCATGGGTTCGGCCATGGTACATGGCCAAACCCTATGTGGATTAGACATGGAATCGAATGCATTATGAATGATTAAATAAAACGTATAGATGTTGCGTTTTAGGCTCGCTCAATGGAATATTTGAAATGGCCAAAATCGGATTTATGTATGTGTTTTAACCAATGAATAATGGGCTAAGTTAAGGACCGATTTTTGATAAACTTGTAATATATTTAAGGATCATTGAATGGATCTAGGGTTATGATCACTTAGGAACTTAATCATGGATAACGTATGGACTAATTCGGTAAATGTAATAAGGTATCGGGACGCCGCAAACGGTACGCGATCGGCGACCGGATTATCGAACGGAAAACGTAGCGGAACGCTACACGGTATTCGGTAGGATTCCTACCTTTTTGTAAGCAATGGATATGTGATGGTATTTTAAATTATTTTGATTTGGCTTATGATAGATTTATGATTATGATTTATCTTATGATGAGTTTTAAGTTATGAATCATATGGATTATATTTTAATATTATGCATTATATGGCTATGTATGATATGTTGAGTATATGGATTATATATATATTACATAGCATAATGCACTACATCTCATGCATGGCATGGGCCGAAAAAAATAAACAAACCGGAGTCCATGCTCCGTCGGGGCGACCGAGAAGCAAACATGGGGATATCTGAGGGGCCATAACCGGAGTCCATGCTCCGTCGGGGCGACCGAGAATTAGACATGGGGATAGCCTGAGGGCCATAACCGGAGTCCATGCTCCGTCGGGGCGACCGAGAATCAGACATGGGGATAGCCTGAGGGCTATAACCGGAGTCCATGCTCCGTCAGGGCGACCGAGAAGCAAACATGGGGATAATATATTGTATGATCATACGGATGATGGGTGGGACACATGACATAGGCACCCATGGCATAACATTCATCACATGCTTATTTTGTTATATGTTATTTTATCGGTATATGTGTTATCACTAATCCATGTGCTAGCCCTACTCGGAGTCCTATTGGGCGCGTTCACTAACGCCCTACCTCTACCCTAGCTGATGACGCAGGGGATGGCGGAAGCGGTGGACATGACAGGAGCCAAGCTTAGGGACTTGGGCAGTGCAGTCTTAGTTTATTTACGTTTACATTTTGGAGATGTAATTTTAAAGTAACTTCGCTTGTCGGGTTGTATAAGTTTACATTTCTTGCGATGTTTTGGACGTTACTTATGGACGATTATATTTTGTGATATAAATATGAACATAGGGGCATTTTGGTAATTCAATGTTGTATCTTCCCTTCTATCTAAAAACCGGTAGGATAGACTCTATTATCATGTTCCGCAATAACTATAATTCGCGAGCTTACTTCCTACGCGTGAACCGTTCTCGTGGACTTAGCTCCGCGCAGTTAAGGGCCGGGCTTTAGAAGCTCAGACTTAACTCGCATCGTGGCGTCCGCGCCCTCTCTCACACTTCTATTTAAAAAAAAAATTAGACTTTGATTTTCGAAAAACGGGTGAAAAAGGGCGGGGCGTTACAGTTGGTATCAGAGCGAAATCGAAAGAATGAATCCTTCGAAGTAAGATTAAGACGGTTGCATGTCTCACTGACAGCTAAGAATCCCAACTGACCTGACTCTTCGGAGTCCGTTGCATGGGGGCCAGATTAATCTACTTCGATTGACTCAGACTGAAACATTCAATCTGAGAGCCATAGTTGACGTAAGAAAATGATAGTAAGGGAAGTACAATAAATATAACATTGATAGATTTATCAAACGTAGGAAAATTTCCCCCAACTTCACAAAAATAGACAAACATAGCTAGATGGGAAGTTTTCCCCAGATCTAAGTTATGGATGAATTTTAGACTTAAAATATACATGAATGTGTGAATGATTAAACATGGAAGAGAGAGTGGCAAAATGGTAATTATCAGCCACATTGAAGAACCATGGGTTCGACCATGGTACATGGCCGAACCCTATGTGGGTTGGACATGAAAATGGATATATTATGAATGAATAAATGAAACAGATAGTTGCTGCGTTTTAGGCTCGTAAATCAGAATATTTAAAATGGGCAAAATGGGAATTATGCATATGGTTAAGCCAATGAGAACTGTGGCTAAGTTAAGAGTTGATCTTGATAAACTTGTAATGTATTTAGGGATCATTAATGGATCTAAGGGTGTGATCAGTTAGGGATTTAATCTTGAAATAAAATACGGACTAATTCGGTAAATATATAATAAGGTATCAGGATGTCGCAAATGGTACGCTATTGGTGACCAGATTATCGAACGGAAACGTAACGGGATGCTAACAGTATTCAGTAGGATTCCTACCTCTTTGTAAGCCGTGGATATGTGATGGTGATTTTAAATTATTTTGATGATTATGTGATTTGGCTTATGATGGATTTTTTATTATGAATTATATGTTCATACTATGGTTTATATTTTTTGATATTATGCATTATATGGCTATGTATGGTATATATTAAGTTACGGTTTATATATATATATATATATTACATAGCATAATGCACTTACATCTCATGCATGGCATGGGCTGGAAAATAATGGAACCGGAGTCCATGCTCTGTCGGGGCGACCGAGAATCAGACATGGGGATAGCTCTTATGCTATAACCGGAGTCCATGCTCCGTCGGGGCGACCGAGAAGCAAACATGGGGACACCTTGACGAGGCTTTGCCGTCAAGGGGGATACGATATTTTATGATGATACGGTGGATGGGTGGTACACATGACATAGGCACCCATGGCATGGCATTCATCATATGTTTATTATATTATTGTCGGTATGCATGTTATCATTAACCCATGTGCTAGCCCTACTAGGAATCCTACTGGGCGCGTTGTCTAACGCCCTACTTCTACCCTAGTTGATGACGCAGGAGACGGCAGGACGGTGGAAGCGACGGGAGCCAAGCTTAGGAGTTTGGGAAAACGGATACTTAGTTTTATTTAAGTTTTATTTTGGAAATGTAATTTAAGTAGCTTAGTTTGTCGGTTTGTAATAATTACGGTTTCTTGCTATGGTTTGGACTGTCTCTGAACGTTATCATTTTGAGATATGATTATGAACATAGGGGTATTTTAGTAATTTAATGATGTATCTTCCCTTCTGTCTAAAACTGGTAGGATAGTCTCTATTATAATGTTCCGCATATAATTACATTCCGCAAGCTTACTTCCTACGCGTGAACCGTTCTCGTGGACTTAGTTCCACGCAAGCGTAGGGTTGGCCAGTTAAGGGCTGGGCTTTAGAAGCTTGGACTTAATTCACATCGTGACGTCCGCGCCCATTGTCACTTCTTAATTCAAAAAAAAAAAGAAAATAGACTCTGATTTCGGTGAAAATGGGGCGGGTGTTACATAAGCCATGTGAAAGACAAGCCTCAAGTGTAAGCCATGTGTCTCCTTGGTTAGGACACATGGGAAAGTCAAAGCCCCAAGTGTAAGCCATGCATATTTTTGGTTGACCAAGGGACAACTGTAAGCCATGTGAAAGACAAGCCTCAAGTGTAAGACTTGTATCTCCTTGGTTGGGACACATGGGAAAGACAAAGCCCCAAGTGTAAGCCATGTGAAAGAGAAGCACCAAGTGTAAGCCATGTGAAAGACCAAGCCCCAAGTGTAAGTCATGTGAAAGACAAGCACCAAGTGTAAGCCATGTGAAAGACAAGCCCCAAGTGTAAGCCATGTGTCTCCTTGGATGGGACACATGGGAAAGACCACACCTTAATAAGGATGGAGGAGAGGGTGTTGGGCTGATTTCAAAGTGCTCACACCACCTTGGCCGATCCTCTCTTGGAGAGAAAAACGATAGGTTTCATCTCATCCTCTGTCTCCCTCTTGAGCAAAAGGAATCTCATCTCCACTTCCATCTCTCTCTCTCTCTCTCTTTCAAACTGCACTTAACTGATTCTTGTCTCTCTCTCCCTCTCTCTCCCATATTTGGTCTTAACACTTAGAGGGCCAACAAAGCATCAAGGACAGAGAGGAATTAACAAAGGAAGGAAGGAGTTTGGGGGTTAATTTCAAAGAGTCCTCTTTGGCCGAACCCTCCATTAGGAGTCTTTCATCTCAATCTCTCTCCATCTTTCATCATCCTTGGCCGAATTCTCAAGGTGGAACAAGAGGTTGCATTACCTATTTTCATCTCTCTCTCCCACACATTTCAACTCTAGACTTGAAGGAAGAACAAGGATTAAGGAAGGAGAAGGTGGAGGAGCAAAATCAGACCTAAGGAAACGGAGGAGATGCAGAATAGGTACATAATGCTTAACGAGGGTTTGTTGAATTAAAAAGAGTCTAAGGGAACCATGGTTTCGGCTGTGGAATGGCCAAAACCATGGGGTTCCATATTGGATTGAAAATATTGGCCAAAATTTTATGGGCCGTAGAATGTAAAAGAAAAACCCATCCAAGAAGATGGTTAAGCGTTTGGAATGAAAAGAAAAGACCCTAACCTTATTGGTGGGTAAGATAAGTTGTACAAATGAGTTGTGATAATGAGGACTATGTTTATACTTGACTAATGGATGACATTAGATATGTTGAATATACGAAATAAATTTCATAAGGAAAGGACAAGCCATGAAGGTGGATATCCATTTGAAGATGGGATATGTTTTGGAATAAATGATCAAAGAGACGGTATCCATTCAAGGAATGGGTAGGTGTTGAGGACCAACAACCAAGGGATGGAATGAAGGAATATAGATGATGTTTAAAATGTTTTTAAAGAATAAGGAAACAAATTTTAAGAGGAAGGATTAAGTCTAACATCAAACAAATGAGGACTGATTTCGGGTTTTTATCATCCACCGAATGGGTGGCGGACTAGAACCCCATGAATGATTTTATGAGTCCATGAATGATTGTAGGAGTCCATGAAATATTTAAAAGTTAATTGACTAACTATGGATTATTAAGTTATGAAATAAAAGAAAGGAATGATGGTGGACCCGCGATATTTAAAATAAAACCAAGGAGTGAGGTTCGGCCATGTTGTATGGCCGAACCCCATTGATGGGTCTTGGTGAACATGAACACATCTTAGCCACATCGTATGGCCGAACCCCGTTGAGGGTCTTAATCGGTTTAAGGAGTATGATGCGTAAATGCGACAGAAATGAAAGGTTGATTATAAATTGATATATGTGTATGATTTAAATTGATAAGGTAAAGAGACGTGATTCGCTTTCACGTGATGGTTAGCGACAGTTCGTGCGAAACAAGATAAGGACAGTAGATCGAACTTGGGTAGGATTCCTACCTTGTTGAAACACTTGGATTATGTACATGCAATGGTTTTTATTTCCATGATTGATGATCTAGTTTTGGTATAAAAAAATGCTTATGTTTTAAGAGTGGATTTCAAGGCTATTATGTAACTTAATATGATATAGCATGTTTGCACTCACATCTCATGCATGGCATGGGAGGGAACATATGAGAGGAGTCCACACTCCATTCGGGGTTTCCGATAAACAATCGTGGGGAGGAATCCACACTGATTCCAATGGACATACGGGAAGAGATGTATGATGTCGAATTGTAAGAGGAGTCCACGCTCCATTCGGTAGGACCGATAAGGCATTCGTGGGGAGAGATATATTATGTTTACAATGTAAAAGGAGTCCACGCTCCATTCGGTGGGACCGTTAAGGCATTCGTGGGGAGGCATGACAAAAATACTTGATATGGTTTATTCATCAAGGGGACTACTAATGTGATTTGTGATATGGATGTTGGGGGTTGGGGGTTGGGGGTTTGGGGGTTGGGGGGTGGGTGGGTGGGGTTGGTGATCATTGGCATATGACCCCATGACATGGCATTACTTTGGAATGATTTTGTTATGAGTATCATGTACTGTTTTGGTCTTCTCAGCATGATTATGATCTCTATTATCATGCTCTGTGTTTACGTATTATGTTTTACAAGTACGGTATGATGTTTTGTTTCTTGACCTTATACTAATCCCATGTGTATAACCCTACTTGGAATTCCTACTGGGCGTGTTGACTAACGCCTTGCTTCTACCTTAGATGATGATACAGGGAATGGAACGGACAATGGACGAGAAAGGAGCCAAGCTTAGGAGCTTGGGCAACTCATTGCTTATTTTTAAGTTTTAGTTTTGGACAGTGTGTTTGAGTTAATTGCACTTTGGGATTGTAATGACTTAGATATTATTTTACTATGGTTTGACGTTACCTTCGGATATTAAGTTTAGGTTAAGTTTTGGGTGATTGACTTCCTTGCTAAGTAAAGGTTATGGTTGGTCTTGTAACACCTCGCCCTTTTCACTCTAATTTTCAGAGTTTATTTTTTTTTAAAATCTAATAATCATGTGATCGGGGCGGAGTGTCACGATGCGAGTTAAGTTCGGATCTCTAAATCCGACCCTTAACTGGCCAAGCCCATGTGCGTATGAACTAAGTCCATAAAACTGATCCGCACATGGTACATATATAACTTGCCGAATTAACTTAGTCTTAATCTAACTGAGGTTATAATAGAACCTATGACTATTCCAATTTTCCATTCTTAGATAGCAAAGTACATAATCTTATTCTCCAAAATTACTAAATAATATTAATCTACCAATCAACCAACCATCCAAAATAACCAATCCACAGCATCTACTTATCTACTTATTACATGCCAACAAATCTAGTTACCAGATTACATTGTCCAAATAATTCAAATAACACATCCATGAATAGTCCATTCAAGTCCATTCAAAATCATTCAAACCGCCCAAGTTTCCGTGCTTGGTCCCCTTCTCGATCCTCAATCTTTGACTTTCCTGCGTCATCCACTAAGGATATAGATAGGGCGTTAGATCAACGCGCCCAGTAGTGTTTCCGAATAGGGCTACCACATGGTTAGTCAAAAACATGCAAATAGTATAATAATAATACATGTGAGACAAAATTCCATAAAAACATGCTATGTATGAAATGGACATATAATGAGTCCCACCCATCACTATTCAACATAGCCATCACTTGACGGGATTCTCATCGTCAAGGTAACCCACAGTGGTCTTTCGGACGCCCCGACTGGAGTGTGGCCTCCGGATTCCTCCTGATGGGATTCTCATCATCAGGGTACCCCACAGTGGTCTTTCGGACGCCCCGACGGAGTGTGGCCTCCGGTTACAACACCATCATCCCATGCCATGCATGAGATGTCTATGCAAACATGTCATTTAGAAACATAACTTTACAATCATATAAGTTATCGAAATCAACATAAAACAGCATATGAAATTGTGGTTACAATAAAGGTAGGAAACCTACACTAGATTTCTTTGTTCGACCCTTCCTTTGAACCAGTCTTTCGATCACGGCTTGTACACCGTTCTAGAAATCCAAATACCCTATGTATATAGCAGCAAGTTAATCATTTGACCATATGATTCTAATTTGATCTAAATCCCAAAAATCCACTTTGTGGGGTTCGGACCATACCCCATGGCCGAACCTCACCCATTTAAAACTTTGGTCTATTTTATTTTACTCCATACACATTCAAACAACCAAATCCTCCAAATAAACCTTGGTAGGGTTCGGCCATAATACATGGCCGAACCTTACCACCTTAGGTTTTGGCTCATAAGTCCATTCTTTTGATCATTTCATCTTTTCATCCATATTTACGATAACGCCACTATACTAACCCTTTGTTTAATGTTGTTTAACCAAAGTCCATACCCTAAACCACCTTGGTGGGGTTCGGCCATACACATGGTCCAAACCTCACCACTTAGTTTTTGATCTTTTAAATCTTTCATTAACCCCTCTCCAATTACATACAAATTAGAATTAAGTCGATCAAATGACCCTTTAGTAGGGGTTCGGCCATACTTCATGGCCTGAACCTCACTAAACTGGTTTTTGTTCCTTCTTTCCAACCTTTATCATGGTTGATCAATTAATAATAAACCCATAACTAAGCATAGGTGTTTCTTGAAACAAAAAGCATAAAATAAATCATAGCTTCCCATATGATTTTAAACCCAATCTATCCTCAAAACAGTCCATGGGGTTCGGCCATACACATGGCCGAACACTATGGTTCTCTTAATGAAAACCCACCAATTATTTATCTATGATATTAATCAGAAAATTAACATAAGATAAACATGGTTCAGTCATGTCATATTTACTCCACAACTAGGAAGCTTAATTCCATATAAAAATCTTTTAAAAGCCCCACTTCAAAATATGGATTTTTGACTTTCAAACACCATAGAATTCACCAATTTTTCTCATGGGGTTCGGCCATCCAAAGGGCCGAACCCTATGGTCCATATTTTTCCACTTTTAAACATCACATTCCTATATTTAAACCATTGATGGATCTGGCCATACAATGGCCAGATCTCATTTTCTTAACCAATCTATTAAACAAGGGTTCAAAATGCGCTTACAAATACCGCGTCTCCTTCGGTTCTTTTGACTCCTTTCTTGACCCTTTATTTCCTTGACCTCTCCTTCTCTCTTACTGTTCTTTGGGCTGAGACTGATCTTGTTGCAAGCTCCTTGAGATAATTCAGCCAGATGACAAGGATTTGAGAGAGAGAGATAAAGAATTTTGGCTTTGGATGGGAAACCTTGATGCCAACTCCTTTGCTCAATGTATGCTTTTATCTTGGTGAAATAAATCAATCAAGGACTGATTTCATATCAGTAACCAGCTGTTGTTCTTGATCTTAGAGAGGTGATAACAGTCCAAGGAAGAGAGAGATAGAGATAGAGAGTAAAATGAGCCCTCATGTTTAATCAAAACTAGCCCAAGGGATGGTGTCTCTAAGTGTCAACCTTTGTAACTCCCCTTTGCATTCAACATAAACTTTTATGCTGACTTAGGGGTTTCATCCTTGGGATGAAACTCCTAAGACTTCAACGGTTCAGCCAAGGTAATTCAGCCCTTGTGTAACTTCCATCCTTTTGATGCTCATCAACACCAAAGTGGGGGTTTCATTTTTTTTTTTTTTTGACATGAAACTCTTCCATGCTCCAACGTCCCTTTGCATATCTTTGTGATTGTTTGCATTCTCTCCATTATTCATCTCTCATTATCCTTGCATGTGGGAGTTTCCTTTTGAAACAAAACCTCCCATAAGCTCCAACATTTTTTTTGTTTGAAATGGGTACTCCATAACAGCCACCTTTCATCAACCACTTGTGTTTGTAACCCTCAAACGGTCATCCCATTCATCTCTATTTTTGTAGGAGTTACATGCATGGGATAACAATCCCATGCAACTCCAACGTGTTTCCTACTTGAATTTGAAATATAACTTTCACCCAAGTAACTCCCATGTAACTCCATTTCACTTATTACTTAGATGGGAGTTACATGCATGTAGAACCTCCCATGCAGCCAACGTTTTTATTGTTTTTAACACTTGGAATTACAAATACTACACTCACATTTAACTCATCACTTAACTCAACCTCTTAATGCAACTCTACATTTAATCCCACTCCAACATTTAATCTAACTCAACTAATAAATTCAACTCCATCCAAACTCCATCATTTACTTCAACTCAAACAAACTCAAATATTTAATAAACTCAAACCAATAAATCTTTGAGCTCACTCATGATTAATCATGCTCATTTCGACCCATTGAGTGCCATTTGGCCATTTTGACCCATTTAACAAAATTTGACCCAAATATGATTCTTGACCCGTTTAAGTTCATCTTATCCATTTATTTGTTTTGTAATTAAAACTACTAACCATTCTAGGGTCAATCGAGTAAATTTAAAAAGGACCAATGATTTTAGATTGACTTATTCAATGCCCCCCCCCCTTCCCTTTTCTAGGGTCAATCGTGTTGTTCAAGCTCCCAAGGGAATTTTCAATTCGTATCAGAGCCTAGTGCTCCGTACAACGATTTAACCATCAGAGCAGAACTAAGCTAGTACACCGTGGGAGACAGTCATGTAATATCCAAACCCCCTTATCTTGATCGAACAAATTATGCCTCATGGAAGGCTAAAATGAGAAGTTTTTTGTTTCCATAGATTCATCGGTATGGCATATTGTAAAAACTGGATCGTAGGAACTCGTGGAAGAAAATACGATAGGAACCATATCAACCGTGGTGATGACGCCCAACCTTATAGTTTTTGGTTCCTTGTTGAGAAAACTACTCAGACAGCTGATAGAAAAGCCATGAAGGCCCTTAACTATGCAGTCTTTAGTAGTGAGTACAGGAGAATCATGACTTGCAAAACTGCAAAGGAAGCATGGGAAGTTTTTGAGAGAACCCATGAGAGCACCTCAATAGTCAAGAGGTCTAAACTTCAGATCCTCCAGAATTAGTTTGATACTCTTAAAATGAGGGAGGATGAAGTCTTTTTGGATTTTTATTCCAGGATAAGCGAAATTGTAAATAAAATGTACGCTTTAGGTGAAGGGATACCCGAGGACAAGGTATGCACCAAAATTGTCCAGAATCTTGCTGAAAGATTCAAGACAAAGGTTGTGGCCATGGAGGATAACAGAGATGTGTCCTTAATGAATATCAATGATTTGGTTGGTTCATTAAAAACCTATGAACTACACTTTGAACATCCAAAAGAAAAATCCATTGCCTTGAAATCTTCCTTAAAACAAAAGAAACAAAAGATTTTGTGGAAGGTGACCTCTCAAGTGATGAAATGGCAATGTTTGCCAAAAACGTTTTATGAAAACTTTGTTAAAAGAAATAACTTGAGAATAATTGGAAAGGGTGAATCAAGTAAACGATACCCTAAAATGAAAGAGGAGATTAGAGGTAAAGGGAGAGAGAGATAAAATGCCAAGGAGCAGACCTGTTTCAACTGTGGAGGGAGAGGACACTTCATCAATGAATGTCCCTTAGATGAAATAAAGAAGGCTATGAACGTGGGTGTGACCCATGTGGAAACCACTGAATCAGAAAGTGATTCAGATGAAGAGACTCAACGAAAAGTTGATGTATCAAAAGGTCTTATAGCCTCGATCATATGTGATCAAGAAAATTCCACAATTGTGACGGAGGATGAGAGTGAAAAATATGAAAATCTTCAAGCCTCTTACAGTGCCTTGTTCCTTGAGAGTGAGAGGTTGGCTAAAAAACTTAACAAGGTTAAAACCGAAAAACTAAACCTATCTAGTCAAGTAGAAGAGGTAAAAACCGAAAAATCTCTTCTAGTTTCTAAGCTTGAACTTTCAGATGTTAAAAGCAATGAACTTAAAGAGGATAATAAGAGACTTCAAGAAGAAATAAGTATCCACTCTAAGGATGTCGAGAATTTATAGCATCACAATAAACTTCTTGAAAAAGATATTAAAAAACTATCTTTGGAAGTTAAATAATTAAAAACTCATAAAGAAAAATTCCAAAATAAGTTTACCCAAGGAGATGAAAGACTTAAAAGACTCCTAGGGGCAAGTAAACAACGTGGTGATAGGTCTAGTCTTGGTGCCTCAGCCACCAAAGTACATATGCATCAGGGAATATTTAAAAATACAGGTATCTCTCGCCTTTTAACGGGTAAGTACAATTTCTGCCACAAGGATGGACATTTCAAAAAAAAAATTGCTATCATTTGAAGAGATACTTGGAAAGGAAAGCACAAAGGCATAATCCAGTAAAGCCTATGCTTAAAAGACATCCACCAACCCCTAACCTTAAAAGAAACCTAAGGAAGGTGGATACAAGGCAAGACTCTTTGTTAAGACAAATGAATCATGTCTTGAAAGAGTTGATGAATCCGAAGTTTGGTCACCAAAGGTACGATCATAGGGGTGTGTATGTAACACCAAATGCCACAATCTTTGAACTTAGGAGATAGATCATTAATCATGTTTTATTTTGGTTTAAGATTCACTTCCATATCTTGGACTAGTACAAATGGACTCACAAAAAACTATGAGAGTTCACATAGCTGAAAAATGCTATGACATGAAAAGAGAAAATGGCTAAATACAAGTCTAGAATGTACTCTTCCTATCTATAGTACATATTCTACTTGGAAAGCCATACATTCCATTCAAAGTATTTTGACTTGTATATGTTTTGGAATGTGAATTTTTATTGTGTGCATGTTTAATGATTTGATGAGTTATGTTTGGCAAATAATTGGAATAAATCTATGTATGTCGTGCTTAGAATGAGACTCTATCAAGTTGTACAAATCAAGGATGATGCTCTGCAATTTGAACCTCTCGGGGTAGTTGACATGTTGGTGAATAAACATGTCGGTATGACAGACATGTCGATACTGTGCTAAATCTAGCACTGTTGAAAAAGGGTAAAATGCCGAAAAGGTCGACCTATCGATGGAACCAACGTGTCGGTGAGACAGAAAGTTTGAATTAAAAGGGGCTCTTTCTGTGAAAACGACAATTCATTCGAATCTGTCGTCCCCTCTCCCACGAAGATCTGGTGGTCCCACCTTCTCCTCCCGTGCCCTAGACTAGTTGATAGGACGTCTCGAAGTGATTTTTGTGCCGGAAACCATAGGGTCTTTACTCCTTGCGTCCTTGGAAGCTAGAAAATCACTGCTTCTGTGATTCTCCTAAGTCAGGTTAGGCTCAGTCTTCATCTCAACTACCCTTGAACTATTGGTTAAAGATCCCCTCTAGGAAAAATCATGTCTAAAAAGATGTCAGCTCAGACATGTTCTAAGACCTTGGTAGAACGAGGAGAATCCAGTCGTGTTAGTCGACGGGCCAAACGAACAAAAAGGTCAGCTTCTCGGTTTCAGCCTGGGTCGAGCTCTAAAAATCATGTATATATTCAGGATCAACAGGAAAACCCGACCAGAGGTCGAAGAAGACCCCATCATTGACAAATGTATCATCTTCGTAGAAGAGCGACGTGAAGGGAGAGAAGATGCAGAAGAAGGGATTGGTCTTTGAACTGGTAATGACGACCATGTCGATATTCCCATTGACATCAGTGTGGAAGAAAGTCACAGTTCTGAGGAAGAAGAAGAATATCAATATCCTCCTCAAGAGGACATCAATCTGCGTAGGAGAATCTTAAGACTTGAAAGAAGAATAGACTACCTTGAAAGAAGTCTAGAAGGTCTAGTGTTGACTGTCCGGGATTTTGCATCTACTATCTCCCTCTCGGACAGAGTTCCAGATTCTCTCTCCTCCTCCTCCAGCACCTCCTCAAGATGGCTCTGTTTAGGGTAGTTTTTCATTAGTTTTTCATGTTCTCTATCTTCGAAAAACTATACTTTTGATATTTTGACTAACCATCCATGATGTCCTCATTTAAACCATATGTACTAAATGCACATTTTTTAATGAAATGATATGTTTTGGTTTTGTATGATGTGTGTATTACTGTGTTTTGTATGCCTTCTATCTCCAAGTCTAAGGTTAACATGGTTTTGTTAAATAAGAATAACATGCAGGATTAAATAAGTTGGTTTTGTATTGGCATGTTATGAAGAAAGGGATCGGGCTAAGGTGACACACATCCTTGGAGTTTTGGGGAGCACAAAATATGTGTGAATAACTACTGTCATTGGTCATGATAACTTACGGAGGAAGGAGAATGCAAGCTTGAAAAGAAGCTTGATGGAAAATATACTTAGAGGCAGCTAAGTTTATGGGGGAGATAGTCTGGAGAAGTCAGAAAATATAGCTTACTCCATGGAGGAGATGAGTTAAAGAAGCTATAAAAGATAGCTTGAAGAATGGGAAAAGACTCTAGAGAAACTAAGTAGATGATCTTGTCCCATGTAATAAATTAGCTAAACTGGAATTTAGCTTGAGCAGGGGAAAATAAACATTGTTGCAGATGGAAGTACATTAAGCTGTGGGGTAGAATCATGAATTGCAACTGATCTTAGTTAATCACTAAGTGCAAGAAGCATAGAGGAAATGATGTTGATATCTACTAAACCTTTGTCAATTGTATGACAAAATGGGGGAGAAATTAGTAAAAGTTGTAAGCATGGGGGAGTGTATGGTAAAATCGAAGTGCTTGGGCCTCTAGAAAGAGAGAGTCGTAGAGGGGAGGAATATGAAGCCAATGGACATGAGGAGAATGTCTTTGCTTAGAGTTTGGGAGATCAAACTCAAGAAAAATGGGGGAGAAGATATTCTCAACATTGGGTAGTGTTGCTGGCTATGAAATCTTGCTTAGTACTTTGATTTATGTTTTGGACTAACTACTCTAATGATTTTCTAGTGTTGCTTACTTATGTGCTTAAACAGGAAATCATGATTTGAAGCAAGCTAAACAAGAATATGTGAAGACCATAGTCTTGTTGTACCATTTGAATATGTAATTGATGTAATATTTTGTATTCAAATGTAATGTAATAAGGGTGGGCTTGTAATTGGCTTAGTTTCTAGGTTTTGTCATGAAATTGACAAACAGGGGGATTGTTAGTGCCCCAGCTTTGCCGAGTCCCTGTTTGTCAATTCCATGACTCGGGAAGAAGCACTTGCTAAAGAAGCTTGAAGACCCAAGATGATCAAGAGTGAAGATCATGCTCCAACAGGTTCAAAACTCATCGTCATGGCAATCACAAAAACAGGTATTTGGCTATAGATGACCTTAGGTGGTACCCACACCTTAGAGAAGACTATCTTTAGGCTTAGTTGAACAAATGGTAAATCCATAAAGAAACGTAAGAAAGGAAGCTGGACAATGAACTTGGAAATATGAATTAAGTTCATTGTCTGCTAGACCAATCGTTCTCATTGACCCCTCGATGGAGACAGGATCGACCCATCGTGGTCAAGGATTGGTAGGCCAGATTGACAGAGATTCTGGATCAAAGAACTGTCATTCTATGTAAGCCTTAGGCCGAGAGTCTCGTATGCACCGACCCCTCGGTGATGAACTTAAACGACCCCTCGTGGTCAATGACTCATCGGTAAAGGACTTGTGAGTTCTAGGCTATGAACTAAAAAGGGCTCTCGAAGAAACAGGCATATCGGTATGTCATGACCAATCGAGAGTACCAAGGCCGACCCCTCGGTAAAGGGCGATAGGTCGTTCTTGGTAAGACAAGTTTCTGACTTGAAACTAATGTCAGCATGGTGTTGCCCCATATCGAGACACTCGTATGTACCGACCTCTCGGTGCCATAACTGTCGACCCATCGCCGATACCGACCTGTCGACTAGGAAGTAATAAAGTCGTTGAGAGTCAATCTAATGGTTGAGTGTTTGAACGGTAATAAATATGAACATTGACCCTTCGGTGCCACCGACCTATCGGTTCTAGACAGTCAGAAAAACCGTTAAGACTCCTCTATAAATATGAGTCTTTTGTGATCATTTTACTATCTTCCCTGAACTGAGAAGAGTTATATACTCTGAGGAACGATCAACACTCGTGTACTGAGAATCATAAACAACCAATCTATTGATTGTGTTTGGATGTGAGAAAGAGAGGAAGAAAATCATAAATAACCAATATGTTGATTGAGTTTGAAAGTGAGAAAGAGATGAGAGACATAAGCTAGGAAACCTGTGGTCAAACCAGTTTCCTTGTGACCCTGAGATTGTCATTTCTTTACGACAGCTACAAGGAGGAGCGTCGGCACACTTTGGGTTGAATCTTAAAGAAGCACACATCAGCGAGAAAGAGCTTCAAAGGCAAGTGTTTCTTGATCTTAATTTTATTTTAAAACGTTTGACACAAAAGTGGATTAAGGGGGGATTTTCTCTAAAACCACTATAAAAAATTCTAGAGCGTCGTCTCTATCACAGTGGTGGGTGGAATTCACAACCAATTGGATAGGTGGAATTCCTATTCTACAGTGATGGGTGAAATTCCCAGCCGATTGAGTGAGGTGGAATTCTTACTCTAATTGTGAGGGTGTAAGTCCCCACTTAGAGAATTTGGAGATAGCTCAAGGTTGAACGAGTCCTAACAGTGGATGTAGGTTGGCGAACTCAACCACTTTATATCTTGTGTCCTTGTGCTTATGGTGTTAGAGCTATTTTATTGTGTTGATTGTTTAATCACATTTGCTAACACACACTCACTTGATTGATATATCCACTGCGCTTAAACTAATCAATCGAGTATATTTAGAAAGGAACAACGATTTTAGATTGACCTATTCACCCCCACCCCCCTCTAGGGTCAATCGTGTTGTTTTAGCTCCCGAGGAAACTTTCAATAGCAATGGCAACACTAGGCAGCCACCTGAATTTTCCTTTTGCTGGATGTTCCTTGGTTGTTGTTTTAATGGATTGTTGGTCGCATCTGCTCCTTGTTTCTTCTTCTTTCGGATGCTTATTTTATTTGTCAAATAAGTACAACTCACTGTCGTAAACGTACTCTGCTGCTGGACAAGTTTGAGCACTAATTAAGAACCCAGACTGATTGATTTTTTTGGGTCCTAGTTTAAACGGAGACATGAGCAGACTTGTCTTCTAATACCATTCCACAAAACCTTTGGATTCTTTCTCCATGTGCTAGCAGTGAAAGATGATACTATAACACCCCGCCCTTTTTCACTCGCTGAAAATCAGAGTCCATTTTTTTTAAAAAAAATAAGAGTGAAAGAGGGATGGACGTCAGGATGTGAGCTAAGTCCGAGTTTCCAAAGCCCGACCCTTAACTGGCCAACCATACGTGTGCGTGGACTAAGTCCACTAAAACTGTTCACACGTAATAAGGCTAAACATACAAAATTAAACATAGTACGGAATTATAATAGACTTACTATCCTATCCAATTTTAAATAGCAAGAAAGTCCATCACTTAATAATAATCAACTTAAGTTAAAATGTCCAAAATTAAAATCCAAACCATAGCAAACAGTCTAAGTTATTATAGTCCCAAATACTAACTACTCAAATTACATTGTCCATAATAAAACTTAAATAAAATGAAGCTATATTATCCAAGCTCCTAAGCTTGGCTCCGATCACGTCCTTCTCTCCGTCCATTGCCTATGTCATCATCTAAGGTAGAAGTAGGGCGTTAGACAACGCGTCCAGTAGGTACTTCGAGTAGGGTCAAACACATGGATTAGTATAAACAAAATCACATAGATATAAATAATATCAAAACCATGCAAGTCAATGCCATGAATCCCACCCATCATTTATATCACAATCACATAGTATTCCTCTTGATGTATATGCCACATCAAGGTATTGTCATGACTCCCCACGTATGCCTTATCGGTCTCGCCGAACGGAGCATGGACTCCTCAAACATCACATTCTAAATCAGTGCGGATCCCTCCCCACGTTTGTTTATCGGATATCCGAATGGAGCGTGTGCTCCTTTCATGTGATCCCTCCCATGCCATGCATGAGATGTAAGTGTACACATGCCATTTCATAATTAGACATCCCATTATTAAAACATAGCACTTTGATACCAAAATAAATCATCAAAACATGAAGTAAAATCATCACATATATATATATATATATATATATATATATATATATTCAATGGTTTTCAATAAGGTAGGAATCCTACCAACTACCAAATATCGTGTCCTTACGTTTTTGTCCAAAAACTGCTCACCGATCGCGTCAAGCCGATCGTACGCCCTTTTGTGAAATCCCGTTACTTTATTACACATAAAATAGATCAAAATGATGACCCATTTGATCCCATCATTCCATGTTCATTTTCCACCTATGGTTATAGTTCTTAGCCCGGTTAAGACCCCCAAGGGGTTTCGGCCATACCTTAGTGCTGAAAATGTTTTAAGTCCATAAAAATGCATTAGTGGGGTTCGGCCATACAACATGGCCGAACCTCACCCTTTTGGTTTTGACCCCTCTTTTATTTAGTCCTTGTTATTTTAACCAATGCGGGTCCAACCTCATTCCATCTATGATTCATTAATACCATCATCCTTAGATCCACAAAGGTCATCCATGGGGTTCGACCATACAACATGGCCGAACCCATGGTGCTTCATTTTTGTCCTTTTAATTCTTAACTTAATAGTCCAAAGTTATTTATCTAAAACATAATTAGATCTATAGACATTCCATAGTTAAACATCTAACTTGATGAAACACACTTAGGTCCATGAAAATATCCCTCATGCGGTTCGGCCATACAACATGGCCGAACCCATGGTTTTTTTATTCCATCTTCTTTCCATTTTAACCCATATTTCTTAGCTTCGTTATTCAATCTCTTAAACATACATAGATCTACAACATGATCTGTAACACCCCGAGATCTTAACCCTAGGAAATAAAGGAAATTCCCTCTTAAGAGTGAAATTAAAGGGTGATTAATTCATTAAGATGAGTCAAGGTAAATGGGTTTGGAATGTAATTGAGTAGAGGATAAATTTAATTGGTTCAATGGCCCAATTAGGATCCAATAGATAGTGGATACGGTTAGAATATATTTAATTGGATCAGTTAAGACCCGACGGGTCATGGATAGAATTTGAATGAAGATAAGCGAATAAGTGTGATTTAATTGGGTCAAATGCCCAATTGGGACTCAATGGGTCAAGATGAATTGATGATTAGGGTTTGGTTTGAAAACAATTGGTAAATGTACTTAAATGGGCCAATTGCTAATTTGGGACCCAATGGGTCATTTATGAGCTGATTTTAAATAAATGGATAGACTTAAGTTAATTGGGTCAATTACCCAATTAAGAAGCAAATCCACCTCATCAAGTGAGGTGGCAAATGATTAAATACAAATGAGGGCATGGTCGACTAAGCCATGATTGACTTGGTCAATCATTGGTGAACCCAAGTATTGAGTTGAATTATTTTGAGTTGGAAATGAATCCAAATTGAATTAAATTGAGTTGATTTTAAGTGAGTTAAATAGAGTTGAGTTGATGAATGAGTTCAAGTGGGATAAATAATGCTTGAGTTGGAAAGTGAATTCACATGAGTTGAGAATTTATTAATGTGAATTCAAGTGCTTGAGTTGGAAAATGAGTTCATTTAAGTTGAGTTGAGTTGAATTGAAATGAGTGGAATGGGAAGATGGAGGGTTTCCATCTCATGGTGGAAACCCAAGGGACACACATTGCAGGTGAATGGATGCCATGGTGAAGACCAAGGGACACCTTGGTTGGTCAATAGTTCAGATGGGGGGTTTCCATCTTGAATGCACAAGTTGGGAGGTGGAGGGTTTCATCTCATGAGATAAAACCCATGATACACGTTGAGGAGATGGAGGGTTTCCATCTCATGATGGAAACCCAAGGGGAACATGGTTGGGGAGTTTCATCTCATGGGATGAAACCCCAAAGGAAACATTAATGTGGGAGGTGAAAGGTTTTGGTTGTTACAAAGGGGCATAACCCAAGAGACACCACACCTTTGGCTGATTGGATCTTATTGGAACAAAGAAATTGTGCTCTCAAACTCTCCCTTGGCCAATCTTCTAACTAAGACAAGAAAGACATAGAGATTTCTATCTCACCTCCTCTCCCTCTCACTCTTTGGGCCGATCTCTCACAAGACAAGCAAAAGACTTTGGTTTTCCATTCTCTCCTCCTCTCCCTCTCTCAAATCTCTTCCTTGGCCGAACCACTCTTAGGATTTCCATATTAATCAAGCAACACACTTTGGCTGAAGATCAAGGAGGAAGAAAGAAAAGACTAAGGAAGGAGGAGATCGGAGGAGCAAGGCGGAACGTAAGAAATCGGAGGAGTCGCGGAATCGGTAAGTGATACTTGACAAGATTTATAAATTAAAAGGAGATTAAAGGGAACATTCCATATAGATTGGAAATGGTTTGTCCAAAAATGTTATGGGCCATGGATTCAAAATCCATCCATGGAATGAAATGGAAAAATGGACAAAACCCTAGATTGTTATGTATAAAGATCATTGAGATGTCAAAAGGGATTGGATGAGGTTCGGCCATGATGTATGGCCGAACCCCATCAAATGATCAAATCATGGACATGTGGTATTTAAATGGGAATTAATAAAATAAGGAACCATGGGTTCGGCCATGTTGTATGGCCGAACCCCATGAAGGACTTTTTCATGGACATGGGTGTATGATGAACCCATGGAGAAATGTTGATGGTTTTAAAGATGGTTAGACCATGGGAAAATGGAAACAAAGGACCATGGGTTCGGCCATGTGTATGGCCGAACCCCATGAATTATTTTGATGAGTTAGTTTGGTAGATCTATACATGATAAGTGATTGAATGATCAAGTTAAGAAAGGAGGGTTAAAATGGAAAGAAGATGGAATGAAAGGTATGCAACATGGCCGAACCCCATGGATAATATTTGATGGATTTATGTGTTGTTTTTATCAAGTTAAATGATTAACTTATGTGATGGGATTAATAAATCAAATAATGGATGGTGTTGGACCCATGTTGTGTAAAATAAAACAAGGGTTAAAAAGGGGGTCAAAACCAAAGAGTGAGGTTCAGCCATGTTGTATGGCCTAACCCCACAAGTGAGTTTTGGTGGACAGTGGACAGTGGGTAGTGGACAGCGGGTAATCTGCTGATTTTATAAATGAAATATTTATATGATTTTCCAAATGGTTAGGTTAAATTGGAAGGATGAAGGGGATGGTTTAAATCAAATGGAATAATTAAATTGTTTATTTTATGGAATTAAATGGATCACCAAATTGATGTATGTATATGTAATAAGGTAACGAGATTTCACAAACGGTGAACGATCGGCTTGACGCGATCGATGATCGGTTTTTGGACAGAAACACAAGGACCCGTTATTTGGACGTTGGTAGAATATGTACATGTGGACGTTTTACTTGAATTATTTTGGTATCAAATGATATGTCTTAGTGATGGGATTTTAATACTATGATATGTGTTATTACATAGCATGTTTGCACTTGCATCTCATGCATGGCATGGGAGGGATCAAATGTAACCGGAGATCCACGCTTCATTGGGGCGTCCATAAGGCATTCGTGGGGGTACTTTGATGTGTATTATCCATCAAGAGGGATGTATGATTGATTTGTAACTGGAGATCCATGCTCCGTCGGGGCGTCCTTAAGGCATTCGTGTGGATACCTTGATTAGGATTTTCCATCAAGAGGATATTATGTGATTGTGATATGGGTGATGGGTGGGACTCATGGTATATGACATCCATGGCATGGCATTGAATTAGCATGATTATGATCTCTATTATCATGCACTGTTTCTGGTTTTTATCTATATGATTGGATCTCAATTATCATACACTGTTTTGGATACGATGTCTTACAAGTACGGCTTGATGTGTAATATCCCAGATTTTCAATATATCAATATTTATGAAAATTGCCATTGAAATTATGAATTAAAAGGTAATGACAGTAGATGAGAAAATTGTGGGGCCCATTGTTCAATTTAGACCCAATGTACATGTTATAAGGATCAAATTAAATTAAATGGGTAATGTACATTTAATTGGGTCAAGGTGATTATTTGGGTCAAAAGACCCAATTGGGACCCAAGGCGTCGTATTTGACTTGTTTGACCATTGGGTGAGCTCAAGCTTAATTGGGTTAAGTTGAATTAAATGATTGAGTTTGGATTGAGTGGAATTAAATGATTGAGTTTGGATTGAGTTGAATTAAATGATTGAGTTTGGATTGAGTTGAATTTAATGGGTGAATTGAGTCATATGAGTTGGATGGGAAATTATGGAGATATTTATCTCAAAGGAGTGAAGTATGAGGTTGAAGGGCTGGTGTTTCAAATTCAAGTAAGGTGGTCCACATGTTGGAGGGAAAGAAAGGGAGAGTTTCATCTCAAAGATGAAACCCCCCACATGGGGCATTGATGAGAGTAATGGAGAGGTGGCGGTTACTCAAGCCAAGCAATGGCTACAATGTTGGATGCATGGGAATTATTTCTCATGCATGAAACTCCAAAAGGGCCAATAATGGAGAGGTGGCTGTTATACAAGCCAAGCAATGAGACACCGTTGGAGGCTTGGGAGTTTCATTCCAAGGATGAAACCCCCAAGTGAGCATAAAGAATTTTGGTTAATGCAAATGGGAGTTACAAGTGGTGCCACCAAGAGGCACCACCCCTTGGGCTGAATTTGATTAATCAAAGAGGTTTCATTCCACTCTCTCTCACCCTCTCTTTGCCGACCAGCACTCAAGGAGAAAGAAGATCAAAGAAATAGAGTTCCATTTTCAAATATTTTCACACAAGGTCGACCACCCCCAAGACAAATACTTGGGTATTTTCATCCCAAGTTTCTCTCTCATTTTCTCTCTCAAATCTATACCTTGGCCGAATTATTCCAAGGGGTTTCCAGCAAGGTTAGGCTCACTAAAGATCAAGAAGGACTAAGGAAGGAGAGGATCAAGAAGGAGTGAAAAAACCGGAGGAGTCGCGGTTTTGGTAAGTGTTCAATAAACACTTGTTAAATAAAATGGTTAAGGAAGCATGATCTGCCCATTGTATGGCCGAACCTATCAAGGGTTAAAATCATGGCTAATAATGTTTAAAAAGGAAAGAACAAGGATCATAGGGTTTGGCCACTTTGTATGGCCGAACCCCATGAAAGGACATTGGATTTAGGTTATTGAATTTGAAGAAAAGAAATCATAAGTGTAGGAGTTTAGTTTTGTTAAAGTTTTAATGGAACTAAGGAACCATAGGGTTTGGCTATGCATATGGCCGAACCCCATGGAGAGAAAATGATGGATAGTATGTTCAATTGATGGTAGATGGTTGGTACTTGAAAACGATTTTAATGATTGATTGGATCAAAAGAAGAAATGAGGTTCGGCCATGGTACATGGCCGAACCCCATCAAATAACATGTATGGATTTAAGGTTGTTTGGTTATTAAACTTTATGGACTGTTTTAATATAGTTAATGGGTGGAAATAATAGATCAAGGATTAAAAGGGGACCCAAGTTAAATAAGTGAGGTTCGGCCATGGAGTATGGCCGAACCCCACTATGGTTTATCTTATGGACAATGGTGGATAATTAATATGTGAATGTTAGATGAATGGATTGCATTTGGACTTAATTAAAAAGGACCATAATTATGATGGTGAGGTTTGGCCATGTTGTATGGCCGAACCCCACTAAGATGGATTTTTATGGACATTGGTTGTTACCAACATTAAGAAAGGGTTAAACCAATGGCAAAAACCGTAAATACAAGCTAGAATGTAAATATGAGAAATTATTGGATCATGGGTTCGGCCATGATGTATGGCCGAACCCCATGGGTAATATGTTTATGGATCTAGGTTATTATAAATGTTTTCTGTCTAAGTAAGGAGATTAATGGATTTGAAGGAGGGATTAAATCTAAGGTAGTGAGGTTCAGCCATGTAGTATGGCCGAACCCCACAAGGTAGTGTGTTTGGTTTTAGACTTAAATTGAAACCAAATGGGATATATGCTTGACTTATTGACATGTAACAACGTAACGGGACTTCTTGAACGGTGCGCAATCGCGAATGGGTGACGGTTTAAGAAGAGCGGATACTTTTAAGTGACCTTGTGTAGGTTTCCTACCTCTTTGTAACCACGATTTATACTTGCTGTTTTTATGTTGATTTTTATAAGATATGTGTTAAACTATTATGTTTCAAAGTGGATTTGAATGCTAAGATTTATTTATAAATGACATGTATTCATTGACATCTCATGCATGGCATGGGGTAATGGTTATGTAACCGGAGGGTCCACACTCCGTCGGGGCGTCCGAAAAACCTATGTAGTGGTACCTTGATGATGAGAATCCCATCAAGAGGAAACCGGAGGGTCCACACTCTGTCGGGGCGTCCGAACAACCTATGTAGAGGTACCTTGATGATGAGAATTCCATCAAGAGGAGGCTATGTATACTTGTGATGGGTGGGATTCATTACATTTGCATACATACATAGCATTGTTTTTGTAAGATTTTAATGATCATGTATTACTATGTTATATGCATGTTTTATACTAACCTTGTGCTAGCCCTAATCGGAACACCTACTGGGCGCGTTGTTCTAATGCCCTATTTCTATCCTTAGTGGATGACACAGGAAAGGGAAAGGTCGAGGATCGTGAAGGAAACCAAGCATAGGAGCTTGGGCATTTGAATGGATTCATTTATGGATTTTTTTTTTAAGTTTACATGGACATGTAATTTTGACTAGTTAGATGTTGGCATGTAATAACTTAGTTAATATTTGCTATGGTTTGGATTGGTTTGAAAGAAATGCTTAGTTTAAGGTAATTTTGGATATATGACTTGTACTTTGCCATCTAAAATGGAGTAGACTTAGGTTCTATTATAATCCGCAGTTAGATTAAGTAATATTCCGCAAAGATTATACTTTACTATGTGAGAACCATTCTCATGGACTTAGTCCATGCTCACCTAGGTTTGGCCAGTTAAGGGTCGGACTGTAGAAGTCCGGACTTAACTCGCGTCGTGACACTCCACTCTTATCACTTGTTTATTTATTTAAAAAAATATATATATAGACTCTGACTTCGAGTGAAAAGGGCGGGGTGTTACATGATGTATTATATCTGGATTTTTATACAAAACCATGTGTTTGACCGTATTTGGAGTACCTACTGGGCGCGTTGTCTAATGCCCTATTCTACCTTAGATGATGACACAGGAAATGGACGAACGAAGGACGCGATTGGAACCAAGCTTAGGAGCTTGGATAATTTAGTTTCACTTTATTTAAGTTTATTGATGGACGATGTAATTTGAGTAGCTAGTATTTGGGAATGTAATAGCTTAGACTATTTTCTATGGATCGAATGATGATTAATCTAGATTAAGTTAATTTATATTGATTGTCTTCCTTGCGAAGTAAATGTTGTAATCCGATGTTATTTCCGCAATGGGTATTCCGCAAGTCATAGTATCGCTTGTGAAATGTTTTAGTGGACTTGTCCACGCATGCGCATGGTTGGCAAGTTAAAGGTCGGGCTTTGGAAGCTCGGACTTAGCTCGCGTCGTGACGTTCCCGTTCTCTTTCAGTCTTTACTTTTAAAAAAAAAAATAGACTCTGATTTTCGGCAAGTGAAAAAGGGCGGGGCGTTACAGTTGGTATCAGAGTGAAATGGGAAGGAAGAATCTTTCGAAGTAAGATTAAGACGGTATCATGTCTCATTGGCAAGATAAGAATCCCGACTGACCTACTCTTCAAAGTCCTCGGCACGGGGGCCGGATTAATTTACTTTGATTAGACTCGGATTGAAGCATTCAATCTGAGAGCAACAATTGATGAAAAAGGAATAACGGCAAGGGAAGGACAATCACTATAAATATGGATTTATCAAACATAGCAAAATAGGACATATTTCCTCGAAAATGAGAAACATCCAGATTTTTCCCCAAATTGAGAAACAACACTTCATACTTAGGAAGTTTCCCAAAAAATGAGAAATACAAGATGTTGATTTGGCAATTTCCCCAAAATAAGGAACATCAAGATTTTCCCCAAAATAAACAACATTATGTGATACATAGGGAAATTCCCCAAAACAAAGATTAGTTTGACTAGAATTGCGGTTGTGATTGATATGCTTCTGTTGTTGTGATACAGATATGTCCAGCAATATAATGTATACAGAGCTGTGGGACAGAGGAACCCCTAGTTGTCCTATAGATCTGGTTTCTTCTTCCAACAACTCCAGCAGGCCAGACCGCGCTGTGGGAGTTAACGTAGACGTCCAAGTAGGATCACCCGATGATGTCGAAGTGATTCCAACCCCTTTTCCAGAAGAGAATATGGGAGATATCCCAATGATAGGAGAATCCGTAGGGGAGATAGGCTCGCCCGGGTATATGTGCGAATTGTACAACCAGGAGGGGCACAACTGTACTTTCTGCCCCTACCCCCTTGAGGTTATTTGCCCTGTTTGTGGACTTCACGGGCACGGGAAGGAGAGGACTAACTGTCCTTACATTGGGGGACTGGGAATAATACCCTGTCTGACTGGTGGAGTGTTGAGGCACACGTCGATTGTAACACCTTGGATTTTCAAGTTATGAATATATATGGAAATTGTCCATTTAATTTGTGAATTAATGGAAATAGACCTTAGATGGGTAAGGAGTTGGGTCAATTGCCCAATTAAAACCCAACGGATTATGGATAAGGTTCAATTGAAATAAATGGGTAAGATTTATTTAATTGGGCCAAGGTGGTCAATTGGATCAAATGCCCAATTGGGACCCAATGGGTCATGGTTGACTTGGTCGACCACCAAGTGAGTTCAAGCTTAATTAAATTGAGGCTGAATTAAATTGGAAATGGAATCAAGTAATTGAGTTGACTTTAAGTGAGTTAAATGAGTTGAATTAAAGATATGAGTTGAGTTAAAAAGATGAGTTGAATGGGAAGCTAATGGGACTTTCATTTTAAGTGAGTGAAGTGGGAAGATGGAGAGAGTTGCATCTCATAGACCAAATTAAGGTGTACACACGTTGGAGAGGTGGGAGTTTCATCTCATGGGATGAAACTCCAAATGAAGCATTAAATGAGGGAGGTGAAAGGTTGTTGTTGTTACACAAGGATATCCAAGAGCACACGTTGGGAGATGGAGGGTTTCCATCTCATGATGGAAACCCAAGGGGCATACGGTGGGGAGTCTCATCTCATAGGATGAAACCCCCAAAGGAAGTATTAATGAGGGAGGTGAAGAGTTGTAGTGGTTACAAAGAGGCATTAACCAAAAGACACCACCCTTGGCCGACCACTCTCCTTGAACAAGACAAGACTTGGTTTTCATCTCACTCTCTCCCTCTCTCTCTTGGCCGACCCTCTCTCAAAGACAAAGGAGAAAGGATTTAGAAGTTTTCTACCTTGACTCCTCTCCCTCTCTCAAACCTACACTCTTTGGCCGGACCCTCTCTTTGGGGTTTTCATCTCAAGACCTCTCAAGTTCACTCTCGGCCAAGGATCAAGGAGGAAAAAAGAAGAAAAACTAAGGAAGGAGCGAAGGAAACGGGAGGAGTCGCGGAATTGGTAAGTACTTGATAAGATTTTATAAGTAAGAAAAGATGGTCAAGGAACAATGGCCGAACCCTAATCTTGTTATGGCTAAGGACCTTATGCATGTTCCATGTAAGAAATGGTGAATGGTCAAGGATCATGGTTTGGCCCTTGCATGGCTAAACCCTAGGTTTATGTATAAGAACCCCATAAAAGGATTAAATCTTGGAGGTATGATTTTTTAAAATAGATATGATGAACCATAGGGTTCGGCCATGTTGTATGGTCGAACCCCATGGAAGGGTGTTAGTGATTTAAAAGGGTTTTAAAGGAGGGAAAAAATGGAGGAAGGTTATTGATTTTTAAATGGTCTCAAATGTTGAAAAGGGTGACGAACCATGGACCATGGGTTCGGCCATGGTGTATGGCCGAACCCCATGGAGAAATATTGATGGACTTAGATGTTTTGGACCATGAAAATGATAGGGGGAATGTTGGTAATTTTAATAGGTTTTAAATATGGTTAATGATGATCTAAAAGGATGAACCTAAGTGTATGGTTAAACCCCCATGGAGGGACGTGGGTCATGGATCTAATATTGTAAATGATCTAAGAAAGAGGATGAAAAATGACATCATGGGTTCAGCCATGTTGTATGGCCGAACCCCATGAACCATTTTAATGGGTCATTTATGGGTCTATGCATGTTTAAATGAATGGATTATCATACCAAGGAATGGAGGGATTGTTAGGGATTTATGTCAAGATTAATGAATCATTTATGGATCTATGTTTATGGATCAGTTATGGACCTAAGTATGTATAGATAAAAGGATTGATTAGCTATGGAAAGAATAATGGCTAAGATGGAAAAATGATGAAAATGATGGACCATGGGTTCGGCCATGGTGTATGGCCAAAACCCATGGAGAAGGTTTTGTGGACTTAGGTTCTATTAATGCTAAATGACTAGCTAAATGACTAACTCATGTACGATTGGTTAATGAATCAAAAGAGGGACCCAAACCAAGTGAGTGAGGTTCGGCCATGTTGTAAGGCTGAACCCCACTAAGGTATGTTTATGGACTTAAACATAGTTGGAAATAAAATGGAACATAGGTTTGATTTATTGATGTGTAATAAGGTAACAAGATCTCACAAGCGGTGTACGACCGGCTTGACGCGATTGATGAGCGGTTTTCGGACAAAAACGCAAGGACACATTAGTTGGTCATTGGTAGGATTCCTACCTTATTGAAAACCATGGATATGTATATATGATGATTTTAATTCATGTTTGATAAGTTATTTTGGTATCAAACAATATGTTTCAATTATGGAATTTTAAATGCAATGATTTGTACTATTACACAGCATGCTGGCATTTGCATCTCATGCATGGCATGGGAGGGATGAAATGTAACTGGAGACCACGCTCCATCTGGGCGTCCGTAAGGCATTGGTGAGGATACCTTGATGAGGAGTTTTCCATCAAGAAGGATGTATGATTGAGTTGTAACTGGAGACCACGCTCCGTCGGGGCGTCCGTAAGGCATTCGTGAGGATACCTTAATGAGGATTTTCCATCAAGAGGATACTATGTTTGCAATGTAACCGGAGTCCACGCTTCGTCGGGGCGTCCGTAAGGCATTCGTGGGAAGACCTTGATGAGGAGTTTCCATCAAAAAGATACTATGTGTTTGTGATATGGGTGATGGGTGGGACTCATGGCATGGCATTGAATCAGCATGATTATGATCTCTATTATCATGCACTATTTCTGGTTTTTATCTGTATGATTGGATCTCTATTATCATACACTGTTTTGGATACCATATTTTACAAGTACAACATGATGTATTATATCTGGATTTTTAGACTAACCCATGTGTTTGACCGTACTTGGAGTACCTATTGGGCGCGTTGTCTAACGCCCTACTTCTACCCTAGTTGATGACATAGGGAATGGACGAAACGAGGAACGAGATCGTAGCCAAGCTTAGGAGCTTGGATGTTTTAGTTTCATTTTATTCAAATTATTCATGGACAATTTAATTTGCGTAGCTAGTATTTTGGGTTGTAATAGCTTAGACTATTTGCTATGGGTCGATTGATGATTAATCTGGATTAAGATAATTTATATTGATTGTCTTCCTTGCTAAGTAAATGTTGTAATCCGATGTTATTTCCGCAATGAGTATTCCGCAAGTCGTAGTACGTGTGAACCGTTTTTGTGGACTTGGTCCACGCACACTTATGGTTGGCCAGTTAAGGGTCGGGCTTTGGAAGCTCGGACTTAGCTCGCGTCGTGACGTTCCCGCTCTCTCTCACTCTTTTATTCAAAAAAAAAAAAAGTAGACTCTGATTTTCGCTAGTGGAAAAGGGCAGGGTGTTACATCGACGACATGCCCTGACAATTTCTTCGATTTTTGTGATGATGCAAGGTCTTCTACGGAAGGTTAGGCTAAGAAATGGTAAGAAAATGTCGGAGAAAGGGGAGATTATGTAAGGGTTGTGGGTACGTTTTGTTCTTTGAAGGGTTTTTTTCTAGCCCTACCAACCCTTGTATTGTGATGGAAGTTTGAATGATTTTTAATAAAGTATGCAAACTTAACAGTTTATGAGGACTTTGGCATTGAGATGTAGGTGAAGAGGCCACTTGATTATATTGAGACATGGTATGGGTGCATCCCTCACGTGATATTGATGATTGAGATGTGGTATGGGTATGTTCCTCACTTGATATTGATAACGTTATGCCTTAGTCCGTTGGAAAAAGGAGACTGTCTGATTAGTAGATCATTGCGTCTCACCTTTGTGTAGTTAAAATGATGAGATAAGTATATAGATTCCATGAGTAAGGCCTAGAGTAGCCGTGAGACCGTGGGAGCCTCGATATGAACATACGGAGACTTGGTCCCGTAGGGTTGCTGTTGAGGAGTGGGTCCCTCACATGCTACGTGCTGGATGGCGCTCTCACGACTATTTCGTACACTTGATGTGCGTTAATGCGCAGAGCTAGATACTATTTTACCCCATGGGGGTGGTGCTAGCTTCAGTTAGACGCGGTTCGACCACCTTAGAGTTTAACTGAATCACCCTTGGGGTGAAGGGATGCAGGGCGAGATAGACTTGATCACGTTGGACGTTGGTCTTCCGCTTAGTAAGTCATGGGCCCTAAGTCTTGCTAGGGGTCGGGGTATATTTATGATTTGATATTGTTGCCACAGTCACGTAATGATTCATTCGAGTGTTGTTCCTATGAATAGAATATCTCATGGTAGATGATGTGTAACGCCCCGCCCTTGTTCACTCTATGTTTTTTTTTAAAAGAAATTTTCTGACTCTGATTTTAAAGCGGGTGGAAAGGGCAGGGCGTTACAGTTGGTATCAGAGCAAAACGGGAAGTTGAATCATTGAAGTAAGATTAAGACGGTTTCATGTCTCACTGACAGATAAGAATCCCAACTGACCGACTCTTTGGAGTCCACTGACTGGGAGCCGAATTAATTTACTTCGAGTGACTCAGACTGAACAATCAATCTGAAAACGACAATGAAAGATAGCAAAGTAAAGTACAGTCATCATAACTGGACATATCAAACATAGCAAAGTAGGATGTACTCCCCTGATATCCCCCATTGAGAAACAAACAACAGGGATTTAGAGATTTCCCCAGAAATAAAAGAAAACAAAGTGTGAAGATTTGGCAATCTCCCCAAACAAAGCACATGAGATTATAAATGAAAAAATTCCCCAAAACCAAGGTTGGTTCTTTATTGGAACGGTTGCTGTTGATTTATATGTTTTATATGTTATGGCACAGATATGTCAAGCAACGTGGAATATACAGAGTTGTGGGATAAAGGGACACCTAGCTGTCCAATAGATTTGGTGTCGGCTTCCAACAACACCAGCATGGAAGTCAACATGGACTTTCAGGAGGGACCTCCCGAGGAAATTGAGGAGGATATAACACCTTTTCCGGAGGATCCTATGGAAGATGTTCCTTTGATAATGGAATCAATTGGGGAGATAGAGCCTGATGTTATGTGTGAGTTGTGTAACCAGGATGGGCACAGCTGCACTTATTGTCCCCACCCTCTAGGAGTGGTTTGCCCGGTTTGTGGACTGCATGGGCACGGAGAGGCTAGGACTAATTGTCCTTATAATGGAGGACCAGGGGTAATACCCTGCTTGACATGTGGAGTATTAGGGCACATGTCAATGACGTGTCCTGATAATCACTTCTAGTTTGCTGATGATGCAGGGTCTTCTACGGAAGACTAGGTTAAGAGGTAGAGAGAAAGGTTAGGGAAATGGAAATATTTTGTAAGGGTGCATTTTGTTATTCTAAGGGTTTGTTTTACCCTATCAACCCTTGTACAAAGATGAATTATGAATATATATAAAGTGTGCAATTTTATGATTCTAAGAGGATTTTTAGCACTGGGATGAAGGTGACGAGGTCACTTGATTACATTGAGACGTGGTATGGGTGCATCCCTCACGTGATGTGGATGATTGAGATCTGGTATGGGTGCGTCCCTCACATGGTATTGATGATATAAGAATATAGACTTCATGAGTATGGCTTAGAGTAGGTATGAGACTATGGGAACCTTGATACGAAATACGGAGACTTGGTCCCGTAGGGCTACCGTTGAGGAGTGGGTCCCTCGCATGCTATGCGCTGGACGCCGCTCTCACGGCTATTTTGCACACTGGATGTGCCTGGATGCGCAGAGCTAGGTACTATTTTACCCCGTGGGGGTGGTACTACTCTCCTCAGACGCGGATCGACCGCCTTAGAGCTTGACTGAATCACCTATGAGGTGAAGGGATGCAGGGCAAGGTAGACCGGATCACGTTGGACGTGCTCTTCCGCTTAGTAAGTCATGGGCCCTAAGTCTTGCTCAGGGGTCAAGGTATATTTGTGATTTGATATGGTTTCCACAGTCATATAGTAACTCATTAGAATGATTGTTCCCACAGATAGAATATCTCATGGTGAAAGATGTGCTTGGATTAACTATGAACAAGAATGGATTATTTATGCCATGAATGGATTATACCCATAGGTGGGTTATTTCATGGATGGTTATTAATCATGCATAAATGATACTCATGGACAGAGTGATACCAAGGATGAATGGTTTCCATGAATGGATTATACCCATAGGTGGGTTATATTCATGGATGGTTAGTAATTGTGTATAGATGATGCTCCTGGACAGAGTGATACCAAGGATGAATGGTTTCCATGAATGGATTATACCCATAGGTGGGTTATATTCATGGATGGTTATTAACTGTGGATAGATGTTACTCATGGTCAGAGTTATACCAAGGATGGATGGTTTTCATGAATGGATTATACCCATAGATGGGTTATATTCATGGGTGATTATTAAATAGGGATAGATGATATTTAATGAAAGAGAGATACCAGGGATGGATGAGAATAACCGTGGATGATTATTCCCATGATAGTTTGGATTGATGCCGGGTATCGGTATCGTGGAAGTTGAAACAAAAGTTGTTAGTGACATGGTGAATTAGGTGCAAAGAAAGATGTGTTTAAATTTGGAGATGTACTTAGTGGAAAAGTTAAGAGACTAGTGAAACTTGAATGGGAAGCTATGGGCGATTGCCGAGTTAGTCTAGCTAGCCGACTCTGGAGTCAGCCGATGGAGTTTTAGGAGAGTGCAACTAGAAACCTAGTTAAAATGGAATTAGAAAAAGCTTTGAGCATAGGCTCGCATTGACAGACTACCTCACACAGAGAGTAGATGAAAGAACATATTGAACAGGTATGTATGGAAAATATTATGAGAGCAGCTAAAATGAAACAGAGTAGGTTGATCTACGTGAGATCACAAATGACTCACGAGAAAAAGATATAACATGAGAACAGCTCGTCCTGAAGGGTTTATGTAATTTATTTGGAACCCTACTTCGTTCGATTTTCGGGACGAAAATTTTAAAAAGAGGGTTATATTGTAACACCCCCATTTCTCAAAGAGATGAATATTTACGAAAATGCCCTTGGATTGGTGAATTCAATAAATGTGATTGTAAAAAAAGGAAATGGTGGGGCCCATTGTTCAAATTAAGACCCTATGGATATATTATAAGGGCCAAATTATCATGAATAGGTAATGAATATCAATTTTGGTCAATATGGGTAATTGGGTCAAAGGACCCAATTGGACCCAATGGGTCATAATGGACTTATTAGACCATTGGGTGAGCCCAAATTTAATGGGGTTAAGCTGAATTGATTGGAAATTAAGTGGAGCATAAATGGGTAGGCTTAATGCACATGTGAAAACCAAATGCAAATGGCTAAAACAACCCATAAATGGGTCATGGCGTCAAAACGGGTCAACAAGCTAAATGGGGACCCAATGGGTCGGGTTGACCATGTTGACCATGGCTGACCGTGTGGGCCCTCAAATGAGCTCAATTGGGAGTTAAATCAGGTTGAGTGGGACTGAATTGGATTGGGTTTTAATTAAGAAATGAATTGACTCAAATGCATTAAATATGATGCATTAAGTATGTTGTGTTGGGTGAGTTGAGTTGGAATAAAAAGGCCTTGAGTCAAGTGAGTTAAATGGATATGGAAGGGTGTTTTAATCTCACACAACACTTAGGGAATCAATCCCAGCAGTTGGAGTGAAAGGGTGCCTTGGCCAAGCCAAGGGACACCAAGGTTGGGCGGCATCATCTCATCTCATGAGATGCATTGGCTGATTTCAATGGATGCATCGGTTGGTGCCAAGGGGTGCCTTGGATGGCACCAAATGCCTCCTTGGTTTTATCAAAAGATTAATGAGGAGTTATGAGATGCTTTGGGCTGTTTAACAAAAGGAAAACACACCTAATTTGGCTGATTGCACATTCCAAAATTTGGAGTTCCATCTCTCTCTCTCCCTCTCTCAAGAACATCGTTTCTTGGACCGAAGCAGCTGCTGTGTTTCACCATAGATCAAGCACCATTTCGGCAAGAGATTAAGGAGGAAGGAAAGAAAGGAAGCAAGAGGGAAGAAGCAAGGAAATTGGTAAGTTTTTACATAAGTATTTGGTTAAATAAAAGTGTAGAAGGGAGTATGATTTGGCCATTATTTGGCTGAATCCATCAAGGGTTAGACCTTGGATGGTACTTCATAAATGAGATGAAAAATGGATCATAGGGTTTGGCCACTTTGGATGGCCGAACCCCATGAAAAGAATGGGTTTATTTGCATGGTTTTTGTAAGATAAAACCATGGACTGTTTAAGATGTTAAATTAGACTTAGGATGCATGTTTTTGGAAGGTTAAATCATGGTCTTAAGTGTCATACTTTGGGTCATGGAATGGCCGATTACATCAGGGAATTTAACCTTGGATAAGATTACTTAAAAAGGATAAAAAAATATGTCATTGGGTTCGGCCATCTTGGTTGGCCGAACCCCATGAAGAGAGTGGATTGGTTTGATGTTCTTAAAGGTCAAAAACCATGTCAAACCATGGTGATTTTTACATGTGTTAATTAGGTCATGTTGTGGCCAAATTAATTAATGATGTAAAGTATGATGAGGAGGTTTAAAAGGATGGAAATTTAGAGCATAGGGTTCGGCCACTTTGGATGGCCGAACCCCATGAAAGTTATTGATAAATGGTATGGTTTTGGGGGATAAAAACCATACCATGTGTGAAGATTTTTAAAGGATTGAAAAATGGAATTAAGTAATTGTTATGGGGTCGGCAATGGATGGTTAAACCTTGCTGTTTTTATGGTTAAGATGCAGTAGATAAATAATGTAGAAGTGTTGGAAAAATTGCATCAAAAGAACCATAAGGTTCGGCCATGTGAATGGCCGAACCCCATGAGTCATTTTATGGGGGTTTATGTGATTAAAAATGGAGAAATGGTTATTGTATTGGGTTAGCCATTGGATGGCTGAACCATGTAGTTATCTTGGTAAAAGAGTGGAGCCTAAGTTAAGTACAGAGGTTAAAATTATTGAACCAAGGGAACCACATGGCCGATCCCCATGGACCATGATTATGGGTTTTATGAATCAATTCCATGGAAATGATTAGTGGTTCTAAAGTTAAGCATGATACAATTATGAATGGATTTAAGAGATCCAAATTGGATTGGTAGGGTTCGGCCAAGTAGTATGGCCGAACCCCACCAAGGTGGATTAGTTATGGTTATTGGTTTTAAGAAAATTAAACAAAAGGTTAGCCTAAATGGCATAAAGGTAATTATGGATGATATGATCAAAGATGAAATGATCATAGGATTGGATATACGAACCCCACAAGATAGTATATGAACCTAAACTTGATTAGAAATCAAGTAGATTAAGTATTGATTTGTTGTTACATAACAAGGTAACGGAACGTGAATGGCGTGCGAGTCGTGATCAAGTGAAAAAGAACAAACACCGAAGCTAATCTTCGGTAGGTTTCCTACCTACTTGTAACCACATCTATACTTGGTTTTCAGATGGTTTTCCTATGAGATATTTGTTATACTATTCTTTATCGTCTTGGATTTGAATGATGAGATTTGATTACATGTGTCATATATTCATTGGCATCTCATGCATGGTCATGGGATGATGATTTGTGGAAAGCCTCTTTAGGCGATGCAGGTCCCTCTAGGAGTAGTATCATGATGATGATAATACATTGGTCTCCTTAGGCGATGCAGGTCCCGCCAGGAGAAATGTTATAATGATGAGAAATACATTGGTCTCCTTAGGCGATGCAGGTCTCTCCAGGAGAAATGTTATAATGATGAGAAATATATTGGTCGCCTTAGGCGATGCAGGTCCCGCCAGGAGAAATGTTATGATGATCGGCCTCCTTAGGCGATGTGGGTCCCGCCATGAGGAAGATCATCTAGAGGAAATGAAAGGGTATTGTGGTTTACCTTGATGGTGAGAGTCCCGCCAAGTGATGGCTATGTGTATGTGTGATGGGGTGGGGCTCATTACATTTGCATACATACATAGCATTGATTTATCTGTTTTTGATGACCATATATACTATGATATATGCATGTTTTATACACTAACCCTGTGGTAGCATTAAACGGAAATCCTACTGGCGCGTTGATCTAACGCCCTAATTCTATCCATAGAGGATAATGCAGGAAATGGAAAAGGGAAAGAGAAGGTCGTGGACCTGGAGGAGAGCAAAGCTTAAGCGCTTGATTGATGTTTGGGATGTCATTGTTATTGTCTTTTGAGTTATATTTTATGGACATGTAATAAGTTGATACTTTGCTATGGTTTGTTTATGATATTGGCAATGGATGGTTGGATAAGTTATTTTAATAATTGAGACTTGTACTTGCTATCTATTCAATCTAATTCCGCAGTTAGTCTAGTTTATTCCGCATAACTTGTTTAGTTCCATGTGTGGATTGTCATCGTGGGTTTAGTCCATACACACATGGGTGGCCAGTTAAGGGTCGGACTTAGGAAGTCCGAACTTAGCTCGCGTCGTGGCGCCGCCCGCCCTTGTTCACTATATGTTTCTTTTTAAAAGAAATTTTCAGATTCTGATTTTAAAGCGGGTGGAAAGGGCGGGGCATTACAAATGTGCCCTGGATTAATTATGCCCAAGGATGTATTATGCCCGTAGAAGGATTATATTCATGGATGGTTATTAACCATGGATAGATGATACTCACTGATAGAGTGATACCAGGGATGGATGTGTATAACCGTGGATGATGGTTCCCATGGTGGTTTGGATTGATGCCGAGTATCGGTACCATGGTAGACATGTTGGTATTGTGATGGACCTATTGGTCCCATAGATGACGTATTGTTCTAATGATTGGGACATGTTTCGATCTACATCCCACGTTATAAGAAAAAGGTGTAAGTCGTATTACGACTCATATCACACGAAAGTTAGTGTTGAGAGATACTCGGTATTGTAGAACTTTTGAACAAAAGGTATTAGTCACATAGTGACTTATGTACAAATGAAGATATACTTAATTTTGGAGATGTACTTAGTGGAAAAGATAAGAGTCTAGTGAAACTCGAATGGGAAGTTATGGGCGACTGCCGAGTTAGACTGGCCACCTGACTTTGTAGTTAGCCGATGGAGTTCCACGAGAATGCAGCTAGAAACCTAGTTAATGGAATCAGCGAAAGCCTTGAGCATAGGCTCGCATTGGTAGGCTACCTCACTAACAAATTTTCAATGAAGGGCAAGGTCATCACTAACCTCACACAGAGAGTAGACGAATGAACGTATTGAGCGAGTACGTATGGAAAATATCTTGGTAGCAGGTAAAGTGAAACAGAGTACATTGATCTACATGAGATTGCAAATGAACTCACGAGAAAAAGAGATAACATGAGACCAAGGGTAGAAAAATCAGCCGGGCCGAGATATCGTCCGCACTTTTTCTCTCTCCTGCCTGCCTTTTTTTAAAAAAAAAAATCCAAAAAAATTATAGTAAATGCAGATAATTATGGGCTTATTAAATATGTAATTTTTCATAAAATATCAGGCATTTACATCTTCTAATATATTTTTGAAGTTACGATATCAGGAAATTATATAATTAGTAATAGAATGGTGAAAATTACAAGGAAAACCATATAAAGGAGGAAAATTTGTAGAAATAATTTCATAATTTATTTTCTTAGTCAATGAGTGTTATTTTAAGTGATGAATTATAAAAATAAAAAAATGATTGAAAATTACAGAATAATATAGAAAAAATATTAGAAAATGAAACTAATGGAGTACTAATCACTTGAACTGATAACCACACAAATGTCATACATAATAATATAATGTTTTCTTTCATTTGAGTAAATAGATTTTATTTTTCATCAATAATAATTAGATAAGTAAAATTATTAGATAAAATTATGAGCTATAGTTAATTATGTTAAATTGATATAATAAACATAAAGAATACCTTCTAATAATAATGACAATGGTAAAAATATTAGATGGTAAATATAATATTAAATTATTACAATAAGATAAATAAAAGAAAATATTTTACTTTTTACTTTCAACATAAGTAAATATTGTATTTAAAAAAAAAATATTAGAGTACACATGAGCTTCCACGTGAGCTCTTTAGGAAGCTCACGTGAGTTCCTTTTAAAAGATGGGTTTCCACCTAGAAACCCTAATGCTCATGTTTTAATACCCTTCTTCTCTTTCACTCTCTCTATTAAACCCTAGCCGCCACTGCTGCTCTCTGTATTTTTCCCATCAAAAAAAAAGGAAAAGAAGAGAAAGGAAAGTTGTGAAAGGTGTAGCCATTTTTTTTCTTCAATCTTTTCTCCATATTTTCTTTTATCTCTTTCCATTCTTTCTCGTCCTATATTTCTGAAAAAAGGACGTTTTTTATAAAAAAAATAACAAACAACCGAATTTTTAAAATTCAGGCCGATATCATGACCGAATTATTGGTCATAAATTCTGTCATATTGGCCGAATTTTTTTTTTTTGTACGGCTGATACTATACGTATCGGCCGATATAAATCGGTGGTCGAAAATCCGATATAATTCTGCCTATACGCACAGTATCGACCGAATTTTTGACCCCTGCATGAGACAAAGTAAATTCTACAAGAATGAAACTCAGAGGTTAATATGAATGATTTTGATGTAATTAAGTAGTGTGGACCACGATAAGTTGTATAATATTATGGCCACTTGTGAAAGATGTAATGGATTACCAGAATGCCGGTTAGCAAATGTATTGGAAATTTAAATTCCAGATGTTATATTATAGTGCATAGGTCCTGTGATGGTTGCACTGTATATCCGTGTGTAACGGATGGTATGAATGGCATTGGGTAATCAAATTTAGAAAGTATAACATGTGGTTTGTGGGAATAAGACCCCATATGTGGGTGAACATGATATGAATGTGTAAAGAAATCCTTGAAATACATCAATTGATGAGAGACCGTAGTAAACATAAATGTATGATAGAAAACAGTGATAGCATAAATGCATGGACTTGTGTTCGGTGTATTGTCCTGAAGGGAGTACAATATCCATATTAGAGAAAAAGTGTAATGAAGAGGTAAATACTAGACACTATTGGTATAGGAAGTGACTATACAGAGATGGAAGGAAACAAAAAACATCACTAATATGAAGGTTGTGCTTCCCCATCTGGTTTTGAAAGCCATATGGATAATGGGACGGTTAGCAGGGAAGCGACATGACGATGAAGGAACGAACTTGAGAATATGGATAGAAGATAAGAGTGTTCTATCAGAGAAGATTGGAATGGAAATAAGTAGAACCCAAGCCCTGTAGAAATTTTTCGAGACGAAAATTCTAAAAGATGTTAGTTGTAACGCCCTGCCCTTTTCACTATGCTTTCTGAAAATCAGAGTCTATTTTTTTTTTAAAAAAAGTGATAGAGAGCGGGACGTCACGACGTAAGCTAAGTCCGAACTACTAAAGTCCGACCCTTAACTGGCCAACCCTATGTGTGCATGGACTAAGTCCATGAAAACGGTTCACACAACAATATAAACATACGGATTAAAATCATAACTGCAGAATTATAATAGAACCTAATTATATTCCATTTTAGATAGCAATGTACTTCAAGTCTTTAATCAATAATTAACATAACATAATTATCCAACTAAACATCCAACCATAGCAAATTATCTAAATTATTGCATTATTTACTTCGTTAGACTCAGACGGAACAATAATGGATGATAGGAAAGGAAGTACGGTAAAAAATAATTAGATATGTCAAACATAGCAAAATAGGATATATTTCCCCAAAAACAAAGAAAAATCAAGAGTGCTTATTTGGAAATTTCCCCAAAAGTAGGAAAATACAAACTTTATGATGAAAACTAAGTCATGATATTTTTCAATGGCTTAGGGAAAAATGCCTCCAAAGAGAAATACCCGACAAAACCAGAAAGGGAAGGAAAGGGAGGTAGAAACCTCTCAACATGAAAAAGAGAGAGAAAAATCTCAACATGAAGAGGTGGAATGACATTCTCGACAAGAACAACCATCCTACCAAGAGGAGGAGGAACAAAGCAACATGAATATACAGGTGGTGCCTCCTGAACTACAAAACTTGTTTCAGCGGTGGTTACTTCGGTGCTTCAACAACACTTGAACGGGAATGGAACCACCCACAAGACCAATGACAGGAGCATGGTCAGGGACTTTCAGCAATAGCGCCCTCCTTACTTCAAGGGGAGAGAAGGGGTTGTCGGAGCGGAAAACTGGCTGAAGAAGATTACACAGATCCTAACTTTATTGAAGATCACGAGTCATGCTGACAAGATTTTACTGGCCACATCACAACTGATCGACGATGCCGGTAAATGGTGGGAGATAATAGACAAGCAGCGAGCACTCCTTTCGGAAGGAGAGAGGACTGCAATGACTTGGGAGCAGTTCTCAGCTACCTTCTTGGACCATTATTTTCCTGAGGAAGAGAAGGAGCGCCAGACCCAAGCTTTTCTATCTTTGGTACAAGGTACCATGACTATGGCGGAGTACCACTAGGAGTTTCTCAGCTTGTCTTGCTATGCATTTTATATGGTGGATACAGAGTATCGAAGGGCACGCAAGTTTGAGCGGGGCTTTTAGCCAAGCATTAGGGCCAAGGTAACCATGTAACACCCCAATTTCTCAATGAAATGGATAATTACGAAATGCCCCTGGATTGGTAAATTTATTAATTATGATGTTAAATGAGAAAATAGTGGGACCCATTGCTCAAACTAAGATCCTATGAACATATTATAAGGGTCAAATTATAATGGATGGGTAATGTACATCAAATTGGGTCAAAATGATTAATTGGGTCAAAAATTCTCAATAAGATGAATATGTACGAAAATGCCACTGGATTGGTAAATTTAATAAATGTGATTGTAAATGAGGAAATGGTGGGGCCCATTGTTCAAATTAAGATCATATGAACATATTATAATGGCCAATTTATCATGAATGGGTAATGAACATCAAATTGGGTCAATATGGTTAATTGGGTCAAAGGATCCAATTGGACCCAATGGGTCATAATGGACTTATTAGACCATTGGATGAGCCCAAATTTAATGGGGTTAAGCTGAATTGATTGGAAATCAAGTGGAGCAAAAATGGGTAGGCTTGATGCACATGTTAAAACCAAATACAAATGGCTAAAACAGCCCATAAATGGGTCATGTTGTCAAAACGGGTCAAGGAGCTAAATGGAGACCCAATGGGTCAGGTTGACCAAGTTTGACCACGGCTGACCGTGTGGGCCCTCAAATGAGCTCAATGGTGAGTCAAATCAGGTTGAGTGGGACTGAATTGAGTTGGTTTTGAATTAAGAAATGAGTTGACTCAAGTGTAATTAATGTATGGTATTTAATGTGGTGAGTTAAGCCATTGAGTTAGGTGAGTCAAAATGGAAATTAAAGGTGCTGTAAAATCAGAGAGTTAAAGAGAATATGAGGATGTGCCTTTGTCTCAAACAAACCAAAACAAGTCCCACACGTTGGGGACTTGTTCTGGTGGTTTCCATGCAAAGTCTTAAATGGATTTATGTAAATGAGATAAGATGCATGGGCTTACATGAAGGGTTGCAACGGTTGGTACCAAGGGGTGCCTTATATGGCACCCAATACCTCCTTGGTTTTAACAAGATTAATGAGGAGAGATGAGGGAGTTTAAGCTGATTAACAAAAGGAAAGAAACACCTCATTTGGCCGATTGCACATTCCAAATTTGGTGTTCCATCTCTCTCTCTCCCTCTCTCCAAACAATTTCTCTTGGCTGAACCAGTTGCTGTGTTTCACCATAAGATCAAGCACCATTTCGGTAAGGGATTAAGGAAGAAGGAACGAAAGGAAGCAAGGGGGAAGAAGCAAGGAAATTGGTAAGTTTTTACCTAAGTGTTTAGTTAAATAAAGGTGTAGAATGGAGTATGATTTGGCCATTGCTTGGCCGAATCCATCCAGGGTTAGACCTTGGATGGTATTTCATAGATGTGATGAAAAATGTATCATTGGGTTCAGCCAATTTGGATGGCCAAACCCCATGAAAAGAATGGGTTATTTGGATGGTTTTTGTAAGACAAAACCATGGACTGTTTTTTATGCTAAGTTAGATTAAGTGCATGTTTTGAAAAGTTTTAAAATCATGGTTTTGAGTGTCATATGTTGGGCTATGGATTGGCTGAATATATCAAGGAATTAAACCTTGGATTAGATGGTTTAAAAGGATAAAAAAATATATCACTGGGTTCGGCCATCTTGGTTGGCCGAACCCCATGAAAAGAGAGGTTTAGTTTAATGTTTTGGAAAGTCAAGAACCATGTCAACTATGGTGATTTTTACATATGTTAATTGGGTCATTTTGTGGCCGAATTAAGTACTGATGTAAAGTATTATGATGAGGTTTAAAAGATGAAAATTTAGAGCATGGAGTTCGGCCACTTTGGATGGCCGAACCCCATGAAAGTAATTGATTAAATGGTATGGTTTTTGGGGATAAAAACCATACCATGTGTGAAGATTGCTAAAGGATTGTAAAATGGAATTAATTAATTGTATGGGATCGGCAATGGATGGTTAAACCTTGCTGTTTTTATGGCTAAGAAACAGTAGATAAATAATGTGGAATTGTTGGAAGAATTGCATCAAAAGGACCATATGGTTCGGCCATGTGAATGGCCGAACCCCATGGGTCATCTTATGGAGTTTTTATGTGACTTACTTGGAGTTATGGTTACTGTTTTGGGTCAGCCATTGGATGGCTGAATCATGTATTTATCTTAGTAAAAGAGTGGAGCTTAAGTTAAGTACATGGGTTAAAATTATTGAACCAAGGGAACCATTGGGTTCGGCCATGTGTATGGCCGAACCCCATGGACCATTTTATATGGACTGTTTTGTGGATTCAAATGGTTTTCAAATTTAAAGATCATGGACTTAATACTAAGGTGGTTTGGTGATGTACTTTGGTTTTTAAAGGAAAATTAAGTAAAGGGTGTATAGTGGCAAAATTGTAAATAGGTGAGGTTCGGCCATGGAGTATGGCCGAACCCCACATAGTGCATTTTTGGGGCTTAGATCAAGTTGGGATTACATGGATGAATGTTTGATTTGCTGCTATGTAAATAAGTATCAAGACTTGCTTTGACGGCACGCTAGTCATGAACGGGTGATGCTTTAAGAAAGAACAAACACCGAAGCTAATCTTCGGTAGGTTTCCTACCTACTTGTAACCACAAATATGATTTGGTTTTATCATGTTTTTATGAGATATGTTGTGTTTGATATTATGTTTCAAATGTGGTTTTTGAATGATGAGTTATGTTTTTACAAATGGTATACAATGCATTGACATCTCATGCATGGCATGGGGTGATGATTATGGGTTACCTTGACTTGAGAGTCCCAATGAAAGAACACTGTGAAACAACTCAATGATGAAGTGTCTTTCCACGGGAAATGAGGATTACTGTGGATTACCTTATCATGTGAGTCCCAATGAAAGAACACTGTGAAACAACTCAATGATGAAGTGTCTTTCCACAGGAAATGAGAATTACTATGGATTACCTTATCATGGGAGTCCCAATGAAAGAACACTGTGAAACAACTCAATGATGATGTGTCTTTCCACAGGAAATGAGGATTACTGTGGATTACCTTACCGTGTGAGTCCCAAATGAAAGTGTATTGTGATTTACCTTGACGGTGAGAGTCCCGTCAAGTGATGGCTATGTATATGTGTGACAGGGAGGGACTCATTACATTTGCATACATAGCATTGATTTATCTGTTTTTGATGACCATATATGCTATGATATATGCATGTTTTATACACTAACCCTGTGGTAGCCTTAATCGGAAATCCTACTGGGCGCGTTGATCTAACGCCCTAATTCTATCCATAGAGGATAATGCAGGAACAAGGAAGGGGAAAGAGAAGGTTTATGACTAGGAGGGGAGCCAAGCTTAAGCGCTTGAATGATGATTGGGAATTTTATATTACTGTTATATTGAATACATCTTTAAGGACATGTAATAGCTAGTATCTTTGCTATGGTTTGAATTATGGTCTTGATGTTGGATATATGAATTAAGTTATTGTGGATAAATGCTAACTTTGAGAATCGTCTAATGAGGTTATTATGTTAAAGCAAACTTGACTTGTACTTTGCTATCTGATAATGGAGCAGTCTAAGTATTGATTATAATTCTGCATATTTGACTTATTCCGCAATCAGTTATGTCTATTGCGCAAGTTTTATTTAGTTCCATGTGTGGATCGATTTTCATGGTCGTAGTCCATGCACACATGGGTGGGCAGTTAAGTGTCGGACTTGGGTAGTCCGGACTTGTAACACCCCAATTTCTCAATGAAATGGATAATTACGAAAATGCCCCTGGATTTGGTGAATTTAATAATTATGATGGTAAATAAGGAAATGGTGGGGCCCATTGCTCAAATTAAGGTCATATAAACACATTATGATTGTCAAGTTTGATTGGATGGGTAATTTCTCAATGAAGTGGATAATTACCAAAATGCCCCTGATGTGTTAAATTAATTATTTTGTGATGTTAAGTAAGGAAATAGTGGGGCCCATTGCTCAAATTAAAATCATATGAGTACATTATGAATGTTAAGTTTGATTGGATGGGTAATTTACATCAATTGGGTAAAAAATGGCTAAACGGGTCAAAGGGCCCAAATGGGGGCCCATCGGGTCTTACTGGATAATTTGACCATTTTGTGATTTTAAATTAAATGGGGTTTAGCCTATTTGATTAGAAATCAAGTGGAGAAAAAAATGGGTAGGCTTGATCCATATGTAAAAACCAATTAGAAATGACCAAAATACCATAATTGGGTCATGGAGTCAAAAAAGGGTCAAGGAGCTAAAAGTGGACCCAATGGGTCGAGTTGACTATGGTTGACCATGTGGACCCTCAAGGGAGTTAAAATATGAGTTAAATCAGTTCAGTGGGACTGAAGTGAGTTGGAATTAAATCAAGTAGTGAGTCAACACATGTGCATTAAATGAAATGCGTTAAGTATGTGAGTTGGGTGAGTTGAGATGGAAATCTAAATAGCCTTGAGTTCAAGTGAGTCAAAAGGGAAATTGAAGGGGTTGTAAATCAGTGAGTTGAGTGGGAATTTGAAGAGGTTGGCTGGTCTCAAACCAACCAAAACAAGTCCCACACGTTGGGGACTTGTTTTGGTGATTTCCATAATGTATTTTAAATGAGAATACATGGGATTGAGATGAGATGAATGGTAAACTGAATGGCTGCATGGGTAGGTGCCAAGGGGTTCCTTGGATGGCACCCAATGCCCATCGATTTTGTTAAGAAGTTATGAGGGAATTGAGAGGTCATGGTGGCTGAAATACAAAAGCAATGAACCCCATGTTTAGCCGATTTTTGTCATTGTAAACCCAAGTTTTTCCCATCTCTTTCTCCCTCTCTCCAATTCGTGTTCTTGGCTGGAACAGCAGAGGATTTTGGCACCAATTATTCAAGCTTAAACCAGCAAGGAATTAAGGAAAAAAGGAAGAAATAAAAGATAGGAAGCAAGGATCAAAAGTCAAGAAGAAAGGCTTGGAAAATTGGTAAGTATTTCTATTGAGTTTTGTTGAAAAACATGGAACAAATGGGGTGTGTATTGGGCCATGGTCATGGCTGAATACACCAATATTTAACCTTGATTAATGGAGGTTTAGAAATGTTAAAGATGACCATTGGGTTCGGCCACCATGAAGGGCCGAACCCCATGTAAAAGATTGCTTGGTTTTCATGTTTTGGAAACATGAAAACCATGGGTTTTATGAACTGTTTTTGGGTTGATTTAAGATTCAAATGCATGTCTTAGAAAGGTTTAAAACATGGATTCTAAATGTCAGAAAATGCTGAAGTTTTTATGGTCTAAATCAGTGGATTAAAAGATGGAAATGGACCATTGGGTTCGGCCACTTTGCATGGCCGAACCCCATGGAAACAAGTGGTTGATGTTGATGGTTTTTGGAAATTAAAACCATATAAAATTGGGACTGTTATTAGATGTTAGTGTTAGTTTTAAAATCATGTTTTAAGAAGGTTAAAACATGAATATGGATGATTGATTCAGACCTAAGATAAATGATTGATTGTTTCAAAACCAAAGGTCATAGTGTTCGGCCAATGGGCATGGCCGAACCCTATGAAATTGGGTTGGTTTTTAGATGAATTTTTAAAGGGTTGAACTCGGTAATAATATGCTGTTTATTACATGATGATTGGAGGTTTAAAAATGGTGAAATAATCATTGGGTTCGGCCACCATGGAGGGCCGAACCCCATGTAAAATATTGTTGGTTTTCATGTTGTGAAACATGGAAACCATGGACTTTTATGGACTGTTTGGATGAATTTAATTAGATGGTTTCTAAGTGGTTTAAAGGCAGCAATATGATACTAATATTGCATGTTTAAATAATGCCTAAAGCATGTGTAAAAGATCAAAACATGGACATAATGTAAGTAAGTAATGGGTTTTGGTGAAGTTTAAATGACTGTTTTGGTGGTTGGTTATGTGGCTGAACCATGTGTAATTCATGGTTGGGTTAACATGATTAAATCATTAATAATCATGGGAAGTTGAGGGATCAATCAGATCAAGTGAACCCCATGGATTGCTTTAGGGTTTTTATTTGATTTACGTGGAGTAGTGTTGGTAGATAAAAATGAGAATTGGAACCAAGTGATTTGAATGGTTGTGAAGGGATTAAGAAATACAAATTGGATTGGTAGGGTAGTATGGCCGAACCCCACTAAAGCAGATTACTTTGATGAACTTTGATTATGAGCAAGATTAGACATTGGTTAGACCAATGGCAAATCTGTGAATACAAGCCAAATGAAAAGATTGATCAAAGGACTTATAAGATGTTTTAGGTCTCATATGTGAATGGACATGTAAATGAGAGTATGATTTACTTATTGTTGCATAATAAGGTACCAAAAGTTGAACGACGAGCGAGTCGTGACCAGGTGAAGCTCAAAAAGGAACAGACACTTAAGCAAAGTTTAAGTAGGTTTCCTACCTACTTGTAACCACAGTTTTACCCCAGTTTTCTTATGAGACTCTTGTTTTATTTTATGTGTTTCAAATGATATATTATGCATTAACAAATGGCATACAGGCATTGGCATCTCATGCATAGACATGGGATTATGAATGAGGTTCTACAGTGTTGCAATTTATGAGTTACGTCCTCTTTCGGCGGTGCAAGTCACGCCAGGAGGAGTAACATGATGGTGGCTATGAATGTACATGATGGGGAGGCTCATTGCATGTGCATACTTCATAGCATTGTTTTACCTGTTTTTACTAATCATGTACTATGATATATATGCATGTTTTATATGCTAATCATGTGGTAGCCCTGATTCGGGAACCTACTGGGCACGTTGATCTAACGCCCTAATTCTATCCTCAGAGGAGAATGCAGGTACAAGTAAAGGAAAAGGAAAGGTCGATGACCGGGAGGGGAGCCAAGCCTAAGCGCTTGAATGTTGGACTGGACTTCTTTATATTACTGTCATTTGAACTATATTTTGTTGGACATGTAATAAGTCACTACTTGCTATGGTTTGATTAGGTTAATAACTTTGGATGGTTGATTTATGATAATTAATGCTTGAGACTGTTACCTGCTATCTAGTCTTTCTATTCCGCAGTTAATCTAGGTTATTCCGTATGTTGATGTTAGTTCCATGTGTGATTCATTATCATGCTCTAGTCCATGTACACATGGGTGGCCAGTTAAGGTTCAAACTTGAGTAGTCTGAACTTAACTCGCGTCGTGGCATCCCCGCTCTCTTTCACTCTGTGTTTCTTTCAAAAAGAAATTTTCAGACTCTGATTTTCGGAAAGGGCGGGACGTTACATGCAAGGACAAAACCATGATCCTTGATCGTATACCTTATCTTAGACATGCATGAGGTCCTTTCCATATATACATAATAATTAGGGTTCGGCCATGCAAGGGCCGAACCTTGATCCTTGACCATTCTTCATGTTTAAGCCATGCATGCATACATAAGCCATATATACATAGTGTCCTTAGTAATCCATCTTACCCATTAGGGTTTTGTCCATCTTTTCCATCTCATTTCTTGGATGGATTTTAAATCCTTGGCCAATAATATTTTGGCCAACTCTCCAATCCAAAAATGAAATTCCATGGTTTCTTTTAACTCCTTCAGATTAATAAAATCTTGTCAAGTGATACTTACCGATTCCGTGACTCCTCCGTTTTCTTTTGCTCCTCCGCTCTTGTCTTTCCTTAGTCTTTCTTCTTCCTTCCTCCTTGATCTTCGGCCAAGAGTGAGCTTGATTAAGATAAAATCTCTAAGAGTGGTTCGGCCAAGAAGTGTAGGTTTGAGAGAGGGAGAGAGGGAGGGGATTTGAGATAGAAAGCTCTAAGTGTTCTCTCCTTTGTTCAATGAGAGTGGTCGGCCAAGCTTGAGAGGGGGAGAGAAGCATTGAGATCAAAATTACTATAAGTCCTTTGTCTTGAGAGGGAGGGTCGGCCTTGAGTGAGAGAGGGAGAGAGTGAGATGAGATGGAAAGCTTCCTTTCCATCTTGTCTAGGGTTTGCTTGGGTTAGACTCCACCCTCATCAATGTGGAGTCTTCCCCATGAGTCCATTGAACAAACAAGGGAGTGCATGCCCTCCACATGGCACATACCACTCCCATCCCCAACGGTTTTGGTTTCCTTTGGTGGTTTGGTGGCTTCCATGAGATGGAACCACCACCTCTCCTTTGACCAATGTATGCCCTCCACCTAAGCTCTTTGTCTAGCCAAAGAGGGTGCATGCCCTCCACATGGCACACACCACCCTCATCCAACGGTTTTGGTGGAGTGGTTTGCATGAGATGAAACCACCCACCACTCCTTTGACCAATGCATGCCTTCCACATAAGCTCCTTGTCTAGCCAAAGGGGGTGCATGCCCTCCACATGGCATACCACCCCTATGTCCAACGGTCTTGGTTTGCTAGTGGCTTCCATGAGATGGAAACTACCCTCCTTGACTCACTCCATTTTCTATGTGACTCATCCCCATTTGACTCACCTTATTTTAATGTAACTCAACTCCCAACTCAAGCATTGATTTTATTTCCATCTAACATAGCTGATTTAATTAAGTAATTTAATTCCACGTATTTCACTTGATTCACTTTAATTCATCTATAACTCACCCTTGGCTGACCAAGTCAGCCATGGTGGTCGGCCCCACATGTGTAACGCCAAGCCCTTTTTCACCCGCTTTCCGAAAATCAGAGTCTATTTTTTTTTTGAAATAGAAGAGTGAGAGAGGGCGAGGACGCCACGACGCGAGTTAAGTCTGAGCTTCTAAAGCTCGACCCTTAACTGGCCAACCCCACGCGTGCGCGGAGCTGAGTCCACGAGAACGGTTCACGCGTAGGAAGTAAGCTCGTGGATCACGATTATTGCGGAACATGATAATGGAGTCTATCCTACCAGTTTTTAGATAGAAGGGAAGATACAATATTGAATTTACCAAAATGCCCCTATGTTCATGATTATATCACAAAATGTATCGTCCATAAGTAACGTCCAAAACCATCGCAAGAAACGTAAATTTATACAACCCGACATGCTAAGTTACTTTAAAATTACATCTCCAAAATGTAAACATAATATAAACTAGGACTGCACTTTCCAAGCTCCTAAGCTTGGCCTCCGGTATGTCCACCGCTTCCTGCCTCTCCTGCGTCATCAGCTAGGGTAGAAGTAGGGCGTTAGTCAACGCGCCCAGTAGGACTCCGAGTAGGGCTAGCACATGGATTAGTGATACACATATACCGATAACATAAAATACAACAAAATAAGTATGTGATGAATGCTATGTCATGGGTGCTTATGTCATGTGTCCCACCCATTATCCGTATGATCATACAATATCCTGTTCCCCATATTTGCTTCTCGGTCTCCCCGACGGAGCATGGACTCCGGTTATAGCCCTCAGGCTATCCCCATGTCTGATTCTCGGTCGCCCCGACGGAGCATGGACTCCGGTTATAGCCCTCAGGCTATCCCCATGTCTGATTCTCGGTCGCCCCGACGGAGCATGGACTCCGGTTTGTTTATTTTTTTTCTGCCCATGCCATGCATGAGATGTAGGTGCATTATGCTATGTAGTATATAGATAGACCATATTCAATATACCATACATAGTCATATGATGCATAATATTAAAATATAATCCATGATACTATCATGTAATTCATAAGTTTAAAAACCCATCATAGTGCAAGTCCCATAAATCATAAATTAAAATCATAAATCCATAATAAGCCAAGTCAAAATAATTTAAACACCATCACATATCCATCGCTTACAAAAAGGTAGGAATCCTACCCGAATACCGTGTCGCGTTCCGTTATGCTTCCCATTCGATAATCCGGTCGCCGATCGCGTACCGTTTGCAACGCCCGATACCTTATTATATTTACCGGATTAGTCCATACATCATCCATGATTAAGTCCCTAACTTAGCCCATTATCCATTGGTTTTAGACTCATACATAAATCCAATTTTGGCCAAATTTAAAATTCCGATTTGCGAGCCTAAAACGCAGCAACTATCCGCTTCATTTATTCCTTCATAATATATCCATTTTCATGTCCAACCCACATAGGGTTCGGCCATGTACCATGGTCGAACCCATGGTCCTTCAATGTGGCCACAAATTACGGTTTTGCCACTCCTATTCCATGGTTAAGTTACCCCTTTTATCCATGCATATTTAAGTCCATATTGACCCATAAACTTGGACCCATTTATAATTTCTTAATCATGACATAACATCATAAAATCAGCCATCTAGTTTAATAAAATTTGTAAATATTTAATTCCATAAATAATTCCATACCTAGCCCATAATATGGCTCCCAAAGGGGTCATGGGTTCGGCCATACACCATGGCCGAACCCATGATGTCCATTTCCTAATTTCTTGGTTCATTTTACCTTCACCAATGAATTTAAGTCATTCATTTAAAACCCCATTTTTCATCTCATATAAAACATCACCTACCATGCTTACCAATCCATTTAATATTTTCATTTCTCTCCATTGTTTTCCATTCATAAAAGTCCCAAGATATTACCATAGGGTTCATGGTTCACTTTTATTGGTGCCATTTTCAAAGACTCATATTTTGTCCCAAAAATAATCCATTTCAAAAATCACAAATCTTCATTCATTTTGGCCCTTTAAAAACAACCTCCTAGGCATTGATACATGCATTAACCTTAGCCTAAAGTTGATCAAAATTTGGGTCATGGGTTCAGCCATACATCATGGCCGAACCCATGATGTTTCTTTCCCCATCCTTCTTGGTTTCAATTACCCATTAAACATACCTCCAATGAAACTTAAATCATCCATTTCAATCACTATCTTTATTCCATTTAAACATCACATATCATACTTGTAACATCCATTTAAATTTCATCATTAACTTAACTTAATTTCCATTTTGTTTAAGCACATATATAAACCATACTTAGCCCATGAATGACCTAAAACATGGGTCATGGGTTCGGCCATACACCATGGCCGAACCCATGATGCCTTTCCCTCATTTTTAACTTGGGTCTTTTAATCACATTTAAAGTCCATTAAAAACCACCAACATTTCCTCATGATTTCTCATTTTAACAATCCTTTAAAACACCTATTTTTAATCATTTGAAAACTAATTTTCATTAACCATTCTCCATACTTCTAATCTTATAAAAATTCTAAAATATCATCCATGGATTCCATCATAAAACTTTTTTCCAAAAATTGCCTACATTTAATCCTTTAAATCCTTGAAACCCTAAACCATTCTCCAACTTTTTATTTCTTATAAAAACCCTAATAAAATTGCATAATATTAAAATATAATCCAAATTAAAATCATCCTCATTTACCATGGGGTTCGGCCATGCTACATGGCCAAACCCTATGGTCCATCCATTCATTAAAAATTCCATATTCTCCATGCTTTAATACATCCTTAGAATTCCAAAAATTTGAAATCATAAATCACTAATGTTCACTCATTTAAAAACCTAAAGCTCATTAGCCATTCTCCAAAATTTTAAACCTTAACATCTTAATAAATTCATCCCACATTGGCCATGGGGTTCGGCCATGCTACATGGCCGAACCCTAAGGTCCATTCAATCCATTAAAACTTCCATCTTTTCCATACTTAATCCATTCATTTCATTTTTTTCTTAGACCATCTCTTCCATTTCTTTGCCTTCCATTTGATGGATTTTAGATCCATTCCATAGCCTAAAATAATTTGGCCACCATCATATGGCAAGGATGGATTTTAAAATTAAAAACCCTAAATAATAAATTTCTTGTTTAGAACATACTTACTATCCGACGACTCCTCCGGTCTTTGTCGCTCCCGTCAACTTCCTTGGCCTCTTTTCTCCTTCTTCTTGATCTTTGATCGGCTAGATGTGCTTGATCAATGGTGGGACATGCTTGGATTGGCTAAGATAGTGTTAGGTTTAGAGAGAGAGGAAGAGGGGAAGATGATGAAGAATGGTAACTCTTAATCTTCAAGAGGTGAATCCAAGGTTCCACCTCTTTTCTTCTCTTCTTCTCTTCTCTTCTTTTTTCTTCTAAGTTTTCTTCTAAGTTTTCTTCACTTTCTCCTTGCAAGGTGAGGAACGAATTTCCTTGTGTGTGTGGAGGCTAGAGTCAAATGGGTAGTTTGAAATGAGATGGAGGTGGTTGGAGTGACTTAGACTCCTCATTAATTTTTCCCCACCCACCTAGCATGGGCTAGCTTGACTTGGGTGGTGGTGGTTGAGACCCAACCACCAAGCATGGCTCCCATGTCCTCTTTGACTTGTTTATGTTGACCCTAACTAATCAACTTAATTAAGTTAAGCCCTCACTTAGGGTAATTAATTTTCATCTAATTTAATTCCCTTAAATTATCTATCTAATAAATCCACCCATGGTTGACCAAGTCAACCATGGTGGACGGCCCCCACATATACCTACCCCACCCGTCACCTCACTTGATGAGGTGGAGGTGGGCCCCACTTGGCCATGTTATTTTAATTCCCTTGATTTTAACTTAGGTAATTTTACAATAATTTTAATCAATTTAATTTACCTTAATCCACCTTAGTCTTCTTAATTTTATCCATGGTTGACCAAGTCAACCATGATGGTTGGTCCCACTTTCTCCTTGGTCCACACGCCACCTCAATGGGTGAGGTGGAGGTGGGCCCCATTGGCCATGTTGCCTTGGTCCATTTATCACCTAACATAGGTGATTTAAATTTTATTAATTGTATCCCTTTTATTGGATCATCATTGGGCCCATGGCCCAATTTGATTCTTGTCTTACCCATTTATCTTAGGGCTTAGTTACCTTGGCCCATTTTGTCCCACATGGCTCTTTGACCCAAATTGACCATCTTTGACCCGATTACTTACCATTGACCAATTACATGTATCAATTCCAATTCAAGGTTTATTGGGTAACCATTGGGCCCATGGCCCAATTAGATTCCCTCCTTTTCCACTTACCTTAGGATTTGAACCGATTTTGATCCATTGGGCCCCACATGGCTATCGGGCCCACTTTGACCATCGTTGACCTCGATTAGTCCTCATTGACCCATTTAATGGATTTCATCCAACCCATGGCCCAATTGGGCCATCCTTGGGCCATTGTCCCAAAATTTGGTCCATTTGGCATTTTATTACATCAAACTTCAATTTAAAATGAATAAATGCCAATATATATATTTATCAAAAATTCGGGTTATTACAACATGTGTCTTGGTCCACACGCCACCTCACTTGATGAGGTGGAGTTGGGTCCCACTTGGCAATGCCACTTGGATTTTCACTCCTACACTTGCCACCTCACTTGATGAGGTGGACCCCATGCCTTTGATCACAATTGGGTCCATGATCCAATTAAATCCATTTCTTACCCATTTACCCTAATGCTCAATCCATCTTGACCCATTGGGTCCCAATTGGGCATTTGACTCAATTGACCATCATTGACCCAATTAATTGGAAATAATCCAATCCATGGTCCATTGAACCATACATGGGCCATTGCCCCAACTTTGATCCATCTGACATCCACTCCATCTACAATTCTTAATTTTTCACAATTAAATCAGGTAATAGCCAATATATTTATTGTATTAAAAATTCGGCAATTACACCCAAAGTTAGGTTAGAACTTCTTGTTGGAACGAAAAGTACTTCCCCCACTCTGACCTCGGCGGTTGTTCACAAACAGCACTGTCTCTGTCATCTCCTACTCTGCTATGGTTGCTCTACTGACCACCTCCGCCAATGTAGGTGACTTGAAGATGGTCACCTTGGCCTTGAGGCTCGGTCGAAGGCCCCGCTCAAATTTGCGAGCCCTTTTGTACTCCGTATCCACCATATATAAAACATAACAAGACAGATGGAGGAACTCCTGATGGTACTCCGCCACAGTCATGGTGCCTTTCACCAAAGATAGAAACACTTGGGTGTGGCGTTCCTTCTCCTCTTCTGGAAAGTAGTGATCTAGAAACATAGCCGAGAATTGCTCCCACGTCATCGCAGTCCTTTCCCCTTCTGGAATCAGCGCCCACTGTCGCTCTATCTGCTCCCACCATTTGCGGGCATCATCATTTCATTGTGAGGTAGCCAGCAATATCTTATCTTCATTACCGGAGATCTTCAGTAGGGTCAAGATCTGGGTAATCTTCCTCAGCCAGTTCTCCGCTCTAGGCCGATCCTTCTTTCCCTTTGAAGTAAGGGGGACACTGCTGCTGAAAGTCTCTAACCATCCTCCGCTCATTTGCCTCGTTGGTGGTCACATTTCCGTTTCCATTCATATATTGTTGAAGAACAGAAGTGACCACTGCTTGGACCAAGTTCTGTAGCTCAGGAGGCACAATGGAGATGTTCACGCTGTTCTGCCCCTCCTCTTGGTGGGGTTGCTGCACCTCGTCATCCACATGTGGGTTTTGTCGAGTTCTTTTTCTCAGGAGGCATTTTCCTAAGTCATTGAAAACATCGTTGACTTAGCTTCTTCGTAAAGTTTGTGTTTTCACATTTTGGGGAAATTGCCAAATAAGCACTCTTTGTGTTTCTTTGTTTTGGGGGAAACTTCCTAAGTATCAAGCGTTGTTTCTTGATTTGGGGAAATCGGGGAAATATGTCCTATCTTGCTACGTTTGATAAATCCAATTTATGATTGTCCTTCCTTTGCTATCATTCCTTTTTGTCAAGTGTTGCACTCAGATTGAATGTTTCAGTCTGAGTCTAACGAAGTAAATTAATCCGGCCCCCATGCAGCAGACTCCGAAGAGTCCGTCAGTTGGGATTCTTAACTTGTCCGTGAGACATGATACCGTCTTAATCTTACTTCGAAAGATTCATCCTTCCGGTTTCGCTCTGATACCAACTGTAACACCCCACCCTTTTTCACTCGCCGAAAATCAGAGTCTATTTTTTTTCTTTTTAAAATAAAAAGTGAGAGAGAGCGGGAACGTCACAACCCGAGCTAAGTCCGAGCTTCCAAAGCCCAACCCTTAACTGACCAACCATGCGTGTGCGTGGATTATGTCCACGAGAACGGTTCACACGCATAAGGTTATACATGCGGAATAATTCGAAGATGCAGAATTATAATAGAATAACTATCCTATTCCATTTTAGATAGCAAGGAAGTCCATCACTTAAAAATAATTACCTTAAGTTAAGATATCCAAAATTAACAATCCAAACCATAGCAAATAATCTAAGTTATTACAGCCCCAAATACTAGCTACTCAAATTACATTGTCCATGAATAAACTTAAATAAAATCAAACTAGATCGTCCAAGCTCCTAAGCTTGGCTCCGATCGCGTCCTTTGTTCCATCCATTTCCTATGTCATCATCTAAGGTAGAAGTAGGACGTTAGACAACGCGCCCAGTAGGTACTCTGAGTAGGGTCAAACACATGGGTTAGTATAGAAATCATATAGATATAGATAATATCAAAACAATGCAAAACAATGCCATGCCATGGGTGTCATATGCCATGAGTCCCACCCATCATCTATATCACAATCACATAGTATTCCTCTTGATGGATAATCCACTATCAAGGTATCCCCACGAATGCCTTATCGATCGTCCCGAACGGAGCATGGACTCCGATTACATTTCAAACACAGTATATCCCCACGAATACCTTATCGGTCGCCCCGAACGGAGCGTGGACTCCAGTTACAAATCAGTGGATTCCTCCCCACGATTGCCTTATCAGTCCAACCGAACGGACCGTTGACTCCAGTTACAAATCCATAGGAATCAGTGTGGATTCCTCCCCACGATTGTTTTATCGGAAATCCCATAATTAAATAGATCATTTGATACCAAAATAAATTATCAAAACATGAAGTAAATCATCACATATACATACTCCATGGTTTACAATAAGGTAGGAATCCTACCAGCGTCCAAATATTGGGTCCTTGTGTTTCCGTCCAAAAACCGATCACCGATCATGTCAAGCCGATCGTACACCATTTGTGGAATCCCGTTACTTTATTACATTTAACACATATACATACATCAATTTGGTGGTCCATTTAATTCCATAAAATAACCAAATTAATTATTCCAATTGATTTAAACCATTCCCTTCATCCTTCCAATTTAACCTAACCATTTGGGAAATCATATAAATATTTCATTTCTAAAATCAGCCAGTTACCCACTGTCCACTGTGTAATACCCCATATTTTCAGTTTATAAATATTTACGGTTTTTGCCATTAAAATTGTGAATTAATGGATATGAACCTTAGATAGGTAAATGTTTGATCAATAGCCCAAATAAGACCCAACGGATGGTAGATGTGGATCAATGGAAATAAATGGGTAAGAATTATTTAATTGGGTCAAGATTGCCAATTCGGTCAAAAGTCCAATTGGGACCCAATGGATCATATATGATCTAGTTAGAAGTAAATGGGTAAGCTTTGATAATTGGGTCAATTGGTCAATTAAGACCCAATGGATGTGTATATGGTTCAAGTGAATTAAATGGGCGAAGTTTTATTTAATTGGGTCAAAATGCCCAATTGGGGCCCAATGGGTCGTGGTTGACTAGATTGACCACTAAGTGAGCTCAAGCTTGATTAGGTTAGGGGCTGAATTGAGTTGAAAATGGAATCAAATAATTGAGTTGATTCAAGTGAATTAAATGAGTGAGTTGAGCTAAAATGATGAATTGGGTTACATGAGTTGAATGGAAGTTAATGGGATTTTAGTCTCAAGTGAGTGGAGTGGGAAAGTGGAGAGATGCACCTCATGAGACCCAAGATAAGGTTACAGTTGGAAGTGGGGGAGTTTCATCGCATGGGATGAAACTCCAAAGGTGCATTAATGAAGAAGTTGAAGGGCTGTGATGTTACACAAGCTTGCACAAGCATACACGTTGGAAGCATGGGAGGGTTTCCATCTCAAGATGGAGACCCAAGAGACACACGTTGGGAGTGTTTCATCTCAAGGATGGAACCTCCAAAAGAGACTTGAATGAGGGAGGTGAAAGGACATGAGAGTTACCAAGGGGTGTCACCAAAGGACACCACCTTTGGCCAACCCTCATTAACCAAGAAAAGGAGTCTTATTTCAAATCACTCTCTCCCTCTCTCCCTTGGCCGTCCCTACCTCACAAGAGCAAGGAAAAATGTGGTATTCTCATGTCACTCTCTTCCTCTCTTGGTCGGCCAGCAACCTAAGAGAAAGAAGACCAAACATTTGGAGAATTTTATCTCATTTTCTCCCTCTCTCTCAAATCTATACCTTAGCCGAACCACTTTTGGAGGAGTTATATAATCAAGATCATCTTCGGCCAAAGAATCAAGAGGAAGGAAGGCTAAGGAAGGGAAGGAACAAGCCGGAGTGAAGATCAAATTGGAGGAGTCGCGGAATTAGTAAGTGCACCATAACCATTTGTTAAATAAAATTGGATAAGGAAACATGATTCGGCCATTGTATGGCCGAACCTATCAAAGGTTTAAATTATGGATAGTGATATTTAAAAAGGGTAGAACATGGATCATAGGGTTCGGCCACTTTGGATGGCCGAACCCCATGAAAAGACTTGGTAATTTTTATGGTTTTTGAGAGATAAAAACCATACCATGTTATGAAGATTTTAAAGGGTTTTATATGGAGACAAGGTTAATGTTTGGGTCGGCTATTGCATGGCTGAATCATATTGTTTTTATGGCTAAGTTGCTAAGTATAAACCTTGGATAATTATTGGAAGGTTTGAAACAAGAAAACCATAGGGTTCGACTATGTGTATGGCCGAACCCCATGGACTATTTTATGGGTTAATTGGAGTAAGAATATGGTTAGAAATTATTAATAGTTCTATGATGTTTTAAAGAGTTTAACATAGATGGAAAATGATGGACTTGGATGTTTATTGTTTATCAAAAGGAATGGCAAAGAGGAGCACCAAAACCAAAGGGGTGAGTTCGGCCATGGTGTATGGCTGAACCCCACCAAGTGCTATGTATGGTGTTTTGTTTTAAAAGGTCTAAAAATATTCAAATGGATTGGTAGTTAGTCATATGTATGAAGGATTAAAGGACCAAATTTGAGATGGTGAGGTTCGGCCATGTTGTATGGCTGAACCCCACTAAGGTGGATTTGTTATGGACATTGGTTATTAAGCAAAATTAAACATTGGTTAGGTTAGTGGCAATATTGTAAATAAGGAATGAAATGATCAAAGGACTTGAAAGAGAGGTCAAAACCAAAATAGTGAGGTTCGGCCATGTTGTATGGCCAAACCCCACCAAGGTGTATTTGGTAGATTGAGGTTTTTAAATAAGCTAATTGGATGGCATTGATCCAAAACAAAGAAAGATCAAATTCAAAGTGGGTGAGGTTCGGTCATGGGGTATGGCCGAACCCCACAAGGTGTTTTGTTTGGTTTTGGACTTAGTTAGAAATCAAATGGTATAGGTATTGACTTATTGACATGAAATAAGGTAACGAGATCTCACAGGTGGGACGCGATCGTGAGCGGTTGCCGAATTAAGAAGGAAATGACACTTGAGTGGTCTTTTGGTAGGATTCCTACGTCATTGAAACCATGGATATGTATTATGTACTTATGATGATTTTATTTCATGTTTGATAAGTTATTTTGGTATCAAACAATATGTTGCAATTATGGGATTTTCATGCCATGTTTTGTAATATTCTAAAGCATGTTGGCATTTGCATCTCATGCATGGCATGGGAGGGATAGAATGTAACCGGAGACCCATGCTCCGTCGGGGCGTCCGTAAGTCGTGATGGGTATTTTAACCGGGGACCCACACTTCGTCGGGGCGTCGGTAAAGCACTAGTGGGGGATACCTTGATGAGGAGAATTCCATCAAGAGGATACTATGTATGATACCTTGATGATGAGAATCCCATCAAGAGGATACTATGTATGAAGACCCTGGTCATGGGCATTCCATCAAGGGATACCTTGATGAGGAGAATTCCATCAAGAGGATACTATGAGTTTGTGATGGGTGGGACTCATTGCATATGATAGCATGGCATGGCATTGAATCGGCATGATTATGATCTTTATTATCATGCAAGGTTTCTGGTTTTTATCTGTATGATTGGATATTTATTATCATATACTGTTTTGGATATGATGCTTTACAAGTATGATATGGTATATTATATCTGGATTTTATATATTAACCCATGTGTTAGCCCTAATTGGAATACCTACTGGGCGCATTAGTCTAACGCCCTACTTCTACCCTAGTTGATGACACAGGAAGGGAACAGAACGAGGACGTGATTGGAGCCAAGCTTAGGAGCTTGGATGATTAAGCTATATGTTGTTTATGTTATTCGGAATTGTAATAACGTAGTTTTATTTGCTATCGATTGGATGGTTAATGTTTGGATATTTAAGTTATGATAATTATTATTAAGTGTTGGACTACTTTGCTATCTAAACTGGAATAGGATTGTTATCCTATTGTTATTTCGCATATATGATTTATTCCGCAAGTTAACTTGAGTACGTGTGAACCATTTTAGTGGACTTGGTCCACGCACACATATGGTTGGCCAGTTAAGGGTCGGGCTTTGGAAGCTCGGACTTAGTTCTCGTCGTGACATTCCACTCTTATCACTTGTTATAATATAGACTTTGATTTCGAGTGAAAAGGGCGGGGTGTTACACACTGTCCACTGTCCACTACCCACTGTCCACTGTCCCCTGTCCACTATCCACCAAAACTCACTAGTGGGGTTCGGCCATACAATATGGCTTAACCTCACACTTTGGTTTTGAGCCCCTTTTTAACCCTTGTTTTATTTTAAACAAAATGGGTCCAACATCATCCATCTTTTGATTTATTAATCCAATCACATAAGTTAATCATTTAACAACCTAAGTCCATAAAGATATCACCTTCATCATGCACCTAGGTTCATGAAAAGCCCTTCATGGGGTTGGGCCATGTTGGTTCCTTATTTTGTCATTTCTCATCTTAGCCACCATTCATTTTCATAGTTAATCACCTAACTTGTTTACACATAACTTAGGTCCATGAATGATTTATTAACATAAACATAGATCCACAATAAATCCCTCCATTTCTTAGCTTGATCATTCATCCTTTAAACAAGCATTGATCTACCAAATAATCCATCAAAATGGTTCATGGGGTTCGGCCATGTTCCTTGTTTCCATTTTTCCATGGTCTAAATGCATGTAAATCCATCAATATTCCTCCATCACTTTCATCCTTTAAAACCGTTTAAAATCACTAACATTACATCTATCCTTTTCATCCTTTAAAAACCCATTAAAATTAATAATCTACTTCCATGGGGTTCGGCCATACAACATGGCTGAACCCTTTGGTTCATCTTTTCCTCTTAAAAATCACATCCCCATGTTTAGATCATTTGATGGGGTTCGGTCATACATCGTGGCCGAAGGTCATCCAATCCCTTTTGAATTCTCAATGGTCCTTATACATAACAATCTAGGGTTTTGTCCATTTTTCCATGTCATTCCTTCGATGGATTTTGAATCCATGGCCCATAACATTTTGGCCAACCACTTTTAAGTTTATAAATCTTGTTAAGTACTATTTATCGATTCCGCGACTCCTCCGATCTTCTTTCGTTCCTTGGTCTTTTCTTTCTCCTCCTTGATCTTCTTTCGTTCCTTAGTCTTTTCTTTCTTCCTCGTGATCTTCGGCCAAAGAGTGGTGCTTGATTAAGACGAAAACCCTAAGAGTGGGTTCGGCCAAGGAGAAGGTTTGAGAGAGGGAGAGGAGGAGAGAATGGGAGAGAACTCTGAGTGTTTTCTTTGCTTGTGAGAGGATGGCCAAGGGAGAGCTTGAGAGAGAGAGAGGGAGATGAGAAGAAGAAAAGAAATCTCTTGGTTGTGAAGAGATGGATCGGCCAAGGTGTGTGTCTCTTCGGTTATGCCCCTTTGTAACAACCAAAACCCTTCACCTCTCTTATTAATGTTTCCTTTGGAGTTTCATCCCATGAGATGAAACTCTCCACCTCCCCAACGTTTGTCCCTTGGTCTTCATCATGGCATCCATTCATCTCCAATGTGTGTCCCTTGGGTTTCCACCATGAGATGGAAACCCTCCATGTTCCCACTCCACTCACTTCAATTCAACTCAACTCAACTTAAATGAACTCATTTTCTATAACGCCCGGCCCTTTTTCACTCGCTTTCCGAAAATCAGAGTCTATTTTTTTTTTTGAAATAGGAGAGTGAGAGAGGGCACGGACGCCACGACGCAAGTTAAGTTCGAGCTTCTAAAGCCCGACCCTTAACTGGCCAACCCCACGCGTGCGCGGAGCTAAGTCCACGAGAACGGTTCACGTGTAGGAAGTAAGCTTGTGGATTACGATTATTGCGGAACATGATAATGGAGTCTATCCTACCGGTTTTTTTAGATAGAAGGGAAGATACAACATTGAATTTACCAAAATGCCCCTATGTTCATGATTATATCACAAAATGTATCGTCCATAAGTAACGTCCAAAACCATCGCAAGAAACGTAAATTTATACAACCCGACAAGCTAAGTTACTTTAAAATTACATCTCCAAAATGTAAACATAATATAAACTATGACTGCACTTTCCAAGCTCCTAAGCTTGGCCTCCGGTATGTCCACCGCTTCCTGCCTCTCATGTGTCATCAGCTAGGGTAGAAGTAGGGCGTTAGTCAACGCGCCCAGTAGGACTCCGAGTAGGGCTAGCACATGGATTAGTGATACACACATACCGATAACATAAAATACAACAAAATAAGTATGTGATGAATGTTATGTCATGGGTACTTATGTCATGTGTCCCACCCATTATCCGTATGATCATACAATATCCTGTTCCCCATGCTTGCTTCTCGGTCGCCTCGACGGAGCATGGACTCCGGTTATAGCCCTCAGGCTATCCCCATGTCTGATTCTCGGTCGCCCCGACGGAGCATGGACTCCGGTTATAGCCCTCAGGCAATCCCCATGTCTGATTCTCGGTCGCCCCGACGGAGCATGGACTCGGTTATAGCCCTCAGGCAATCCCCATGTCTGATTCTCGGTAGCCCCGACGGAGCATGGACTCCGGTTTGTTTATTTTTTTCTGCCCATGCCATGCATGAGATGTAGGTGCATTATGCTATGTAGTATATAGATAGACCATATTCAATATACCATACATAGTCATATGATGCATAATATTAAAATATAATCCATGATACTATCATATAATTCATAAGTTAAAACTCATCATAGTGCAAGTCCCATAAATCATAAATTAAAATCATAAATCCATAATAAGCCAAGTAAAAATAATTTAAAACACCATCACATATCCATCGCTTACAAAAAGGTAGGAATCCTACCGAATACGGTGTCGCGTTCCGTTACGCTTCCCGTTCGATAATCCGGTCGCCGATCGCATACCGTTTACGACGTCCGATACCTTATTACATTTACCGAATTAGTCCCTACGTTATCCATGATTCAGTTCATAATTGATCCATCTACTTAGACTCATTAATGGTCATTAATTATGTTACAAATTTATCGAAAATCAGCCCTTTAACTTAGCCTCATTTTTCGTGGTTTAAAACACATACATAAACCCGATTTTTGGCCAATTTAGATATTTCCAATTTGCGGCCTAAAATGCAGCAACTAATCGCTTCACTTAACCATTCACAAAATATCCGATTTTTTTATGTCTAATCCCTATAGGGTTTGGCCATGGTACATGGCCGAACCCATGGTTCTTCAATGTGGCCACTTATTACGGTTTTGCCACTCTTTTTCCATGGTAAATCATCCATTCATTTATGTGCATTCTAAGTCCAAGATTCATCCATACTTAGGTCCATTCAATCATGACCTAGCATCATAAAATCAGCCACCTAATATTTAATTTAAAAAAGAAACATTTACTCCCACACCTAATTCCACATTTTGGCCTAAGGTGTGGCCCACATATCATGGCCTCCAAATGGGTCATGGGTTCGGCCATACACCATGGCCGAACCCATGGTGCCTACTTTCCATTCCCTTGGGTCCATTTTACTCCCTTTAATCCAATCTCAAATGAATTTAATTTATCCATTCAAGTCCCCATTTTCATTCCATTTAAAACCTCACATATCATTTTTTATAAATCCATTAAAATCTAGCATTCTTCTACATCATTTTCCATTTATTAAAAATTCACTAATCACTACCCTAAGGTTCACCATTTTCAAAGACTAGGTTTTGTCCCAAAATAATCCAATTTTAAAATCACAAATCTTCATTCTTTTTGGCCCTTTAAAACAAACTCCTAGGCATTGATACATGCATTAACCTTAGCCTAAAATTGATCAAAATTTGGGTCATGGGTTCGGCCATACACCATGGCCGAACCCATGATGTTTCTTTCCCCATTTTTCTTGGTTTCATTTACCCATTTAAACATACCTCTAATGAAAATTAAATCATCCATTTAAATCACCAACATCACATATCATACTTGAAACATCCATACAATCTATCCATTTTTCTTAACCAATTTCTATACTTTCCCATCATAAAAAAATTTATTAAATACCACCAATCATTTCCTCATTACCTCCATAATTCAAACTTATTTACTCCACCACTTCCATCTTTTAGCACCCATTTGAAAATCACATACCATACTCAAAATTTTCAAATTTTAGAAAACATCAACCATTGAGCATCTAAGGGTCCTAATCCTCATAGATCACTAAATCATCACCATTTAAATCACTTGAAAACTAAATATCATAAATCCTTCTCCACCATTTTAAACCTTCAAACCTTAATTAAATTACCCATCATTCACCATGGGGTTCGGCCATGCTACATGGTCGAACCCTATGGTCATCCATTCATTTAATCTATCTCTCTCTAAGTTTATCCATTTCTTAATCTTCCATTGATGGATCTTAGATCCAAGGCCCATGATGTTTTTGGCCATTATCTAATAAATGGATTCCCTTTTTAACCATAAACAAAAATCTAAACTCTTGTTTAGAAATACTTACTGATCCGACGGCTCCTCCGGTCTTTGTCGCTCCCGTCAACTTCCTTGGCCTCCCTTCTCCCTCTTCTTGATCTTTGATCGGCTAGATGTGCTTGATCAATGGTGGGACATGTTTGGATAGGATAAGGTAGGACTAGGTTTGAGAGAGGGGAAGAGGGGAAGATGATGGAAAACAAGATCTTAGCCTTTGATCTTGAGGGGATGGACCAAGACTTGCTCTCTCCTTCTCTTTTCTTCTCTTCTTCTTCTAAGTTCTTTTCTCTTTTCTTTTGCAAGGTGGAGGGACATTTTTTGTGTGTGTGAGGAGGGATGGAGAGAGAGAAAATGGAAATGGAGACAATGAGATGAAGTCTCATCTTTTGGTTACCTAAGTCAAACTTCACATTAACTCCTCACCAACCAATATGCATTAATGGTGGTGGTTGGGATAAAACCACCCCCTTTAGCCCATGGTTTCATTTTGTGTTTTCTTGAAGTGGTTTGTGTTTGTTGGAGTGGTTTTGACCATTTGACCATTTAATTTTAGTTTAATTAACTTAGATCAATTTGATCCCTAGGTTAATTTAATTAATCACTTCCCACTTAATTTAATCTCATTAAATTCCCTCTAAGATCCACCCAAGGTTGGTCAACCATGGTGGTCGGCCCCACTATTCTTGGGTCCACACGCCACCTCACTTGGTGAGGTGGTGGTGGGCCCATTGGCCATGTTACCTTGGTCAATTTATTACCTAACTTGGGTGATTTAAATTTTTTAAATGTATCCTTCTTATTGGATCACCATTGGGCCCATGGCCCAATTAAATTTTGTCTTACCCATTTACCTTAGGGCTTAGCTACCTTGGCCCATTGGGTCCCATATGGCTCTTTGACCCAAATTGACTATCTTGACCCAATTACTTACCATTGACCAATTAAATGAATTAATTCTAATTCATGGTCTATTGGGTAATCATTGGGCCCATGGCCCAATTAGATTCCCTCTTTGCCCACTTACTTTAGGGTTGGAACCTATTATTTTAATCCATTGGGCCCCACATGGCTATCGGGCCCCCTTTGACCATCATTGACCCGTTTGGTCCTCATTGAGTCATTAAATGGATTTCATCCAATCCATGGCCCAATTGGGCTATCCTTGGGCCATTGTCCCAAAATTTGGTCCATTTGGCATTTTATTATATCAAACTTCAAATTAAAATGAATAAATGCCAATATATATATTTATCAAAAATTCGGGTTATTACATTTTCCAACTCATGCACTTGAACTCAACATTAATAAATTCTCAACTCATGTGAATTCACTTTCCAACTCAAGCATTATTTATCCCACTTGAACTCATTCATCAACTCAACTCTATTGAACTCACCCATGGTTGACGTAGTCAACCATGGCTTAGCCGACCATAAATGTTACCTTAGCCACTTGCCATTTCATTTACATGCCACCTCACTTGATGAGGTGGAGCTACACTTGAATCTTAATTGGGTATTTTGACCCAATTAAGTTAATCTTGCCCATTTATTTCAGTTGAACCTTATCCATAACCAGTTGGGTCTTAATTTAACAATTGACCCAACTCCTTACCCATCTAAGGTCCATCTCCATTATTTAATTTCAAATTTCATTAATTCACAAATTAAATGGACAATTTCCATATATATTCATGAAATGAAAATCCGGGGTGTTACAGTTTTAGACCATTGGTGAATAATCTCCATGGATAATTTCAAGCGACCATTTTGAAAATCCAAGAGAACTTTTCGTAGGTGTTTGCCCCCAATTGGATTGGGGGATTGATTAATATTTGTATATCGCCCGCCTGCAAAAAATTATCAATCTACCATTATCTGATACCGTCAGTTATCTGATATATGCACGGTTTCCAAAATATCGGCTGCATGTCCAAAATGATCATCAATAAATTTGATAGTTCAACTGCTGGCCTGTAACGCCCCACCATTTTTCACTATGCTTCCCGAAAATCAGAGTCTATTTTTTTTTTTTAAATAAAGAGTGAGATAAAGAGGGGGACGTCACGATGCGAGCTAAGTCCGAACTTCTAAAGTCCGACCCTTAACTGGCCAACCCTATGTGTGCATGGACTAAGTCCATGAAAAACGGTTCACACATAACAATATAAACATGCGGATTAAAAATCATAACTGCAGAATTATAAGAGAACCTAATTCTATTCCATTTTAGATAGAAATGTACTTCAAGTCTTTAATCAATAATTAACATTTTAACGCCCCGCCCTCTCCGAGACAAATAATCAGAGTCTATTTTTTTTTTTAAAAAACATAAACATTGGAAGAGAGCGGGTGGCGTCACGACGCGAGTTAAGTTCAGACTACTAAATTCTGAACCTTAACTGGCCACCCATGTATACATGGACTAAACCATGAAAGATAATGCACACATGGAACTAAACAATGACTTGCGGAATAAACTAGATCAACTGCGGAAATAGAATGAATAGATAGCAAGTAACAGTCTCAACTAATACTTAACATAAACAACCATCCATAGTTAATAACCTAATCAAACCATAGCAAAGTATTAACTTATTACATGTCCACAAGCTATACTTCAAATGACAGTAAATAAAGAAGTCCATTTCAACATTTCAAGCACTTAGGCCTGGCTCCCCTCCCGGTCATCGACCTTCTCTTTCCCCTTCCTTGTACCTGCATTCTCCTCTGAGGATAGAATTAGAGCGTTAGATCAACGCGCCCAGTAGGTTCCGAATCAGGGCTACCACATGGTTAGCTTGGAAAACATGCATATATCAAATATATGATTATCAAAAACAGGTAAAACAATGCTATTAAATATGCACATGCAATGAGTCTCTCCCAACATGCACATTCATAGCCATCACTTGACGTGCCTCGCACCGTCAAGGTAAATCACAATAACATTTCTCCTGGCGAGACCTGCATCACCTAAGGAGACCAATGTATTTCTCAGTATCCTGACATTTCTCCTGGCGGGACCTGCATCGCCTAAGGAGAACAATGTCCTATCATCATCATAATTCATCACCGGAGAGTGGGCTCCAGGTTTCACAATCTTCATCCCATGCCATGCATGAGATGTCAATGCATTGTATATCATTTGTAAACACATAGTATATCATTCAAAACCACATAAAATAAACAAGAGTCTCATAAACAAAACTAGGATAAAACAGTGGTTACAAGTAGGTAGGAAACCTACTGAAGATTCACTTCAGTATTTGATCTTTCTTTAGCGTCACCCGGTCACGACTCGCACGTCGTTCAACTTTCGGTACCTTGTCCATATAACAATCAGTAAATCATACTATCATTTACTTATTCATTCACATCTAAGACCCAACCACATCATGTGGGGTTCGGCCATGCCCATGGCCGAACATCACCAACTTAGGATTTAACCTTTTAAAACTACCGATCCCTTCCATGTAATGGATCCACACCAAAACCTATTGTCATGATCCATGATCTTTACATTTGAAACCTTTTAATTCAATACAAACCTTCCACACAAAATACTCCATATGAAGTGGTCCATTTAACCCATACCATGATCCATGGGGTTCGGCCCTATACATGGCCGAACCCTATGGTTCACTTGGTCCAATAATCACCATGATTACTCATGGTTTTAACATGCTAATTCAACCATGAATAATACATGGTTCAGCCGCATATTAATCAACCAAAAACAGTAACCAAGTATTCCATTAATTGCCATAAGAACACCATAACTTTATATGGTTTTTATCTCACAAAACCATCAAATACTTTCATGGAAATGTCATACCATTTCATGGGGTTCGGCCAACCCAATTGGCTGAACCTCATGGCCTATGGTTTAGATCCTTTTTTTTGTCAAATAAATATCTTTATTTAAAACACATAAGCTCTCCACAATTGATATGATTTCCATCTTCTTGAAAGCCATACCAAACAATCAAATACTTACATGTGGTTCGGCCATCCAAGGTGGCCGAAACCTATGTCCATGTTTTGGTCCTCTTAAACATGTTTTAGGTCTCATTTAGACATATGGTAATCAGTATAATGTTACCATGTTTTTACCCTTCAAAACCATCCAAATAAGTCCATCACTTTGTATGGTTTCCATTTTGTAAAACTCAATCCAAATAACCATAATACTTCATGGGATTCGGCCATTCAAGATGGCCGATTCCAATGGTCCATTTCATCAATTTAAATCTATGATTTAGACCCATGATACCTTCAGTCCTTATGTCATTCAAATCCATGTTTTTAACCCTCTTTAAAACATGCATTTGAATCTTAAAGAAACATCATAAACAGTCCACAAAACTTCATGGTTTTTATGTTTCAAAAACATCAAAACCACCCAATCTTTTACATGGGGTTCGGCCCTCCATGGTGGCCGAACTCTATGACCTTTGGTTTTGAATTTCTTAATCATTCATCTAGGCCTAAATCAAACTTCCATATTTATGTTTTAACCTTTTTAAAACATACACTTTAAATCTAATAAAACATCTAAAAACAGTCCCATACTTGTATGGTTTTAAATTCCAAAAACCATCCAAATCAAATCCACATTTTTCATGGGGTTTCGGCCAACCAAGCTGGCCGAACCTAATGGCATATTTTCTTGTCCTTTTAAACCATCTAATCCCAGGTTTAGACCTATGAAAAATTCGGCCATACATGACCAAATTATGTCATCCAGATTTTATAACTTCAAGCTCTTTATTAAACCAAACACTTAAGTAAAAACTTACCAAACCTCCTTGCTCTTAATCTTTACTTCCAGTCCTTTTTTGCCTTCTTTCCTTTGCTGTTTATGCTTGATTAACTGGTGCCAAAACCTCTGCTATTCAGCCAAGAAAAATGAACTTGAAGAGAGGGAGAGAGAGATGGGAATTTCTTGGATTTTCAATGTGAAAATCGGCCAAGAAAGGTAACCTTTTCCTTTTGTAGGTTCAGTCCCAATTTCCATTCATTTCCCTCATTTAATCTTGCCAAAACTGATAGGGTATTGGGTGTCATTCAAGACACCCCCTCACCCAAATGGTGCAACCTTTCATTTCAGCCCATGCATCTCATGAGATGAGATGCATGCCGCCCAAGCTTGGTGTCCCTTGGCTTTGCCAAGGCACCTCTTCACTCTCAACGGCTGGGATTGATTCTCCAAGAGTTATGTGTGATTAGCAATACCTTTCCACTTCCTCTTGACTCACTTAACTCATGATATTTTTATTCTAACCCAACTCATCCAACTCATCACGTTTAATGCACCAAGTTTGAGTCAACTCTTTTCTTAAATCAAACTCACTCCAAATCAATCCAACTCAATTTGAATTAATTCACACTTGAGTTCATCTGAGGGCCCACACGGTCATCCGTGGTCAACTTGGTCAACCCGACCCATTGGATCCCCAATCAGCCCCTTGACCCGTTTTGACAACATGACCCATTCATGGGCTGATTTTGCCATTTTTAATTGGTTTTCACTTGTGCATCAAGCCTACCCATTTTTTCTATACTTGGTTTCCAATCAGTTCAGTTTGACCCCATTTAATTTGAGCTTACACAATGGTCAAATCATCCATTATGACACATTGGGTCCAATTGGGCCCTTTGACCCATTTAGCCATTTTCGACCCAATTGATGTTCATTACCCATCCAATCAAACTTGACATTTATAATGTGCTCATATGACCTTAATTTGAGAAATGGGCCCCACCATTTCCTTATTTGACCTCACAAAATAATTAATTTAACAAACCAGGGGCATTTTTGTAATTATCCACTTCATTGAGAAATTGGGGTGTTACAAACATAACATAATTATCCAACTAAACATCCAACCATAGCAAATTATCTAAATTATTACATGCCCGAAGCTAGTTACTCAAATTACAAGTCCGTGAGTATCTTAAGCAAAATAAAACTAAAAGCATCCAAGCTCCTATGCTTGGCCCTAAAGCATCCAAGCTCCTATGCTTGGCCCTTTTCCCGTTCATCGTTCCCCTCGTTTCCTGTATCATCCACTAGGGTAGAAGTAGGGCGTTAGAACAACGTGCCCAGTAGGTATTCCATTTAGGGCTAACACATGGTTAGTACAAAACATATATAATAATATAATAATGTCAAAAACCATATAAAACATGCCATGTCATGATGTCAAATGCAATGAGTCCCACCCATCACAAGTACATATAAGTACCCCCACATAGGTCTTTCGGACGCCCCGACGGAGTGTGGCCCCTCCAGTTTCTTCTTGATGGAAAAGCACATCAAGGTATCCCACATAGGTTTTTCGGATGCCCCGACAGAGTGTGGCCCCTCCGGACCCCATGCCATGCATGAGATGCTAATGAAACGATTGTAAACATAGCATTAAAACTTCGCAATTGAAAACATATCTTTTACAACGTAAATGCATCAGATTAAGATGAAAACATTGTACATAAATCCATGGTTTCAAAGAGGTAGAATCCTACCAAAGACCACTATAGTGTCCTTGCGCTTTCGTCCGGTAACCGCTCACGATCGTACACACCTTGTGACGTCCCGTTACCTTATAATATATCAATCAATTAAAACCATGTCCCATTTGATTTACAATAATGTCCAAGTTCCCCCTGCACACAACCTTGTGGAGTTTGGCCATACACCATGGCCGAACCTCACTTACTAGGTTTTAGTCCCTCCTTTGGTTTATTAATCAATAACCCCTAAGTTAATCATTTAATCACTTAGTCCACAAAATACACCTTAGTGGGGTTCGGCCATACAACATGGCCGAACCTCACCATCTTGGTTTTGTGCCCTTCTTTGGGGTCCTTGATCTTATAAATTAAATCATCTAACATTGGTAACCACTTAAATCCATAAAATCATTCCTCATGGGGTTCGGCCATACACCATGGCCGAACCCATGATCTTTCATTTTTTTATCCATATTTACATTTTTGCCATTATTTCCATCATTGTCTCTCCATTAGTCCAATCACTATATTAAGTCCATAACCGATCCATAATATTGCTCCATAAACGATCCATTAACCGTGACATAAAACCCCATATGACTCATTAAGTTAGTTCATGGGGTTCGTCCATACATCATGGCTGAACCCATGATATCATTGTTCCATCCTCCTTCTTAATTTATTTACAATAATAAATCCATAATTGACCCATAAAATTGCTTCATGGGGTTCGGCCATATACCATGGCCGAACCCTATGATGTCTAACTTTCCAATTTCTCCATTGCATCATTTTGATCCCTTTAAAGTCCTTAATTTCTTTCCATGGGGTCGGCCATACACAATGGCCGGACCCTATGGTTCCTTATTTTCTTTAAAATATCATACCACCAAGATTAAGTCCTTTGGTGGTTCTTATACATATATCCATTTTGGAACAGCCCCGCCCTTTTTCATTCGCTTTCCCTTTCCCAAAATCAGAGTCTATTTTTTTATAAAACAAAGAGTGATAGAGAGCGGGACAACATGACGCGAACTAAGTCCGAACTTCTAAAATCCGACCCTTAATTGGCCAACCCTATGTGTGCATGGACTAAGTCCATGAAAACGGTTCACACATAACAATATAAACATGCGGAATTATAATAGAACCTAGTTCTATTCATTTCAGATAGCAAAGTACGTCAAGTCCTTAATCATGATTAACATAACGTAGTTATCCAATAAACATCCAACCATAGCAAATATTATCTAAGTTATTACATCCTGAATTCTAGATACTCAAAATACAAGTCCATGAGTATCTTAATCAAAACATAAAATAAAGCATCCAAGCTCCTATGATTGGCCCTCCTCGCCTTCACCGTTCCCCTTGTTTCCTGTAGCATCCACTAGGGTAGAAGTAGGGCGTTAGAACAACGCGCCCAGTAGGTATTCCAGTTAGGGCTAACATATGGTTAGTACAAAACATAAATAATAATATCATAATGTCAAAAACCATATAAACCATGCCATGTCGTGATGTCAAATGCAATGAGTCCCACCCATCACAAGTACATATAAGTACCCCCACAAAGGTCTTTCAGACGCCCCGACGGAGTGTGGCCCCTCCGGTTTCTTCTTGACGGAAAAGCACATTAAGGTATCCGACATAGGTCTTTCGGATGCCCAGACGGAGTGTGGCCCCTCCGGTTTCTTCTTGATGGAAAAACACATCAAGGTATCCCACATAGGCTGTTCGGACGCCCCGACGGAGTGTGGCCCCTCCAGTTACATATCCTTCATCCTATGTCATGCATGAGATGCTAATGAAACACATGCTATTTAATAATATAAACATAGCATTTAAAACCCACATTTGAAACATATCCTTCACAAAGTAAATTCATCAAAATAAGATAAGAAACATTGTACATAAACCCATGGTTTCAAAGAGGTGGAATCCTACCAAAGCGCTTTCGTCCGATAACCGTTCACTATCGTACACACCTGTTGAGGTCCCGTTACCTTATAATATATCAATCAATTAAAACCATGTCCCATTTGATTTACCATAAAGTCCAAGTCCATAAAACATTCCTCATGGGGTTCGGCCATACACCATGGCCGAACCCATGATCTTTCATTTTTACTTATATTTACAACAATGTCATTCATACCACTTCATTCATTTACCGATTCTGTGACTCCTCCGGTTTTCCTTCGCTCCTAATTTGTTCTTCCGATCCTTTCCTTCCTTAGCCTCTTCCTCCTTTCTTCTTACTTCTTTGGCCGAGAGTGAGACTTGAGAGAGAAAGGGAGAGTTCGGCCTTGAGTGTGTATGCCGTGCGCCCCTTGCTACCTCTCTTTTATAATTTCTTTCACTCGGTCCTATCTTGCTGAAATAGCAATTGCCGTGCATATGCTTCCCACTTTGGAGAGTCCTTTAGTTTAGCAATTTCCCTAGTATTGCTCCTAACAAGGAAAGGACTCCTTTTAAAGAGATTCTAGCACATCATGCGCATATCTCATATGCGGCCAAGCAACCTTCTTTATTTAGCAATCCCCTAGTTTCACTCTTAACCAAGTAAAAGACCCCTTTTTAAAGAGATTCTAGCGCATCATCATGATTGTGCAAATCTCCTATACGGCCTAAGCAATCTTTATTTAATTTTAGACATCTTCTTTATTTGGATTAGGCAATTGGATGGCTTTGCCTAATCCAACTCATCTAGGCGTGTTGCCCATTTTGGACAAACCTTGGTCGACTAACCTCCTTGATTTTTGTATGCGTGTGTCCCTTGTTTATAGATATTGCGTTACCATTTTAATTCAGCCCATTTAATTAGGCTTGAACCCACTTGGTGGTCAACCAAGTTAACCACGACCCACGGGGTCCCGATTGAGCATTTTGACCCAAATAGCAACATTGACCCAATTAAATGTGTCTTACCCATTTACTTTAAATTGAACCTTAGTACCATAACTGTTGGGTCCTAATTGGGCCATTGACCCAACACCTTACCCATCTAAGGTTCATATCCGTTAATTCATTATTAAAATGGAAATTTCCGTAAATATTGATAATATTGAATTCCGAAGTGTTACAGTTTGTAACAGAGTAGCATACATTGTTCTAATTAGTAACAAAGAAACAGAAAATTGATACACCACTTAGGCATGGATTGATTATCTATTTATCGGGTATCTCTAGATTGTTCTAGGAGACGGGTATTTGATCTATTACCCGTCGGGAAAGCCTTTAGTGAGAAGTTGAGCCTTTCTCCTAGACCTTGTATGATACGTCGAGAGTTTTTTGGTCAAGTGGGCAATATGGATTGGGAGAATTCAGAATCTTTAAATGTGAAGATGCCTAGGTTAGTGTATGATTTTTCAGATGTGTTGACAGAGCTACCACCCCATAGAGATGTTGAGTTTTCTATCGATCTACTCCCTGGTACTTGTCTTATTTCTATACCTCCATATAGAATGCCACCAGTTGACTTAGTAGAATGGAGGAATTAGTTGGACAAATTGACAAAGGTTGGTTTCATCCGATAAAGTGTGTCTCCTTCGGGCACACCAGCTCTCTTTGTTAAGAAAAAGGATGGATCAATGAGACTTTGCATTGACTAGAGGCAGTTGAACAAGGTCACCATAAAGAATAAGTATCCACTCCCTTGGATTAGTGGTTTGTTTGATTAGTTGAGAGGATCCAGATACTTCTCTAAGATTGATCATCAGTCTCGATATCTCCAATTGAGGGTTAGAGAATGTTATATAGAGAATACTACTTTTTGCACCAGGTTTGGTCATTTCGTGATGCCATATCAAGTAACTAATACTCCTGAGACATTCATGGATCTTCTGAACAAAATCTTCAGACCATACCTGGATCAGTTTGTGGAAGTCTTTATTGATGACATATTGATTTATTCATAGAGTGAAGAAGACCATATTGATAGGCCCCATGTCTTGAATCTTGGTGGTTGTAAGAGGATCTCTGATTCGTTAATATTGGATATGTCGAGATGAGGGGATATTTTGGGCATGGATTGGAGATTCACCCATCTAATCTTTAAAATTGTTTACGGTCGTGGGTATCTGGTTGTTCACCCGCAGGAGGTGAGTTGTTGAGAGATTGAGTTTCCCTTTTGGGCCATGTTTGAAGACTTAACGTTGGAGTGCTAAATGACGAATATTGGAATTTATTAATTTAGTTGAGAAACGATAAATTTCGTTTGAGTTATGGTGTGTTTAGAGACCCATAATACTTGAGTTTAGGAAATGCATTTACTTGGTGATTTATTTTATTGGTCTATATTGAGACTGTAAAGTTAATTTATTTAAGTCGCGTTATGACTTTTATGTGAATAGAGATGGTTACATGTACTGAGTTACTTTGTTGGCTATTGTTGGACCGATGTGAGATGAGACTAGCTTGGAAATTTTACTTTTGAGTGCGTGTAGGGAATCCAGTATGGCAATGTAGTTATGTTGACATTGTTAGTGGGTCTTTATTGGCATTGTGGATCATTTGCACGCATTTCCAAGATATGAATGTTATGTTAAAGATGTTGGAGATAATTAGCTTATTAATGGTTTCGTTGTGAAATGTGACGAACACTACAAGAATTACCAAGACTAGAGGTAGACAACCTTACCATGTTGTGAGTGGAAAGGTAACCACGTAGGGACTACCGGAGGTGGATGTGAAGGTTTTGTGGTGCAGTGACATATGCGACGATGGAGTGATCGTTAAATGAGTGTGATTGTCTATGTGGATAGGTTTTCGATTTTATGTGTGAGAGATCACAGGCTATATGCGAAATTGAGTAAGTGAATTTTGGTTAACAGATGTAAGGACCCGCCCATTCGACAACCAACAAACGGAGCCTTACACGAATCGAACAAGATCCAACAACGGGAACAACAAAAACCTTGGTTCATTTTTTTTCAACATCTCAAATAACAAATTCCATATAATCAAAGTGCAGAATATTTCAATAATTTAGCCATGTCAAAATAATAACATTCCCTTGTAGGATGAGTCCTCATCAAGTAACAGCATCAAGCAACTAAACCCATAATATCAACTATAAAATAGGAGGTCTAATCTGACAACCACACAACTATAATTAAATCAAAAATAAAGATCTAGAGCTTCCCCAACATACTGTAATAGCCCGGAATTTTTAAATCAATATATATGTGGCTATTATTTATTTTAATAATGGAGATTGGAAATTTGATGGAATAAATGGTGAATGGATCAAAATATGGACAATGGCCCAAGCATGGTCCAATGGACCATGGATTGGATTAAATTCATTAAAATGGTCAATGATGGTTAATTGGGCCAAGGATGGTCAAATTGGGCTCAATACCCATATGGGACCCAATGGGTCAAGATGATTTAAGCTCTAAGGTAAGTGGGTAGGAGGTAAATGTAATTGGGCCATGGGACCAATGGTGATCCAATAAGTGGGAATGGATGGAATGGGTTTAAATCACCTAAGTTGATGTTAATATGATCAAGGTGACATGGCCGAATGGGACCCACCTCCACCTTACCAAGTGAGGTGGCGTGTGGACCAAGGATCGGTGGGGCCGGCCACCATGGTTGAATTGGTCAACCATGGGTGGATACATGGAGGGAATTTATGGAAATGTAATTAGATTAAATAAGAAATAATTAACCTAAGTTAAGGATTTTAATTAATTACATTAATTAAGTTGGTCAAATGGTCAAATGGAAGACCAAAACCACCTTATCACAAGACGCCAAAAATGTTGGCTAAGGTGGTGGTTTATCCCAACCACCACCACTAAGCACATTAGCCCATGTTGGTTGGTGGGAGAAATTAATGGTGGAGTGTAGGTCACTCAACCAAAATGGGATAGATGCATCTCATTTCTCCATCTCTTTCCATCTAACTCTTTCACTCTCTCCCTCTCTTACTCTCTCCAAAACCATCCCACACTAAGGAGGAAAGAAGAAGAAAAACTAAGAAGAGAAGAAGAGAAGAAAGAAGCTCAAACTTGCCCATCACTCCAAGACCAAGACCTTGGGATAGTTTTTCCCATTCTTACTCTCTCTCTCTAATCTACTCCATCATTGGTCGAACCAAGCATTGGAGTTTTTCATTGGGTCAAGCACATCTTGGCCGACCAACAAAGGAGAAGAAGGAGAAAGGAGGCCAAGGAATCCAAGAGGAGAAAGAAAAGTCGGAGGAGTCGTCGGATCTGTAAGTATTTCTAAACAAGAGGTTAGATTTTCTTAAGGTTTAAGATTTGGGGTCCATTTCTTGGATTTAATGATGGCCAAAACATCATGGGCCTTGGATCTCAAATCCATCCAAAGATGAAGTGAAAAATGGACAAAGTGGGTAAATTAGGTTAAGAAAAAATAAAGGATGCTTTAAGGGTATTATGTATTAAAATTTTATTTAAACATGGAGAGGTGATGATTTTTAGAAAGAACCATGGGCCATAGGGTTCGGCCATGTAATATGGCCGAACCCCATGGTAGGTGATTAAATGATTTTAATGAGGTTATAAAGAATGGAAGCCATGGAGGATGAATTATGATTTTAAGGTTTTAATGACTAAATGTAGTGATTTTTATAAGAATTTTAAATGAGGAAATTCATGAAGATGTAAATGGGTTTATGGCCTCAAAAAGGCATAGATGAAGGTGACCCATGAACCATGGGTTCGGCCATGGTGTATGGCCGAACACTATGGTGATGTGTTAGGAATTTAATGGGGTTCTTAATGAATGGAAACCATGGAATATGATTTATGATTTTTAAGATTCTAATGATTAATTGTTAGTGATTTTAAAGAGGTTTTTAAATGAGGAAAAACCATGGAGAGGTTTTATGGATGGAATGTTTTTGAAACCTATGGTTATGTATTGGATGGGGGTAAAAGATGGAAAAACAATGGGGGAATGTTGATAGTTGTAATGGACTCCAATGTAGTTGAGGAGGATGGTTTAAAAGTATGATTTAAACCCCTTCATGGAAGGACTTATGGTGGACCTAAATATTGTGAATAGGTCCAAGAAAAAATGGGAAGAGACATCATGGGTTCGGCCATGGTGTAGGGCCGAACCCCTGACCCAATTTATGAGCCAATTGATGGGCTAAATATGGGGTTATGTATGTGTCTTAATTAATGGGAATTAAGTTAAGATAGTGGCCGATTTTTAATGGTTGTATCTCATGATTGGTGAGTCATTAATGGATCCAAGATTATGGATCAATTATGGGCCTAAGAAGGGAGGAATAAAATGAGAACTTAACTATGGAGGAAGAGTGGCAAAATGGTAATTAAAGGCCAAAAGGAAGAATCATGGGTTCGGCCATGGTACATGGCCGAATCCAATGGAGATTAATCATGGACTTAGGTGTTTTAAAGATAATTTTATGTATGGCTAAATAAAGCCTAGGGTGGCTGGTTTTTAGACTCATGTAATTAAAATAATTAATAGATTAAATGGGATCCACAAACCTAGTTAGTGAGGTTCGGCCATGGGGTATGGCCGAACCCCACTAAGGTATGATTAATGGACTTAAATGGTTAAAAACATGGGCTGATTATTCATATGTAATAAGGTACCGGACATCGCAAGTAGTGCGCGTTTGGGTAACCGGATTCCGTGAACGAAAACGTAAAGGGACGCTAGTCGGTATTCGGTAGGATTCCAACCTTGTTGTAAGCCATGGACAATGTGTGTATGGATGTTTTATTGAATTATTTTGGTAATTCTATGATATGTTTATGATGGATTTTAAGGATATGAATTATATGTAAGACTATGAATTATATTTTAAGGCCATGAATTATATTTTAAGGCCATGAATTATATGATTAGGCTATGAATTATATATATTACATAGCATAATGCATTTACATCTCATGCATGGCATGGGCGGGAAAATAATGAAAATGGAGTCCATACTCCGTCGGGGCGACCGAGAAGTAAACATGGGGATAGCCTGATGTGCTATAACCGGAGTCCATGCTCCGTCGGGGAGACCGAGAAGCAAACATGGGGATATCTTGTTGTGTTGAGATATAACCGGAGTCCATGCTTCGTCGGGGCGACCGAGAAGCAAACATGGGGATATCTTGGTGTGTTGAGATATAACCGGAGTCCATGCTCCGTCGGGGCGACCAAGAAGCAAACATGGGGATATCTTGATGAGGTTTTTTCCATCAAGGGAGATTTTATATATGATTGGAAAAAGGACATTGTACAATGGTTAGGATGATCAGTGGGACTCATGACATAGGCACCCATGGCATGACATTGATTTTATGGTTTTTGTTTGATATTATTCCCTATATGCATTATTATCACTAATCCATGTGTTAGCCCTACTCGGAGTCCTACTGGGCGCGTTTCCTAACGCCTTACTTCTACCCTAGCTGATGATGCAGGAGATGGCAGAATCGAAGGACGAGACAGGGAGCCAGGTGTAGGCGCTTGGGGAAGCGAGCTACTTAGTTTATTTAAAATTTATTTTGGAAATGTAATTTGAGTAGCTTAGCTCGTCGGAATGTAATAATTTAGATTACTTGCTATGTTTTGGATTTTATTTTGGACACTGTGATTTTGAGGTATTTTAGTAATTAAATGAATATATCTTCCCTGCTATCTAAAATCGGTAGGATAGACTCTATTATAATTTTCGCATTTAGTTTATTCCGCAAGCTTACTTCTACGTGTGAACCGTTCTTCGTGGACTTAGTTCCACGTACACGTAGGGTTGGCCAGTTAAGGGCCGGGCTTTAGAAGCTCGGACTTAACTCGTGTCGTGACGGCTCGCGCCCTTTGTCACTTTTTATTTAAAAAAAAAAAATAGACTCTGATTTCAGTGAAAAGGGGCGGGCGTTACACATACAGTTGGAAACAAGAGCACAACTTCCAAAATAATAGTCAAATGTAACTAAATCAAATGGCACTTTTTGTGTCTTACAATCCTCAAATCTCAAATAAATCCTAGAAATTTAATAACAAAACTAGAATCCAATCCAAGAGCTCCAAACGAATCAAAAGCCTATGGTTGAGCTTGACCTGTCTCATTCTCCAAGGAATTTCCTAAAACGTAAGGGGATAAGCTCCATGCCCAGTGAAGAAAACAACCAACAACTACCGACAAATATATCAACTATGCATCTAGAGTTCAACCCAATAGTGAAATCAAAATTGCATTGTAATATTATGATGTGCAATAATGCAACAAATAATGCATTCTCCCAACCCATGCATCTCAATGAGCAATGAACCAATGAATCATGCAAAGCCCAACTCAGCTAATGCGCACCAAATGGTCAATAGTCTAAACGAGTCTGCACAAACGAGTATCCACAGGGGAATGCAAGGAAATTGTGACCGTTAAAAAGCCCAAAACGAGTCTGTAAACCGAGTATCCCCACAGGAGTGCAAGGCTAATGAACCAAACCTAAAATTTCCCAAGTGCTAGAGCCTGATTGTCTAAAAGGGGGGTGAATAGACAATCCCCAAATTTTTTATCTTTTAAAATTCCTTGATTAACAAAAACATAGACACATTGGTGTGCAAATTTGGACTAGCAATCACACACACACATTTAATCAAATATGTAGACAATCGATATATAATGGTTTGGATTAAACAAACCTACATCCACTGTTGGAGTCACCTACTCTTGAGTTATCCCAAATTACTAAGTGGGGAATTACACCCTCACTTATAGTGTAGGACTTTCACCTACACAATCCTAATTTTGAAAGGTTCAACCAACTCCAATCTACATCCTTATCCATCTATGTTTTATAGTGGTTTAATCCAGTGATCTAATCCACTTCACAAATGAAGATTGAAAATGCAAACACAAAGAAACACTTTCCTTTGAAGCTTAGGCTTTGATGAAGTTGTGTTTCTTGAAGAGCTCTCCTTTTGATCTTGTCTGTGATGAACATGTACCTTTGTATGGAGCAATCACAAGATAGGGAGAGGGTTCCTAAGATTTTGGATGTGCAAGTTTAAATCCCAGAACTAGAATTCTTTTTCTCTCTTAATCTCAATCGACAAGGTGATTGGATCTCTAAAAGATTCTCCACAAATGAAGTTTAGAGAGAGTGTGAGGGAGGAGAGGAGTCTCAAGAATTTTCTTCAATTTTTCTCAGCACAAGTGAAAGCTCTTTTTCCCTTAATAAAATTCGAAGCTTAAATAGATAGCTAAAAAATTTTGACCCGGCGATTGATCATCCTCACGACGCATCGTGGTGGTTCAAAAACTTTCTCCACCAATATGACGGTTGCACATTAAATGCAATCCAACGTTTCAAAAACGGTTACTGCATGATTGATAGTAGTGCCACGATTGATCGTAACCATCCATTGCCGATGGATCGTGGGTTGGCAATTGTATCGGCCTAAATCTATCATGTCGTAACAGGTTTGTCACGACAGACCTCAAACAATTCCCAGGACGACGGGTCGTGGTCTCGACGTGTCGGTCCTGTCTTTAGCGATTGGTCGTGCACCAGATATGTCGTGATAGATTCCTCACGAATGTTCTCCGCTTGATGAATGTATCGTCCTGAGCCTGAATTGTATTTTACATGTGTGGTCAAACTAACCTCCAGGCGATTGATCGTGTGGACGATTGATCTGCCCTGTAGCAAATGAATAATTTTTTGAACGATTGATCATCCTGAGATTAGATTGGGTATGACAGTCCTGACCCTTTTTCAAGTTATGTCGATTGATCGTATATCTGATAGATCGGCCATGTCCCAATGATGCATCGTGATGATGATAGTATCGTCCTGAGGCCAAAAATGTTTAACAGACCATTCCAACTAGAACTTTCGTTTTCAAGGACGATGCATCGCTACACCCCGAATGATCGTCAACTGTCCTTGTGATATATCGCCGACACGATGTGTCACCATGACAGTAAAATCAATGGTTTACATATTACGTCCATGTTCTAGTTTTGGTGTTAAACAACAACTTTGCTATGTTAATTATCCAGATGTGTTATCTAAGCCTAAGCAAGGTCATCTAAGGTGTGGGATCCACCTAGAGTCTTCTATGATCAATTTACCTTGAGTGATTACCATACACTTTGATGATCCGTTGAATCTTGAATGAGTACACCCTTTCTAATCCACTGTAGAAGATGTTTTAAAAGAAAATTAAAACACTAAGAAGCACTTGCCTTTGTAGCTCACAACGTGATGTAGGTGCTTCTTGAAGAATCTCCCAATGTTATGTCGGTTGATGACGAAGATGCGCCGAGTATGAGCAATCACAATCTATGGGAGAAAACCACTAGGATTATGGATATGCAAGTTGAATCCTAGTAATCTCTATCAAAAAAATGGATTTTCAATTGATTCACCTATGTGAAGTGCATGAAGAGAATGCCTTTAGGTTTTCCTATTCAAAGCTCTCTCCAAGTGTCCAGCCAAACTCATCAAGGTTTGGAGAATATATAGGCAAACATAAAAATCCCGACTCTAGGTCACTGACAAGTCAATGTGGTCGATGGGTTGGTGCAAGCAAGGTGTCATTGTAAAGTGACCGTTGCGCATTAATTGCAACTCAAATGGATAGAAAATGGTCACTACCGATGGGTCCGTCTCCTTGATGAGTCGACATGACTTGTAGTCGATGTGTCGGTCTTGTCGATTGTATCAATCTGAGGCAAAAACATGCAGACAGAGTTTCAAGTTCAGAAACTTGTCAAACCCAGGTCGACTTGTTTGTACCATCGATGCGTCGATCTTGGTACTCTCGATGGGTCTTTTACATCGATGTGTTGGTTTCGAGAGTACCCCTAGGTCCTAAGTCCAGAACTCATACTAGACCCAGATCGAGGTGTCATGTGCACCGATGCGTTGTTTTTCCTTATCGATGTGTCGATGCACCGACTGATCTATCTCCCTTATCAGAGAGCACCCAAATTTTAGAGTATGTTCTTTCAAGAGACTACAATAAACCAGTCGACATATAGATGACCACGATGGATCGGTGCACTCGATATGTTCGAATCTGAGAGTGGTCCTGAGTGATAGTCCTTCCAGTCCAGAACCCATGTTAATTCGGTCGACGTTTCGGTGACCTCGATGGGTGTAACACCCTGGATTTTCAAGTTATGAATATATATCAAAATTGTCCATTTAATTTGTGAATTAATGGATATGGACCTTAGATGGGTAAGTGTTGGGTCAATTGCCAATTAAGACCCAACGGATTATGGATATGGTTCAATTGAAATAAATGGGTGAGATGTATTTAATTGGATCAAGATTGTCATTGGGTCAAATGCCCAATTGGGAGCCAATGGGTCATGGTTGACTTGGTTGGCCACCAAGTGAGTTCAAGCTTAATTAAATTGGGGCTGAATTAAGTTGGAAATGGAATCAAATAATTGAGTTGTTTTTAAGTGAGTTAAGTGAGTTGAGTTAAAGAGATGAGTTGAGTGGAAGTTAATGGGACCTTGATCTTAAGTGAGTGGAGTGGGAAGGTGGAGAGATGCATCTCACAAAGATCAACTCAAGGCTACACGTTGGAAACATGGGAATTTCATCTCATGGGATGAAACTCCAAATACATCATTAATGAGGAGGTGAAAGGTCTTTGGAGGTTACACAAGGCATACTCGTTGGAGAGATAGAGGGTTTTCATCTCAAACGGTGGGAGTGTTTCATCTCATGGAATGAAACCTCCAAATGGAACATTAAGGAGAGAGGTGAAGGGCCATGGGAGTTACAAAAGGGCATCACCAAAGGACACCTACCTTTGGCCGACTGCTCATTGATCAAGAAAAGACTTTGGTTTCAATTCACCCTCTCCTCTCTCTCTTGGCTGAACCACCCCTCAAGACAAGAACACTTAGAGTACTTTCATCTCACTCTCTCCCTCTCACTCAAGGCCGACCACTCTCATTGACAAGGGAGAACACTTTGAGTTTTTATCTTAAATCTTCTCTCTTTCTCCCTCTCTCAAAACTATACCTCTTGGCCTAACCACTCCTAGAGATTTTATCAAGATCAATCTCGGCCAAGGATCAAGTAGGAAGAAGAAGAAGATTGGAGGAGCAAGAAGGAGTGAAAGAAACTGGAGGAGTCGCAGAATCAGTAAGTACTTGACAAGATTTTTATTAATTGGAAAGAGGTTAAGGGAACATTTCATTTTGGATTGGGAAGTAGGCCAAAAATGTTATGGGCTATGGATGTAAAAATCCATTCAAGAAATGAGATGGAAAAGATGGATCATTAAGGACAAATGAAGGGTTGGATGAGGTTCAACCATGATGTATGGCCGAACCCCATCAAAGGATCAATCATGGATGAATGATATATTTTAAGGAAAATAATGAACCATAGGGTTCGGCCATGTTGTATGGCTGAACCCCATGAAGGGAGGTTATTGGTTTTAAAAGGGTTTTTAAGCATGAACCCCATGGAAAAGTAGTAAGGATTTGAAGGGTTTAAATGGATGTATGTTGGTGAAAAACCTTAGACCCCATGGCCGAACCCCAAGAAGAATTATTGAATTATGTATATATATATATATATTTAGATCATGGAAATGATGGGGAAATGATGGTAATTTTAATTGATTTTAAAAACGGTTAATGATGATCCAAAAGGATGAACCTAAATGTATGGTTAAACCCCCATGGAGGGACTTTGATTATGGACCCAAGACTGAAATCACTTAAAGGAAAAGATGGGAAATGAGACTCATGGGTTCGGCCATGGTGCATCGCCGAACCCCATGGACCATTTTTAAAGGGTCATTTAGAGATCTATTTATGATTAAATGAATGAATGCTTATGCTAGGAGATGGAAGGATTTGATGATAAGGTTTTTGTAACACCTCAGGAAATCCATGTTATCAATAATTACGGAATTTGCCATTTTAATTATGAATTTTAGATATGGACCTCGGATGGGTAAAGTGTTGGGTCATTGCCCAATTAAGACCCAACGGTTTGTGGAAATGGTTTCAATAGAAATAAATGGGTAAGGTGCATTTAATTGGATCAATGTTGCTATTTGGGTCAAAATGCCCAATTGGGATCCAATGGGTCATGGTAACTTGGTTGACCACCAAGTGAGTTCAATTTAAATTAAATGGGGCTGAATTAAATATAGATAGCATGGCCGTGTATGAATATTTGTATATCCATGATTATGAGCATAAAGGGAACTTGGAAGATTGTTTTGGCCCTGTATGTGTGTTATGCGCATCCATGAAGATATGATAGAGTATCTTTAAAAAGGGGTCTTTTCCTTTGTTAAGAGTGAAACTAGAGGATTGATAAATAAATAAGATTCTAAGATTAAAAATAGAGATTGCTTTGTCATGTGTGGGATAGGCGCAATCCATGTTGATGCGCCAAAAGGGAGTCCCTTCCTTGATAAAAATTGGCAATAGGCAATTGCTAAGTGGAAGCGGCGCATGGCACCTTCTAAATATAGGACCAAGTGGAGGTTTTATAAAAGAAAGAAAAGGGTGCATGGCACACCCAAAATTAAGAGTGGGGCACACGGCATAACAAGAGAATGAGAGGGCAGCCAGAAAGTGTGAAAGATCAAGGTGGAGAGGAGGCTAAAGAAGAAGAAGATTGGAAGAGCAAGAACAAGCGAAGCAAAACCTGGAGGAGTCGCGGAACCGGTAAGTAGTTTCGATAATTTTGTTTAAAGAAAGGAACCATAAGGTTCGGCCATGGTGTATGGCCGAACCCCATGGAAGAAAATTGAGGGAACGATTATGGTAATTTAATGGAAAGAATGGACCATAGGGTTCAGCCATGGTGCATGGCCGAACCCCATAGAAAGACATGGTTTAATTTATAGGTTTTGAGGGATGGAAACGATGCAATGTAATAAAGATGTTAAAGGGTTTTAATGGATGTTTCTGGTAAAGAACCTTAGACCATCGGTTCGGCCATGGAGTATGGCCGAACCCCATAAATAGTTATGGAATTATGTTCATGCATTTAGATCATGGAAAATGATGGGAAAGGTTACTTATGAATTATTTTAAATGGATGGAAGGTTTGATGGTTTTAGATGCAATTAGATCATGAAAACCATGGAAGGAATATCAATGATTTTTTTAAAGAGAAGACCATGAACCATATGGTTCAGCCATGGTGTATGGCTGAACCCCATGGAGGATGGTTATTAATTTAGAAAGGTTTTAATAAGGGACTCTTGGATTAAAAAAAAAAAGAGGAAGGAACCTTGATTTATGGATTCAAGAATGGGAATTGATATAATTAAAAAGTTAGACAACATAGGGTTCGGCCATGGTGTATGGCCGAACCCCATGAAGTAATTTTTAGTGGGTCCCTCATTGGTGGATCATGTTTGGATTAAGGAATCGGCTATGGATCATTTTAAAGGGTCATTTGGAGTGTTATACATGTTTAAATAAATGAATGGACCTATGTTTTGGAACCTAAACATAAGTTGTTGGAGGTAATGGCAATATTGTAATATAGGCTAAAAATCATAGATCATGGGTTCGGCCATGGTGTATGGCCGAACCCCATGAGGAATTTTTTGGTTATGGATTTGAACAATGGCAATGATGTAAATAAGTGTGACAATAATAGACCATGTGTAATGACCCGAGACTTTTAAATCAATAAATATGTGGTTATTATTTATTTTTAATGGTGGAAATTGGGAAAATTGATGGAATAGAGGGTAAATGGATAAAGATATGGACAAAGGCCCAACTAGGGCCCAATGGACTATGGATTGGATTTAAGTTTACTTAAAGGGTCAAAGATGGTCAAATTGGGCCCAATACCCATTTGGGACCCAATGGATCAAGATGATATAAGCTTTAAGGTAAATGGGTAAGATGAAAATGTAATTGTCCCATGGGCCCAATGGTGATCCAATTGGAATGTATGGAATGGATTTAAATCACCTAAGTTAATTTGAATTAAGCCAAGGTGATGTGGCCAAGTGGGACCCACCTCCACCTCATCAAATGAGGTGGCATGTGGACCAAGGATTGATGGGGCCGGCCACCATGGTTGAATTGGTCAACCATGGGTGGATGCATGAAGGAACTTAAACAAATGGAATTAAGTTAAAATGGGAATTTAATTAACCTAATTATCTAATTAATTAAATGGTTAAATAATCATAAAGGTGGTCAAATGGTCAAAATTGAATGACCAAACCACCTCATTTTCAAAGGCCAAAACGTTGGCTTGTAGTGTTTATCCCAACCACCATAAAGTATAAAGAATGGAAAATATCTTGTTGGTTGGTAAGAAATTTATGTAAAGTGTAATTTAAGAAACCAAGTAGGATAAGCCTTACCTTTTCTTTTCTCCCTCTCTTTTCACTCTCATTTCATTCTTTTCCTCTCTTCCACTCTCTCATGGCCATCCCTCATCTCTAAGGAAAGAAAAAAAAAAAAAAAAAGGAAGGAAAATTTGGAAGAAAAGAAAAGAAGAAGAGAAGAAAGGGTTAAGCTTGGGCCCTCCACCTCAAGACCAAGGAAGCTAGTCACCTCTTTATCCTCTCCTCCCTTTTCTCTCTCAAATCAAACCCTATCATGACCAAACCCAAGCTTGGGTGTTCTCGCCATTGATCAAGCATTTTGACCGACCAAAGATCAAGAGGAATGAGAAAGGAGGCTAAGGAAGCCGATGGGAGTGGCGGAAGTCGGAGAAGACGACGGATTGTGAGTATTTCTTAAACAAGAATTTTGGATTTTTAAGGTTTAAGATTTGGGATTCATTTTTGTTAAATTTAATGGTGGCCAAATAATTTTATGCCATAGGTTTTAAATCCATCAATTTGAAGGATGAAAAGTGGACAAAACCCTAATGGGTAAATTAGGGTTAGGTTAAGGAAAAATAAATGGATTAAGGAATGTAATGTAGTTAAGTTATTAAACATGGAATTATAAGATTTGGAAGGAAATTGTGAGCCATAGGGTTCGGCCATGTAGCATGGCCGAACCCCATGGTGGGTGATAGGTAATGTATGATTTTTTTTTTAAGGTTTTAAGGAGTGGAAGACATGTAAGCTAATTTGGAGATTTAATGGAATTTTAAGGTTTAAAAATCATGGAAGGATAGTTTGTAATTTTAGGGTTTTAATGGTTAATGTAGTAAATTTTTTAAGGGATTGTAAATGAGGAAATTTGTGGGGAATGTAAATGGTTGTTATGGCATTAAGAAGCATGAATGAATGATTGAACCCCATGGTAAATAATTGAGGAAATTTTAATGGGGTGTTAGGGTTAAAATTTTGGAGGATGAATTATGGTTTTAGGGTTTAATGATTAAATGTTGGAAAATTGTTTAAAGGGATGGTAAATGAAGAAATGCATGGGAGAAGTGAATGATGTTGATGGCCTTAACAATGGTAGATGATGGAGTATTTTATTAGGGTTTATAAGAATGGAAGCATGGAGAATGATTTAGGGTTTTGATGTTATTAATGATTAAATGTATGTAATTTTTGAAGAGGTTTTTACGATGGAATTCATGGATGAATGTAATTGTGTTGTGGTCTAAAATGGCATAAAGGAATATTGGATCATGAACCATGGGTTCGGCCATGGTGAATGGCCGAATCCTATGGTGGCGTAAGTGTAGTTTTAAATGAGTACAAAAAAATGGGGAAAACGATGGTTTTCTGATGGTTGTAAAAAGGATTTAAATGTGATTAAGGATGGTGATTTAAATGTATAAGTTAAGCCCCTTCATGGAAGGGCTTATAATGGGTCCAAATGTGTAGATAGGCCAAAGAAAGAAATGGGAAAAAGACATCATGGGTTCGGCCATGGTGTATGGCCGAACCCATGACCCATTTGTGGGTAAACTTATGGATAATTTTGGTATGATGTATGTGAGAAATGAATGAGGATTAGAGTGCTTAAGTGCTAATTTTTAGTGTTGTTAGTTGTAATGGAAATGTGATTAAGGAATGATAAGTCAAGTGTATGGTTTAGGCTCTCTCAATGGAGGGACTTATGATGAATTTAATGTGTAGCCAAAGACCAAGGACAATGGAGATTTGGTTAAGTTTAAAGGGCTGAATTTTAATGACTCAACTGTAGATCATTATGGCCTAAGGTTAATGTGTTTGTACATGTTTAAAGTAACGGACTTTAGGTTAAATTAAGTGGCTGACTTTAATGATTTTAAGATATGGGTGGTGGGTCATTGATGGATCCAAATCTATGAATCATCTATGGACTTAATCATGCATGGATGAATGAGTGATTAACCATGGAGAAGAGGTAGTGGCAAAGCCGTAAATAATGGCTAAAATGAAGAACTCCATGGGCGATGATCATGGGTTTAGGGATTCTAAGTAATAGCATTATGTAGGGTGAAATAAAGCCTGGGAGGCTGATTTTACACTCATATAATTAAAATGTTTAATAGATTAAGCGGGACCCACAAAACCTAAATAGTGACCGATTGTTCATATGGACTGATTATGTGTATGTAATAAGGTATTGGATATCGCAGGCGGTGCGCGATCGGCGACCGAGTTTATCGAAGCGAGAAAGGACGCTAGTCGATATTCGGTAGGATTCTAACCTTTTTGTAAGCCATGGATTGAGTGATGGTTTCTTTGAATTATTTTGAAAATTATATGGGTTGTTTTAGGATTGGTTTTGAATTATGTATTATGTAGGGGTTTTTACTTGATTTATTCTGGTAAGCATATGATTGGTTTAAAATGGGTTTTAAAGCTATGATGTGTTTATTGAGGCTTTACTTGATCTACTTTTGATAATCAAGTTATATGTTTGATTGATGGGATTTTTAAATGTCATGGTTGTTATTATATTCATTACATGGCATATGGCATCTACATCTCATGCATGGCATGAGCGGGATATGACAGGGGAAGAATGAAATGAAACCGGAGTCCATTCTCCGTCGGGGCAACCGATAAACAACCATGGGGATATTCTGATGTGTTTGATTCATCAGGGAGGTTACTATAGGCTCTATGATATGTTGATAAGGTTATTCAAACAAGAATGTTAATATGTGTTATTATACCTTGATGATGGTTCTTCCATCAAGAGGGATGCCTAGTGTGGATCATATCTCGATGAGATTTTTCCATCAAGAGGGTCATGGCACGATGATGGTATGGATTATATTTTGAACATTATGTATGGATGAAAAAGGGGCATTGTACAATGATGATGAGATTGATGGGTGGGATTCATGACATAAAACACCCATTGCATTACATTGTACCAAATGGCATGATTTGGTTATAATATTTTCCATATGCTTTGTTATCACTAGTCCATGTGTTAGCCCTACTCGGAGTCCTACTGGGCGCGTTGTCTAACGCCCTACTTCTACCGTAGCTGATGACGCAGGAGGTGGCGAAGCAGAAGAACGAGACAGGAGCCAAGCTAAGGAGCTTGGAAAGGCGTGCTAGATAGTTACTAATGTTTATTTTGGATAATGTAATTTGAAATAGTTTAGCTTGTCGGAAATGTAATATTTTAGACTTATTGCTACGTTTTGGATTTTGTGGTAGACATATGATGTTATGGCATTTTGGTAATTAAATGATGAAATCTTCCCTACTATCTAGAAATAAAAATTGGTAGGATAGTCTGTAATGTCTTTCCGCATTTAATGTAACTTTCCGTGAGCTTTCTTCTACGGGTAAACTATTCTCTGTGGACTCCGTTCCACGCACCCGTAGGGTTGGGCAGTTAAGGACCGAGCTTTAGAAGCTCGGATTTAACTCGCGTCGTGACGTCCGCGCCCTTTCTCACTTTAAAAAAAAAATAGACTCTGATTTTCGGTGAAAAGGGGCGGGCGTTGCAGTTGGTATCAGAGCGAACTTGGAAGAATGAATCTCTCAAAGTAAGATTAAGACGGTTGCATGTCTCACTGGCAGCTAAGAATCCCAACCAACCGACTCTTCGGAATCAGTTGCACGGGGGCCGGGTTAATTTACTTCGATTGACTCAAACTGAAGTATTCAGTCTGAGAACGACATCTGACGAAAAGGAATGATAGCAAGGGAAGAAAAATTCATTCTAAGTTAGATTTATCGAACATAGCAAGATAAAACTTATCTTTCCCGAAAATGAGAACATGATACTTTGATACTTAGGAAGTTTCCCCCAAAACAAGGTATAATCACTTAGAAATCTTTCCCCCAAATTGATGAAACAATGATAACTTTATCAAACGTAGCGAAAATAGGATGTGTTTCCCCAGTATCCTTAAGTTGAACAACAAACAGTAGGAGTTTAGAGATTCTCCCCCCAGAAACAAAAGAAAACCAAGTGTGCTTATTTGGCAACTTCCCCCCCAAATGGAAAGAAAAAGAGTGATATTTAGGAAAATTTCCCTCAAAATGAGAAAACAAATCTAGTTTTCCCCCAATTGATGGAACAATAATGGGTTTATCGAACGTAGGAAAGTTTCCCCGTTCTCACCAAATGGAACAAACATTGGTACTTAGGGATGTTATTCCCAAAACTGAGTGGGCTAATTTGGAAAATTTTCCCAAAAAAAAAAAAAAACATTGTGTTATGTATAAGAAATTCCCCAAAGTCTAGATTGGTTTTATTGGAAACTGCTCTCGATGATTTTTGTATTTTGTTTGTATTCTATGATGCATATATGGCAAGTGATGGGGAGTATACGGAATTATGGGATAAGGGAACCCCTAGCTGTCCCATAGATTTGGTGTCTGCTTCTAGCATAAGCAGTTAGCCTGGACTTTCAGGAGGGACCTCCTGAGGAAGATGAAGGGGATTTATCATCTCTTCCTGAAGAGAATGTGGAAGACTTTCCGATGATAAGAAAGTCGGTAGGGGAAATAGGATCCGATTATAGGTAAGAGTTGTGCAACCAGGTTGGGCACAACTGTGCATATTGTCCCTACCCTTTTGAAGTGGTATGCCCGGTTTGTGGGCTACACGGACACGGGAAAGAAAGGACTAACTGTCCTTATATTGGAAGACTAGGGATAATACCTTGTTTGACATGTGGAGTACTGGGTTACATATCGATGTCGGGCCCTGACAGTTCCTTTGTGTTTGAGGAGGATGCATGGTCCTCTATGGAAGACTAGGCTGGGGAGTAGCAAGGAAGGTCATTCAAGGAGGGTTATCTTGTAAGAGTTGGGGGTACACTTTGTTGTTTTGAAGGGTTTATTTTAACCCTACCAACCTTTGTATTATGATAGAAGTTTGAATGATTTATTTTAAGGAAGTATGCAACTTACGAGTTTATGAAGGAACTAAGCCAATGAATTTTTTTTTATGACTTAGGAAAATACCTCCAAAGAGAAGAAACCGACAAGAACCATGTGTGGAAGAAGAAGAGGTACAGCAACCTCATTCGGAAGAAGAGGTACAACAACCTCATCAGGAGGAAGCACAGAATCACATGAATATTCCAATGATAACACCCGAGCTACGAAACGTAGTGCAAGCTCTAGTCACTTATGTTTTACAACAACTCTTGAACGGAAATGAAACACAGGACCGAAGAGGTCAGAGTGGGGTAAATATCTTTCGCCCTCACAGGAGATTCAAACCCAACTTTTGGAGACCTTCAGCCTCTACTGGAAGTTCCTGTTTCCAGTGTTGTCGACAAGGACATTTCAAAAGAGAGTGCCCACAGAACGATAAGTCTTCGCACTTCAGAGGTTCTCGTCGGTCAGCCTCTACTGGAAGTTCCTGTTTCCAGTGTGGTCAGCAGGGGCATTTTAAAAGAGAGTGTCCTCAGAACTATAGATCTTCGCACTCAGAGGTCCTCGCCGTTGTATAGCTCGATCAGTTCAACCACAGGGGACTAGAGCACATGACCCGACAGGAAGGGCACCTATTCCGACAGAGTCGGGACAGCTGAATGCTACGATTTCTTCTCCAGAGACAATGGATCATTCGGTGGTTCAAGGTATGGCAGTAGTTGTAGTTCATATGCTTATGCATTATTTAATTTGAGAACATTCTACTCTCTTGTACCTACTGCCTTCACGTATGTTATTAGTACAATAAATGTTCACTACACTTACTGTATTATTCCCTGTTGGTTGACAAGGATGACCATTGGTGGGTATGTCGAGTTTCCGATAGATACAGTTTGGTTCCATAAGTTGACCCATGAGTCTTATGATAGACAGAATAGTCCTATGAAGGTATTAGTATGCCCATGAATGGATTATACCCATAGGAGGGTTATATTCATGGATGGTTACTAACCATGGATGAGGGTTCCCATGGTGGTTTAGATTGATGCCGGGTGTTGGTATCGTGGAAATTATGAACAAAAGGGTTAGTCACATAGTGACTTATGTGCAATTGAAGAGGTGCTAAGTTTTGGAGGTGTGTTTAATGGGAAAGATAAAAGTCTAGTGAAACTCGAATGGGAAGCTATGGGTGACTGCCGAGTTAGTCTAGCTAGCTGACTCTGTAGTTAGCCGATGGAGTTCCAGGAGAGTGCAATTAGAAACCTAGTTGAACTGGAATCAGCAAAGGACTTGAGCGTAGACTTGTACTGGCAGGCTACCTCACAAAGAGAGTAGATGAAAGAACGTGTTGAATAGGTACGTATGGAAAATGTCTTGTAGCAGGTAAAGTGTAATAGGATACATTAGTCTACATAAGATCGCAAATGGGTTCATGAGAGAAAGAGATAGCATGAGACAGAATAATTTCTGCAAGAATGAAACTCATAGGTCGATATGAGTGATGTTGATGTAATTAAAAGGTACTTAGCACAATTGAACGGGAACAATGAATAGACCGAGAGATGGAGGAGATCTGGACCCAGATATATACAGGTGAGGTAGTATCGGCATGAGAGTTACGACCGGGATAGGGTCTTGTTTTCCGAGGTAGGACGGAGGTGCCTAAGAGCTGCGGAAGGGAGTTGTTGGTTGAGGCACACCAAACCAAGCTCTCTACCCATCCGGACAATGCTAAGATGTACCATGATTTTAAGAGGCACTATTGGTGGCATGGACTCAAGAGAGATGTGGCCGAGTTTGTGCTTGCTGCACTAACTGTCGGCAGGTTAAGGCAGAGCGTCGGAAGCCACCAGATTTACTCAAACCCTTACCTGTACCGGAGTGGAAATGGGAGCACGTTTCTACGGACTTTGTGATAGGGTTGCCAAGGTTTCCCAAAGGCAACGATGCAATATGAATCGTGGTGGATCGGTTGACCAAGTCTGCGCATTGCCTTCCTGTCAAGCCGACAGATTCATCTGAGGCTTTGGGTCGACGGTACATCCGAAATATTATCGGGACTACATGGTGTACCCCAGACTATTATGTCCGACAGAGATGGCCTATTCACTAGCAGAGTATGGCAGAGCATGCAGTCGGCTATGGGGACCGACATGTTGACCAGCACAACATTCCACCCACAGACTGATGGACAGTTGGAGAGGACAATACAGATATGGGAGGATATGCAGAGGACATGTATGATGGACTTCAAGGGTGGATGAGAGTATCACTTGCCATTGGTGGAGTTTTCCTACAATAACAGTTACTAGGCAAGCCTCTAGATGGCTCCGTTTGAGGCCTTATATGGTAGGCCGTGTAGATCGCCAGTGTGTTGAACAAAGGCCGGTGAACCTACGCTGATTGGACCGGAGTTGGTTGCGGAGACTACATAGCAGATCAAGGTGGTATGGGAACTATATGGCAATGAGGAAACCACCTGGGAATTGGAGTCAGAGATGAATGTCGCTCATCCGAAGCTCTTTGTATTAGATGATTTGAACCCCTACTTCGCTCGAATTTTCGAGACGAAAATTTTAAAAGAGGATTGTATTGTAATGGCCCGAGATTTTTAAATCAATAAATATGTGGTTATTATTTATTTTTAATGGTGGAAATTGGGAAAATTGATGGAATAGAGGGTAAATGGATCAAGATATGGACAAAGGCCCAACTAGGGCCCAATGGACTATGGATTGGATTTAAGTTTACTTAAAGGGTCAAAGATGGTCAATAGGGCCAAGTATGGTCAAATTGGGCCCAATACCCATTTGGGACCCAATGGATCAAGATGATATAAGCTTTAAGGTAAATGGGTAAGATGAAAATGTAATTGTCCCATGGGCCCAATGGTGATCCAATTGGAATGTATGGAATGGATTTAAATCACCTAAGTTAATTTGAATTAAGCCAAGGTGATGTGGCCAAGTGGGACCCACCTCCACCTCATCAAATGAGGTGGCATGTGGACCAAGGATTGGTGGGGCCGGCCACCATGGTTGAATTGGTCAACCATGGGTGGATGCATGAAGGAACTTAAACAAATGGAATTAAGTTAAAATGGGAATTTAATTAACCTAATTATCTAATTAATTAAATGGTTAAATAATCATAAAGGTGGTCAAATGGTCAAAATTGAATGACCAAACCACCTCATTATCAAAGGCCAAAACGTTGGCTTGTAGTGTTTATCCCAACCACCATAAAGTATAAAGAATGGAAAATATCTTGTTGGTTGGTAAGAAATTTATGTAAAGTGTAATTTAAGAAACCAAGTAGGATAAGCCTTACCTTTTCTTTTCTCCCTCTCTTTTCACTCTCATTTCATTCTTTTCCTCTCTTCCACTCTCTCATGGCCGTCCCTCATCTCTAAGGAAAGAAAAAAAAAAAAAAGAGGAAGGAAAATTTGGAAGAGAAGAAAAGAAGAAGAGAAGAAAGGGTTAAGCTTGGGCCCTCCACCTCAAGACCAAGGAAGTTAGTCACCTCTTTATCCTCTCCTCCCTTTCCTCTCTCAAATCAAACCCTATCATGACCAAACCCAAGCTTGGGTGTTCTCGCCATTGATCAAGCATTTTGACCGACCAAAGATCAAGAGGAATGAGAAAGGAGGCTAAGGAAGCCGACGGGAGTGGCGGAAGTCGGAGGAGACGACGGATTGTGAGTATTTATTAAACAAGAATTTTGGATTTTTAGGGTTTAAGATTTGGGATTCATTTTTGTTAAATTTAATGGTGGCCAAATGATTTTATGCCATAGGTTTTAAATCCATCAATTTGAAGGATGAAAAGTGGACAAAACCCTAATGGGTAAATTAGGGTTAGGTTAAGGAAAAATAAATGGATTAAGGAATGTAATGTAGTTAAGTTATTAAGCATGGAATTATAAATATTTGGAAGAAAATTGTGAGCCATAGGGTTCGGCTATGTAGCATGGCCGAACCCCATGGTGGGTGATAGGTAATGTATGATTTTTTTTTTAAGGTTTTAAGGAGTGGAAGACATGTAAGCTAATTTGGAGATTTAATGGAATTTTAAGGTTTAAAAATCATGGAAGGATAGTTTGTAATTTTAGGGTTTCAATGGTTAATGTAGTAAATTTTTTAAGGGATTGTAAATGAGGAAATTTGTGGGGAATGTAAATGGTTGTTATGGCATTAAGAAGCATGAATGAATGATTGAACCCCATGGTAAATAATTGAGGAAATTTTAATGGGGTGTTAGGGTTAAAATTTTGGAGGATGAATTATGGTTTTAGGGTTTAATGATTAAATGTTGGAAAATTGTTTAAAGGGATGGTAAATGAAGAAATGCATGGGAGAAGTGAATGATGTTGATGGCCTTAACAATGGTAGATGATGGAGTATTTTATTAGGGTTTATAAGAATGGAAGCATGGAGAATGATTTAGGGTTTTGATGTTATTAATGATTAAATGTATTTAATTTTTGAAGAGGTTTTTATGATGGAATTCATGGATGAATGTAATTGTGTTGTGGTCTAAAATGGCATAAAGGAATATTGGATCATGAACCATGGGTTCAGCCATGGTGAATGGCCGAACCCTATGGTGGTGTAAGGGTAGTTTTAAATGAGTACAAAAAAATGGGGAAAATGATGATTTTCTGTTGGTTTGATGATGGTTGTAAAAAGGATTTAAATGTGATTAAGGATGGTGATTTAAATGTATAAGTTAAGCCCCTTCATGGAAGGGCTTATAATGGGTCCAAATGTGTAGATAGGCCAAAGAAAGAAATGGGAAAAAGACATCATGAGTTCGGCCATGGTGTATGGCTGAACCCATGACCCATTTGTGGGTAAACTTATGGATAATTTTGGTATGATGTATGTGAGAAATGAATGAGGATTAGAGTGTTTAAGTGGCTAATTTTTAGTGTTGTTATTTGTAATGGACATGTGATTAAGGAATGATAAGTCAAGTGTATGGTTTAGGTTCTCTCAATGGAGGGACTTATGATGAATTTAATGTGTAACCAAAGACCAAGGACAATGGAGATTTGGTTAAGTTTAAAGGGCTGAATTTTAATGACTCAATTGTAGATCATTATGGCCTAAGGTTAATGTGTCTGTACATGTTTAAAGTAACGGACTTTAGGTTAAATTAAGTGGCTGACTTTAATGATTTTAAGATATGGGTGATGGGTCATTGATGGATCCAAATCTATGAATCATCTATGGACTTAATCATGCATGGATGAATGAGTGATTAACCATGGAGAAGAGGTAGTGGCAAAGCCGTAAATAATGGCTAAAATGAAGAACTCCATGGGCGATGATCATGGGTTTAGGGATTCTAAGTAATAGCATTATGTAGGGTGAAATAAAGCCTGGGAGGCTGATTTTACACTCATGTAACTAAAAAGTTTAATGCATTAAGTGGGACCCACAAAACCTAAATAGTGACCGATTGTTCATATGGACTGATTATGTGTATGTAATAAGGTATTGAATATCGCAGGTGGTGCGCGATCGGCGACCGGGTTTATCGAAGCGAGAGAGGACGCTAGTTGGTATTTGGTAGGATTCTAACCTTTTTGTAAGCCATGGATTGAGTGATGGTTTCTTTGAATTATTTTGAAAATTATATGGGTTGTTTTAAGATTGGTTTTGAATTATGAATTATGTAGGGATTTTTACTTGATTTATTCTGGTAAGCATATGATTGGTTTAAAATGGGTTTTAAAGCTATGACAGGGGAAGATGAAACTGAAACCGGAGTCCATGCCCTTGTCGGGGCGACCGATAGACAACCATGGGGATATTCTGATGTGTTTGATTCATCAGGGAGGTTACTATGGGCTCTATGATATGTTCATAAGGTTATTCAAACAAGAATGTTACTATGTGTTATTATACCTTGATGATGGTTCTTCCATCAATGGGGATGCCTAGTGTGGATCATATTTTGATGAGGTTTTTCCATCAAGAGGGTCATGGCACGATGATGGTATGGATTATATTTTGAACATTATGTATGGATGAAAAAGGGGCATTGTACAATGATGATGAGATTGATGGGTGGGATTTATGACATAAAACGCCCATTGCATTACATTGTACCAAATGGCATGATTTTGATATAATATTTTCTATATGCTTTGTTATCACTAATCCATGTGTTAGCCCTACTCGGAGTCCTTACTGGGCGCGTTGTCTAACGCCCTACTTCTACCGTAGCTGATGACGCAGGAGGTGGCGAAGCAGAAGGACTAGACGGGAGCCAAGCTAAGGAGCTTGGAAAGGCGTGCTAGATAGTTACTAATGTTTATTTTGGATAATGTAATTTGAAATAGTTTAGCTTGTCGGAAATGTAATATTTTAGACTTATTGCTATGTTTTGGATTTTGTGGTAGACATATGATGTTATGTCATTTTGGTAATTAAATGATGAAATCTTCCCTGCTATCTAGAAATAAAAATTGGTAGGATAGTCTGTAATGTCTTTCCGCATTTAATGTAACTGTCCGTGAGCTTTCTTCTACGGGTGAACTATTCTCTGTGGACTCTGGTCCACGCACCCGTAGGGTTGGCTAGTTAAGGGCCGGGCTTTAGAAGCTCGGACTTAACTCGCGTCGTGACGTCCGCGCCCTTTGTTACTTTAAAAAAAAAATAGACTCTGATTTTTAGTGAAAAGGGGTGGGTGTTACACCATGGGTTCGGCCATGGTGTATGGCCGAACCCCATGGGGAATGATTTTTGGTTTTAATGTATGAAGGGTTAGGTTAATGGAATGATAGCCATGGATGGCAATATGGTAATTAAGTAGAAATAATGGGCCATGGGCTCGGCCATGGTGTATGGCTGAACCCCATGGGGATTGTTTTGTGGATTTTGTTGTTAACAAAGTTGGGTTTATGGACTTAAACATTATTGTAAATCAAATGGGACATGGTTTTAATTGATTGATATATTATAAGGTAACGGGACCTCACAAGGTGTGTACGATCGTGAAAGGTTATCAGACGAAAGCCCAAGGACACGTTAATGGATTTTGGTAGAATTCCACCTCATTGAAACCATGGGTTTTATGTGCAATGTTTTTATTTTATTTTGATGAATTTATGTTTTAAAGGATATGTCTCAAATATGAGTTTTTGTAACGCCCACCCCATTTTCACCGAAATCAGAGTCTATTTTGTTTTTTGAAATAAATAAAAGTGACAACGGGCGTGGACGTCATGACGTGAGTTAAGTCCGAGCTTCTAAAGCCCGGCCCTTAACTGGCCAACCCCACGCGCACGCGGAACGAAGTCCACGATTACGGTTCACGCGTAGGAAGTAAGCTTGCGGAACATAATTACATGCGGAGCATTATAATAGATACTATCCTACCGGTTTTAGATAGAAGGGAAGATACTTCATTAAATTACCAAAATACTCCATATTCATAATTATATCTCAAAATGTTAACGTACAGAGTTTAATCCAGACCATAGTAAGAAATCCAAAATTATTACAATTCAACAAGGTAAGCTACTTAAGTTAGAACTTTTCCAAAATAAAACTTTGATAAACAAAGTAGCCGCATTCCCAAGATCCTAAGCTTGATTCCCGTCTCGTCCACTGTTTTCTCGATCTCCTGCGTCATCAGCTAGGGTAGAAGTAAGGCGTTAGACAACGCGCCCAGTAGGACTCCGGGTAGGGCTAGCACATGGATTAGTGATAACATGCATACCAAATAATAACAAGTAAACATATGATAAATGCCATGCCATGGGTGCCTATGTCATGTGTCCCACCCATCATCCACATCATCATATGTAAGGGCCCGGAATTTTTAAAATTAATATAAATGGGAATATTATTTATTTTAAGGATGAAAATTGGAAAATTGGTGGAGTAAATGGTAAATGGGCCAAAATTTGGATAAAGGCCCAAGTGTGGCCCAATAGACTATGGTTTGGATTTAAATTTATTTAAATGGGTCAAGAATGGTCAAATTGGGTCAAATACCCATTTGGGACCCAATGGGTCAAGATGGTTATGCTCTAAGGTAAATGGGCTAGATGGAAATGTAATTGGGCCATAGGCCCAATGGTAATCCACTTAGAGTGAATTCAATGATTTTAAATCACCTAAGTTATTTGGAATTAAACAATGGTGATGTGGCCAAGTGGGACCCACCTCCACCTCATCAAGTGAGGTGGCGTGTGGGCCAAGGTTTGGTGGGGCCGGCCACCATGGTTGATTTGGTCAACCATGGGTGGAGTAATGGACTTAGGCTAAGTACCAATGGATTAACCTAAGTTAATTATCTAATTAATTAAATAATTAAATTATTTAAAATGGTAGTTAAGAGTGGTCAAAGTGGGGCCATGAGGTGAAGACTCACCTCATCTCAAACTCAAGTGAAACACGTTGGCTTGGTGGTGGTTTAGATAACCACCACCATAAAGCATTTTAAATATCTAAGAAAATATCTTAAGGTTGGTGGGTGTCATTAATGTAAAGTAAAAAATGGAGATGAGCTTTGTTGGTGTCTTATTCTCATTTTTTTTGTTAACTCCATCCCTCCCACTCCTCCATTGCCGTCCCATGTTCAAGTGAAGGGAGAAAGAGAGCTAAGGAGGAGAGAAGAGAAGAAGAGAAGAAAGAAGTGGAATTTGGAGGGAAATTACTCTAAGGTCAAGGTTACCATCTCCTCTCTCATCACCTCTCCCTCTCCCTCTCTCAATTTAAACCCTAACTTGGCTGATCCTAAGGTTGGGGGTTGCCACCATTGATCAAGCCTCTTGACCTATTAAAGATCAAGAGGAAGGAGAGAGGAGGCTAAGGAGACCGACGGGAGCGGCGGAAATCGGAGGAGACGTCGGATTGTGAGTATTTCTTAAACAAGAAATTTTGGATTTTAGGGTTTAAGAATTGGAATTTATTTTGTATTAATGTAATGGTGGATAGATAATTTTATGCAATGGAGTTTAAACCCATCAAATGAGAGGGTGGAAGATGGAGAAAACCCTAAATGGGTGAATTAGGGTTAGGGTAAGAAAATGACTAAATGGGTTATGTGCATTATGTAAATTATGAAATTAAGCATGGAATGGGGTAATTGGAATAAAATTATGGGCCATAGGGTTCGGCCATGTAGTATGGCCGAACCCCATGGTGGGTGATTTGGTCTTTGATGTAATTGGTTAAGGTTTTAAGAATGGAAAGCAATGAGGGTGTTAAGTTAATGAATTGTAGTAAATGAGTGAATGTGGGAAAAGTTTCAAAATGCCTTTTATGATGGAAATGTAAAGGGATTTTATGGCATTGGAGGGCATAGAAAGTGATGGATTGTGAACCATGGGTTCGGCCATGGTGTATGGCCGAACCCTATGGTGATAATGGTGGATTTAATGGTTATGATTTATGGAGAAATAAATGGGAAAATGTTGATAATTTTGATGGATCCAAAGTATGAAATGATACCCTATGGTAATGTTTTACAAATTTTAAATGGGGTTAAAAGGATGGAAAATGGGGAAAGGACACCATGGGTTCTGCCATGGTGTATGGCCGAACCCATGGCCCAATTGTAACCCATTGTAGTGGGTTAAATTGGATGATGGATGGTGTTTGTGGCCTCCAAAGGGAATGAATGAGTGATGCACTCATTGAAGTTAAATGCATAAGGTAAACCCCATCGGAAGATTTGATGAATTAGGTATTTTGAATCCATGACCCAAATGGTGGATCATTTTTAGGTCTAAGGTTAATGTGTATGTATGTGATTAAGTAATGGGAATTGGATTAATTAGATGACAAGTTTTAATAGTTTGGTGGGTCATAAATGAACCTAAGTTAGGGATCTAAGTTTAAAAATCAATTTTGGACTTAATCATGCATGCATAAATGGGTGATTAACCATGGAAAATGAGGTAGTGGCAAAACCGTAATTAAATGCCAAGTTCAAGAATTCCATGGAGATTGATCATGGAATGAGGGGATCTAATGTGATAACCTTATAAGTGGTTAATAAAGCCTAGGGTGGCTGATTTTAGACATATGTACTTAAAAATATATAATGGATTAGGTGGGACCCACAAAACCTAAATGGTGACCGGTTTTTCATAAGGGCTTATAAATGGTTGAAACATGGACTAATGATTAGTGTGTAACAAGGTACTGGACATCGCAGGCGGTGCGCGATCGGCGACCGGGTTTGTCGAGCGGAAAAATGTAAAAGGACGCAAGTCGGTATTAGGTAGGATTCCTACATTTTTGTAAGCCATGGATTGGGTGATGTTTTCTTTAATTTATTTTGGAAAGCATGTGGTTGCCTTTAAGATGAGTTTTGGATTATGTATCTTGTGATGTTTTCCTTTAAATTATTTTGGAAATCATGTGAATGTCTTAAGATGCATTTTGGATTAAATATTATGGGATGTTTTTCCCTTTGATTTATTTGATAATCAAGTAATTGTTTTAAGATGGGTTTTTGTGTTACTATTGAACTACATATATTTACATGGCACATGGCATCTACATCTCATGCTGGCATGGGAGGGATATGACAGGGAAATGATGAAATGAAACCGGAGTCCATGCTCCGTCGGGGCGACCGATAAACAGCATGGGGACATTTCACATATGTATTATGATACCTTGATGATGCTTTTCCATCAAGGGGGATGTTGTATTTATTATTGTACCTTGATGATGGTTCTTCCATCAAGGGGGGGATGCCTAGTGTGGATCGCATCTTGATGAGGCTTTTGCATCAAGAGGGTCATGGTAAGATGATGGTATGGATTCTATTTGGAATACTATGGATGGTTGGAAAAAGGGACATTCTAGAGTTGAGGATGAGATTGATGGGTGGGATTCATGACATAAAACACCATTGCATTACATTGTACCAAATGGCATAATTTTGAGATAATATCTTCTATATGCTTTGTTATTACTAATCCATGTGCTAGCCCTACTCGGAGTCCTACTGGGCGCGTGGTCTAACGCCCTACTTCTACCCTAGCCGACGATGCAGGAGATGGCGGCACGGAAGGATAGGACGGGAGTCAAGCTCAGGAGCTTGGGAAGGCGGATTCATTATGTTGTTTAAGTTATGTTGGAAAAATGTAATTTGAGTAGCTTAGCTTGTCGGAATGTAATAAATTAGATTACTGGCTATGTTTTGGGATTTTATTATGGACATTATGGTTTAGAGGTATTATAGAAATTTAAATGAATGTTATCTTCCTTGCTATCTCAAATCTGTAGGATAGTCTTTGTTGTTAATTCCGCACTGAGAAGTAATATTCCTTGAGCTTACATCTACGCGTGAACCGTACTCGTGGACTTGGCTCCACGCACGCGTAGGGTTGGCCAGTTAAGGGCCGGGCTTTAGAAGCTCGGACTTAACTCGCGTCGTGACGTCCGTGCCCTTTGTCACTTTTATGGAAAAAAAAATAGACTCTGATTTTCGGTGAAAAAGGGGCGGGCGTTACATCATAAATATCATATCCCCCTTGACGGCAAATCCTCGTCAAGGTGCCCCCATGTTTGCTTCTCGGTCGCCCCGACGGAGCATGGACTCCGGTTATAGCCTATCAGGCTATCCCCATGTCTGTTCTCGGTCGCCCCAACGGAGCATGGACTCTGGTTCCTTTATTTTCCCGCCCATGCCATGCATGAGATGTAAGTGCATTATGCTATGTAATATATATATATATACTACATATCCATAATATAAAATCCATAGGATAGGAATATAATCCATAGCATATAAAGTACCGTCCATAGCATTTAGAATATAATCCATACCATATAAAATCCATGTAATAATAAATCATATAATTTCCAAAATCAAATACGGAAAGCATCACATACACATAATCCACGGCTTACAAAAAGGTAGGAATCCTACCTAATACCGATAACGTTCCTTTTTGTTTTCGTCCGATAATTCTGGTCGACGATCGCGCACCGTTTGCGATGTCTCGATACCTTATTATACATTTTCTAAGTTAGTATTTATCCTATTCATGATTAACTCTCTAACTGATCATAAACCTAGTCCTTTAACGATCTTTAATCATGTTATGAGATTAGCGTAAACCAGTCCTCAACTTGGTCTCTTTTCCCATTGATTAAAATATATCCATCATTTAATCCATAACTGACCCATACACTTAGGTCCATTAATGCCTTACCGAACATGTCATAGGATCATTAACATCAGTCCCTTTAATTTAATATCATCTCCATTTATCCTACCGGATTCACAGCGACCTTTGAAAATACTCAGAAACTGCACACTTCAATTCAGTCGACTGAATCACAGATTCAGTCGGCTGATTTTGAATCAAATCGTCTGTTTGTCTTGCCAGTTCAGTTTCAGTCGACTGAAATACACATTCAGTCGGTTGAAACATGGTTCATATCCCTTTCAGTCGACTGAATTACAGATTCAGTCGGCTAACTTTGCATCAGGTTATCTGCTTGTTCTGCCAGTTTATTTTCGGTCGACTGAAATACACATTCAGTCGACTGAACTATCAGCCATCCGTTTACGTGTTTAATAAGCATTCCTTCAGTCGACTGAATCATATATTCAGTTGGCTGAAATTTCCAGAACCCTTTTCTTGTCCGAGACGTTTGTGTTCAGTCGACTGAATCATCAGATTCAGTCGGCTGAAACTCCTAGAAAACTCTTCCTATTATCATGTCATTCTTAGTTCAGTAGACTGAATCCCATGTTCAGTCGGCTGAAACTCCCAGAAGCTCGTTTCTGATTCGTTCATTATCAGTTCAGTCGACCAAATCTCTGATTCAGTCGGCTGAAACTCCCAGAACTTCGTTTCTGGTTCGTTCATTATATGTTCAGTCTACTGAATCTCTGATTCAGTCGACTGACTGTTTTGTCAGTCCTTTCCATTGCATGTTTTGTACTTCCTTCCTTCGCGATTTCTCTTAAAAAAACCATAACAACATGTTTGGAAATACTTATTATCCTTGGTTCTCCCGGTTGTCTCTTGCTCCTCTTGCTCCTTAACCTTTCTCCTTCTTCTTCCTCCTTGATACTTGGCCAATGGTGAGCTTGATTAAGGTAAAGTCATCAAGTTTGGTTCGGCCAAGGTGTAGTAGTTTTGAGAGAGAAAAACGGAGAAGGGAATGGGAAAATATCTCAAGTCTTGGGTCTTAGGAGTGATCGGCCAACTCTTAGCTTCTTCTTCCTTTCCTTCTAAGTTCCTTTCTCTTCTTTTCTCTTTGGTGTTTTCTTTGGAAGAGAGGGGAGGACGGTTTTGGAAGAGATGGAGAGAGTGTGATGATGGGTTGACTCCATCTACCAACCAAGTATGGGGGAAGCATGGCCTTGCATGCCCCCAATCTTAGGGCCATTGTCCCCTTTAGTGGAGGTGGTTGGAATGGGTTTTTGAACCACCACCCATTCCAACGAGTTGGGTGAGTCAAGTAAGATGGAAACCATCTTAACTCACCCCATTTCCTATGTGACTCACTCCCCTCTTGACCCACTTAATTATTTAATTTATTATTTAACTTAGCCCCTTTAATTTTATAATTTAATTTCTATTTAATTCCCTTCAATTCCTTCATGAATCCACCCATGGTTGACCAAGTCAACCATGGTGGCCGGCCCCACCAATTTCTTAGCCAACCGCCACCTCACTTGATGAGGTGTAGGTGGGCCTCACTTGGTTATGTTAGCTTAATCATCTCATCATTAATTTAGGGGGTTTAATTCCAATTAATTGGGTCACCATTGGGCCCATGGCCCAATTAAATTATTTTCTACTATTTACTTTAGAGTTTGGATCAATTTTGATTCATTGGGTCCCACATGGTCCTCGGGCCCTCTTTGACCATTATTGACCCCTTAGATGGATCCCATCCACTCCATGGTCCATTGGACCATACTTGGGCCTTTGTCCAAATTTTGATCCATTTAATATCCATGACATCAAAGTTCCCATTTTCCCATTATTAAAACAAATAAATGCCATATATATATTGATTTAAAAATTCGGGCTATTACAGTTTTAATGCTATGTGTACAATATAAAATAGCATGTGTTTCATTAGCATCTCATGCATGGGGTGAAGGATATGTAACCGGAGGGGCCACACTTCGTCGGGGCGTCTGAAAGACCTATGTGGGATACCTTGATGTACTTTTCCATCAAGAAGAAACCGGAGGGGCCACACTCCGTCGGGGTGTCCGAAAGACCTATGTGGGATACCTTGATGTGCTTTTCCATCAAGAAGAAACCGGAGGGACCACACTCCGTCGGGGTGTCCGAAAGACCTATGTGGGATACCTTGATGTGCTTTTCCATCAAGAAGAAACCGGAGGGGCCACACTCCGTCGGGACGTTCGAAAGACCTATGTGGGGGTACTTATATGTACTTGTGATGGATGGGACTCATTGCATTTGACACCTCACAAGTGGTGTACGATCGGTTTGATGTGATCGGTGAGCAGTTTCGGACAAAAAACGCAAGGACACAATAGTGGTCATTGGTAGGATTCCTACATCTTTGAAACCATGGGACATGTAATATGATTTTAGAACATGTTTTTGATGAGTTATTTTGTATCAACTGTTATGTTTCAAATATGGAAGTTTTATGCTATGATTTATATTATTACATAGCATGTGGACATTTGCATCTCATGCATGGCATGGGAAGGATGATTTGTAACCGGAGACCACGCTCGGTCCGTGCAACCGTAAGGCATCCGTGGGAAGACCTTGATGTGCATTATCCATCAAGAAGTAATCGGAGACCACACTCCGTCGGGGCGTCCGTAAGGCAAGTGTGGGGATACCTTGATGAGGTGATTCCATCACGAGGATGTTTTGTGATTGTGTTATGGCTGATGGGTGGGACTCATTGCATATGACACCCATGGCATGGCATTGTTTTATATGGTTTTGATATTATGTTATCTATGTGTTACGTTTATTAACCCATGTGTTAACCCTAATTAGAGTACCTACTAGGCGAGTTGTCTAACGCCCTATTTCTACCCTAGTTGATGACGCAGGAATTAAACGGAACGATGAACGTGATCGGAGCCAAGCTTAGGAGCTTGGATGTTTTGATTTCAATTTTGTTTAAGTTACTCATGGACAATGTAATTTGAGTAGATAGCTTTTGGGCATATAATAACTTAGATTAGGATATTTAAGTTAAGATAATTATGGTTAAGACATGGACTAATTTACTATCTAAAATGGAATAGAATTAGGATTCTATTATAATTCCACATTTATGATTTATTCCGCATGTTAACTTGAGTAAGTGTAACACTTTGGAATTCCATGCTATCAATATTTATGGAATTTGCCATTTTAATTGCGAATTAACGGATATGAACCTTAGATGGGTAAGGTGTTGGGTCAATGGCCCAATTAGGACCCAATGGTTATGGTATAAGGTTCAATTTAAAGTAAATGGGTAAGGCGCATTTAATTGGGTCAATGTTGTTATTTGGGTCAAAATGCCCAATTGGGACCCAGTGGATCGTGGTTGACTTGGTTGACCACCAAGTGAGTTCAAGCCTAATTAAATGGGGCTGAATTAAAATGGGAATGCAATCAAGGGAGTGAGTTGATCTTAAAGTGATGAGTTAAGTGAGTTGTGCTGATTTGAATTAAATTAAAGTGGTGAGTTGAATTAAAGAGTGAGTGAAGTGTGAAGATGAAGGGTTGTTGTTTCAAAAATCAAACCAAGGGTTACACGTTGGAGAGGTGGGGAGTTTTGGTTTATTTCAAATTCAAAAAAGGATACACGTCATTACACATTTCAAATTCAAACAAGGATACACGTTGTTACACATTTCAAATTCAAACAAGGTTACACGTTGGAGAGGTGGGGAGTTTTGGTTTATTTCAAATTCAAAAAAGGTTACACGTCATTACACATTTCAAATTCAAACAAGGATACACATTGTTACACATTTCAAATTCAAACAAGGTTACACGTTGGAGAGGTGGGGAGTTTTGGTTTATTTCAAATTCAAACAAGGATACACGTTGTTACACATTTCAAATTCAAAAAAGGATACACGTTGTTACACATTTCAAATTTAAACAAGGTTACACGTTGGAGAGGTGGGGAGTTTTGGTTTATTTCAAATTCAAACAAGGATACACGTTGTTACACATTTCAAATTCAAACAAGGATACACGTTGTTACACATTTCAAATTCAAACAAGGTTACACGTTGGAGAGGTGGGAAGTTTTGGTTTATTTCAAATTCAAACAAGGATACACGTTGTTACACATTTCAAATTCAAACAAATGGGGTGGACGGTTATACATTTGAAATTCAAACAAAGGCAAGGCACACGTTGGAGCCTTGGAGTTTCATCTCAAGGATGAAACTCCCATATGGAGAGATAATGGAGGTGGGATGGTTACACATTTCAAATTCAAACAACTTCCATATGGAGAGATAATGGGGTGGACGGTTATACATTTTAAATTCAAACAATTTTGATATTCATCTCACTATCTCCCTCTCCCTCTTGGCTGTTTCTCTCCCTCAAACCCTCTCAGCTGATCACTCCTCAAGACAAAAGACTTAGAAAAGTTTTTGATCTCAAGCTAGCACACAAGCCCGAACACTCTCCCTCTCTCTCAAGTCACAATCTCGGCCAAAGAAATAAGAAGGAAGGAGGAAGAGGCTAAGGAAATAAATGATTGAAAGAACAAGCTGGAGAGAAAGAAACCGGAGGAGTCGCGGAATCGGTAGGTGTTTTGATAAATTTTGTTTAAAGTAAGGAACCATAGGGTTCGGCCATGGTGTATGGCCGAACCCCATGAAAAAAAATTGGGGGATGATTATGGTATTTTAATGGAAAGGAGGAACCATAGGGTTCGGCCATAGTGCATGGCCGAACCCCATGAAAGAACATTGGTTATTAATAATTTTGAGAAGGATGAAAACCATGGAGGGTTATGATGTTTTGATTGGATTTAAAAGAGGAAATATAGAACCATAGGGTTCGGCCATAGTGCATGGCCGAACCCCATGGAAGAAAAATTAATGGACGAATGTGTTGTTTTAATGATCATGAAAGATTAAAATGAAGTCATGTGTATGGACTTGGAGTTGTAAATAAAGATCCAAGGATATGATATAAACCTTTCCATGGAGGGACTTGTGTATGAACTTAAGATATCATGGGTTCGGCCATAGTGTATGGCCGAACCCCATGAACCATTTAATGAACCATTTGATGGAACATTTTAAAGGGATTTAATTATATATATCTATGCGCTTAGATTAGGTTATTGGTTATGGATTTGTATGAATGGCAAGGATGTAAAGTGAAGGTAATGGACCATGGGTTCGGCCATGGTATATGGCCGAACCCCATGGGGGAATATTTGGTGGACTTGGGGGTTTTATGTTGAGATTTATGAATGATCAATTTTGGACCTAAGCATGAAGGGATGGGAATAATGGCAAATGTGTAAATATGAGAGGAAATGATAGACATGGTGTATGGCCGAACCCCATGAGAAAAGTTTTGTGGACTTAAGTGGTTAATAATGTTTAATAATTATTGTATAAGTGGTTAGAGTTATGATTCAAAAATGGCAAGATTTTGGATCAAAGGATTACAAAGAGGGACCAAACTCAACTGAGTGAGGTTCGGCCATGTTGTATGGCCGAACTCCATGGAGAGATTTTTGGTGAACTTGGGTATTTTGGAACCATGAAATGAATGGAGAATATAGTTAAGTTAATGGACTCAAGATGTGGTTAAGAATGATAGTTTAATGCATGATGTAAACCCCCTCATGGGAGGACTTATTGTGGATCTAAATGTGGTGAAATGGGTCCATGGAAAAATAAGAAAAAAAGACATCATGGGTTCGGCCATGGTGTATGGCCGAACCCGTGACTCAATTGTAAGTCATTTTTATGGGCTGAGGGGTTTATGTATGTGTTTTAATTAATGAGGATTAAGTTAAGAAAAAGCGCTGTTTTTAATGACTTTATGGCATGAATAAATGAGGTACTAATGGATCTAAGTTTAATGATCAATTATGGACTTAAGTGTGCATGGATAGAAGAGGTAATTTAACCATGGAAGAGGAGCGGCATAAATCGTAAATATGGGTCAAAATAAGGAACCATGAGTTCGGTCATGGTGTATGGCCGAACCCCATGGAGGATGATCATGGACTTAAGTGTGTTTAAAGATGACCTTATGTATGGTTAAATGAAGCCTAGGGTGGCTGGTTTTTAGACTCATGTGATTAAAATATTTGATGGATTAAATGGGACCCACAAAACTACATAGTGAGGTTCGGCCATGGTGTATGGCCGAACCCCACTAAGGCATATGTTAGGGACTTAATCATGGATAAAATATGGGCTGATTGTTAATATGTAATAAGGTATCGGACATCGCAAGCGGTGCGCGTTTGGGTGACTGGATTCGTGAATGGAAACGTAAAGGGATGCTAGTTGGTATTCGGTAGGATTCCAACCTTATTGTAAGCCATGGATTATGTGTGTATAGATGTTTTATTAATTTATTTTAGTAATCATGTGATATGTTTAAGATGGGTTTTTATGGCTACGATTTAAATATTATATGGCATATTGCATTTACAATGATTTAAATATTATATAGCATATTGCAATTACATCTCATGCATGGCATGGGCGGGAAAATAATGAAACCAGGGTCCATGCTCCGTCGGGGCGACCGAGAAGCAAACATGGGGATATCTTGATGTGATTCATCCATCAAGAGGGGTACTATAAGGTACAACCGGAGTCCATGCTCCGTCGGGGCGACCGAGAAGTAAGCATGGGGATTCCTTGATGAGGCTTTGCCATCAAGGGGGATGCCTAGTGTTGATCATATCTTGATGAGGCTTTTCCATCAAGAGGGACATGGCACAATGATGGTATGGATGATGGGTGGGACTCATGACATAAGACACCCATGGCATGGCATTTATTTTATGGTCTTTATTATATTATTACCTATGTGCTTGTTATCACTAATCCATCTGTTGGCCCTACTCGGGTTCCTACTGGGCGCGTTGTCTGATGCCCTACTTCCACCTTAACTGATGATACAAAGGATGTCGGAATCGAAGGACGCGACGGGAGCCAAGCGTAGGAGCTTGGGGAAGCGGGCTAGATAGTTTACTTAAATTTATTTTGGAAATGTAATTTGAGTAACTTAGCTCGTCGGACTGTAATAATTTATATTTCTTGCTATGGTTTGAACTTTACTTTTGGATGTGATGATTTTGAGGTAATTTAGTAATTTAAGTAATGTATCTTCTTTGCTATCTAAAAATTGGTAGGATAGACTCTATTATAATTCCACATTAAGTTATAATCCCTCGAGCTTACTTTCTACGTGTGAACCCGTTCTCATGGACTTAGTTTCCACGCACACGTAGGGTTGGCCAGTTAAATGCCGGGCTTTAAAAGCTCGGACTTAACTCGCGTCGTGACGTCCCGCGCCCTTTGTCACTTTTATTTCAAAAAAAAAAAATAGAATCTAACTTTCGGTCAATTAAGCATAGTGAAAAGGGGCGGGCGTTACATAGGGTTGGCCAGTTAAGGGTCAGACTTTAGAAGTTCGGACTTAGCTCGCTTCGTGACGTCCCGCTCTTTATTTCACTCTTTATTTAAAAAAAAATAGACTCTGATTTTCGGAAAGCGAGTGAAAAAGGGCGGGGCGTTACTGTAACGCCCCGCCCTCTCCGAGAAATCAGAGTCTAATTTGTTTTTTTAAATAATAATAGAATAACATCGGAAGAGAGCGGGCGGCTTCACGACGCTAGCTAAGTCCGGACTATCCAAGTCCGACCTTTAACTAGCCACCCATGTGTGCATGGACTAACCCACTATAACAAACCACACATGGAACTAAACAATGACTGCGGAATAAACTAGACTAACTGCGGAATTAGGTTGAATAGATAACAAGTACAAGTCTTAATTAATGAATAACTTAAACTAACCATCCATTCACAATATCATATACAAACCATAGCAATATATTAACTTATTACATGTCCACTAAATATAACTCAAACGACAGTAAATAAGAAGTCCTAATCAACAATCAAGCTCTTAAGCTTGGCTCCCCTCTTGGTCATCGTCCTTCTCTTTCCCCTTCCTTGTTCCTGCATTTTCCTCTAAGGATAGAATTAGGGCGTTAGATCAACGTGCCCAGTAGGCTTTCCGATCAGGGCTACCACATGGTTAGCATATAAAACATGCATGTATATCATAGCACATGATTATCAAAAACATATAAAACCATGCTATGTATGTATGCAAATGTAATGAGCCCCACCCCATCACATACATAGCCATCACTTGACTTGACTCTCACCATCAAGGTAAATCACAATACACTTTCATTTGGGACACACGATAAGGTAATCCACAGTAATCCTCGTTACCTGTGGAAAAACACTTCATCAATGAGTTGTTTCACAGTATTCTTTCATTGGGACTCACATGATAAGGTAATCCACAGCAATCCTCGTTACCTGTGGAAAAACACTTCATCATTGAGTTGTTTCACAGTGTTCTTTCATTGGGACTCTCAAGTCAAGGTAACCCATAATCATCACCCATGCCATGCATGAGATGTCAATGTACATGTATGTCATTTGTAAATACATATCTCATCATTCATAACCATATTTGAAACATAATATCAAATACAACATATCTCATAAAAACATGATAAAACCAAATCATAATTGTGGTTACAAGTAGGTAGGAAACCTACTGGAGATTCACTTCAGTGTTCGATCTTTCTTTAGCGTCACTTGCTCGTGACTTGCCCGCCGTTCACTTCCGTCACCTGGTGATGTAACAGTAAATAAATCACACTATCATTTAAATGTTCATTCACATCTAAGACCCAACCATATCTTGTGGGGTTCAGCCATGCCCATGGCCGAACATCACCAACTTAGGATTTAACTTCCTTTTTCATTTAATCAATTCTTAAATACTTAACCCTTTAAATCTATCTTGGTAGGGTTCGGCCATGGTACCACCTTAGTTTAACCCATTCTTTCATGTCCTTTTAAACTTTATATATCCATATTTACATTATCACCCGTATTTACAGCTTTGCTACTAGGCTAAGCCATGTCAAAACCATTGTCATTTCCATGGGGTTCGGCCCTATACATAGCCGAACCTTGTAATCCCTTTTATCCATCACCAAATGGTTCTCCATTGGAATATTTTAAACCCTTTATAAAATCATGAAAGCAATAATAAATACTACCCATAAACTTAGTCCATTTAACCCATACCATGGTCCATGGGGTTCGACCATACCCATGGCCGAACCCTATGGTTCACTTGTTTCAATATTCACCATGATTACTCATGGTTTTAACATGCTATTTCAACCATGAACAGTACATGTTTCAGCCATATATTAACCAACCAAAAACGGTAAACATGTATTCCATTAATTTCCATAAGGACACCATAACTTTATATGGTTTTTATCTCACAAAATCATCAAATACTTTCATAAAATTGTCATACCATTTCATAGGGTTCGGCCATCCCAATTGGCCGAACCTCATGGCCTATGATTTAGACCATTTTTGTCAAATAATTAGCTTTATTTAAAACACGTAAACCTCTCCACAATTGATATGATTTTCATCTCTTGAAAGCCCTACAAATCATCAAATGAGGAGTACTATGGATTACCTCGACGTGAAAGTCCCAATGAAAGAACACTGTGAAATAACTCAATGATGAGAGTCCTATCCACAGGAAATGAGGAGTGCTGTGGATTACCTTGACGTGAAAGTCCCAATGAAAGAACACTGTGAAATAACTCAATGATGAGAGTCCTATCCACAGGAAATGAGGAGTGCTGTGGATTACCTTGACGTGAAAGTCCCAATGAAAGAACACTGTGAAATAACTCAATGATGAGAGTCCTATCCACAGGAAATGAGGAGAACTGTGGATTACCTTGTCGTTAGAGTCCCAAAGAAAGAACACTGTGAAATAACTTGATGGGTATGTATACTTGTGACGGGTGGGACTCATTACATGTGCACTTACATACATAGCATAGATTTTATATGTTTTTGATGATCAAATATTATGATATATGCATGTTTTTATATACTAACCTTGTGGTAGCCCTGATCGAAAAACCTATTGGGCGCGTTGATCTAACGCCCTAATTCTATCCTTAGAGGATAACGCAGGAACAGGGAAAGGGAAAGAGAAAGTCGAGGACCAAGAGGGGAGCCAAGCTTAAGAGCTTGGGTGTTGGAATGGATTATTATTATTGTTATTTGGACAAACTTCATGGATATGTATTAATGTAGATAACTGCTACGGTTTGATTTAAGGTTGAATGAAGGTTTAGTTTTAAGTAATTATGACTTGTACTTTGCTATCTGAGAATGGAGCAGTTTGAGGATTGATTATATTTCCGCATATTTGATTTATTCCGCAATCAGTTATGTATATTCCGCGTGATTTATTTAGTTCCATGTGTGGACCGATATTCATGGTCTTTGTCCATGCACACATGGGTGGCCAGTTAAGGGTTGGACTTGGGTAGTCCGAACTTAGCTCGCGTCGTGGCGTCGCTCGCCCTTTTCCGGTTTAAATATAAAAAAAAAAAAATTAGACTCTGAATCTCAGAGAGGGCGGGGCGTTACAGAGGTGCAGCAACCCCAACAAGAGGAGGTGTTGTCACCTCATCAAGAGGAGGGAAAAAATGGCGTGAACATTCCTGTGGTGCCTCTCGAGCTACAAAACTTGGTCCAAGAGGTGGTCACTTCCATTCTTCAACGACACATGAACGAAAACAGAAATGTCACCACCAGCGAGGCAAATGTTCGGAGGATGGTTAAGGATTTCCAACAGCAGCGTCCCACTTACTTCAAAGAGAAGAAGGATTTGCGGAGCAAAGAACTGGCTGAGGAAAATTACCCAGATCTTGACACTACTGAAGATCTCCGGTAATGAGGATAAGATATTGCTGGCTACCTCACAATTGATTGATGATGCTGGCAAATGGTGGGAAGTAATAGAGCGACAACAGGCATTGATTCCAGAGGGGAAAGGACTGCGATGACATGGAAGCAGTTCTCGGCTATGTTTCTGGATCACTATTTTCCAAAGGAGGAGAAGGAGTCCACACCCAAGCGTTCCTATCTTTGGTGCAAGGCACCATGACTGTGGTGGAGTACCATCAGGAGTTCTTCCACTTATCTTGTTATGCCTTATATATGGTGGACATAGAGTACAGAAGGGCTCGTAAATTTGAGCGAGGCCTTCGACTGAGCATCAAGGCCAAGGTGACTATCTTCAAGGCACCTACACTGGCGGAGGTGGTCAGTAGAGCCATTATAGAGGAGTAGGAGATGACAGAGACAGTGCGGTTTGTGGACAACAGTCGAGGACCAGAGCGGGGGAAGTACCTTTCGTCCCAACATGAGGTTCCGGTCCAACCTTGGGAGACCCTCACCTTCCATTGGGTCAACTGGGGGCTTTCGTCCCAATCAGCCCTCCCCATGAATATCAGTCTCTTAGGTCCCTCGAGGTGTGAGCACTTGTTACCAGTGTGGCCGGCAGGGCCATTTCAGGAGGGAATGCCCACAGAACAGTGGACCCTCTCACTCCAGGGGTTCATTTCGCCCTCCAGCAAAATCAGCTCATTCACAAGGAACCAGGGCATACAACCAGACGGGACGGGCACCTAACCTGACAGGATCTGGACGGTTGTATACCTTAGCTCCTCCCCGAGAGGAGGTGGATCATTCCATGATTCAAGGTATGGTAGTAGTCAGTAGCTCCTATGCATTCGCATTATTTGATTCTAGAGCATCCCACTCATTTGTATCTGCTGCATTCATATCTGCTACTGGGCACCTTAGTACAAAAATTGTCCACATCACTTACTATTGTTGTAACACCCCGGATTTTCAAGTTATCAATATATATGAAATTTGCCCATTTAATTTGTGAATTAAATGATATGGACCTTAGATGGGTAAGGTGTTGGGTCAATTGCCCAATTAAGACCCAACGGATTGTGGATATGGTTTCAATTGAAATAAATAGGTAAGGTGTATTCAATTGGGTCAAGATTGTTAATTGGATCAAAATTTGTTAATTGGGTCAAAATGCCCAATTGGGACCCAATGGGTCGCTGTTGACTTGGTTGACCACCAAGTGAGTTCAAGTTTAAAGTAAGTGGGGCTGAATTAAATTGGAAATGGATTCAAATAATTGAGTTGATAAAGTGAGTTGAATTAAAGTAGGTGAGTTGAGTTACATGAGTTGGATGGAAATTAATGGGACTTTCATCTTAAATGAGTGGAGTGTGAAGATGAAGATGGTTTGCTGTTTCAAAACCCAAACCATGGCATACACGTTGGAATGGGAGTTTCATCTCATGGGATGAAACTCCAATATGGAACATCAATGAGAGGTGGACCGTTTTTGTGTTGTTACACAAGCCTACACAAGGCTACATGTTAGACATGGGAGTTTCATCTTATGGATGAAACCCCCAAATGGGCCATTAATGGAGAGGTGGTGTTTTTGTGGAGGTTACACAAACCAACTCAAGGCTACACCATTGGGACATGGGAGTTTCATTTCATGGATGAAACCCCCAAAATGTATCATGAATGAGAGGGGACGGTTTTGTGGAGGATACACAATCTAAGTCAAGATTACACCATTGGGACATGGGTGTTTCATCTCATGGATGAAACCCCAAATGGACCATTAAGGTGGGAGGTAAAGGAGCTTGGGAGTTACAAGGGGTGTCACCAAAGGACACCACCCTTGGCTGAATTTCATTAACCAAGAAAAGAGTGGAGTTTCATTTCACTCTCTCCCTCTCCCTCTCTTGGCTGAATCACTCTCAAGGCAAGAACACTTGGAGAATTTTATCTCATTCTCTCCCTCTCACTCAAGGCCAATTCTTTCTCAAGACAAAGGACTTAGAGTTGTATCTTAAGTTTTCTCTCTTTCTCCCTCTCTCAAATCTATACTCTTGGCCGAACCACCCTAAGGGATTCCATCAAGATCAATCTCGGCCAAAGATCAAGAAAGAAGGAAGAAGAGGCTAAGGAAGGAGCAAGAAAGAGAGAAAGAAACCGGTGGAGTCTCGGAATCGGTAAGTGCTCGATAAATTTCATAAATAAGAAAAGAGGGTCAAGGACATGGTTCGACCATTGCATGGCCGAACCCTAATTTTATTATGGTTAAAGACCCAATGATGAACCACAGGGTTCGGCCATGTTGTATGGCCGAACCCCATGGAAAGGTATTAAGGAATGTATATGGGTCTAAGATGATTTTTGAGAGAAGATGAGGAACAACATGGCCGAACCCCATGGAAGGACATTGGTTATTTTTAATGAATTTGGAAGGATGGAAATCGTAGATATAGGTGTATGATTTAAAAGGTTTTAAAGGGCTCAAATGGATGTAGGTATGAGAACCATAAAAGGATCAAACCATATATGTTTGATGTATTTTTAAGGAAAATAAGGAACCATAGGGTTCGGCCATGGTGTATGGCCGAACCCCATGGAAAGGAATTAAGGATTTTAAATGGGTCAAAACGATGAAAAGGATGGAGAACCATGGACCTTGGGTTCGGCCAAGGTGTATGGCCGAACCCCATGAAGAATTGTTGAAGTATGAACATGTATTTAGATCATGGAAGTAATGGGGGAATGAGGGAAATTGTAATTGATTTTAAGTATGGTAAATGATGATCCAAAAGGATGAACCAAAATGCATGATTGAATCATGGAAATAAAGGACCATGGGTTCGGCCAAGGTGTATGGCCGAACCCCATGAAGAAGGTTTTGTGCATGAAATTTTAGTCATGGACCTATGTTGTGGACCTAAACATAAGGTTATGGAAATGAAATTCCGTTACTAGAAGTATGCACGACTTAGAAGGGGGTGAATAGGTCGGTTTCAATTTTAGTTCCCTTTTAAAAAATAAATCAGATTTAACAATATGTGCAGTGGAATAAACGTGTGTGCAAGTGATAAACAAATGAATCAAACCATTAATGCAAACCACACATGTACAACAATGTATAGTGGTTCGGTTCACCTGAACCTACATCCACTGTTGGACTCACCCTCTCTAGGGCTATCCCAAATAACTATGTAAGGGTCTCACACCCAAATAATACAACCTAGTTTTTTATAGAGGTTCAACCAAATTGGTCTAATCCTCTACACCTATTTTTTTTGAGTGGTTCGAACACACTGTTCTAATCCACTTTACAATGTTTAAAATAAAACAATAAGAAAACTTGCCTTGGGCCTTAACCGTTTTCCTTTAAGCTCTTTTTTCTTTATTGAATCTGCGTGCTCCTTTCCATCCGATCAGCATCATCAACGTATTTATCGGCACAGCAGTAGGGCTTGGGTATGACTGGTTTTAGTCCTATATGGACACCTTACTCTTCATCAGGATTGGGGTATTGATTACCCGAACATTTACTAAGAAGGATGATGAAGAATGGTGTCTAGAAGGAAGGCCGAATGATCACACACTCTATAATCTTATTCCTTGTTTTCTCCGTGTATTCGGCCCCCTAAAGAAAAGGCTTACTGTTATTTTATAAGACAGATTAAGTTCTGCAGTAAGTCACTCCAGCGAGGCCTCGCCAGTGGTAATTCTGGAAAGACAGTTTGCAGTTTTGTAGTAAGTCATGCCCGCGAGACCTCGCCGCTTCTGATGAGGCCTCGCCAGCGGTAAGTTTAGTAAAGAAAGCACATATGTGCAGTTTAATCCAATCAGATAGAATCCAACCAAATATCAGCCAGATACCAACCAACTCATATCCACCGTGCATGATTTGCAATTTATTTATCTTAGCCATCAATCAAGGATTAAATAGAAGATTTGCAAGATGGATTACAACTCATGGAGGAGCCTTTCCATACTTTGTCATGGATAGCTCCCCAAGGGTATTCAAATTCAAATTTAAGTGAGGTGGCAACATCTCACCATATGGATAAATTTATTTACCATAATGAGCTTCCAATCAATTTACCATAATTACCCATCTCACCATGTGGATAAATTTATTTACCATAATAAGCTTCCAATCAATTTACCATAATTTCCTCTCAATTAAATAGACACAGATTTAAACTTTCTAAATCTGTAAGAGATCAAGTCAGCTCGACACAGGGTCAGCTAGACTCAGCTCAGCTCAGCATAACTGGCTGCGAGGCCTCAGTAGATTGCATGAGGCATCGAGGCTGAAAGTCACTTATTATCTTATTTTTCCAATTGACTTCTAAGGTATTTGACTTAGCCTAAGGTCTCCTACGGTTCACTTACCTGTGTGCCAATACCGTATTCGATGTAGAGGCTTCAACTTCATATTAGATCTTCTTATACATCTAAGGCAAGTCCAACTGAGTCATGTAATTGACAATAAGAGTGACTCGGACGAACCGAGCACTTACAGGAAACAATGGCAGAGAATGTAAATATGGGTAAAAATGAAAGATCATGGGTTCGGCCATGGTGAATGGCCGAACCCCATGAGGAATGTTTTATGGACTAAGGGCACAAAACCAAGGTAGTGAGGTTCGGCCATGTTGTATGGCCGAACCCCACTAAGGAATTTTTATGTACATAGGGTTTTATGTATGTTAGATGATTAATGTATGCATGATTAGATTAATGGATTGTGTGATTGGACTTAAGTTAAAGGATCAAAGGACTCAAAAGAGGGACAAAAACCAAGTGGGTGAGATTCAACCATGTTGTATGGCCGAACCCCACCAAGACATATTTATGGACTTAAATATTGTAAATCAAAGGGAACATGGGTTTAATTGATTGATATGTTATAAGGAAATGGGACTTCACAAGGGGTGTACGATCACTAACGGTTTCCGGACGAAAGCGCATGGACACTTTAGTGGTCTTTGGTAGGATTGTACCTCTTTGAAACCATGGGTTATGTATGATGGTTTTATTTCTTATTTTGATGGTTTATGTTGTAAAATAATATGTTTCAAATATGAGGTCTTTAATGCTATGATTATACCATTACATAGCATGTGGACATATACATCTCATGCATAGCACGGGAGGGATCTTTGTAACCGGAGGCCATGTAATAGCCCGAAATTTTAAGTCAATATATATTTGGCATTTATTGATTTTAATTTGAAGTTGGACGTGATGGAATACCAAATGGATCAAAATCGGTTCAAACCCTAAGGTAAGTGGATAAGGAGGGAATCTAATTGGGCCATGGGCCCAATGGTTACCCAATAGACCTTGAATTAGAATTGGTTCATTTAATCGGTCAATGGTAAGTAATTGGGTCAAGATTAGTCAATCGGTTCAACTAGCCATATGGGACCCTATGGGCCAAGGTAGCTAAGCCCAAAGGTAAATGGGTAAGACAAAAATTTAAATTGGGCCATGGGCCCAATGGTGATCCAATAAGAGGGATACATTTAATAAAATTTAAATCACCTAAGTTAGGTGATAAATGGACCAAGGTAACATGGCCAATGGGGCCCACCTCCACCTCACCCATTGAGGTGGCGTGTGGACCCAAGAGTAGTGGGGCCGACCACCATGGTTGACTTCGTCAACCATGGGTGGATCTTAGAGGGAACTTAATGAGATTAAATTAAGTGGAAAATGATTAATTAAATTAACCTAGGGATCAAGTGATCTAAGTTAATTAACTTAATCTAAATTGGTCAAATGGTCAAAACCATCCCAACAAACACAAACCACTTGAGAAAACACAAATTGAAACCATGGATTAAAGGTGGTGGTTTTATCCCAACCACCACCATTAATGCATATTGGTTGGTGAGGAATTAATGTTTGAGTGTAGGCCACTCCAACCATCTGCATCTCTTTCCCAAACAAACATTTTCACTCTATCTCTCCCTCCCACTCACAAAAAAAACGTCCCCTACCCTTCAAGAGAGAAGAAAAGTCTTAGAAAGAAAAGAGAAGAAAAGAGAAGGAGAAGAAAAACTTTGGGCTACCAAGATCATTGAAGAACTCTCCCTCATCTCCATACTATTTCTCTCTTAACCTAACCCCATCTACCTTAGCCAGATCCAAGCATGTTCCACCATTGATCAAGCACATCTAGCCGGTCAAACAAGGAGAGGAAGAAGAGAAGAGACTAAGGAAATCAAGAGGAGAAAGAAAGACCGGAGGAGTTGTCGGATCGTAAGAACAAGAAATTTAAATTTTTAGGGTTTTAAGTTTTGGAATCCATTTCCTTGGATTGGATGGTTGCCAAACCATCATAGGCTTTGAATTTAAAAATCCATTCAATGGTAGGATAAGGAATGGATAAAATGGAAGAATGGAAATCTTAATGGAGTTTCAAGCTTTTGGATTTTTTTTTTTATGGATTGATGGGCCATAGGGTTCGGCCATGCAGCATGGCCGAACCCCATGGTAAATGATGGATGAATTTTAGTTAGGGTTTGAGGATTAAAATTTGGAAAGGGTAATCCATGATTTTGAGATGTTAATAAGTAAGCATTAGTAATTTTTAAGGGGTTTTAAATGAGGACATTTCATGAAAATATGGATGATTTTTCATGACCTTAAAAGGCATAGAATGGAATGAATGGATGACCATAGGGTTCGGCCATGTAGCATGGCCGAACCCCATGGTGAATGATGGATAATTTATTTGAGATTATATGGTTTAAAATTATGGAGAAGGGTTAATGATATTGTGGTTTTAAAAGATTAAAAAGTTGGTAATTTTTAAGGAGTGTTAAATAAAGAAAAATCATGAGGTATGTAAATGAATTCAAGTAGCCTCAAAATGATGGAGGTATGATATTTTAAAGAAATCATGGACTATAGGGTTCGGCCATACAAGGTGGCCGAACCCCATGGTTAGTGATCTATGAGGGTTAGGGCTCTTAAATGCTCAATGGTTAATGGTTTCTAAGGTTTGAAAATTATGAGTATGGTATGTGATTTTTAAATGGGTATTAAAGGATGGAAGTGGTGGATTAAATATTTTTGAATTATGGAGATAGTGAGGAAGTGATTGGTGGTGTAAATGTATTTTAAATGTGAGTAAAGATCCAAGGTAAAAATGAGGGAAAGACATCATAGGTTCGGCCATGGTGTATGGCCGAACCCATGACCCATGTTTTTTAGGTCAATTGTGGGCTAAGTTATGGTTTATACATGTGTTAAGCAATTGGAAATTTGGGTAAGTAAATGGTAAAATTTAAATGGATTTACAAAGTGTATGATATGGGTTTTTAAAGGGCCAAAATGAATGAAGGTTAGTGATTTTAAAATGGATTATTTTTGGGACAAAACATTAGCCTTTAAAATGGCATCCATAAAGGTGAGCCATGACCCATTATGTGGGCCACATCTTAGGCAAAATGTGGAATTAAGTATGGGACTAAATGTTTTTCAAATTAAATAATAGGTGGCTGATTTTATGATGCTAGGTCATGATTAAATGGATCTAAGTATGAATGAAGTTTGGACTTAGAATGTACATAAACGAATGGATGATTTAACCATGGGAGAGGAGTGGCAAAACGGTAAATAAGTGCTACATTGAAGAACCATGGGCCGAACCCTATGGGGATTAGACATGGAATCGAATATTACGAATGATTAAATGAAACGGATAGATGCTGTGTTTTAGGCTCGCTCATTGGAATATTCGAAATGGCAAAAATCGGATTTTATGTATGTGTTTTAAACCACGAAAAATGAGGCTAAGTTAAGGGCTGATTTTCGATGAAATTGTAACATAATTAATGGCCATTAATGGGTCTAAGTAGATGGATCAATTATGGACTAAATCATGGAAAAACGTATGGACTAATTCGGTAAATGTAATAAGGTATCGGGACGTCGCAAACGGTACGCGATCGGCGACCGAATTATCAAACAGAAACGTAACTGAACGCTACGCGGTATTCGGTAGGATTCCTACCTCTTTGTAAGCCGTGGATATGTGATGTTTATTTTAATCTATTTTGATGATTATGGGACTTGTATTATGATGAGTTTTAATTTATGAATTATATGATGGTGTTATGGATTATATTTTAACATTATGCATTATATGGCTATGTATGGTATATTAAATTTATGGTTTATCTATATACTACATAGCATAATGCACGTACATCTCATGCATGGCATGGGCGGGAAAATAATGAAACCGGAGTCCATGCTCCGTCGGGACTGACCGAGAATCAGACATGGGGACAATACATTGTATGATCATACGGATGATGGGTGGGACACATGACATAGGCACCCATGGCATAGCATTCATTACATGCTTATTTTGTTATATTTTATTGTATCGGTATGCGTGTTATCACTAATCCATGTGCTAGCCCTACTCGGAGTCCTACTGGGCGCGTTGACTAACTGCCCTACTTCTACCCTAGCTGATGATGCAGGGGATGGCGGAAACGGTGGACATGACAGGAGCCAAGCTTAGGAGCTTGGGAAGCGCATTCTTAGTTTATTTAAGTTTATATTTGGAAATGTAATTTTGAGTAACTTAGCTCGTCAGACTGTATAATTTGCATTTTTTGCGATGGTTTGGACTTTACTTATGGACGATTATATTTCATGATATAAATATGAACATAAGGGCATTTTGGTAATTCAATGTTGTATCTTCCCTTCTATCTAAAAACCGGTAGGATAGACTCTATTATCATGTTCCGTAATGATTATAATCCGCGAGCTTACTTCCTACGCGTGAAACCATTCTCGTGGACTTAGTTCCGCGCACGCGTGGGGTTGGCCAGTTAAGAGTTGGGCTTTAGAAGCTCGGACTTAACTCGCATCGTGACGTCCGCGCCCGTTGTCACTTTTATTTAAAAAAAAAATGTACTCTGATTTTACGGTGAAAATGGGCGGGCGTTACAGGCCACTCTCCGTCGGGGAGTCTGTAAGGCATTCGTGGGAAGACCTTGATGTGCATTATCCATCAAGAAGAATCCGGAGAACACACTCAGTCGGGGCGTCCGTAAGGCAGCTGTGGGGATACCTTGATGAGGAGAATTCCATCAAGAGGATATATATATTTGTGATGGGTGGGACTCATTGCAAAAGACACATGGCATGGCATTGTTTTACATGGGTTATAATATTATATTATCTATGTGACTTTTGGTACTAGCCCATGTGTTTGCCTTACTTGGAATACCTACTGGGCGCGTTGTCTAACGCCCTACTTCTACCTTAGTGGATGACACAGGAAATGAAGGGAATGATGAGCATGATCGAAGCCAAGCATAGGAGCGTGGATGTCTTTAATTATATTTTGCTTAAGTACCCATGGACTTGTAATTTGAGTAACTAGAATTCGGGCATGTAATAACTTAGATATTTTGCTATGGTTTGAATGGTTTATTTTCGATATTTAAGCTAAGAGAATTATGGTTAAGACATGGACTGCTTTGCTATCTAAAATGGATTAGATTTAGGTCCTATTATAATTCCGCAGTTATGATTTAATCCGCATATATAACTTATTGCGTGTGAACCATTTTCGTGGACTTAGTCCATGCACACGTATGGTTGGCCAGTTAAGGGTCGGACTTTAGAAGTTCAGACTTAGCTCGCGTCGTGACGTCCAACTCTCTATCACTCTTTGTTTATTTAAAAAAAAAAATAGACTCTGATTTTCGGCGAGTGAAAAAGGGCGGGGCGTTATAGTTGGTATCAGAGAGAAACGAGAAGGTTGAATCTTTCGAAGTAAGATTAAGGCGGTTTCATGTCTCACTGACAGATAAGAATCCCAACTAACTGACTCTTCGGAGTCCGCTGCAAGGGGGCCGGATTAATTTACTTCGTTAGACTCAGACTGAAACATTCAATCTGAGAACAACAAGGAATGATAGCAAAGGAAGTACAGTCAAAATTATTGGATTTATCAAACATAACAAATTAGGTGATACTTCCCCTGATATACACAAATTGAGAAACAAACAAAAGATACTTAGGAAGTTTCCCTAAAAAACAAGCAAATACAAAGAGTACTGATTTGGCAATTTCCCCAAGGACAAGAAACACAAGATGTTTATTTAGCAATTTCCCCAAACAAGAGACATTATTTGATACATAGGAAAGTTTCCCAAACAAGAGACATTTTGTGATACATAGGAAACTCCCCAAAACAAGAAATACAAGATGATGATTAGCGAAATTCCCCAAAACAAAGAATAGCTTGATTAGAACTGCTGTTGTCATTGATATGTTTCTATTTTTGTGATACAGATATGTCAAGCAACATAGAGTATACAGAGTTGTGGGACCAAGGAACTCGTAGCTGTCCTATAGATCTGACTTCTTCTTCCAACAACTATAACAGGCCAGACCGCGTTGTGGAAGTTAACGTAGACGTTCAGGTAGGATTCCCCGAGGATGTCGAAGTGTATCTAGCCCCTTTTCCAGAAGAGTATATGGGAGATATCCCAATGATAGGAGAATCAGTAGGGGAGATAGTGCCCAGGTATATGTGAGAGTTGTGCAATCAGGAGGGGCACAACTGTACTTTCTGCCCCTAACCCTTGAGGTTATTTGCCCTGTTTGTGGACTTTACGGGCACGAGAAGGAGAGGACTAACTGTCCTTACATTGGGGGACTGGGAATGATACCCTGTCTGACTTGTGGAGTGTTGGGGTACATGTCGACGACATGCCCTGACAGCTTCTTCGATTTTTATGATGATGTAGGGTCTTCTACGGAAGGTTAGGCTAAGAAATGGTAAGAAAATGTTGGGGAAAAAGGAAAGATTTTGTAAGGGTTGCGGGTACGTTATGAAGGGTTTCGTTCTAACCCTACCAACCTTTGTATTGTGATGGAAGTTTGAATGATTTTTAATAAAGTATGCAAACTTAAGAGTTTATGAGGACTTTGGCATTGAGATGTATGTGACGAGGTCACTTGATTATATTGAGACGTGGTATGGGTGTGTCCCTCACGTGATATTAATGATTGAGATGTGGTACGGGTTTGTCCCTCACGTGATATTGATGAAATAAGTATATAGATTCCATGAGTATGGCCTAGAGTAGCCGTAAGACCGTGGGAACCTCGATACGAAATACGGAGACTTGGTCCTGTGGGGTTTTCGTTGAGGAGTGGTTCCCTCGCATGCTACGCGCTGGAGGGCACTCTCACGGCTATTTTGCACACTTGATGTGCGTGGATGCTCAGAGCTAGTTACAATTTTACCCCATGGGGTGGTGCTAGCTTCGTTAGACGCGATCCGACCGGCTTAGAGCTTGACTGAATCACCCTTGGGGTGAAGGGATATAGGGCGGGGTAGACTTGATCACGTTGGACGTGGGTCTTCCGTTTAGTAAGTCATGGGCCCTAAGTCTTACTAGGGGTCGGAGTATATTTATGATTTGATATTGTTACCACCGTCAAGTAGTGATTCATTCGAGTGTTGCTCCTACGGATAGAATATCTCATGGTGGATGACGCGCCTTGGATTAATTATGCCCAAGGATGGATTATACCCATGAATGGATTATACCCAGAGGGGGGTTATATTCATGGATGGTGATTAACCATGGATAGATGATACTCACTGATAGAGTGATACCAGGGATGGATGTGTATAACCGTGGATGATGATTCCCATGGTGGTTTGGATTGATGCCGGTATCGGTATCGTAGAAGTTTTGAACAAAAGGTGTTAGTCACATAGTAACTTATGTGCAAATGAAGATATGCTTACTTTTGGAGATGTACTTAGTGGAAAAGTTAAGAGTCTAGTGAAACTCGAATGGGAAGCTATGGACGACTGCCGAGTTAGACTGATCACCCGACTCTGTAGTTAGCCGATGGAGTTCCAAGAGAGTGCAGCTACAAACCTAGTTAAAATGGAATCAGCAAAAGCCTTGAGCATAGGCTCTCATTGGTAGACTACATTCCATCCATAGACTGATGGACAGTCTGAGAGGACAATACAGACATTAGAGGATATGCTGAGAGCATGTATGCTAGATTTCAAGGGTGGATGGGAGGATCACTTGCCGCTGGTGGAGTTTTCTTATAACAACAGTTACCAAGAAAGCCTCTAGATGGTCCAAACGGTGGTCACTGTCATTCTTCAACAACATATGAACGGAAACAGAAATGCGACCACCAACGAGGCAAATAGCGGAGGATGGTGAGAGACTTTCAGTAGCAGCGTCCCCCTTACTTCAAAGGGATAGAAGGACCGGCCGAAGCAGAGAACTGGCTGAGGAAGATTACCTAGATCTTGACACTACTGAAGATCTCCGGTAATGAAGATAAGATATTGCTGGCTACCTCACAATTAATTGATGATACCGGCAAATGGTGCGAGGTGATAGAGTGACAGCGGACGTTGATTCCGAAAGGGAAGGACTGCGATGACATGGGAACAGTTCTCGGCTATGTTTCTGGATCACTACTTCCCAGGAAAGGAGAAGGAACGCCACATCCAAGCATTCCTATCTTTGGTACAAGGCACCATGACTGTGGCGGAGTACCATCAGGAGTTCCTCTGTCTATCCTGTTATGCCTTACACATGGTGGACATGGAGTACTGTAGGGCTCGCAAATTTGAGCGGGGCCTTCGACTGAGCATCAGGGCCAAAGGTGATTATCTTCAAGGCACCTACACTGGCAGAGGTGGTCAGTAAAGCCACCATAGCAAAACAGGAGGTGACAGAGACAGTGCGGTTTGTGGACAACCGCTGAGGTCAGAGTGGGGGAAGTACTTTTCATCCCAACAAGAAGTTCCGACCTAACTTTGGGAGATCCTCACCTTCCACTGGGTCAACTGGGGGCTTTCATCACAATCAACCCTCCCCATCAGTATCAATCCCTCCGGTCCCCCGAGGTGTGGGCACCTGTTTCCAGTGTGGCCAGCAGGGCCATTTCAAGAAGGAATGTCGACAGATCAGTGGACCCTCTCACTCTAGGAATTCTTTTCGTCCTCCAGCCAAATCAGCTCATTCACGAGGAACTAGGGCATACAACCAAATGGGACGGGCACCAAACCCTACAGGATCTGGACAGTTGTATACCTTAGCTCCTCCCCAGAGGCGTTGGATCACTCCGTGATTCAAGGTATGGCAGTAGTCGGTAGGTCCTATGCTTTCACAATATTTGATTCTAGAGCATCCCATTCATTTGTATCTGCTGCATTCATATCTGCCACTGGCACCCTAGTACAAAAATTGTCCACATCACTTACTATTGTATCCCCCATCGGAGGCACATCATTGGGACTCATATGCACAACGGTAAACACTGAACTGGCTGGATTTAGATTTGAGTTCAACTACTTGGTACTCGAGATGACTGAGTACGACATCATCTTTGGCATGGACTGGTTGGCTAACTTTCAGGCCAACATTGATTGCCTATCTCCGTAGGGTGATATTTTCGGTCACCCGAGGGAAAATGATATGTGGTACATGTTGACAAACAGAACATCCCTGTGACCAGAAGACTGCATGAAGAATTGAACCACCTGGTATTGAACAACATCAGATTAGACAAGGCACCAGTGGCTGAACTTCCGGCGATAGTGAAAGACTACACGCAGGTATTCCCAACAGAGCTCCTTGGCTTGCCACCCAAGAGGAAGATTAATTTTGAGATCAAGTTATACCCTAGCACTACTCCAGTGTCATTGCCACATTACCTGATGGCCCCCAGTTGAGATGCCCGAGCTAAAGAAGCAGATTGATGAACTGCTCAGACTGGGATGCATGCGGAACAACACATCATCTTGGGGAGCCCCAGTATTATTTGTGAAGAAGAAGGACGGTACACTTCGAATGTTGTGGATTACAGAAAATTGAACCAGCTGACTGTCAGGAACAAGCACCCTCTACCCAAGATTGATGATCTATTCGATCAAGGCGTTCCTAGCCACTTCTCCAAGATTGATCTGATGTCCGGCTACCATCAAATTCAGGTTAGGGATGAAGGACATAGAGAAAGGCAGCTTTCAGGACGCGGTATGGTCTATATGAGTATGTAATCATGCCATTTGGACTTACCAATGTACCAGCTGTGCTCATGGATCTGATGAACAGGATCTTCCGTCCTTTCTTAGGACAAGTTTGTGATTGTTTTTATTGATGACATCCTGATCTATTCCAAAAGTCAGGATGAGCATGCTGAGCATTTGCGGATAGTCCTAGGACACCCTAAGAAAGCATCAACTGTATGCCAAAGCAAGTAAGTGTGAAATTCTAGCTGTCTGAGGTTAACTTCTTGGGGCATGTTATATCAGCGGAAGTTACAACCATGAACCTGGCTAAGGTGGTGGCAGTTAGAGAATATAAAGCACCGAAGAATGTGACTGAGATCCGTAGCTTTCTGGGATTCGCTGGTTACTATAGGAAGTTTATCATGGACTTCTCCAAGATTGCATCTCCACTTACCCGACTCACTCAGAAAAGAGTCAAATTTGAATGGTCGGATGTATGCAACCGGAGATTCAAGGAACTGAAGGAGAGGCTTACAACTGCTCCTATTCTAATTTTGCCAGAAAGGGGCAAGGGATATGAAGTATATTGTGATGCTTCAATAGAGGGACTTGGGTGTTCTCTCACTCAAAGTCAACATGTGGTGGCTTATGGTTCAAGACAGTTGAAGATTCATGAACGCCACTATCCCACGCATGATCTGGAACTAGTCGCAGTGGTCTTCGCTCTTAAAAGCTGGAGACACTATCTATTGGCGAGAAGTTTGAGGTGTTTTCAGAGCACAAAAGCCTGAAATATTTATTTGATTAGAAGGAACTCAATATGAGGCAGCGCAGATGGATGGAATATCTACAAGATTATGAGTTTGCGCTTCGATATCATCTTGGCAAGGCGAACAAAGTGGCGGATGCCCTCAGCCGCATGTCACATGCAACAGTGGCCAGTTTGATTATGAAGGAATAGGAGATGTTGAATACCATTTGAGAATTCAACTTGTATATCAAGAACCATGGGAGTGTGTATAATCTGATCATACGGTCCAACATGGTCTCCAAGATTGAACAGGAGCAACGGACAAATCTGGAAGTGGAGGAGATATAGGCTAAAATGTCTACTGGTGAGGTTATACCGGAATGGGAGTTACAGCCGGGACTGGGTCTTGTATTCCGAGGAAGGACATATGTGCCTAAGAGCTGCAGAAGAGAGTTATTGATCGAGGCACACCAAACCAAACTCTCTATTCATTCGGGCAGCAACAAGATGTATCATGACCTGAAGAGACACTATTAGTGGCATGGACTCAAGAAGGATGTGGCAGAGTTTGTTGCTCACTGCCTAACTTGTCAGTAGGTTAAGACTGAACATCAGAAGCCACCAGGGTTACTCAAACCCTTACCAGTGCCGGAGTGGAAATGGGAACATATCTCCATGGATTTTGTGACAGGGTTACCGAGGTCATCAAAGGGCAACGATGCAATATGGGTCGTGGTAGATCGATTGACCAAGTCCGTACACTTTCTCCCCATCAAGATGACAGATTCATCTGAGACCTTGGGTAGACGGTACATCAAGGATATCATAAGACTACATGGTATTCCCCGGACTATTGTGTCCGACAGAGATGGCAGATTCACCGGCAGAGTGTGGCAAAGCATGCAACGGCCATAGGGACAAATCTATTGACTAACACAGCATTCCATCCACAGACTGATGGACAGTCGGAGAGGACGATGCAGACATTGGAGGATATGCTGAGAGCATGTATGCTAGACTTCAAGGGCGGATGGGAGGATCACTTACCACTGGTGGAGTTCTCTTACAACAACAATTACCAGGCAAGCCTCCAGATGGCTCCATTCGAGGCCTTGTATGGTAGACCATGTAGATCACCAGTGTGCTGGATAGAGGCCAGTGAGCCTACAATTATTGGACCCGAGCTAGTTACAGAGACTACAGCGCATATTAAGTTGATACGACAACAACTACTTGCTGCACAGAGTCGTCAGAAGAGCCACTCTGACAAGAGGAGGAGGTTCCTTGAGTTTGAGGTGGGAGACTTAATGTTCTTGAAAGTCTTGCCACGAAAGGGACACATGAGATTCGAGAAAAAAAGGGAAATTGTCACCTAGGTTTGTGGGACCGTTTCCAATCTTAAAGAGGGTAGGGGGAGGTGGCTTATCAATTGGCACTTCCTCGACAACTGTCATCTTTGCACGATGTGTTCCATATCTCCTTGTTGAGGAAATACAACCCTGATCCTTCACAGGTGTTGAACGTGTAAGATGTTGATGTACAAAGCGACGTGACCTATGTGGAAAAGCCGCTCAGAGTGATTGGGAAGGAACAAATAGTACTACGAAATCGAGCCATTCAGTTCGTCAAGGTGGTATGGGATCGACATGGTAATGAGGAAGCCACTTGGGAACTTGAATCGGAAATGAGAACAGCTCACCCTGAGCTATTTATGTAATCTGCTTGAAACCCTACTTCGCTCGATTTTCGGGACAAAAATTTCAAAAGAGGGTAATATTGTAACACCACGGATTTTCATTTCATGAATATATAATATATATATATATATATATATATATATATATATATGTGTGTGTGTGTGTGTGTGTGTGTGTGTGTGTGTGTGGAAATTGTCCATTTAATTTGTGAATTAATGGAATTTGAAATTAAATAATGGAGATGGACCTTAGATGGGTAAGGAGTTGGGTCAATTGCCAAATTAAGACCCAACGGGTTATGGATAAGGTTCAATTGGAACAAATGGGTAAGATTAATTTAATTGGGTCAAAATACCCAATTAAGATTCAAGTGTAGGTCCACCTCATCAAGTGAGGTGGCATGTAAATGAAATGGCTAAGTGGGACCCTAAATACCATGTGGTTCATGGTCGGCCAAGCCATGGTTGACTTGGTCAACCATGGGTGAGTTCAATAGAGTTGAGTTGATGAATGAGTTCAAGTGGGGTAAATAATGCTTGAGTTGGAAAGTGAATTCACATGAGTTGAGAATTTATTAATGTTGAGTTCAAGTGCTTGAGTTGGAAAATGAGTTCATTTAAGTTGAGTTGAGTTGAATTGAAGTGAGTGGAGTGGGAAGATGGAGGGTTTCTATCTCAAAGGAGGAAACCCAAAAGGCATATCCAAGGTGTACAGTTGGGGAGATGGAGGGTTTCCATCTCATGGTGGAAACCCAAGGGACACACGTTGGAGGTGAATGGATGCCATGGTGAAGACCAAGGGACACCTTGCTTGGTCAATAGTTAAGAAAGGATGGGGGGTTTCCATCTTGAATGCACACGTTGGAAGATGCAGGGGTGTTCCATCTCAAGTGGTGCCTTGGCCAAGCCAAGAGACACCTTGGGAAGACACCACCATTATGAGGAAGTGGGAGGGTTTTGGTTGTTACAAAGGGGCATAACCCAAGAGACACCACACCTTTGGCCAATTGGAGCTCATTGGCACAAAGAGATTGTTCTCTCAAGCTCTCCCTTGGCCGACCCTCTCACAAGACAAAGATAGCTTAGAGTTTTCTCCCATTGTCTTCTCCTCTCCCTCTCCCAAACCTCTTCCTTGGCCGAACCATCTCTTGGGGGTTTTCATCTTAGATTCCCTCTCAAGCAACACACTTTCGCCTGAAGCTCAAGGAGGAAGAAAGAAAAGACTAAGGAAGGAGAAGATCGGAGGAGCAAGGCGGAACGTAAGAGACGGAGGAGTCGCGGAATCGGTATGTATGGTTTATTAATTAAAGGGAGGTTAAGGGAACATTCCATATAGATTGGAAATGGTTGGCCAAAATGTTGGAGGCCATGCATTTAAGATCCATTCAAAGAAAGGCAAAATGAGGTTCGGCCATGTTGAATGGCCGAACCCCATCAAATGATCTAAACATGGGGATGTGATTTTTAAGAGGAAAAGATGAATCATAGGGTTCAGCCATGTTGTATGGCCGAACCCCATGGAAGTAGGTTGATGGATTTTGGGTTTTAAAATGATGGACCTAAGTGTATGATTAAACCCCCATGGATGGACTTTGTTTATGGATCTAATATTTGTAAATGATTTAAGATAGGAGAGGATGAAAATGAGACATCACAGGTTCAGCCATGTTGTATGGCCGAACCCCATGAATCAATTTATGGACATTTTGTGAATCCATGCATGTTTAAGAAATTAAATGTTAAACTATGGAATGTTAGTAGATTGGGTATTCAAAGAATGGATGATGTTGGACCCATTTAGTTTAAAATAAAACAAGGGTTAAAAAGGGGACCAAAACCAAAGAGTGAGGTTCAGCCATGTTGTATGGCCGAACCCCACAAGTGAGTTTTGGTGGGTAGCGGACAGTAGACAGTGGGTAGTGGATAGCGGACAGTGGACAGTGGACAGTGGGTAGTGGGTAGTGGGTAGTGGACAGTGGACAGTGGACAATGGGTAGTGGACAGTGGGTAACCGGCTGATTTTAAAAATGAAATATTTATATGATTTTCCAAATGGTTAGGTTAAATTGGAAGGATGAAGGGAATGGTTTAAATCAATTGGAATAATTAATTTGGTTATTTTATGGAATTAAATGGATCACCAAATTGATGTATGTATGTGTGTTAAATGTAATAAGGTAACGGGATTTCACAAACGGTGTACAATCGGCTTGACGCGATCGGTGATCGGTTTTTGGACGGAAACACAAGGACCCGATATTTGGACGTTGGTAGGATTCCTACCTTATTGAAAACCATGGAATATGTATATGTGATGATTTTAGTTCATGTTTTGATGATTTACTTTGGTATCAAATGATATGTTTCAACTATGGGATTTTAATGCTATGATGTTTATTATTACATAGCATGTTGGCACTTGCATCTCATGCATGGCATGAGAGGGATCAAATGAGGGGAGTCCATGCTCCATTCGGATTTCCGATAAAGCAATCGTGGGGTGGAATCCACACTAATTCCAAGGGATGTATGATTGAATTGTAACCGGAGTCCACGCTCCGTTCGAGGTGACCGATAAGGTATTTGTGGGGATATACTGTGTTTGAAATGTAACCGGAGTCCACGCTCCATTCGGGGCGACCGATAAGGCATTCGTAGGGATACCTTGATGTGGATTATCCATCAAGAGGAATACTATGTGATTGTGATATGGATGATGGGTGGGAGTATTGGCATATGACACCCATGGCATGGCATTGACTTGCATGGTTTTGATCGTATGTATATTTATGTGATTTTTATACTAACCCTTGTGTTGACCCTACTCGGAGTACCTACTGGGCGCGTTGTCTAACGCCCTACTTCTACCTTAGATGATGACACAGGAAATGGACGGAACGAAGGACGCGATCGGAGCCAAGCTTAGGAGCTTGATAGTCTAGTTTCATTTTATTTAAGTTTATTCATGGACAATGTAATTTGAGTAGCTAGTATTTGGGACTGTAATAACTTAGACTATTTGCTATGGTTTGGATTGTTAATTTTGGACATTTTAACTTAAGGTGATTATTATTAAGTGATGGACTTCCTTGCTATTTAAAAATTGGTAGAATAGAACTCTATTATAATTCCGCATTATGTTTAATTCCGCAAGTAACCTTATCGCGTGTGAACCGTTCTCGTGGACTTGGTCCACGCACACGTATGGTTGGCCAGTTAAGGGTCGGGCTTTGGAAGCTCGGACTTAGCTCGCGTCGTGACGTTCCCGCTCTCTCTCATTCTTTATTTCAAAAAAAAAAATAGACTCTGATTTTCGACGAGTGAAAAAAGGCGAGATGTTACAATTACAAACGCATCAAATCAAAAATCAAGTTCATTCACCACAACATATATCAATGAAGGATCAATGAATGAATAAAACAACTTATCCTTGGAAACCCATAAAGCATTTTGAAGTTGGAGGCTAATTTCTTCCCATAAACATTCCTTGGTGTGCTTTCCTTTGCTCAAGATTTTGAGAGCACATGCGCCATTCCATTAACCTTTGGACCACAAAACCATGTTGGCTTTCTCTTACCAAAATCCATTTGGTTTTAATATTCACTTTTAAGAGTTGAAAGCCACAACATAGGTGCATACACTAGGTTGCATTCAAAACTTATTTGACATTTTCCAAACTACTTTTGAAGGTTTAAAACATGAATCCAAACCAACTGCTTTTGGAGAAGGAAAATTTTCCTTATTTGAACATTTCTGCAAAAACACATTTCCAATGTCAAAAGGATTTTCCAAGATAGTTCTTTTCAAGACATGGAAAGAGCATGAATTCATCCCTATAATATTTACCAATTTGAGGGATGAAAAGTGTTTGTGCTTGTGATGCATGGAGGTCCACAAGACAACAAGCTTTGCATATCACCTTTGAATGCCAAAGAATGTTTAATACATTCACACACCAATTTGTGCCATTTGATAAAAAGAATTTTAACACTTGCACAAATTGATTGGATTTTGGATCAATGTACCATTATATGTCCTTTTCAAAAAGTTTGATCGAAACCAAATCCTATAACCTTGGGCATATTACATTTATCAATTTAAAGTCCATTGCCCATGTGTGATGTCATATGATAAAGCATTCATTGGTTTAGCAAAAACATGGTGCCTATGAACCAAATAATCATTCCACATGATTTATTCCAATAATGAGCATAGGAATGAAAGTACACAAACAACAAACCATAAAAACATTTCTCAAAACATATATCAATCATGAGTATAGAAATGAAGTATGAGAAATATGGCAGTAACAAGAATATAATAATGACTAAAGTTCATTAAATGTCGTACACACAAACACTTGCAAAAACAATCTCAAATGCACTAAGATATACCAATTTTAGATCAAAGGATAGTGCAAGAGAGAGACAATCAATTTTAAGCATACAAGTGTTTGCCAATCAAGTTTGATCCCCATGCTTCTAACAACATTTACCATTCATAGAGAAATTCTCCAATTAAGTTCTAAATTTTTGAATGGCATGTGAATGGATTACCAATAAAATTTGATCACATTTTGATCAGCAAAAACCATTCACAATCATGGAGCAAGTTTCATTCCACAAGATATTCATAAATTTTGTAAACATGGAATGAAACAACACATTGTATGTGCACAAGATTATCTCCCAAACAAGATTCTACCAGTATAAAATCAGAGATGAAACATAATGAAGCAAGCACATACAAGATATACATGAGGCAATGCACGCCATCATTCATTCTCAATGTACACAAATTACATGACACATGGAATGAGATGAACCATGATACAATCCAATATTAAAGCATTTAACTTCAAGTCTACATGTAAACTTACATTCCACAAAAGATTTGCATATATAAGAACATGGAATGCAACAGAGAATCAAAAAAGGGGTTTTTAACCAAAACCATTCCATGCTCTGTCGATACATTGCCATTGTTGATGTGTCGACAAACAGAACATAGATTTTCCTTTTGAAACCATTTTCATTTGAAATCACCCTCTTGATTTTAAAAACGCATGAGGCATATGGTAAACATGATTCTACCAAAATAAGCATGTATGACACACAAGTACCCTGCATAAATTTCATCCAACAATCAACCAAGAACATGGAATGAAATGCAAGAAACCAACGCTGATTCTAAAACGCATGTCAAATGTGATACTAACATTGGCAACCCTTTACACATCTGAGGACTTGGAATCTAAAGTTCATACATGTATGACTCATCAAGCATGAGATATATAAAGCCAGGAATAGTGCAACCAAGGCTTGAAAGAGTCAAATATGCCATGCCACAACACAAGGGTTGTTTGAATCACATGAATGAAGATTTGAGTTCAACTACAATGGTCTAGAGATACTCCAATTCGGTTCAAGTCTTAGACCAATGTAAGGCATGAGCAAGGTCCTATCCCTTAGGGATCCATACAAACTTTTGATCCGGATCTTTCCTCTCAAATCTTTGAATGTTGGGCAATTTTATTCTTCCATTTTTAACATTTGGCCCAAGTCCATTGAAATGAGACAAGATTCTCATTTTGATGTTACTATTCATAGAATGAGGAGGTCTTAACTTATCCATATTTGATTATTTCCTATGTAGGGATGATGTGAAGTTTGAGGTGCAAAGTATTTCCTAAGAACATTCACAAAATTAAATTGATATACCTTATTCTTTGCAATGTGTGAATTTCCAATCACCTCAATCTTTCTCTTCTTTGCTCTTGGAGGAAGACCATCAGCCACCTTTGATTTAACCTACATTCTTCTTGTCTTGCACTCATGCTTGACATGCCCAATTAATCCACAATAAAAGCCTTTTATATTTGAAGTGTGTGCGGTGTGGCTTTTACCTAATATGGATTGGTTCATAGGTTTCTTTGGGTTAGATTGAAAAATACCTTGCCAATCACCATGTGGTTTACCCAAATTAGATTCTACCAATTTTAGCTCACCTTGGGCAACCATGTCTTTAGATTTATAAAGATTTTGTAAATTTGAGCTCAATTTCATATTTTCTGTAACACCCAGATTTTTCAAATCATAAATATATTGGATTGGTTTACTTAAATTGCTAAATTGGTTGAATTTAAGGTTAGAAATTGAAATGGACCCTAAATGGGTGAAGGAGTTGGGTCAATAACCCAATTAAGACCCAACGGGTCATGGATAAGGATGAATTAGAAATAATTGGGTAAGCCTTAAATAAATGGATCAATGCCTCAATTGGGACCCAATGAGTCAAGGTGAATTGATTTTGAAGGTAAATGGGTAGGTTTAATTTAATTGGGTCAACTACCCAATTGAGACCCCATGGGTTATGCTGAGTTTATTTTTAAGTAAATGGGTAAAAGATAATTGGGTCGAATACCCAATTAAGATCCAAGGCATGGGATATACCTCATCAAATGAAATGGCTAAGTGGACCCTAAATGGTGCATGGTGCATAGTCGACCATGCCATGGTTTGTAACGCCCGCCCCTTTTTCACTATGCTACTTAGCCGAAAATCAGAGTATATTTTTTTTTTTTTAAATTAAAGAGTGACCAAGGGCGCGGGACGTCACGACGCGAGTTAAGTCCGAGCTTCCAAACCTGGCCCTTAACTGGCCAACCATACGTGTACGTGGAACTAAGTCCACGAAGAACGGTTCACACGTAGAAAGTAAGCTTGCGGAATATTTAACCAAATGCGGAATTATAATAGAGTCTATACTACCAATTTTAGATCGCAAGGAAGTTACATCACTTAATTAATAATAACACCTCAAAATTATTATGTCCAACATAAAGTCCAACCCATAGCAAGTAATCTAAAATATTACAGTCCAACGAGCTAAGTTACTCAAATTATATTTCCAAAATAAACTTAAGTAAATAAACTAGCTCGCTCCTCCAAGCTCCTACACTTGGCTCCGGTCACTTCCTTCATTTCCTCCATTTCCTGCATCATCATCTAAGGTGGAAGTAGGGCGTTAGACAACGCGCCCAGTAGGTACTCTGAGTAGGGCCAACACATGGATTAGTGATAACAAAACACATAGGTAATAGTGTATCAAAACCATGCAATTAAATACAATGCCATGCAATGGGTGTCATATGCCATGAGTCCCACCCATCATCCATATCACCATCATACAATGTCCTTCTTGATGGAAAAGCCTCATCAAGATAATTATAAACACATAGTAACCTTCTTGTTTGAATAGCCTCATCAAGATAATCATAAACACATAGTAACCTTCTGGTTTGGATAGCCTCATCAAGATAATCATACACATATAGTAACCTTCTTTTTTGGATAGCCTCAACAAGATAATCATAAACAACATAATATCCCCATGTATGTTTATCGGTGGCCCCGACGGAGCATGGCCTCCGGTTTCATTTCATCCCTCCCATGCTATGCATGAGATGTAAGTGCAATATGCCATATAATAATAATTCAAACCATAGCATTTAAATCCCATCCTAAAAGATATCATTTGATTACCAAAATAAATCAAGTAAAACATGCATAAACACATAATTCATGGCTTACAATAAGGTAGGAGTCCTACCAAATACCCGTTAGCATTCCCTTGCGTTTCCGTTCACGAATTCGGTCACCAATCGCGCACCATTTGCGATACCCTGTCACCTTATTACACATTAATAAATCAGTCCTTGTTTTAACCATGCCTAAGTCCCTAACACATGACTTATTGGGGTTCGGCCATACACCATGGCCGAACCTCACTAATTAGGTTTTTGGATCCCATTTTAATCCATTAATTATTTTAATCTTATGAGTCTAAAATCCAACAACCCTATGTTTTATTAACCACACATAAGGTCATCATAAAAGCACATAAGTCCATGACTAACCTCCATGGGGTTCGGCCATGCACCATGGCCGAATCCATGGTTCTTCATTCTTGGCCATAATTACAATTTTGCCACATCTTCTTCCATGGTTAATCACTCATTTATTTTTACATCCTTAGATCCATAATCTAATCCATAAATTTGGATCCATTGATGACTCACCAACCATGACATAACATCATTAAAAATCAGCCATTAACTTAACCTAATTCCCATTCGTCTAAACATGTGCATAGTTCCAAACTTAGCCCATCAAATGGCTTACAAATGGGTCATGGGTTCGGCCATACACCATGGCCGAACCCATGATGTCTTTTCCTCACTTTTCCTTGGGTCTTTTACTACATTTTTTATTCACCACAAGGTCCCTTCTTGAGGGGGTTCCACCATACATGTAAATCATCATTTTTTATTAACATTAACTACACTTAAGGTCTATTAAAACCACCAACATTTCTTCATCATCTCCATGGTTCAAAAATATTTAATCCATCAAAATCTCTTCATGGGATTCGGCCATACAATATGGCCGAACCCATGGTCCATGGTTTATCATCATTGGCTAGGTTTAAGACCATAAATATTCATTAATGTTTCTCTATGGTTTTCCTCACTTAAACCCCTTAAATTTTACTAACATTTAACCATTATGAGCCTTAAAATCATTAGCCATCATTCCATGATTTCTATCCTTAAAACCCCTTGAGAATTTCTTAATCACTCTCCATGGGGTTCGGCCATACAACATGGCCGAACCCTATGGTCCATTTTTCCTTCAAATAATCATATCTCCATGCTTTGATACTCAATGGTTCTTACATAAGAATCCTAGGGTTTGGCCATGCAAAGGCCAAACCATACATCTTTGATCATTCATCATACTTTTGCCATGCATGTGATTCATTGCATGCATTCATAACGTTTAGGGTTCGGCCATGCAATGGCAGAACCATGATCCTTGACCCATCATGCCATGCATGCATATACAATCCCATAGATATACATATTGTCCTTATCTGTTCCATCATTAATATCCTACCTTACCCCTTAGAGTTTGTCCATCTTTCATCTTATTTTCTAGAATGGATTTTAGATCCATGGCCCATGACATTTTGGCCACCATTTAATCCAAGAAATGGACTCCATTTTAATCCTTAAAAACATAATATCTTGTTTAGAGATACTTACCAATCCTTGGCTCTCACGGTTGTCTCTTGCTCCTCTTGATCCCTAGCCTTTCTCCTTCCTTCTTCTCCTTGATGCTCGGCTAAGGTGTGGGCTTGATCCAATGAAATCTCCAAGGTTTTGGTTCGGCCAAGGTGTAGTAGGTTTGAGAGAGGGAGGGGAGGAGAAGATGGAAAAATCTTCTAAGTCTCCTTGGTTTCAAGAAGTGGTCGGCCAAGCTTGAGGTTCCATCTCTTTTGCTTTTCTTCTAAGTCTTTCCTTCTTCTTAGTCTTGGGAGAGAGAGAGAAGGACGGTTTGGAGAGATGGAGAGAGTGAGATGAGATGGGGAATGGGAATGAGATGGGACCTTAGACCTTTCCCTCTCCTTTTGGTTTGCTTGGGTTACACTCTTCCATGATTCCATTTGACCAACCAACATGGGGGAGTATGGGTTTGCATGCCCTTAGTGGTGGTGGTTGGGATGATACCACCACCCATGCCAACGGTTTTGGGGGTCTAAGATGGGTGGTTTTGGTTCATCATGATGTCCATTGACCAACCATCATGGGGAGGGGTATGGGCTTGCATGTCGTTGGGATGATACCACCACCCATGCCAACGGTTTTGACCCTCTTAGTTTGGTGGTTTGGGTGGTTTCAATGAGATGAAACCACCCACTTGACTCACCCATTTGACTCATTTGACTCACTTAATTATTTAATTAATTGGATTATTAACTTAGGTCACTTAATTTCATAATTTAAATCCCCTTTAATCTCCTTAATTTTTCTCCATGAATCCACCCATGGTTGACCAAGTCAACCATGGTGGCCGGCCCCACCAATTCCTTAGCCAACCCGCCACCTCATTCGATGAGGTGGAGGTGGGTCCCACTTGATCATGCCACCTTGATTTTATTCAAGATTAACTTAGGTGACTTACATTAATTAATTCAACTTAATTTACTTTGATCCTCCTTAATTCCCTTTGACTTATCCTGTAATAGCCCGAATTTTTAAATCAATATATATATATATATATATATATATATGTGGCATTTATTTATTTTAATAATGGAAAAATTGGAATTTTGATATTATGGATGTTAAATGGATCAAATTTTGGGACAAAGGCCCAAGTATGGTCCAATGGACCATGGATTGGATGGAACCCATTTAAAGGGTCAATAATGGTCAAAGTGGGCCCGATAATCATGTGGGACCCAATGGATCAAAATTGATTCAAACTCTAGGGTAAATGGTAGAAAATAATTTAATTGGGCCATGGGCCCAATGGTGACCCAATTGATTGGAATTAAATCCCCCTAAGGTAATGATGAGATGATTAAGCTAGCATAACCAAGAGGGACCCACCTCCACCTCATCAAGTGAGGTGGCGGGTTGGCTAAGGAATTGGTGGGGCCGGCCACCATGGTTGACTTGGTCAACCATGGGTGGATTCATGAAAGAATTGAAGGGAAATAAATAGAAATTAAATTATAAAATTAAAGGGGCTAAGTTAAGTAACAAATTAAATAATTAAGTGAGTCAAGAGGGGAGTGAGTCACATAGGAAAAGGGGTGAGTCAAGATGATTTCCATCTTATTTGACTCACCAAATTCGTTGGAATAGGTGGTGGTTCCACCTCATCCCAGCCACCCCCACTAAGGGGACAATGGCCCTAAGATTGGGGGCATGCAAGGCCATACCCCCCTTCATGATTGCTTGGTCGATGGAGTCAAGACCAAGATTACATGGGAGATGGTTTTCCATCTCATTTCTCTCATCTCTCTCTCCATCTCTCCATCTCTTCCAAAACCGTTCTCCCCTCTTTTCCAAAGAAAACACCAAAGAGAAAAGAAGAGAAAGAGACTTAGAAGGAAAGAAAAGAACCCAAGCTGGAGATATTTTCTCCATCCCCTCCTTCTCTCTCTCTCTCTCTCCCTCAAAATCTAACCTACCATTAGCCGAACCCAAACCTTGGTGACCTTACCTTGATCAAGCTCACCATTGGTCGAGTATCAAGAAGAAAGAAGAAGGAGAAAAGCTAAGGAATAAAAGGAGCAAGAGACAACCGGGAGAACCACGGATTAGTAAGTATCTCCAAACAAGATGTTATTTTTTTCCTTAAGGAAACCATGAAGGAAGGGTGTACAAAATGTGCAATGGAAAAGACAGACAAAATAGTCAGTCGACTGAATCAAAGATTCAGTCGACTGAACTGATAATGGACGAATCAGAAATGAGTTTCTGGGAGTTTTAGCTGACTGAATAAGGGATTCAGTCGACTGAATTAATGGTGGCTGATAATAGAAGGAGTTTCTGGGAGTTTCAGCTGACTGAATCTGATGATTCAGTCGACTGAACACAAATGTCTCGGATAAGAAAGGTTTCTGGAAGTTTCAGCAGACTGAATGGATGCTTATTGAACACGTAAATGGTTGGTTGGTAGTTCAGCCGACTGATTGAAAATGAACTGGCTGAACAAACAGATAACCTGATTCAAAGTCAGCTGACTGAATCTGTGATTCAGTCGCCTGAAAGGGTACGAACCATGTTTCAGCCGACTGAATGTGTATTTCAGTCGACTGAAAGTAAACTCGCAGAACAAATAAATGATCGAATTCAAAGTCAGCCGACTGAATCTGTGATTCAGTCGACTGAAATGTTGTGAGTCATGTTTCAGCCGATGGAATATGTATTTCAGTCGACTGAATTCCTAATTCAGTAGACTGAATTGAAATGTACAGTTTTGAGTATTTTCAGAGGTCACTGTAAATCCGGTAGGATAAATGGGGATTATGTTAAATTAAAGGGACTGATTTTAATGATCCTATGACATGATTGGTAAGTCATTAATGAATCTAAGTGTGTGGATCAGTTATGGATTTAATTATGCATGTAATTAAAGCGATGGAAAAGAGGCTAAGTTAAGGACTGATTTATGGTAATCTTGTAACATGGCTAAGGATCATTAATGGACCTAGGTTTATGATCAGTTAGAGACTTAATAATGGATAAGATATAGACTAATTTGGAAAATGTATAATAAGGTATCGAGACATCGTAAACGGTACGCAATCGGCGACCGGAATTATCGGACGAAAACGGAAAGGGACGTCATCGGTATTGGGTAGGATTCCTACCTTTTTGTAAGCCGTGGATTACGTGTATGTGATGGTTTCTGTATTTTATTTTGGTAATTATATGATTTATTTTAACATAGATTTTAAATGCTATGGATTATACTCTAATGCTATGGATGGTATTTTAAATGCTAAGGATTATATTTTAATGCTATGGGTGGTATTTTAAATGCTATGGATTATATTCCTATCCTATGGATTTTATATTATGGATATGAATTATATATATATATTACATAGGACAATGCACTTACATCTCATGCATGGCATGGGCAGGAAAATAAAGGAACCGGAGTCCATGCTCCGTCGGGGCGACCGAGAACAGACATGGGGATAGCTTGATATGCTATAACCGGAGTCCATGCTCCGTCGGGGCGACCGAGAACAGACATGGGGATAGCTTGGCATGCTATAACCGGAGTCCATACTTCGTCGGGGTGACCGAGAACAGACATGGGAATAGCTTGATATGCTATAACCGGAGTCCATTCTCCGTCGGGGCGACCGAGAACAGACATGGGGATAGCTTGGCATGCTATAACCGGAGTCCATGCTCCGTCGGGGCGACCGAGAAGCAGACATGGGGACACCTTGACGAGATTTTGCCGTCAAGTGGGATATGACATTTTATGATGATATGGATGATGGGTGGGACACATGACATAGGCACCCATGGCATGGCATTCATCATATGGCCTTATTATATTGTTATCAGTATGCTTGTTATCATTAATCTATGTGCTAGCCCTACTTGGAGTCCTACTGGGCGCGTTGTCTAACGCCCTACTTCTACCCTAGCTGATGACGCAGGAGACGAAGGAAATGGTGGACGCGACGGGAGTCAAGCCTAGGAGCTGGGGAAAGCGGCTATTTAGTTCTGTCTAAGTTTTTATTTCAGAAATGTAATTTAAGTAGCTTAGCTTGTCGAATTGTAATAATTTTGGATTTCTTACTATGGCTGGATTTCATATTTGGACATTATGATTATGGGGTATTTTAGTAATTTAATGATGTATCTTCCCTTCTATCTAAAACTGGTAGGATAGTATCTATTATAATGTTCCGCATGTAATTATATTCCGCGAGCTTACTTCCTACGCGTGAACCGTTCTCAGTGGACTTCATTCCGTGCACGCGTGGGTTGGCCAGTTAAGGGTCGGACTTTAGAAGCTCAGACTTAACTCGCGTCGTGACGTCCGCGCCTGTTGCCACTTTTATTAAAAAAAAAAAATAGACTCTGAATTCGGTGAAAATGGGGCGGGCGTTACATATCCATGGTTGACCAAGTCAACCATGGTGGTCGGCCCCACCTAAGTCAAGGTCCACACCCCACCTCACTTGATGAGGTGGGGTTGGGCCTCACTAGTCCATTAATACTTGGGTCATTCCAATTTCACTTAGGTGATTTTAATCACTTCAATCCACCACATCTACTTGGATCACCATGGGATCCATGGCCCAATTAAATTCACCTCTTGACCATTTACCTTAATGCTCAAACCATCTTGACCCATTGGTCCCAAAATGGGTATTTGACCCAATTGACCATCATTGACCCAATTAAATATCATTGACCCATTTAAATGAAATTAATCTAATCCTTGGTCCATTGGACCCTACTTGGGCCATTGCCCAAATTTTGACCCATTCCATCAAAAGTTTAAATTTCCCTCATTAAAAAAATAATAGCCAACATATATATTGATTTCAAAATCCAGCTATTACAATATAATCCTCTTTTAAAATTTTCGTCTCGAAAATTCGAGCGAAGTAGGGATTCAACTCATACAAAACTCATCTCTGACTCAAGTTCCCAGGTGGCTTCCTCATTGCCATGTCGTTCCCATACCACCTTGATGAACTGAATGGAGTGGTTTCGTAGCATCCTTTGTTCTTTCCCGATTACTCTGACCGGCTTCTCCACATACGTCACGTCGCTGTACACATAGACGTCTTGCACGCTCAACACATGTGAAGGATCGAGGTTGTACTTCCTCAACATGGACACATGGAATACATCATGTATAGATGATAACTGTGGAGGAAGCACCAACTGATAGGCTACCTCCCCCACCCTCTTCAGGACTGGAAACGGCCCCACAAACTAGGCGACAGTTTCCCCTTCTTCCCAAACCTCATGTGTCCCTTCCGTGGTGAGACTTTTAAAAACACTAAGTCTCCTTCCTCAAACTCAAAGAACCTTCTGCTCTTGTCAGCGTAGCTCTTCTGACGACTCTCTAACACCTGCCCCTTTTCACCTAAAATCAGAGTCTATTTTTTTTTTTGAAGTAAAATGTGACAAAGGGCGCGGACGTCACGATGCGAGTTAAGTTCGAGCTTCTAAAGCCCGGCCCTTAACTGGCCGCTGCACGGGGGCCGGGTTAATTTACTTCGATTGACTCAAACGGAAGCATTCAATCTAAGACAACTTTCGACGGAAAGGAATGATAGCAGGGGAAGAAAAATTCATCCTAAGTTAAATCTATCAAACATAGCAAGATAGGGCTTATTTCCCCCGAAAATGAGGACACGATATTCTGATACTTAGGAAATCCCCCCCCCCCCCTCCCCCCGCCGCCGCCAAAAGAAGGAGTACTCACTTAGAAATTTTCCCTCAAAATTGATGAAACAGTGTTAAATTTATCAAACATAGCAAAGTATGATGTACTTTTCCCGGTATTCTCAAATTGAATAGCAAACAATAGGAAATTTAGAGATTTCACCCCCCAGAGGCAAAGGAAAAACAAGTGTGCTTATTTGGCAACTTTCCCCAAACAAAATACATTGTGATATACATAAGAAATTCCCCAAAACCTAGATTGGTTTTATTGGAAATGGATGTTGATGATTTTTGGGTTCTATTGTATTCTATGAATACAGGTATGTCAAATGACGGGGAGTGTACGAAATTATGGAATAAGGGAACCCCTAGCTATCCCATAGATTTGGTGTCTGCTTCCAGCATAGAAGTTAGCATGGGCTTTCAGGAGGGACCTCCCGAGGAAGATGAATAGGATTTAACATCTCTTCCTGAAGAGAATATGGAAGACTTTCCGATGATAAGAGTCGGTAGGGGAAATGGAATCCGATTATATGTGCGAGTCGTGCAACCAGGTTGGGCACAACTGCACATACTACCCCTACCCTCTTGAAGTGGTATGCCCGGTTTGTGGACTACATGGACACGGGAAAGAAAAGACTAACTGTCCTTATATTGGAAGATAATTAATGATTTTGGGGTTTTAAATGAAGGAAATAGGTGTGATATTAAATTGCACAAGCATACTTGTATTGTGAGTGCATGTGAATATACATGTATTGAATTCTTATTGTTGAGTGTATGAGGTGATGAAATGAGGAAAGACTAATAGTTATGATCATACTAATTAAGTAGAAAATAAATAAACCTAAGTAATTATCTAGTTGATTAATTAAATAAAATAAACAAAAGGTGGTCAAATGGTCAAAGAAGACCAAAAGCCATCTTATTTTTTTAACACCAACGTTGGCTAGTGGTGGGGTTCCAACCACCACTATAAAGCATGAGAAATATCTCATGTGGGGTGGTTGGGAGCTTTAATGCTAAAGTGTAAGTTAAAGTAATCAAATAAGATAAGCCTTATCCCATTTTCTCCATCTTTTCTATCAAGTCTTTCACTCTCTCCCTCTCATGTACTCCCATTGCCGTCCCACACTAGGAGAAGAAAGAAGAAAAGAAACCATGGAGGAAAGAAGAAAAAAATGGGATAAAGACATCATGGGTTCGACCATGGTGTATGGCCGAACCCATGACCCATTTGTGGGTAAACTTATAGATAAATTTTGGTATGATGTATGTGAGAAATGAATGAGGATTAGAGTGTAAATGACTAATTTATTGTAATGGCCGGGAATTTGTAAATAAATATATATGTGGTTATTATTTATTTTAAATGGTGGAAATTGGAAATTTTATGGAATAAATGGTGAATGGATCAAAATATGGACAAAGGCCCAAGTATGGTCCAATGGACCATGGATTGGATTTAAAATCATTTAAATGGTCAATGATGGTCAATGGGGCCAAGGATGGTCAAATTGGGCCCAATACCCACTTGGGACCCAATGGATCAAGTTGGTGTAAGCCCTAAGGTAAATGGGTAGGAGGAAAATATAATTGGGCCATGGGCCCAATGGTGGTCCAATTAGTTGGAATGGGTTGAATTAAATTTAAATCACCTAAGTTAATGTGAATTAAGCCAAGGTGATGTGGCCAATTGGGACCCACCTCCACCTCATCAAGTGAGGTGGCATGTGGACCAAAGAATTGGTGGGGCCGGCCACCATGGTTGACTTGGTCAACCATGGGTGGATTTCATAGAGGAAATTTGATGGAATTAAATTAAGTGGGAATTAATTAACTTAACCCAATGATCCAATTAATAAATTAATTAAGATAATTAAAAAGATGGTCAAAGGTGGGAGACCCAAACCATCTCATCTTTAAGGCATTAAAAAAATGTTGGGTGGTGGTTTATCTCAACCACCACCATAAGTCTTAAAGCATAAAGCAAAAACCAATAAAGCATGAGAAATATCTCATGTGGGGTGGTTGGGAGAATTAATGTAAAGTATAACTAAAGCAACCCAAAGAGATAAGATAAGTTTTTATCTTATTCTCTCCATTTCACCCTCATATCATTCTCTCCATCTCTTCCACTCTTTCATGGCCGTCCCTCATCTCTAAGAAAACAAAAAAAAAGAAGAAAAATTTGGAAGAGAAGAAGAGAAGAAAGGGTTAAGCTTGGGCCCTCCACCTCAAGGCCAAGGAAGCTAGACATCTCTTTATCCTCTCCTCCCTTCTCTCTCTCAAATCTAACCCTACCTTAGCCGACCCTAAACTTGGAGGTTTTCACCGTTGATCAAGCATCTTGGCCGACCAAAGATCAAGAGGAAGGAGAAAGGAGGCTAAGGAAGCCGACGAGAGTGGTGAAAGTCGGAGGAGACGACGGATTGCAAGTGTTTCCTAAACAAGAGATTTGGATTTTTAGGGTTTAAGATTTGGGATTCATTTTTGTTAAAATTGATGGTGGCCAAATGATTTTATGCCATGGATTTTAAATCCATCAATTTGAAGGATGGAAAGTGGACAAAACCTAATGGGTAAATTAGGGTTAGGTTAAGGAAAAATAATTGAGGTAATTTTAATGGGGTGTTAGGGTTAAAATTTTGAAGGATGAATTATGGTTCTAGGGTTTAATGATTAAATGTTGGTAAATTGTTTTAAAGGGATGGTAAATGAAGAAATGCATGGGAGAAGTGCATGATGTTGATGGCCTTAACAATGGTAGATGATGGAGTATTTTAATTAGGTTTTGTAAAAATGGAAGACATGTAAGCTAATTTGGAGATTTAATGGAATTTTAAGATTTAAAAAAACCATGGAAGGATAAGTTGTAATTTTAGGGTTAGTATCATGAAAGGATGATTAATGATGTTAGGATTTTAAGTGACTAAATGTGGTAATTCAGTTTACAAGGGATCTTGAATGAAAAACATGGAAGAATGGTGGGGAAGATTGGTAAGGTTGATGAACTCCAAATGATGAACCTAATGTTGAAAAGAAAAAGGAATTATGGCTAAGATTGATGGACCCTAAATGTATCAAATAATGATTAAGGATTGATGAATTAAGTGTATGGTTTAGATTCTCTCAATGGAGGGACTTGTGATGGAACTAAGTCATGTATGTAGACCATGACCCATTTGTAGGTCATGTTATGGGTTAAATTTGGTATTATGCATGTGAGTAATAAATGGGGAATGTTGGTGGTGTTGATGAACACTATGGCAATGTACTCATAATTTTATGGATGGAAGGTTTTTTTTAAACCCTATGGTGAGGTATTGTAAATTGTAATGGTTTATGGGTGTAAGAATGTGGAAGTTGATGGAGGAGGGTGATGGTTTTAAATGGACCATGGGATCAGCCATGGTGTATGGCCGAACCCCATGGGAAAACTTTGATGAATTAAGTGTTTTGGAAACCATGAAAAGAATGGGAAGTATGGCATGACTAAGTGAGTCATTAATGGACTCAAGAAAATGTACCAAATTGATGATCAAAATTGATGGTTTGAATTGCATGATGTAAACCCTTCATGGAAGGGCTTGTGATGGGTGCAAATGTGTAAATAGGCCAATGAAAAAATGGGTATTTGGTTAAGTAGAAAGGGCTGATTTTTAATGAACCCATGACCCATTGTTATGAGCCACTTAATGGTCTAAGTATGGGGTTATATATTTATGTTTTAAATAAATGGAGGATAGGTTAATTAAGTGGTTAATTGCTAATGTTCTTATGTCATGGTTAATGAGACATCAATGGACTCATTTTTGTGAACCAATGGATAGGCTAAGATTAAAATCTATGGATATGCTTTAGCTAATGGGGATTCGGTTAAGATATGGTTGTATCTCATGATTGGTAAGTGTATGGATCAATTATGAATAAAGGGAATGAGTGGATAATGGACTCATTGTGGGTTAAATGCATGATGTAAACCCCATGGAAAGATTTGATGAATTGGGTATTTTGAACCCATGATCCATTAACCATTTAAAGGGTTAAGTATGGGGTTTTGTATGGGTTTAAAGGAATAAGGGTTAGGTTAATAAAAGGACTAATTTTATGATCACATGATATGGTTTCTGGATCATTAACAGACCTAAGTTATGGATCATTAATGGGCCTAAGTTATGGATCCATTATAGACCATAATGTATATGGAAGAGGGAATGAATTATCCATGGAAGGGTAATGGCAAAACCGTAAATATTGGCCAAAATGAGGAAAACCCACTAAGACATGATGTATGGGCTTAGAAATGGTTAAATCATGGACTAATTGCTAATATGTAATAAGGTACCAGACATCGCAAGCGGTACGCGGATCGGTGACCTGGTCTATCGGGCGGAAAAGAAAGAAAGAACGCTAGTCGGTATTTGGTAGGATTCCTACCTTTTTGTAAGCCATGGATTGAGTGATGAATTCTTTGAATTAGTTTGGAAATTATATGATTTGTTTTAAGATGGGTTTGGATTTAGTATCATGTGATATTTTCCTCTAATTTATTTTGGTAATCATGTGGTTGTTTTTAAGATGGGTTTTGGATTTTGGTATTATGTGATGGGTTTCCTTTGATTTATTTTGATAATCATGGCATTGTTTTTGAGATGGGTTTTATGACTATGAGTTACATATATTACATGGCATATGGCATCTACATCTCATGCATGGCATGGGAGGGATATGACAAGGGAAGGATGAAATGAAACCGGAGTCCATGCTCCGTGGGGGCGATCGAGAAGCAGCCATGGGAATAGCCTGATAGGCTATAACGGGAGACCATGCTCCGTCGGGGCGACCGAGAACCAAGCATGGGGATATCTTGAATGTGATTCATCCATCAAGGGGTACCATAAGGTACAACCGGAATTCATGCTCCGTCGGGGCGACCGAGAAATAAGCATGGGAACACCTTGACGAGGCCTTGCCGTCAAGGGGGATACAATGTGATTGGTTATATCTTGACGAGGTTTTTCCGTCAAGGGGGATATGGCATCATGATAGTAAGGATGATGGGTGGGATACATGACATAAGACACCTATGGCATGGTATTCACTTTCTAGTTTTCATTATATGATTATCTGTATGCTTGTTATCATTAATCCATGTGTTAGCCCTACTCGGAGTCCTACTGGGCGCGTTGTCTAACGCCCTACTTCTACCCTAGCTGATGACGCAGGAGACGGAGGAAACGAAGGACGAGACGGGAGCCAAGCGTAGGAGTTGGGAAGGCGTGCTAGATAGTTTACTGATGTTTATTTTGGAAAATGTAAATTGAGTAATTTAGTTTGTCGGAATGTAATAATTTAGCTTACTTGCAATGTTTGGATGTTATTTTGGACATTATCAGTTTAAGGTATGTTAGTAATTAAATGAATGTATCTTCCCTGTTATCTCAAATTTGTAGGATAGTCTCTATGGTAATTTTCGCACTTAGTTAATATTCCACAAGCTTACGTCTACGTGTGAACTGTTCTCCGTGGACTTCGTTCCACGCACACGTAGGGTTGGCCAGTTAAGGGCCGGGCTTTAGAAGCTCGGACTTAACCCGCGTCATGACGTCCACGCCCTTTGTCACTTTTTATTTCGAAAAAAAAAAAAAATAGACTCTGATTTTTGGTGAAACTCTGCAGCAGTGAGTAGGAGTTGCCGTATCAGCTTAATCTGTGTCGTGGTCTCCGCAACCAACTCAGGTCCAATCAGTGAAGGTTCACTGGCCTCTGTCCAACACACTGGTGATCTGCATGGCCTACCATACAAGGCCTCAAATGGAGCCATTTGGAGGCTTGCCCTGGTAAGTGTTGTTGTACGAGAACTCCACCAGTGGCAAGTGATCCTCCCATCCACCCTTGAAGTCTAGCATACATGCTCTCAACATGTCCTCCAATATCTGTATCGTCCTCTCCAACTGTCCATCAGTCTATGGGTGGAATGCTATGCTAGTCAACACGTCGGTCCCCATAGCCGACTGCATGCTCTGCCATACTCTGTTAGTGACTCGGCCATACTCTGCTAGTGAATCGGCCATATCTGTCGGACACAATAGTCCGGGGAATACCATGTAGTCTGATGATATCTCGGATGTACCGTCGGCCCAAGGTCTCAGATGAATCTGTCGTCTTGACGGGAAGGAAATGTGCCGACTTGGTCAATCGATCTACCATGACCCATATTGCATCGTTACCCTTTGATGACCTTGGCAACCTAGTTACAAAATCCATGGAGGTATGCTCCCATTTCCACTCCAGCACTGGTAAGGGTTTGAGTAAACCCGGTGGCTTCTGATGTTCCGTCTTAACCCGCTGACAAGTTAGGCAGTGAGCAACAAACTCTGCCACATCCCTCTTGAGTCCATGCCACCAACAGTGCCTTTTAAGATCATGATACATCTTGGTGCTACCAGGATGAATAGAGAGTTTGGTCTGATGTACCTCAACCAACAACTCTCTTCTGCAGCTCTCAAGTACATATGTCCTACCTCGGAATAAAAGACCCTGTCCCGGTCGTAATTCCCATTCCGGTACAACCTCACCGGTAGACATCTTGGCCCATATCTCCTCTACCTCTGGATCTGTCCATTGCTCATGTTCAATCTTGGAGACCATGTTGGACCGTATGATCAGATTATACATACGCCCATGGTTCCTGATGTACAAGTTGAACTGGCGGATGGTGTTCAGCATATCCCATTCCATCCTGATCAAACTGGCCACTGACACATGTGATAAGCGGCTGAGGGCATCTGCCACTTTGTTTGCCTTGCCAAGATGATATCAGGAGTGCAAATTCATAGTCTTGTAGATATTCCATCCACCTACGCTGTCTCATGTTGAGCTCCTTCTGATCAAACAAATATTTCAGACTTTTGTGATCTGAAAACACTCAAACTTCTCACCATAAAGGTAGTGTCTCCAGCTCTTGAGGGCGAAGACCACTGCTGCTAGTTCCAGATCATGGGTGGGATAGTGGCGTTCATGAATCTTCAACTGTCTTGAACCATAAGCCACCACACGATGCTCTTGACTGAGAACACACCCAAGTCCCTCTCCTGAAGCATCGCAGTCCACCACATAACCTTTGCCTTTTTCCGGCAAAATCAAGATGGAAACAGTCGTAAGTCTCTCCTTCAGCTCCTCAAATCTCCGGTTGCACACATCTGACCACTCAAATTTGATTCCTTTCTAAGTGAGTCGGGTAAGTGGAGATGCAATCTTGGAGAAGTCCATGATAAACTTCCGATAGTAACCGGACAATCCCAGAAAGCTGCGGATCTCGGTCACATTCATCGGTGCTTTCCACTCTCTCACTACCGCCACCTTAGCAGGGTCCATGGCTATACCTTCTACTGATATGATATGCCCCAAGAAGTTGACCTTGGAGAGCCAGAAGTCACACTTGCTGGCTTTGGCATACAATTGACTTTTCTTCAAGGTGTCCAAGGCTATCCTTAGATGTTCTACTTGCTCCTCCCGAAGGTGGGAATAAATCGGGGTATCATCAATGAAAACGATTACAAACTTGTCCAAATACGGATGAAAGATTTGTTCATCATATCCATGAATATAACCCCTTCATGGGTATAATCCATTCATGGTCATAACTAATACCTTCGTAAGACTAAATGTCTATCATAGGGTTAACAAGTCTAACATACGACCAATTCGTCGACTGTGAATAAAAAATGTCTATCATAAGACCAATTATGTCAACTTATGGGACAAACTGTCCCTCACATTACCAATATGTCTACCATAATGCCAATGTCCGGCATCAATCAAGTCACCATCGAAACCCCCATCCATGGGAAGATACTATCTATCCACAGAATTGTCGCTTTTACCATGGAACCATTGTATCTATCGGGGGATCGATATACCCACCAATTGTCGTCATCGTCTACCAATAGGGAATACTATAGTAAGTTCAGTGGACATTTGTTGTGCTAAAGTGCTAGTAACAGATGTGAAGGCAGTAGATACAAGAGAATGGAATGTTCCCAAATTAAATAACGCATAAGCATATGAACTACGAACTACTGTCATACCTTGAATCACCGAATGATCCACTATCTCTGGAGGAGAAACCAAAATATTCAGTCGTCCAGATTCTGTCGGAGTAGGTACCTATCCTGTTGGGTCATGTGCTCTAAGGTCCTTGTGGCTGAGTTGGTCGAGCTGGACGACGGAATGAAACCCTGAAGCGAGAAGATTTATAGTTCTGAGGACACTCTCTTTTGAAATGGCCCATCTGACCACACTGGAAACAGAGACCTCTAGTAAAGACTGAAGTTCTCCAATCGTTGGGTTTGAATCTCTTGTGAGGGCGAAAGGTATTTACCCCACCCTGACCTCTTCGGTCCTGTGTTTCATTGGAGGTTGTGTCTCCATTTTCGTTCTAGAGTTGTTGTAAAACCGAAGTGACTATAGCTTGCACTAAGTTCTGTAGCTGAAGGGTTATCACTGGAATATTTATGCCATTCTGCTCCCTTTCTTGGCGTGGCTGCTGCACCTCTTCCTCCTGATGAGGTCGTTGTACCTCTTCCTCTTGATGAGGTTGTTGTACCTCTTTTTCCTGATGAGGTGGTTGCACCTCTTCCTCCGGATGAGGCTGTTGTACCTCTTTCTCGGGATGAGGCGGTTGTACCTCTTCCTCCACACATGGGTTTTGGCGAGTCTTTCTTTTTGGAGGCATTTCCTAAGCCATCGAAAATATTTATTGACTTAGTTCCTTCATAGAGTTGGCGTTTTCATATTTTGGGGAAATTTAAATAAGCCTACTTAGTTTTGGGGAAAACTTCCTAAGTATCAAATATTCCTTTTCAATCTTTGGGGAAAAAATTGCCAAATAAGCATACTTTGTTTTGGGGGAAAACTTCCTAAGTATTAAATGCTCTTCTTCAATTTGGGGAAAAATTGCCAAATAAGCATACTTAGTTTTGGGGATAACGGGGAAATATCTCCTATGTGCAACATTTGATAAATCCATCACTATTTCTCATTTTGGGAAAATTTTCCTATGTATCAAATGTTGTTCCTCATTCTTTTGGGGAAGTAAGCCCTATCATGCTATGTTTGATAAATTCCAACTTATAGTGATTGTCATTCCCTTGCTATCATTCCTTTTCGTCAAATGTTGTTCTTAGATTGAATGCTTCAGTCCGAGTCTAACGAAGTAGATTAATCGGCCCCCGTGCAGCGGACTCCGAAGAGTCGGTCAGTTGGGATTCTTATCTGTCAGTGAGACATGAAACTGTCTTAATCTTACTTCGAAAGATTCATTCTTCCAGTTTCGCTCTGATACCAACTGTAACTCCTGCCCCTTTTTCACTATGCTACTTAGCCGAAAATCAGAGTATATTTTTTTTTTTTTTTGAAATTAAAGAGTGACCAAGGGCGCAGGACGTCATGACGCGAGTTAAGTCCGAGCTTCCAAGCCCGGCCCTTAACTGGCCAACCCTACGTGTACGTGGAACTAAGTCCACGAAGAATGGTTCACACGTAGAAAGTAAGCTTCGGAATATTTAACCAAATGCGGAATTATAATAGAGTCTATCCTGTAATGCCCCACCCTCTCCGAGAAATCAGAGTCTAATTTTTTTTTTAAATAATAATAGAATAACACCGGAAGAGAGCGGACGGCGTCACGACGCGAGCTAAGTTCGGACTTTCTAAGTCCGACCCTTAACTGGCCACCCATGTGTGCATGGACTAAACCCACGATAACAATCCACACATGGAACTAAACAAGTTATGCGGAATAAACTAGACAACTGCGGAATTAGACTGAATAGATAGCAAGTACAAGTCTCAATTATTAAATATCTTAATCCAAACATCCATTGTCAATACCATAAACAAACCATAGCAAAGTTTACTAGCTGTTACATGTCCATAAAATATAACTCAAAAGACAGTAATAAAGACATCCCAATCATCAATCAAACGCTTAAGCTTGGCTCCCCTCCAGGTCCACGACCTTCTCTTTCCTTTTTCCATTTCCTGCATTATCCTCTAAGGATAGAATTAGGGCGTTAGATCAATGCGCTCAGTAGGATTTCCGATTAGGGCAACCACATGGTTAGTATATAAAAACATGCATATATCATAATATATATGGTCATCAAAACAGATAAATCAATGCTATGTAATTATGCACATGTAATGGGCCCCTTCTCATCATGCATATACATAGCCATCACTTGCCGAGACTCTCATCGTCAAGGTAAATCACAATACACTTTCATTTCTTTTTTATGATATTCCTCCTGGAGGGACCCTCATCGCCTAAGGAGGCCGATGTGGCTCTCATCATCATAATATTTCTCCTAGCGGGACCCTCATCGCCTAAGGAGACCAATGTGATTCTCATCATTATAACATTTCTCCTGGCGGGACCTGCATCGCCTAAGGAGACCAATGTATTTCTCATCATTATAACATTTCTCCTGGCGGGACCTGCATCGCCTAAGGAGGCCAATGTATTATCATCATCATGATACTACTCCTGGCGGGACCCTCATCGCCTAAGGAGGCATTCCATAGTCATCATCCCATGTCCATGCATGAGATGCCAATGAATATATGAAACATGTACATAAATCTCATGATTCAAAAACCAATTGAAACATAATAATAATAACAACATATCTTATCAAAATCATGATAAAACTAATCATCATAGTGGTTACAAGTAGGTAGGAAACCTACAGAGAATTCGCTTAAGTGATCGTTCCTTTCAAGAGTCAACCGATCACGACTAGCGTGCCGTCAAAGAGATCCGTCACCTTATTCACATAAACCATGAATTGACTTTAATCCCATAATACATTTGAATGGGGTTCGGCCATTAACATGGCCGAACCTTATCATCTAAGTTGGTCCCTTTTTCTTTTCCATTTTTGTCATTGTTTTAAAGTCCCCAAATCAAGTCTCTTGATTTAATAATTCCATCCACTAGCTTCATTAAAAAAAGCCCATTAAAATCAATATCCAAAAATATTTATAAGTGGGGTTCGGCCATACATCTTGGCCAAACCTCACTTATGTACTTAGATCCCCTTTTTCATCTCTTGATTGTTCCACTTATTCACAAAATTGCCATTGATACCAATAAATAATTTTATCGTGCACTAACTTTAAAACCATCAATTATTTCTATGAAATTGATTCATAACACCATAACCATGGTCCATCGGGTTCGGCCATACATATGGCTGAACCCTATGGCTTTCACATTTGAATCTCTTTGTCATAACTTAGCCATAGAACACCATGGTTCGGCCATGAAATGGCCGACCCATGCCTTGTCCAAATGTTCACTTAGAACCCCCCCTTTTTTTCAAACCCTTCAAATTGTTCCATGATATTCAAGTTTGAAACCCTTTAATTCTACAAAACAGTCCATAAATCTCACCATCCTTTCCATCCTTTAAATCCATATAAAATGGTCCATGGGGTTCAGCCATACCCATGGCCAAACCCTATGGTTCACTTGGTTCAATACTCTCCATGATTACTCATGGGTTTGGTATCCTAATTTAACCATGATCAACACATGGTTCAGCCATATATTGGCCGACCCAATATATACACTTTATCCTCATTTTTAAACACCTTGACTCCATTTAAATAACATAACAAGTCTCCACCACTGGCATGGTTTTTATCTCTCCAAAAACCATACCAAAATAACAAACACATTCATGGGGTTCGGCCATCCAAGGTGGCCGAACCCTATGCCCATGAGTTGGACCTTTTTAACTTACATCTTATGTCCATTAAAACATGTACAATCTCCATGGTTTTTGCGTGGTTTTTAGCCTTCAAAACCATCAATCTAACCAAATAATTTCATGGGGTTTGGCCATCCAAGGTGGCCGAACCCAATGATCCATTTTTTCATTTTTTTACCACCATTACCCAAGGTTTAAACCTTGATGCATTCGGCCATACCCATGGCCCAAAACATGTCACATTTGTCCCATGTTATTAAACAAAATTCAATGGAAATACTTACCAAATTCCTTTGTTTTTGTAATAGCCCGGATTTTTAAATCAATATATATGTTGGCTATTATTTATTTTAATGATGGGAATTGAGAATTTTGATGGAATAGATGTTAAATGGATCAAAATTTGGATAATGGTCCAAGTATGGTCCAATGGACCATGGATTGGAATGAATTCACTTAATTGGGTCAATGATGATTAATTGGGCCAAGGATAGCCAATTGGGTCCAATACCCATTTGGGACCCAATGGGTCAAGATTATTTAAGCTTTAAGGTAAATGGGTAGGAGGTGAATTTAATTGGGCCATGGGCCCAATGGTGATCCAATTAGTTAGAAGGGATTGAAGTGATTAAAATCACCTAAGTTAAAGTGTAATTAATTAAATTTAAATCACCTAAGTTAGTGGTGAATAAATCAAGATGGCGTAACCAAGTGGGGCCCACCTCCACCTCACCAAGTGAGGTGGCGTGTGGACAAAGGCATAGGTGGGGCCGACCATCATGGTTGACTTGGTCAACCATGGATAAGTCAAAGGGAATTGAGGAGGAACAAATTAAAATTAAGTTGATTTAATTAATGAGAATCACCTAAGTTAGAATTTATAAAACCTAGGTGACATGGCCGAATGGGGCCCACCTCCACCTCATCAAGTGAGGTGGTGGGTAGGTTAGAAGTTAGTGGGCCCGGCCACCATCGTTGACTTGGTCAACCATGGGTGGATTGATGGAGAAGAATCAAGGAGATTAAAGGGGATTAAATAAGAATTAATTAACCTAAGTTGATGATCCAATTAATTAAATGATTAGGTTAGTCAAATTGGGTCAATTGGGGAGTCAAAGGGATAAGTCAATGGGTGGTTTCATTTCATTGAAACCACCCAAACCACTTAAAGAAACACAAACAAACCATGGGCTTTGGGTGGTGGTTTCATCTCAACCACCACCACCCAAAGCATGATGACCCATACCCCTCCATGATGATGGTCAAATGGTCAAGATGGAAGACCAAACCACCCCATGTCAAGGCACCAAAACAGTTGGCTTGGTGATGGTTTTGTCCCAACCACCACCACTAAGGCATGTAAGCCCATGCTTGGTGGGTGGAGGGAAATGATGGAGGAGTGTGGCACAAGCAAACCGAAGGGATGAGATGGGTTTTCATCTCATCTCTCCAACCCACTCTCATCTCACTCTCTCCCTCTTCCCCTCCCTCTCTTACCCGATCCATGCAAAGAGAAAGAAGAAGAAGAACTTAGAAGAAAGGAAGAAAAACTCAAGCATAGGCCGACCACCTCAAGACGAAGGAGACTAAGACATTTTTCTCATCCTCTCCTCCCTTCCCTCTCTCAAACCCACTCCATCATTGGCCGACCCAAACCTTGATGATCTCCTTTTGATCAAGCACATCTTGGCCGAAGATCAAGGAGAAGAAGAAAGGAGAAGGACTAAGGATCCAAGAGGAGAAAGAAAAGCCGGAGCAGCCGCTGGATTGGTAAGTATCTCCAAACAAGAATTACATTTTTAAGGGATAAAAAGGTGATCATGGAATCCATTTCTTAGATTAAATGGTGGCCAAAAATGTTATGGGCCATGGATCTAAGATCCATCCAAGGAAGGGATGAGAAATGGATAAAATAGGTAAGATAGGTTAAGAAAAGAAAAATAAAGGAATGATAAGGACATTATGTATTAAGGTTTATTAAACATGGAGATGTGATGATTTTTGAAGGAATCATGTACCATAGGGTTCGGCCATGTTGTATGGCCGAACCCCATGGTTGGTAATTAAGTAATTTTAATGAGGTTTTTAGAATTAAAATCATGGAAGGATGATTTATGATTTTAAGGTCTTAATGATTAAATGTCAATGACTTTTAAAAGGATTTTAAATGAGGAAAACCATGAAGAGATTTTTATGGATGGAATTTTTTGAACCATGGGTTCGGCCATGGTGTATGGCCGAACCCTATGGTTGTGTATTGGTGACTTTGATGGGGTAAAATGATGGAAAAATAAATGGGGAATATGGCTAAGTTAATGGACTCCAATGTGGTTAAGAATGATGGTTTAAATGTGTGATTTAAACCCCCTCAAGAAAGGACTATTGGTGGATCTAAAGTGTTGTAATGGATCTAAGGAAAAATGGGGAAAAGACATCATGAGTTCGGCCACGGTGTATGGCCGAACCCATGACCTATTTTACAAGCCACTTGATGGGTTAAGTTGGAGTTATGTATGTGTTTAAATTAATGGGGATTAGGTTAAAATAAAGGGGCTGATTTTAATTATTCCATGACATGATTGGTGAGTCATTGAGGGATCTAAGTTTATGGATCAAAAATGTGGTAAATGATCCAAGAGAAGTAAGGAAATTAACATCATGGGTTTGGCCATGGTGTATGGCCGAACCCATGACCCAATTGTGAACCAATTGATGGGCTAAGATTAAGGTCTATGTATATGCTTTAATTAATGGGAATTAGGTTAAGTTAATGGCTGATTTTTGAATGGTTGTATCTCATGATTGGTGAGTCATTAATGGATCCAAGATTATGGATCAATTATGGGCCTAAGAATGGAGAAATAAAATGAGAACTTAACCATGGAAGGAGTAGTGGCAAAAGCGTAAATAATGGCCAAAATGAAGAACCATGGGTTCGGCCATGGTGTATGGCCGAACTCCATGGGAGATGGTTGTGGACTTAAGGGCTCCAAATGATAATCTTATTTGCTGATTTATGGAGCATAGGTTGCTGTTTTTAGACTCACGTAATTAAAAGGATTAATGGATTAAATGGGGCCCACAACCCTAGATAGTGAGGTTCGGCCATGGTGTATGGCCGAACCCCACTAAGGCATGTGTTAGGGACTTAATCATGGATAAAACATAGGCTGATTATTGATATGTAATAAGGTACTGGACATCGCAAGCGGTGCACGATCGGTGACCGGATTTGTGGACGGAAAACGTAAAGGAACGTTAGTCGGTATTCGGTAGGATTCCTACCTTATTGTAAGCCATGGATTATGTATTGTACGATTGTTTTCCTTGATTTATTTTGGTAATCATGTGATTGTTTTAAGATGGGTTTTAAGGCTATGAATTATATATTACATAGCATATTGCATTTACATCTCATGCATGGCATGGGCGGGAAAATAATGGAACCGGAGTCCATGCTCTGTCAGGGCGACCGAGAAGCACGCAATGGGATACCTTGATGATGCTTTGCCATCAAGGGGGATGATTAGTGTTGATCATATCTTGATGAGGCTTTTCCATCAAGAGGGACATGGCACAATGATGGTATGGATGATGGGTGGGACTCATGATATAAGACACCCATGGCATGGCATTCATTTTATGGTTTTTATTATATTATTACCTATATGCTTGTTATCACTAATCCATGTGTTGGCCCTACTCGGAGTCCTACTGGGCGCGTTGTCTAACGCCCTACTTCCACCTTAGCTGATGAAGCAGGGGATGGCGGAAAGGAAGGATGCAACGGGAGCCAAGCGTAGGAGCTTGGGGAAGCGGACTAGTTAATTTACTTAGATTTATTTTGGAAATGTAATTTGAGTAACTTAGCTCGTCGGACTGTAATAATTTATATTTCTTGCTATGGTTTGGACTTTACTTTTGGACATTATGATTTAAGTATTTTAGTAATTTAAGTAGTGTAATCTTCCTTGCTATCTAAAATTGGTAAGATAGACTCTATTATAATTCCGCATTAAGTTATAATTCCTCGAGCTTACTTTCTACGTATGAACCGTTCTCAGGGACTTAGTTTCCACGTACACGTAGGGTTGGCCAGTTAAGGGTTGCGCTTAGAAGCTCGGAGTTTGTAACGCCCCGCCCTTTCCGAGAGTTTCAGAGTCTAATTTTTTTTTTTTTTTTTTTTAAACAACGGAAGAGAGCGGGCGGCGTCACGACGCGAGTTAAGTTCAGACTACCCAAGTCTGAACCTTAACTGGCCACCCATGTGTACATGGAATAGACCATGATAGTGATTCACACATGGAACTAACATCAACATGCGGAATAAAAAGACGAGATAGCAAGTAATAGTCTTAAATAATAAATAACATAGATCAACCATCCACAAGTTATTATCCTAAACAAACCATAGCAAATAACGAATTATTACATGTCCGACAATAGTATTCAAATGACAGTAATAAAACGTAATCCAAATCCATTATTTAAGCACTTAGGCTCAGCTCCCCTCTTGGTCAATGACCTTCCCTTTCCCCTTGTTTGTACCTGCAATCTCCTCTGAGGATAGAATTAGGGCGTTAGATCAACGCGCCCAGTAGGTTCCCGAATCAGGGCTACCACATGTTAGCATATAAAACATGCATATACATATCATATTACATGATCATCAAAACAGGTAAAACAATGCTATGAAATATGCACATGCAATGAGCATCCCCCATCATGTACTTTCATAGCCATCACTTGACGTGCCTCGCACCGACAAGGTAAATTACAACACACCTTCATCCCTTCTATAAGCGATGTACATGTAATGGGCAACCCCCATCATGTACCATCGTATCCATCACTGTAGAACTTCATTCATTATCCCATGACTATGCATGAGATGCCAATGCCTGTATGCCATTTGTTAATGCATAATATATCATTTGAAACACATATGTTAAAACAAGAGTATCATAAGAAATATTGGGTAAAAACTGTGGTTACAAGTAGGTAGGAAACCTACTCAAACTTTGATTAAGTGTCCGTTCCTTTTTGAGCTTCACTCGGTCACGACTCGCACTTCCTTCAACTCTCGTCACCTTGTGATGTAACAATAAGTAAATCATTCTAATATTTAAATATCCATTCACATATAAGACCCAAACATCTTGTGGGGTTCTTCATTCGTCAACTTTAATCTCCAAACTTATCAAATAATCATTGATTGGGTTCGGCCATACTACTTGGCCGAACCACATCCTATGGGTTTTTATCCCACTTTCCATCATCATCAATGGTTGATTACATAGTCCATAATTATCATGTATGTCTCCTTAATTAAAACAACCATAAGTTCCCTATTCAAAACAGCCCATTTATTTCAAAACAGCCCCATGGGGTTCGGCCATACTCATAGCCGAACCCTAAGGTTCACTTGATCCAACCAACACCATGATCACTCAGGGTCTAATCATGCTAACTCAACCATGAATTAAACATGGTTCAGCCGCATATTAACCCACCAAAACAGTAACATATTAATCCATTTATTACCATAAAAACACCATATCTTCATATGGTTTTTAACTCACCAAACACATGAAAGACTTACATGGGGTTCGGCCATCCAAGGTGGCCGAACCCTAAGTCCATGTTTTGGTCTTTCATACATATTTTTGGTGTCACTTATTCATATAAAATCAGCACATCATTGCTGCACTTTAACCTCTCAAAACCATCTAATTATTTTGTCCAAATAACCATCATACCTCATGGGATTCGGCCATCCAAGATGGCCAATCCCCATGGTCCATTTTTCCAGTTTTAATCTACTGTTTTAGATCAGTAACTTAACCATAACATTACCATGGTTCAGCCATATATTGGCCAACCAAAATCAGTACATAATCTTCATGTAAATCACATAAAAACTCCATGATAATGTATGGTTTTTATCTCTCAAAACCATCACCATTAACCACAAAATGATCACACCATTGCATGGGGTTCGGCCATGCTCATTGGCCGAACCCTATGGCCTTTGGTTTGAACCACTTAAACATGTCATCTTATGTCTAATCTAATCATCCAAAACAGTAAAACATTTGCATGGTTTTATCCTACAAAAATCATCAAGATTTCAACATGATATCATGGGATTCGGCCATCCAAGATGGCCGATCCCATGGTCCATCTTCTCCAATTTTACTCCACTGATTAGACCACATATCTTCAGCCTTTTCTGATATCCAAACCCATGTTTTAACCCTCTTTAAGCATGTATTTTAAATCTTAATAAAATAAGTAAAAACAGTCCCCAAAATGGATGGTTTTAAATTTCAAAAACCATAACCATTAACCAACTCTTTTCATTTCTTTTGACACCTTCTTCCATGGTTTAGACTCTTGATGCATTTGGCTATTCCAAGGCTGAATTATGCCATCCAAATCCAAGATTTAAAATCCTTTATCTTGCATCTAAACACATACAATTGTTCATCATTTTTGCATGGTTTTTAGCCTCCAAAAACCATCAAAATACCCAAGCAAATGTCATGGGGTTCGGCCATCCAAACTGGCCGAACCCAATGTGATTTGTTTACCACTTAAGACAACCTTTAACCAAGGCTTAGGTCCTTGATAAAATCAGCCATTCCATGGCCAATTCATGTTCCACTTAATCTAACTTATTAAATAACATTGTAAGGAATTCTTACCAAATTCCAAGCTTTTCTTATGCCTTTGCTCCTTGCCTTCTTCCCTCTTGTTTCCTTCCTTCTTTCTTCTTTTGTCTCAGCTGATTAGAAGCATGAACCAATGGTGAAATCACCAAGATAAAATTCGGCCAAGGAGGTGTTCTTGAGAGAGGGAAAGGAGATGGAATTCTAATGCTTTTGCAATGTGGAATTCGGCCAAGTGAGGGTGATCACTCCTTTTGTTTTTCAGCCCCCAAAAAAAACTCTCAATTCCTCATAACTTCTTGCTCAAAACGGTGAGCATTGGGTGCCATCCAAGGCACCCCTTGGCACTTCCAACACACCCTTTGGCACTCCCATGCATTTCATCCAATTCCCATGTATTCCCATTTAAATGCCATCATGAAAATCACCCCAACAAGTCCCCAACGTGTGGGACTTGTTTGGGTGGTTAAAGCTGGGCAAAACTCTTCCAATTCCCACTTGAACTCACTGATTTACAGTCCCATGGGTTTCCATTTTGACTCACCCAACTCAAGGTATTTTTATTCCAACCCAACTCATCACATTTAATGCATTTCATTTAATGCACATGAGTTAACTCACCTTTTTATTTTATTCCAACTCACCTCAGTCCCACTCAACTGATTTGACTCGTGTTTGAGATCCCTTGAGGGTTCACACGGTCAACAATAGTCAACTCGACCCGCTGGGTCCACTTTTAGCTCCTTGACCCGTTTTTGACAACATGACCCATTTATGGTATTTTGATCATTTCCAATTGGTTTTTACATATGGATCAAGCCTACCCATTTTTCCTCCACTTGATTTCCAATCAAATAGGCTTAACCCCTTTTAATTTAAAATCACAAAACGGTCAAATAACCCAGCAAGACCCGATGGGCCCCATTTGGGCCCTTTGACCCATTTAGCCATTTTTGACCCAAATGATGAAAATTACCCAACCAATAAAACTTAACATTCATAATATGCTCATATGATTTTATTTTGAGCAATGGGCCCCACTATTTCCTTACTTAACATCACAAAATAACTAATTTAACAACTCAGGGGCATTTTGGTAATTTTCCACTTCATTGAGAAATTGGGGTGTTACAATATAACCGTCTTTTTAAAATTTTCGTCCCGAAAATCGAGTGAAGTAGGGTTCTCAAATTAAATTACACAAACAATTCGGGGTGAGCTGTTCTCATCTCCGATTCAAGTTCCCATGTGGCCTCTTCATCACCATGACGGTCCCATACCACTTTTACGAACTGAATCGCTCTGTTTCGCAACACCCTTTGTTCGGTCTCCACTATCCTGACCGGCTTCTCGACGTACGTCACGTCGCTTTGTACTTCAATATCTTGAACATTTAAAACATGGGACGGATCCGGATTGTATTTCCTTAGCATCGACACGTGGAACACATCGTGTAGAGCTGCTAATTGCGACGGAAGTGCTAATTGGTAAGCTACATCCCCCATCCTTCTTATGATGGAAAACGGTCCCACATATCTTGGCGACAGTTTTCCTTTCTTACCAAACCTCATATGTCCCTTTCGTGGTGAGACTTTTAGAAACACCAAGTCTCCCATTTCAAATTCCAGAAACCGTCTCCTTTTATCAGCATAGCTCTTCTGCCGACTCTGTGCAGTCAACAAGTGTTGACGTATCAACTTAATTTGTGCAGTAGTTTCTGCGACTAGTTCCGGTCCGATCAATGCAGGCTCACCTGCCTCTGTCCAACATACCGGTGACCTACACGGTCTACCATATAAAGCCTCATAAGGAGCCATTTGAAGGCTTGCCTGATAGCTGTTATTATAGGAGAACTCCACCAATGGTAAGTGATCCTCCCATCCTCCTTTGAAATCTAACATACACGCTCTCAGCATGTCTTCCAAGGTTTGTATTGTTCTTTCAGACTGACCATCAGTCTGTGGATGGAATGCGGTGCTAGTCAATAGCTCAGTCCCCATGACTGTCTGCATGCTTTGCCATACTCTGCCGGTAAAACGGCCATCTCTGTCCGATACTATCGTTCGGGGAATACCATGTAGTCGAATGATTTCTTTAATATAACGCCGACCCAACGTCTCAGACGAATCCGTCATCTTGATAGGAATGAAATGTGCAGACTTGGTCAGCCGGTCGACTACGACCCAAATGGCGTCATTACCCTTTGAAGACCTCGGCAACCCGGATACAAAGTCCATGGAAATATGTTCCCATTTCCATTCTGGCACGGCTAAGGGTTTGAGCAACCCTGGTGGCTTTTGGTGTTCAGTCTTAACTTGTTGACAAGTTAGACAGTGTGCCACGAATTCCGCCACATCCCTTTTTAGTCCATGCCACCAATAATGCCTCTTTAGATCGTGATACATTTTGGTGCTACCCGGATGAATAGAGAACTTGGATTGATGTGCCTCAATCATTAGCTCTTTCCTGCAACTCTTTGGCACATAAGTTCTTCCCCGGAATACAAGACCCTGTCCTGGTCGTAGTTCCCATTCCGGTACAACGGTGCCAGTAGACATCCTGGCCCAAATGTCCTCCACTTCCGGGTCTGCTCTTTGTTCTTGTTCAATCTTGGTGACTATATTGGACCGTATGATTAAATTGTGCAAAATTCCACGGTTTGTAATGTATAGATTGAACTCTCGAATGGTATTCAACATCTCCCACTCGGTTCTGATCAGACATGCCATGGATGCATGTGATATGCGGCTAAGAGCATCAGCCACCTTGTTTGCCTTGCCTGGATGGTATCGAAGTTCGAACTCATAATCCGCCAGATACTCCATCCATCTGCGCTGCCTTAGATTAAGCTCCTTCTGATCAAATAAATATTTCAAACTCTTATGATCAGAATACACTTCAAACTTCTCGCCATAAAGATAATGTCTCCAGCTTTTGAGAGCGAAGACCACTGCGGCTAGTTCAAGATCATGCGTAGGATAGAGGCGTTCATGTATTTTTAGTTGTCTTGAACCATAAGCCACCACACGATGATTTTGACTGAGGACACACCCCAGTCCTTCTCCCGAAGCGTCGCATTCTACTTCATAACCCTTGCCCTTTTCCGGCAAAATCAAAATAGGAGCGGTTGTAAGTCTGTCTTTTAGCTCTTCAAATCTTTGATTGCACAGATCTGACCACTCATACTTGACTCCTTTCTGAGTGAGTCGAGTCAATGGAGACGCTATCTTGGAAAAGTCCATGATAAACTTTCGATAATAACCCGCCAGCCCTAAGAAACTGCGGATCTCGGTCACATTCTTTGGCGCTTTCCATTCACTTACTGCCGCCACCTTTGTTGGATCCACGGCTATACCGTTTTCGGTTATGACATGTCCCAAGAAATTGACCTCGGATAACCAGAATTCACATTTACTGGCCTTGGCATATAGTTTATTCTGCCTCAAAATATTCAAAACTATACGTAAATGCTCTGCGTGTTCCTCCTGACTCTTAGAATAGATCAGGATATCATCAATGAATACAATTACAAATTGATCTAAATAGGGACGGAAGATTCTGTTCATCAAATCCATGAACACTGCCGGCGCATTCGTGAGTCCAAATGGCATGACCACGAACTCAAACAGTCCATACCGTGTCCGAAAAGCTGTCTTTTCTATATCTTCCTCCCTAACTCGAATTTGATGATAACCAGACATCAAATCGATCTTTGAAAAATGGCTTGAACCCCTCAATTGATCGAATAAATCATCGATCCTGGGTAGAGGGTACTTGTTCCGGACTGTTAGCTGATTCAGCTTTCGGTAGTCCACGCACATCCGAAGTGAGCCATCCTTCTTCTTCACAAATAACACTAGTGCTCCCCACGATGATGTACTGTTCCGGATGCAACCCAGCCTAAGCAGTTCATCAATCTGCTTCTTTAGTTCTGACATCTCTGCTGGTGCCATCCGATAGTGTGGTAACGACACTGATGTTGTGCCAGGGTACAGCCTGATCTCGAAGTTAATCTCCCTCATAGGTGGTAAACCAGGGAGTTCCTTTGGAAACACATCCCCAAATTCTTGTACAATTTTCGGAAGTTCAGTAACTGGAGCTTTGTTTATGGTGATATTATTCAATACCACGTGGTTTAACCCTTCCTGTAATCCACTTTGTTTATCTGCACGAACTACATATTGCTTGCCCTCGGGTGACTTAAATGTCACTCTTCGACCATAACAGTCGATGTTGGCATGAAACTTTGCCAACCAATCCATTCCGAATATAATATCATATTCCGACATGTCCAGCACTAAATAATTGAACTCAAATCTGAGTCCAGCTAATTCGGTGTTAACCGCAGTACAAATAAGTCCCAATGCCGAATCTCCGACAGGGGATACAATAGTAAGTTCTGTGGCTAATCTTTGCACTAATGTACCAGTAGCAGTAATAAACGATGCAGCTATAAAGGAGTGTGACGCTCCGGAATCAAATAGTGCATATGCATATGAGCTACTCACTACCGCCATACCTTGTATCACAGGATGATCCTCCTCCTCTTCCTCTGGAGAATTTAGAGTGAATAATCTTCCTGCTCCAGCAGGGTTAGACCTTCGACCTCCCCGGCCCTGCATTCTGCCTCCTCTGGAGTATGCCGGTCTAGCTGGCGGACGAAATGATCCTCTTGAGTTAGACAGCCTGTTGAGCTTTGGGCAATCCTTTTTGTAGTGACCAGGTTGATCACAGTGGAAGCAAGTATTCACTCCTCGGGATGCTTGAGTGACCGCAACAGATTGAGTGGGCTGGTTGGGGCGAAAGCCCCCACTTGATCCAACAGACGGTGAAGGTCTGCTGAAATTCGGTCTGAACTTTTTGTTGGGTTGGTACCCACCTCTCCCACTCGGAGCTCGGCGGTTATCCACTCTGGCAAATTCCGCCATCTCCTGTTCCACAATGGTGGCCCTGCTGACCACTTCCGCCAGCGTGGCTGCTTTGAACACAGTTACCTTGGCCCTAATGTTTGGCCGTAACCCACGCTCGAACTTGCGAGCCTTTCGATATTCTGTGTCCACAATATAGTATGCATAGATTGACAGGCTGAGGAATTCTTGGTGATACTCAGCCACCGTCATTGAACCTTGTACTAACATCATAAAGGCCTGAATTTGACGTCCTCTTTCTTCCTCTGGAAAGTAGCGCTCTAGAAATGTCGCGGAGAATTGCTCCCAGGTCATAGCAACTCTTTCTCTTCTTGGCACAAGTGCCTGTTGTTTCTCCACCACCTTCCACCATTTGGCAGCGTCATCCACCAGCTGTGACGTGGCCAATAATATTTTATGGGCATGACTCTTGATGTTCAAAAGAGTCAATATATGCGAAATCTTCTCCAACCAATTCTCGGCCGCAATAGGCCCTTCTCTGCCCTTGAAGTAAGGTGGGCGCTGGTGCTGAAAATCTCTGACCATATTTCGGTCATTATTTTCGCTCATGTTTCCCCCTCCGTTCAAATGTTGTTGGAGGACAGATGTAACCACGGCTTGCACCAAGCTGTGCAGTTCAGGAGGTACAAAGGGTACAGTCATATTACTATTCTCCTCCTCCTCGCGTCGATACGACGAGTCATATTCCTCCTCGTCGTCCTGTTGATTCGTAGGGTCACTCCCTTCTTCTTCCCGCCGAGAGTGGTGAGATTCTTCCTCACTGTGAGGTTGTTCATGTATAGACCTCTCTTCGTCATGAACGGATTGCTCTCTATCAGGTTCCGATGACGCCTTCTTGCGTCGGGATACCACCTTCCCTTGTGGTGGGATAATGAGCACATCATCCTTCTTTTTATCGTCCTGACGAGTCCTTCTCTTTGACACCCCCTCACCTAGTCCGATCGGTAAAACTTTCTCTTTTCCCTTCAGATCTTTTACCACCTTTTTCTGTGGTGCCATTTAGTCCTAATTCATGGAAACATCATAGACTTAGTTTCCATTAATAATATACAACACATGCCATGAATCCTCATAAAAACATGAAATCACATATTTATATAAATTCAAATTGCATCTTTGTACAAAGGTGGGTAGGGTGAAACAAACCCTATGTATAACAAAATATACCCCCTTACAACAATAACCCTCTTTTTAATACCCCTACTATTACTTCCTATCCTAGTCTTCCGTAGAAGACTCCGCATCAAAAGCGAACTTGAATCGGTTATCAGGACACGTCATCGCCGTGTGCCCCAATACTTCACATGTTGTGCAGGGGATTATTCCAGGTCCTCCAATACAAGGACAATTAGTCCTCGTCTCTCCATGCCCGTGTAGTCCACAAACCGGACATACAACTCCCAATGGATGAGGACAATACAACCTGTTGTGGTCGTCCTGATTACACAACTCACAGGTATCATAGGGATCTACTTCCCCCGCCGATTCCAGTATTATAGGAAAGTCTTCCATTGGATCCTCATAAAAGAAAAATCCCAGATCCTCCTCCTCTTCTTCCTCAGGAGGTTCCACCATTTCAGGAATGTCATCCATCAGATCCTCTGGAAGAGGCGCTAAGTCCACATCAGCTTCTTCAGGAGGTCCCTCCTGAAGGTCCACATTAACTTCCATACTGATACTGTCGGAAGTTGACACCAAATCTACCGGACAACTTGGTGTCCCTTTATCCCATAACTCAATGTATTCTTCGTTGCTTGACATATCTGTGCCACATCATTTCAAACACAAACATATTCATCAATAATTCTAAATAAACCACTCTTGGTTTCCAGGGAATTTTGATCATGCAAAATATCATGTACTTTGTTTAGGAAGATTACCAAATCAACATTCTTTGTTTTCTTTTTATTTCTGGGGAAATCTCTAATTTCCTAATGTTTGTTTCTCAGTGTGGGGATTTCAGGGGAGTTCATCCTACCTTGCTACGTATGATTTGTCCAATTATGATGATTGTACTTTACTTTGCTATCATTCATTGTCGTTCTCAGATTGATTGTTCAGTCCGAGTCACTCGAAGTAAATTAATCCGGCCCCCAGGCAGCGGACTCCGAAAAGTCGGTCAGTTGGGATTCTTATCCGTCAGTGAGACATGAAACCGTCTTAATCTTACTTCGATGATTCAACTTCCCGTTTCGCTCTGATACCAACTGTAACGCCCCGCCCTTTCCGAGAGTTTCAGAGTCTAATTTTTTTTTTTTTTTTTTATAAACAACGGAAGAGAGCGGGCGGCGTCACGACGCGAGTTAAGTTCAGACTACCCAAGTCTGAACCTTAACTGGCCACCCATGTGTACATGGAATAGACCATGATAGTGATTCACACATGGAACTAACATCAACATGCGGAATAAAAAGACGAGATAGCAAGTAATAGTCTTAAATAATAAATAACATAGATCAACCATCCACAAGTTATTATCCTAAACAAACCATAGCAAATAACGAATTATTACATGTCCGACAATAGTATTCAAATGACAGTAATAAAACGTAATCCAAATCCATTATTTAAGCACTTAGGCTCAGCTCCCCTCTTGGTCAATGACCTTCCCTTTCCCCTTGTTTGTACCTGCAATCTCCTCTGAGGATAGAATTAGGGCGTTAGATCAACGCGCCCAGTAGGTTCCCGAATCAGGGCTACCACATGTTAGCATATAAAACATGCATATACATATCATATTACATGATCATCAAAACAGGTAAAACAATGCTATGAAATATGCACATGCAATGAGCATCCCCCATCATGTACTTTCATAGCCATCACTTGACGTGCCTCGCACCGACAAGGTAAATTACAACACACCTTCATCCCTTCTATAAGCGATGTACATGTAATGGGCAACCCCCATCATGTACCATCGTATCCATCACTGTAGAACTTCATTCATTATCCCATGACTATGCATGAGATGCCAATGCCTGTATGCCATTTGTTAATGCATAATATATCATTTGAAACACATATGTTAAAACAAGAGTATCATAAGAAATATTGGGTAAAAACTGTGGTTACAAGTAGGTAGGAAACCTACTCAAACTTTGATTAAGTGTCCGTTCCTTTTTGAGCTTCACTCGGTCACGACTCGTACTTCCTTCAACTCTCGTCACCTTGTGATGTAACAATAAGTAAATCATTCTAATATTTAAATATCCATTCACATATAAGACCCAAACATCTTGTGGGGTTCTTCATTTGTCAACTTTAATCTCCAAACTTATCAAATAATCATTGATTGGGTTCGGCCATACTACTTGGCCGAACCACATCCTATGGGTTTTTATCCCACTTTCCATCATCATCAATGGTTGATTACATAGTCCATAATTATCATGTATGTCTCCTTAATTAAAACAACCATAAGTTCCCTATTCAAAACAGCCCATTTATTTCAAAACAGCCCCATGGGGTTCGGCCATACTCATAGCCGAACCCTAGGGTTCACTTGATCCAACCAACACCATGATCACTCAGGGTCTAATCATGCTAACTCAACCATGAATTAAACATGGTTCAGCCGCATATTAACCCACCAAAACAGTAACATATTAATCCATTTATTACCATAAAAACACCATATCTTCATATGGTTTTTAACTCACCAAACACATGAAAGACTTACATGGGGTTCGGCCATCCAAGGTGGCCGAACCCTAAGTCCATGTTTTGGTCTTTCATACATATTTTTGGTGTCACTTATTCATATAAAATCAGCACATCATTGCTGCACTTTAACCTCTCAAAACCATCTAATTATTTTGTCCAAATAACCATCATACCTCATGGGATTCGGCCATCCAAGATGGCCAATCCCCATGGTCCATTTTTCCAGTTTTAATCTACTGTTTTAGATCAGTAACTTAACCATAACATTACCATGGTTCAGCCATATATTGGCCAACCAAAATCAGTACATAATCTTCATGTAAATCACATAAAAACTCCATGATAATGTATGGTTTTTATCTCTCAAAACCATCACCATTAACCACAAAATGATCACACCATTGCATGGGGTTCGGCCATGCTCATTGGCCGAACCCTATGGCCTTTGGTTTGAACCACTTAAACATGTCATCTTATGTCTAATCTAATCATCCAAAACAGTAAAACATTTGCATGGTTTTATCCTACAAAAATCATCAAGATTTCAACATGATATCATGGGATTCGGCCATCCAAGATGGCCGATCCCATGGTCCATCTTCTCCAATTTTACTCCACTGATTAGACCACATATCTTCAGCCTTTTCTGATATCCAAACCCATGTTTTAACCCTCTTTAAGCATGTATTTTAAATCTTAATAAAATAAGTAAAAACAGTCCCCAAAATGGATGGTTTTAAATTTCAAAAACCATAACCATTAACCAACTCTTTTCATTTCTTTTGACACCTTCTTCCATGGTTTAGACTCTTGATGCATTTGGCTATTCCAAGGCTGAATTATGCCATCCAAATCCAAGATTTAAAATCCTTTATCTTGCATCTAAACACATACAATTGTTCATCATTTTTGCATGGTTTTTAGCCTCCAAAAACCATCAAAATACCCAAGCAAATGTCATGGGGTTCGGCCATCCAAACTGGCCGAACCCAATGTGATTTGTTTACCACTTAAGACAACCTTTAACCAAGGCTTAGGTCCTTGATAAAATCAGCCATTCCATGGCCAATTCATGTTCCACTTAATCTAACTTATTAAATAACATTGTAAGGAATTCTTACCAAATTCCAAGCTTTTCTTATGCCTTTGCTCCTTGCCTTCTTCCCTCTTGTTTCCTTCCTTCTTTCTTCCTTTGTCTCAGCTGATTAGAAGCATGAACCAATGGTGAAATCACCAAGATAAAATTCGGCCAAGGAGGTGTTCTTGAGAGAGGGAAAGGAGATGGAATTCTAATGCTTTTGCAATGTGGAATTCGGCCAAGTGAGGGTGATCACTCCTTTTGTTTTTCAGCCCCCAAAAAAAACTCTCAATTCCTCATAACTTCTTGCTCAAAACGGTGAGCATTGGGTGCCATCCAAGGCACCCCTTGGCACTTCCAACACACCCTTTGGCACTCCCATGCATTTCATCCAATTCCCATGTATTCCCATTTAAATGCCATCATGAAAATCACCCCAACAAGTCCCCAACGTGTGGGACTTGTTTGGGTGGTTAAAGCTGGGCAAAACTCTTCCAATTCCCACTTGAACTCACTGATTTACAGTCCCATGGGTTTCCATTTTGACTCACCCAACTCAAGGTATTTTTATTCCAACCCAACTCATCACATTTAATGCATTTCATTTAATGCACATGAGTTAACTCACCTTTTTATTTTATTCCAACTCACCTCAGTCCCACTCAACTGATTTGACTCGTGTTTGAGATCCCTTGAGGGTTCACACGGTCAACAATAGTCAACTCGACCCGCTGGGTCCACTTTTAGCTCCTTGACCCGTTTTTGACAACATGACCCATTTATGGTATTTTGATCATTTCCAATTGGTTTTTACATATGGATCAAGCCTACCCATTTTTCCTCCACTTGATTTCCAATCAAATAGGCTTAACCCCTTTTAATTTAAAATCACAAAACGGTCAAATAACCCAGCAAGACCCGATGGGCCCCATTTGGGCCCTTTGACCCATTTAGCCATTTTTGACCCAAATGATGAAAATTACCCAACCAATAAAACTTAACATTCATAATATGCTCATATGATTTTATTTTGAGCAATGGGCCCCACTATTTCCTTACTTAACATCACAAAATAACTAATTTAACAACTCAGGGGCATTTTGGTAATTTTCCACTTCATTGAGAAATTGGGGTGTTACAGAGTTAACTCGCGTCGTGACGTCCCTCCCCCTTTGTCACTTTTATTTCAAAAAAAAAAAAAAATAGAATCTGATTTTCGGTCATTTAAGCATAGTGAAAAGGGGCGGGCGTTTACAGTTTCTCTCTTGCCTTTGATCTTTACTTCCTTCCCTTTTGTTTCCTTTCTTCTTCCTTAGTCCCTAGCCAGATGTATGCTTGATCAATTGGTGAAGACACCACTAGCTGGTTCGGCCAAGGAAGGTTGTTCTTGAGAGAGTGAGGAGGGATGGAGTTCTAAACTTTTCTTTAAGATAAATTCGGCCAAATGGGTGGTCTTCCTCTTTTGTAAATCAGCCACTTAATCCACTCATTTCCCTCATAACTTCTTGATCAAACCAATGGGATATTTGGTGCCAACCAAGGCATCCCTTGGCACCAGCCAATGCAACCTTTCAGCTCCCCATGCAATCTTATCTCATTCCCATTCAATTCCATTCAACCATGTACATGGAAACTACCATTACAAGTCCCCAACGTGTGGGACTTGTTATGGTTTGTTTGAGACCAAGGCACCTCCTCATATTCCATTTGACTCAATGGAAATGCGACCTCTTTGATTTCCATTTTAACTCACCCCAACTCAATGGCTTAACTCACCACATTAATTGCCATTCATTTATTACGCTTGAGTCAACCCAACCATTTAATTTAAATGCAACTCATTCCAATCCAACTCAACCTGATTTGACTCACAATTGAGCTCACTCAAGGGTCCACACGGTCAGCCATGGTCAACATGGTCAATCCGACCCATTGGGTCCCCATTTAGCTTGTTGACCTGTTTTGACGCGATGACCCATTTATGGGTTGTTTTAGCCATTTGCATTTGGTTTTGACATGTGCATCAAGCCTACCCATTTGTGATCCACTTAATTTCTAATCAATTCAGCTTAACCCCATTAAATTTGGACTCAACCAATGGTCAAACAAGTCCATTATGACCCATTGGTCCCAATTGAGTCCTTTGACCCAATTAACCATATTGACCCAATTTGATGTTCATTACCCATTCATGATAAATTGACCCTTATACTATGTTCATAAGGTCATAATTTGAACAATGGGACCCACCATTTTCTCATTTACAATCACATTTATTAAATTCACCAATCCAGTGGCATTTTCGTAAATATTCATCTTATTGAGAAATTGGGGTGTTACAATATAACCCTCTTTTTAAAATTTTCGTCCCGAAAATCGAGCGAAGTAGGGTTCTAAACGATTACATAAATATCTCAGAGTGTGCTATTCTTATTTCCGATTTCAAGTTCCCAAGTGACTTCTTCATTACTATGTCTGTCCACACCACTTTGACAAATTGAATCGCTCGGTTTCGTAACACCTTTTGTTCTATCTCATGTTATATCTTTTTTCTCGTGAGCCATTTGTGATCTCACATAGATCAATCTACTCAATTTCACTTGAGCTGCTCTCATAATATTTTCCTTACATACCTGCTCAATATGTTCTTTCATCTACTCTCTGTGTGAGGTAGTCTGTCAATGCGAGCCTATGCTCAAAGCTTTTTCTGATTCTATTTTAACTAGGTTTCTAGTTGCACTCTCCTGGAACTCCATCAGCTAATTACAGAGTCAGCTAGCTAGACTAACTCGGCAGATGCCCATAGCTTCCCATTCGTGTTTCACTAGACTCTTATCTTTTCCGTTAAATACATCTCCAAAATTTTGCACATCTTCATTTGCACATATGCCACTATGTGACTAACAACTTTTGTTCCAACTTCCACCATATGATACCCGACATCAATCCAAACCACCATGGGAATAATCATCCATGGTTAAATACATCCACCCCTAGTATCACTCTTTCAGTAAATATTATCTATCCCTGTTTAATAATCATCCATGAATATTACCCTCCTATGGGTATAATCCATTCATGGAAATAATTCATTCTCGGTATCACTCTGTTCATGAGTATCATTTATCCGTGGTTAATAACTATCCAAGAATATAACCCACCTATGGGTATAATCCATTCATGGAACAACTCATCCTTGGTATCACTCTGTTTATGAGTATCATTTATCCGTGGTTAATAACTATCCATGAATATAACCCACCCATGGGTATAATCCATTCATGGAACAACTCATCCTTGGTATCACTCTGTTTATGAGTATCATTTATGCATGATTAATAGCCATCCATGAAATAACCCACTTATGGGTATAATCCATTCATGGAAACAATCCATCCTTGAGCATCTCATCTACCAGTGAGTATCATCTATCCAGGGTTAATATCCGTAGAAACAACACTTGAATGAGTCACTATATGACTGTGGCAACATATAAAACAAATATACGTCGACCCCTTGCAAGACTTAGGGCTCATGACTTACTAAGCGGAAGACCCACGTCCAACGTGATCCGGTCTACCTCGCCTTGCATCCCTTCACCTCATAGGTGATTCAGTCAAGCTCTAAGGCAGTCGATCCGCGTCTGATGAGACTAGTACCACCCCCACAGGGTAAAGTAGTACCTAGCTCTGTGCCTTCCCGCACATCTAGTGTGCAAAATAGCCGTGAGAGTGCCCCCAGCGCGTAGCATACGAGGGACCCACTCCTCAACGGTAGCCCTACGGGACCAAGTCTCCGTATTTCGTATCAAGGTTCCCACAGTCTCATAGCTACTCTAAGCCATACTCATGAAGTCTATATTCTTATCTCATCAATACATGTGAGGGACGCACCCATACCACATCTCAATCATCCACATCACGTGAGGGACGCACCCATACCACATCTCAATCATCCACATCACGTGAGGGACGCACCCATACCACATCTCAATGTAATCAAGTGACCTCGTCAGCTTTACCATGGAACTAATGTATCTATCGTGGGGTCGATATACCCACCAATTGTCGTCATCGACCCATTGATCGACTTAGTTTCACGTTAGAATCTATGTTCATATACTTGGGAAATTCCTTGATCATCATCTTGTATTTCTTGTTTTGGGGAGTTTTCCTATGTATCACGTAATATCTCCTGTTTGGGAAAATTGCCAAATGAGCACTCTTTGTATTTCTTTGTTTTTGAGAAAACTTCCTAAATATCGAGTATCATTTCTCAATTTGGGGAAATCCTGATGTTCTGTTGTTCTCGGGGAAAACCTCCCTAAGTATTATGTATCACTTCTCAGTTTGGGGATATTGTCAAATCATCACTCTTTGTTTCTTTTGTTTCTGGGGAAAATCTCTAAATTCTTGTTGTTTGTTTCTCAATATGGGGATATCGGGGAAATGCATCCTACTTTACTATGTTTGATATGTCCAGTTATGATGACTGTACTTTACTTGCTATCTTTCATTATCGTTCTCAGATTGATTGTTCAGTCTGAGTCACTCGAAGTAAATTAATCCGGCCCCCAGTCAGCGGACTCCGAAGAGTCGATCAGTTGAGATTCTTATATGTCAGTGAGATATGAAACCGTCTTAATCTTACTTCGATGATTCAACTTCCCGTTTCGCTCTGATACCAACTGTAACGCCCCACCCTCTCCGAGAAATCAGAGTCTAATTTTTTTTTAAATAATAATAGAATAACACCGGAAGAGAGAGGGTGGCGTCACGACGCGAGCTAAGTTCAGAAGTCCGACCCTTAACTGGCCACCCATGTGTGCATGGACTAAACCCACGATAACAATCCACACATGGAACTAAACAAGTTATGCCGAATAAACTAGAAAACTGCGGAATTAGACTGAATAGATAGCAAGTACAAGTCTCAATTATTAAATATCTTAATCCAAACATCCATTGTCAATACCATAAACAAACCATAGCAAAGTTTACTAGCTGTTACATGTCCATAAAATATAACTCAAAAGACAGTAATAAAGACATCCCAATCATCAATCAAGTGCTTAAGCTTAGCTCCCCTCCAGGTCCACGACCTTCTCTTTCCCTTTTCCATTTCCTGCATTATCCTCTAAGGATAGAATTAGGGCGTTAGATCAACGCGCCCGGTAGGATTTCCGATTAGGGCTACCACATGGTTAGTATATAAAAACATGCATATATCATAATATATATGATCATCAAAACAGATAAATCAATGCTATGTAATTATGGACATGTAAAGAGCCCCTTCCCATCATGCATATACATAGCCATCACTTGACGAGACTCTCATCGTCAAGGTAAATCCCAATACACTTTCATTTCTTCTTGATGATATTCCTCCTGGCGGGACCCTCATTGCCTAAGGAGGCCGATGTGGCTCTCATCATCATAATATTTTTCCTGGCGAGACCCTCATCGCCTAAGGAGACCAATGTGATTCTCATCATTATAACATTTCTCCTGGCGGGACCTCCATCGCCTAAGGAGACCAATGTATTTCTTCTCATTATAACATTTCTCCTTGCGGGACCTGCCCGCCTAAGGAGACCAATGTATTATCATCATCATGATACTACTCCTGGCGGGACCCTCATCACCTAAGGTAGGAAACCTACAGAGAATTCACTTAAGTGACCGTTCCTTTCAAGCGTCAACCGATCACGACTAGCGTGCCATCAAAGAGATCCGTCACCTTTTTCACATAAACCATGAATCGACTTTAATCCCATAATACGTTTGAATGGGGTTCGGCCATTTAACATGGCCGAACTTTATCATCTAAGTTGGTCCCTTTTTCTTTTCCATTTTTGTCATTGTTTTAAAGTCCCCAAATCAAGTCCCTTGATTTAATAATTCCATCCACTGGCTTCATTAAAACAGCCCATTAAAATCAATATCCAAAAATATTTATAAGTGGGGTTCGGCCATACATCTTGGCCGAACCTCACTTATGTACTTAGGTCCCCTTTTTCATCTCTTTATTGTTCCACTTATTCACAAAATTGCCATTGATACCAATAAATAATTTTATCATGCACTAACTTTAAAACCACCAATTATTTCTATGAAATTGATTCATAACACCATAACCATGGTCCATGGGGTTCGGCCATACATATGGCTGAACCCTATGGCTTTCACATTTGAATCTCTTTGTCATAGCTTAGCCATAGAGCACCATGGTTCGGCCATGAAATGGCTGACCCATGCCTTGTCTAAATGTTCACTTAGAACCCCCCTTTTTTTTTAAACCCTTCAAATTGGTCCATGATATTCAAGTTTGAAACCCTTTAATTCTACAAAACAGTCCATAAATCTCACCATCCTTTCCATCCTTTAAATCCATATAAAATGGTCCATGGGGTTCGGCCATACCCATGGCTGAAACCTATGGTTCACTTGGTTCAATACTCTCCATGATTACTCATGATTTTGGCATGCTAATTTAACCATGATCAATACATGGTTCAGCCATATATTGGCCGACCCAATATATACACTTTATCCTCATTTTTAAACAACTTAACTCCATTTAAATAACATAACAAGTCTCCACCATTGGTATGGTTTTTATCTCTACAAAAACCATACCAAAATAACAAACACATTCATGGGGTTCGGCCATCCAAGGTGGCCGAACCCTATGCCCATGATTTGGACCTTTTTAGCTTACATCTTATGTCCATTAAAACATGTACAATCTCCATGGTTTTTGCATGGTTTTTAGCCTTCAAAACCATCAATCTAACCAAATAATTTCATGGGGTTCGGCCATCCAAGGTGGCCGAACCCAATGATCCATTTTATCATTTTTTCCCCACCATTACCCAAGGTTTAAACCTTGATGCATTCGGCCATACCCATGGCCCAAAACATGTTCCATTTGTCCCATCTTATTAAACAAAATTCAATGGAAATACTTACCAAATTCCTTTGTTTCTCTCTTGCCTTTGATCTTTACTTCCTTCCCTTTTGTTTCCTTTCTTCTTCCTTAGTCCCTAGCCAGATGTATGCTTGATCAATTGGTGAAGACACCACTAGCTGGTTCGGCCAAGGAAGGTTGTTCTTGAGAGAGTGAGGAGGGATGGAGTTCTAAACTTTTCTTTAAGATAAATTCGGCCAAATGGGTGGTCTTCCTCTTTTGTAAATCAGCCACTTAATCCACTCATTTCCCTCATAACTTCTTGATCAAACCAATGGGATATTTGGTGCCAACCAAGGCATCCCTTGGCACCAGCCAATGCAACCTTTCAGCTCCCCATGCAATCTTATCTCATTCCCATTCAATTCCATTCAACCATGTACATGGAAACTACCATTACAAGTCCCCAACGTGTGGGACTTGTTATGGTTTGTTTGAGACCAAGGCACCTCCTCATATTCCATTTGACTCAATGGAAATGCGACCTCTTTGATTTCCATTTTAACTCACCCCAACTCAATGGCTTAACTCACCACATTAATTGCCATTCATTTATTACGCTTGAGTCAACCCAACCATTTAATTTAAATGCAACTCATTCCAATCCAACTCAACCTGATTTGACTCACAATTGAGCTCACTCAAGGGTCCACACGGTCAGCCATGGTCAACATGGTCAATCCGACCCATTGGGTCCCCATTTAGCTTGTTGACCTGTTTTGACGCGATGACCCATTTATGGGTTGTTTTAGCCATTTGCATTTGGTTTTGACATGTGCATCAAGCCTACCCATTTGTGATCCACTTAATTTCTAATCAATTCAGCTTAACCCCATTAAATTTGGACTCAACCAATGGTCAAACAAGTCCATTATGACCCATTGGTCCCAATTGAGTCCTTTGACCCAATTAACCATATTGACCCAATTTGATGTTCATTACCCATTCATGATAAATTGACCCTTATACTATGTTCATAAGGTCATAATTTGAACAATGGGACCCACCATTTTCTCATTTACAATCACATTTATTAAATTCACCAATCCAGTGGCATTTTCGTAAATATTCATCTTATTGAGAAATTGGGGTGTCAGATATCCTACCAATTTTAGCTAGCAAGGAAGTTACATCACTTAATTAATAATAACACCTCAAAATTATAACGTCCAACATAAAGCCCAACTCATAGCAAGTAATCTAAAATATTATAGTCCAACGAGCTAAGTTACTCAAATTATATTTCCAAAATAAACTTAAGTAAATAAACTAGCACACTCCTCCAAGCTCCTACGCTTGGCTTCGGTCGCTTCCTTCATTTCCTCCATTTCCTACGTCATCATCTAAGGTGGAAGTAGGGCATTAGACAACGCGCCCAGTAGGTACTCCGAGTAGGGCCAACACATGGATTAGTGATAACAAAACACATAGGTAATAGTGTATCAAAACCATGCAATTAAATACAATGCCATGCAATGGGTGTCATATGCCATGAGTCTCACCCATCATCCATATCACGATCATACAATGTCCCTCTTGATGGAAAAGCCTCAGCAAGATAATTATAAACACATAGTAACCTTCTTGTTTGAATAGCCTCATCAAGATAATCATAAACACATAGTAACCTTCTTGTTTGGATAGCCTCATCAAGATAATCATAAACACATAGTAACCTTCTTGTTTGGATAGCCTCATCAAGATAATCATAAACACATAGTAACCTTCTTATTTGAATAGCCTCATCAAGATAATCATAAACATATAGTAACCTTCTTGTTTGGATAGCCTCATCAAGATAATCATAAACACATAGTATCCCAATGTATGTTTATCGGTCGCCCCGACGGAGCATGGACTCCGGTTTCATTTCATCCCTCCCATGCTATGCATGAGATGTAAGTGCAATATGCCATATAATAATAATTCAAACCATAGCATTTAAATCCCATCTTAAAACACATCATTTGATTACCAAAATAAATCAAGTAAAACATGCATAAATACATAATCCATGGCTTACAATAAGGTAGGAGTCCTACCAAATACCCGTTAGCGTTCCCTTGCATTTCCGTTCACGAATTTGGTCACCAATCGTGCATCGATTGCGATACCCCGTCACCTTATTACACATTAATAAATCAGCCCATGTTTTAACCATGCCTAAGTCCCTAACACATGCCTTAGTGGGGTTCGGCCATACACCATGGCCGAACCTCACTAATTAGGTTTTTGGGTCCCATTTTAATCCATTAATTATTTTAATCTTATGAGTCTAAAATCCAGCAACCCTATGTTTTATTAACCACACATAAGGTCATCATAAAAGCACCTAAGTCCATGACTAACCTCCATGGGGTTCGGCCACGCACCATGGCCGAACCCATTGTTCTTCATTCTTGGCCATAATTACAATTTTGCCACCACTTCTTCCATGGTTAATCACTCATTTATTTTTACATCCTTAGATCCATAATCTGATCCATAAATTTGGATACATTGATGACTCACCAACCATGACATAACATCATTAAAAATCAGCCATTAACTTAACCTAATTCCCATTCATCTCAACACATGCATAGTTCCAAACTTAGCCCATCAAATGGCTTACAAATGGGTCATGGGTTCGGCCATACACCATGGCCGAACCTATGATGTCTTTTCCTCACTTTTCCTTGGGTCTTTTACTACATTTTTGATTCACCACAAGGTCCCTTCTTGAGGGGGTTCCACCATACATTTAAATCATCATTTTTTATTAACATTAACTACACTTAAGGTCTATTAAAACCACCAACATTTCCTCATCATCTCCACGGTTCAAAAATATTTAATCCATCAAAATCTCTTCATGGGGTTCGGCCATACAACATGGCCGAACCCATGGTCCATGGTTTATCATCATTGGCTAGGTTTAAGACCATAAATATTCATTAATGTTTCTCTATGGTTTTCCTCACTTAAACCCCTTAAAATTTTACTAACATTTAACCATTTTGAGCCTCAAAATCATTAGCCATCATTCCATGATTTCTATCCTTAAAATCCCTTGAGAATTTCTTAATCACTCTCCATGGGGTTCGGCCATACAACATGGCCGAACCCTATGGTCCATTTTTCCTTCAAATAATCATATCTCCATGCTTTGATACTCAATGGTTCTTACATAAGAACCCTAGAGTTTGGCCATGCAAAGGCCAAACCATACATCTTTGATCATTCATCATACTTTTGCCATGCATGTGATTCTTTGCATGCATTCATAACATTTAGGGTTCGGCCATGCATGATCCTTGACCCATCATGCCATGCATGCATATACAATCCCATAGATATACATATTGTCCTTATTTGTTCCATCATTAATATCCTACCTTACCCCTTAGAGTTTGTCCATCTTTCATCTTATTTTCTTGGATGGATTTTAGATCTATGGCGCATGACATTTTGGCCACCATTTAATCCAAGAAATGGACTCCATTTTAATCCTTAAAAACATAATATCTTGTTTAGAGATACTTACCAATCCTTGGCTCTCCCAGTTGTCTCTTGCTCCTCTTGATCCCTAGCCTTTCTCCTTCCTTCTTCTCCTTGATGCTCGGCCAAGGTGTGGGCTTGATCGAATGAAATCTCCAAGGTTTTTGTTCGGCCAAGGTGTAGTAGGTTTGAGAGAGGGAGGGGAGGAGAAGATGGAAAAATCTTCTAAGTCTCCTTGGTTTCAAGAAGTGGTCGGCCAAGCTTGAGGTCCCCTCTCTTTTGTTTTTCTTCTAAGTCTTTCCTTCTTCTTAGTCTTGGGAGAGAGAGAGAAGGACGGTTTGGAGAGATGGAGAGAGTGAGATGAGATGGGGAATGGGAATGAGATGGGACCTTAGACCTTTCCCTCTCCTTTTGGTTTGCTTGGGTTACACTCTTCCATGATTCCATTTGACCAACCAACATGGGGGAGTATGGGTTTGCATGCCCTTAATGGTGGTGGTTGGGATGATACCACCACCCATGCCAACGGTTTTGGGGGTCTAAGATGGGTGGTTTTGGTTCATCATGATGTCCATTGACCAACCATCATGGGGAGGGGTATGGGCTTGCATGTCCTTGGTGGTGGTGGTTGGGATGATACCACCACCCATGCCAACGGTTTTGACCCTCTTAGTTTGGTGGTTTGGGTGGTTTCAATGAGATGAAACCACCCACTTGACTCACCCATTTGACTCATTTGACTCACTTAATTATTTAATTAATTGGATTCTTAACTTAGGTCACTTAATTTCATAATTTAAATCCCCTTTAATCTCTGTAATTTTTCTCCATGAATCCACCCATGGTTGAGGCGGAGGTGGGTCCCACTTGATCATGCCACCTTGATTTTATTCAAGATTAACTTAGGTGACTTACATTAATTAATTCAACTTAATTTACTTTGATCCTCCTTAATTCCCTTTGACTTATCCATGGTTGACCAAGTCAACCATGGTGGTCGGCCCCACCTAAGTCAAGGTCCACACGGCCACCTCACTTGATGAGGTGGGGTTGGGCCTCACTAGTCCATTAATACGTGGGTCACTCCAATTTCACTTAGGTGATTTTAATCACTTCAATCCACCCCATCTAGTTGGATCACCATGGGGTCCATGGCCCAATTAAATTCACCTCTTGTCCATTTACCTTAATGCTCAAACCATCTTGACCCATTGGGTCCCAAAATGGGTATTTGACCCAATTGACCATCCTTGACCCAATTAAATATCATTGACCCATTTAAATGAAATTAATCTAATCCTTGGTCCATTGGACCCTACTTGGGCCATTGCCTAAATTTTGACCCATTTACCATTCATTCCATCAAAATTCTAAATTTCTCTCAATAAAATAAATAATCACCAACATATATATTGATTTCAAAATCCGGCTATTACATGGTTGACTTGGTCGACCATGGGTGAGCTCAAAGGTGAAGTTGAATTGTGTTGAGTTGGAAAGTGATTTCACATGAGTTGAGTTAAGGATTTATTAATAATGAGTCCAAGTGAGTTAAGAAATTATTTACTTGAGTTGAGTTGGGAAATGAATTCAAATGAGTCAAGGTGAGTTGAGTGGGTAGATGGAGGATTTCCATCTCATGCAGGAAACCCAAGGGGCACACGTTGGAAGCAAGGAGGTGCCTTGGCCAAGCCAATGGACACCTTGGTTGAATACAATATTAATGAGGGTAGATGTCCATCTCATGGAAATGAAAACCCATGAACCGCTGGGGAGGTGGAGAGTTTCATCTCCATGGCCCACGTTGGGGAGCCCAAAGGGTGCTTGGTTAAAGCCAAGGGATACCTTGGAAAGACATAACCATTATGAGGGAGATGAGAAGGTGTGAGGCTGATACTAAAGGACACCAGCCCAAGGGGAACACCCCACCCCTTTGGCCGAATTTGCATCTTGAGATCAAGGAGATTTTCATCTCTCTCTCTCTCTCTCTCTCTCTCTCTCTCGACTTTAAACTCTAGACTTAGAAGTTGCTGAAGAACAAGAAAGGAAGGGATTGAAAGGAGTTGGATTGATTTCAAGTAGACACCACCAAGGGGCACTTCACACTCTTGGCCGATCCCTCTCTTGTGAACAATGAACTTTCTCTCCTTTTCTTATCTATCTCTCTCATCTACATTTCGGTGCTGGAAGAATCAGTGAAGAAAAAGGAAAGGGAAAGAAAGGCTGAGGAATAAAGACAGAACAAAAAAAACGAAGGAGACGGGAAAGAGGTATGTATGGAGTTAGTATTATGGGATTAAGGTTAAGAGCAAGGGAAGCCATAGTTTTGGCCATGATTTGGCTGAACCTATGGATTGCATATACTGATTTGAAATGGATGGACGAATTATGTTAAGGCCATGGGATTGGAAAACCATCCAGAGGATGGAAATGGTTGAAACACAAAGAAAGGTGATGTTTAATTTATAATATGAAACAAGTTTGAAAGGATAAATGGAAAGACCCTAACTTTGGTTATTGGGTAGAGTATGTCCACTGATTCTACGTATAAATGATTTAATACTTGTTTAAAAGGATAAAGGATAAGGGGAGACTTCATGAAGAAAAGAATGTAAAAACATGCAAACAAAAGAGGATTGAACACGGGTTACACTGTCAGCTGGCGGGTATTACCGTCCGCAGACAGGTCTCGACCGTCCGCGGGACGGGTATTACCATCCATAGGACTGGTAACAGAGACGGGTAACAGATGGACAGGGTGTTGTGGGCGCGGATGGTTTGCGTTGTTTGCAGAATGGGTATTACCGTCTGCGGACGGGTTTCTATAGTCCACAGAAAGGGTAGCGGACGGTAATCTGTCGGGTTCAATCGACTGAATTCTTGATTCAGTCGACTTAATTTTAAAGTGAAAATTTGTAAATAATTTTTCCAAAAGTTCAACTATCTGGAATGAGGAAGGGAATAATGGAAATGAAATGGATCATCAAATTGATTTATATATGTGCTAAATGTAATAAGGAAAAAGAGATTCGCAAAGTGTTTGGAAATTGATTTTAACATGATCGGTGAACGGTATATTCACGGAACAGCAAGGACAGTAAACTGAAATTTGGTAGGATTCCTACCTTATTGAAATGCATCGGGATCTATATATGTATGTGTTCTTGGTTTGATTTACAAACATGATGAATCATTTTGGTTAAAATGAATGGAATATGTTTTGGGAATTGTTTTTCAATTAAATATGTATTTTGATACAAAATGACAATTGTGCATTCATGATCTCATGCATGGCATGGGAGGAAACATGAGGGACGAGTCCATGCTCCATTCGGTGATTCCGATTAACATACATGGGGAGGAGTCTACGCTCCATTGGGATTCCGATTAAAATACGTGGGAGGAGTCCATACTGATTCCTAGTGACTTATGTGGGAGGAGTCCACGCTCCAGTCAGTGATTCCGATTAACATACATGGGGAGGAGTCCACGCTCCATCGGTGATTCCGATTAGCATACGTGGGAAGAGTCCATACTGATTCCTAGTGACATATGTGGGAGGAGTCCACGCTCCATTCGGTGATTCTGATTAACATACATGGGGAGGAGTCCACGCTCCATTCGGAGTTTCCGATCAACATACGTGGGGAGGTATTCAGTGACCTGGTGGTACATCACAAAACACTATAGGAAATAATTGGCAAAGGAACACTTGTTATGATTTGTATGATGTTGATATGGAGATTGGGTGGGGAATCATTGGCATATGACACCCATGGCATTGACATATACATGAGCATGATTTGGATGTGATTATCATGCTTTGATTTTGATACTATGATATGGTTATAGTTTTCTCATATGATACTATTATTCTTATTTTTACATTGATCCTTTATGTGTATGATCATACATGGAATTCCTACTCGGCGCGTTGACTACCGCCCTACTTCTGCTTTTTAGATGCTGGAACATGAAATGGAAAGGACTACGGATGTGAAGAGAGCCAAGCTTAAGAGCTTGGGCATATTCTATTTATTTTGCTTAATTTATTTTGGAACCATGTGTTTGAGATAATTAGCATTTGAGATTGTAATAACTAGATTTATTTTGCTATGGTTGATTGATGATTATTGAGATTAAATTAATTTATATTGATTGGCTTCCTTGCATATAATATCATGTTTATGGATGGTTTCCATTCATATAATATTTCCACAGTAAATCGTTAATGTGTGAACTGTTTTATGGACTTGGTCCACGCACACATATCGTTGGCCAGTTAAGGGTCGGATTTGGAAATCCGGACTTAACACGCATCGTGACGTTCTCGCTCTCTCTCACTCTATTTAAATAAAAAAAAATTTACTTTGATTTTCGACGAGTGAAAAAGGGCAGGGCGTTACATTTTCATCTCTAAGACATTTTTCATCTTCATTTAGCTTCAAGTTTTCATTTTCAAAAACTTTTAACTTTTCTTGAAGCAACTTTTGATTTTCTCTCAATTTTAATATTTCATCATTTGTATTTTTCACATTTGTAGAGAAATAATCATTTTCCATATTATTACATTGAAGTTGGCTAGAGAGTTTGGCATTCTCAATTTTTTCCAAATCGAGGTCCTTAGCCAATATCATACTTTCTAAGTACAAGGCATTAAAGGACTCTTCGAGGTCATCTTCCTCTTCAAGATCCTCATCATCATCCTCTTCCTCACTTGAGGATCCCTCTTGGTTATTAACAATGGAGGCAATAAGACAGTTGAAATTTTCATCTCTCTCTTGATTCTCCATTTGATTTTGAGAGGTGGAGCCTTCCAATGAACAATCCAAAAAATTGCAAAAGTTTTCAATAATCTCATCTTGGATAGATGTCCAATCTTCATTTTCATATGAGACCAACATTTTCTCTATTTTTATTTTTAAAGATGTTTGAAACAATAGAGAAAAATGGATTAAAATTATGGCCCTCATGATAGGCGTTCTAGCACAAAGATCTACTCGGATTGTTAGATTCTTTATGAAGAACACAAGGCTCTGATACCCATTGTAAGTTCCCAGGGGTGCTAGAACACGAGTTCAAGATTGACCCTAGAGGGGAGTGAATAGATCAATCACCAAATGTTGGTCCTTTAAAAATTCACTTTGTTAGTGCCCCGGCTTGCCGAGTCACCTATTTGTCAATTCCATGACTTAGATGAAGCATTGTCTCGGAAGTTTCAAGAATGATCAAGACTCAAGTGATGAAGATTGAATCAAGAACTCAAGCATTGAAAGATTAAGTGCAGATTCATCATCACTATGTATGGCAATCACAAAGGTAATTTGGCCATATATAACTTTAGGTGGTACCCACACCTTAAGAGGACCATTCCTAGGCTTAGTTGAACAAATGATAAAATCATTAAAAAACCTAGAAAGAAAGCTTGACAGTGAATTGGAGCCCAACTTGGAAAGATGTATTTGGTTTCACTATCAGATCGACCAATCGTTCTCACCGACCCATCGGTGGAGAAAGAATCGACCCATTGTGGCCAAAGAGTGGTTGGCCAGATTGACAATGGTTCTGGATCATAGAACTGTCATTCTGGGTATGCCTATGATCGAGAACCTCGTATGCACCGACCCCTCGAAGAAAGGCCGAAACGGTCTGGTTGTTGAACGGTAACATTTCTAGTCACCGACCCCTCGGTGTGCCCGACTTGTCGGTACATTACCGTTGCAGCAACTGGTTGCCTTCTCTATACAAACCAATTTTTATGCAATCAGTTAGCATCCTTTGTGTAATGCCCCGCCCTTCTTCACTCGACGAAAATTAGAGTATATTTTTTTTTTTTATAAAGAGAGAGAGAGTGAGGAAACGTCACAACGTACTAAGTCCGAGTTTCCATAACCTGACCCTTAACTGGCCACCAATACGTGTATGTGGATTAAGACCACTAAAACACTTCACACACTTACAAATAATTACTGAATTAACATATGAATATAAAACTATTCATATCCATGTCATTAATAAGCAAGGAAGCCATTCACCATTAAATTATTTGAAACTTAACTATCCAAAATAAAATCAAACCATAGCAAAATAAATCTAAGTTATTACTATCCCAAAGTATCAGTTATCTCAATATATCATTCCAAAATCAAACTAAATAATATAAGAATGCATCTGCCCAAGCTCCTATACTTGGCTCCCACTATGTACAATGTCATTGTCATTTCATGTTTCATCAACTAAAGGGTAGAAGTAAGGCGTTAGTCAACGTGCCCGTAGGAATTCCAAATAGGGTTATATACACATAGGATCAATATAAAATCAGAATAAGTACATCGTATAGAAACTGTAAAACATCTCATAGTACTAGAAAAAAAAAACGCATGATAATCATATCCAAATCATGCTAATGTATGTATCAAGTCAAGGGTGTCATATGCCAATGATCTCTCACCCAATTCTATATCCAAACATCATATATCATATCAATGTCTTCCTTGATAAATTATTGTCATATCATGGTTTTCCCTTGGCCATTTACATCCGCAGTGTTTTGTAACAGCACCACCAGGTCACTATTAAACCTCCCCACGTATGGTAATCGGAATAACCGATGGAACGTGGACTCCTCCCTCTGCGTAGGGTTTTTGGACTGGTTACCCTAGAGCTCTTTGGCCCAAATTACATCGTACCCCTATCTAGCAATCCCGGACAAGGCCAAAATATCAATGGTTCACATAGCTTCTTTCAAGCTAGTTTTCAAGCCCCAAGTCATGTCCGAACAGCTCATAATTTGGCTTGCTGTCCAATGTATCATCGCCCATGCCATGCATGAGAATATGAATGCAAAAATGCCCTTTCATTTTCAAATTCATGAAAGCATTGAAAATAGTTCATAAACACATGCCATTTACTTAACGAAAATAAAACATCATAGTTTGAAATAAAATCAGTGGCATATACATAATCCATTATGTCTCCAACAAAGTAGGAATCCTACCAAATTCTAGTATACTATCTTTGCTGTTTGTGAAGATACCGTTCAATGATTTCGTCGAAACCAATTGCACACCCTTTTACGAAATCTCTTTACATTAATGAATTCAATCGCATACAAAAATCAATTTAATTATCCATCTTAATTTTAAATCATCCCTTGCATCCTTCCAGATAGACTGAAGTTTCTGGAAACATCATATAAAATCAACTTTTCATTTCAGTCGACTGAATCAGGAATTCAGTCGAGTGAAACATACCCGGATACAGTCCTCTATCTTACCCGTAGACTTTCAGTCGACTGAATACAATATTTAGTCGGCTGAAATTCAACTCGAAATAGTTTTAACCCTGACTCATAACCTTTCAGTCGACTGAATCACAGATTCAGTAGCTGACTCTGAGTCAAACCCTTTGTATTCTCTGTCAATCCTCTTTCAGTCGATTGAGTCACAGATTGTAACGCCCCGCCCTTTTCCAACCTTCCGAAAATCAGAGTCTATTTGTTTTTTTTTTATAAATAAACCAGTGGAAGAGAGCGGGGAGCGTCACGACGCGAGCTAAGTCCGGACTTCCAAAGTCCGACCCTTAACTGGCCACCCATGTGTGCATGGACTAAGACCATGAAAATCGATCCACACATGGAACTAAATAAATCATGCGGAATAAACATAACTGATTGTGGAATAAATCAAATATGCGGAATTATAATCAATCCTCAGACTGCTCCATTCTCAGATAGCAAAGTACAAGTCATATTTACTTAAAACTAAACCTTCATTCAAGTTTAAATCAAACCATAGCAGTTATCTACATTAATACATATCCATGAAGTTTGTCCAAATAACAATAAATAATAATAATCCATTCCAACACCCAAGCTCCTATGCTTGGCTTCCTTCGCGATCCTCAACCTTTCCTTTTCCCTTTCCTTTTCCTGCATCATCCTCTAAGGATAGAATTAGGGCGTTAGATCAACGCGCCCAGTAGGTTTTCCGATCAGGGCTACCACATGGTTAGTATATAACATGCATATATCATAGTATATGATCATTAAAAACATCTGAAATCAATGCTATGTATGTAAATGCAAATGTAATGAGTCCCACCCATCACAAGTATACATAGCTATCACTTGACGGGATTCTCACGTCAAGGTAATCCAGAGTACTCCTCATTTCCTCTGGATAGGACTCTCATGTCAAGGTAATCCACAGTACTCCTCATTTCCTATGGATAGGACTCTTGTCATTACGTTATTCCTCCTGGCGGAACTCTCATCGCCTAAGGAGGCCCCACAGATGCATCACGAGCATACCGACGGAGTGTGGGCTCTGGCTTCCATAATCATCACCCCATGCCATGCATTGTAACACCTCAATTTCTCAACGAAGTGGATAATTATGAAAATGCCCCTGATGTGTTAAATTAATTATTTTGTGATGTCAAATAAGGAAATGGTGGGGCCCATTGCTCAAATTAAGATCATATGAGTACATTATAAATGTCAAGTTTGATTGGATGGGTAATGTACATCAATTGCGTCGAAAATGGCTAAATGGGTCAAAGGGCCCAATTGGACCCAATGGGTCATAATGGATGATTTGACCATTGTGTAAGCTCAAATTAAATGGGGTGAAGCTGAACTGATTGGAAATCAAGTATAGCAAAAATGGGTAGGCTTGATGCACAAGTGAAAACCATTTAAAAGTGGCAAAATCAGCCCATTAATGGGTCATGTTGTCTAAACGGGTCAAAGGGTTAATTGGGGACCCAATGGGTCAGGGTTGACTAGGTTGACCACGGATGACCATGTGGGCCCTCAATTGAACTCAAGAGTGAGTTAGTTCAGCTTGAGTGGGACTGATTTAGAGTGAGTTTGATTTAAGCAAAGAGTTGACTCAAACTTGGTGCATTAAATGTGTTGAGTTGGATGGGTTGAGTTGGAATAAAAAGATCATGAGTCAAGTGAGTCAAGAGGAGGTGGAAAGGAGTTTTAATCTCACCCAACACTTAATCAAACCCATCCCAGCCGTTGAGAGTGAAGAGGTGCCTTGGCAAAGCCAAGGGACACCAAGGTTGGGCGGCTTCATGCATCCCATGAGATGCATGTGTTAAACCATGAAGTGATGCAACGTTTGGGTGAAGGGGCGTCTTGGATGACACCCAATATCCCATCGGTTTTGGCCAAATTTAATGAGGGAAAATGAATGGAAGATGGGACTGAAATTACAAAAGGGAAAGGTTACCATTCTTGGCCGATTTTCATATTGAAAATCCAAAGAATTCCCATCTTTCTCTCCCACTCTCCAAGTTCGTTTTTCTTGGCTGAACAGCAGAGGCTGTTGGCACCAGTTAATCAAGCATAAACCAGCAAAGGATTAAGGAAGAAAGGAAGAAATAGAGGGGAGAAGGCAAAGATCTTAGGCAAAGGAAATTTGGTAAGATTTCTTAAGTGTTCAAGTTAAACAAGTTGTAAGAAAAGGGCATGTATTGGCCATGGTTATGGCCGAATGCACCAAGGTTTTAACCTTGAGTAATAGAGGCTTTTAAATGGTAAAAATGATCATTGGGTTCGGCCACCTTGGAGGGCCGAACCCCATGTAAATGATTGGTTGGTTTTGATGTTTTTGAAACATAGAAACCATGAAGTTTTGTGGACTGTTTTTGATGTTTCTTTAAGACTCAAATGCATGTTTTACAAAGGGTTAAAAACATGGACTTGAATGACATAAGGACTGAAGGTATCATGGGTCTAAACAGTGGATATAAACTCATGAAATGGACCATTGGGCTCGGCCATCTTGGATGGCCGAATCCCATGAAGTATTATGGTTATTCGGATTGAGTTTTACAAAGTGGAAACCATGCAAAGTGATGGACTTATTTGGATGGTTTTGAAGGGTAAAAACATGGTAACATTACACTGATTATCATATGTTTAAATGAGACCTAAAACATGTTTAAGAGGACCAAAACATGGACATAGGGTTCGGCCACCTTGGATGGCCGAACCCCATGAAAGTATTTGATGTTTGGTAGGGCTTTCAAGAAGATGGAAATCATATCAATTGTAGAGAGCTTATGTGTTTTAAATAAAGCTATTTATTTGACAAAAAGGATCTAAACCATAGGCCATGAGTTCAACCAATTGGGATGGCCGAACCCCATAAAATGGTATGACATTTCCATGAAAGTATTTGATGGTTTTGTGAGATAAAAACCATATAAAGTTATGGTGTTTTATGGCAATTAATGGGATACATGTTTACTATTTTTGGTTGACTAATATGCGGCTGAACCATGTATTATTCATGGTTGAATTATATGTTAAAACCATGAGTAATCATGGTCAATATTGGACCAAGTGAACCATAGGGTTCGGCCATGTGTAGGGCCGAACCCCATGGATTATGGTATGGGTTAAATGGACCACTTCATATGGATTATGTTATGTGAAAGGTTTGTATTGAATTAAAAGGTTTCAATGTAAAGATCATGGATCATGACAATAGGTTTTGGTGTGGATCCATTGCATGGAATTGATCGGTAGTTTTAAAGGTTAAATCCTAAATTGGTAATGTTCCGCCATGGGCATGGTCGAACCCCACAAGATGTGGTTGGGTCTTAGATGTGAATGAATAAGTAAATGATAGTATGATTTACTGATTGTTATATGGACAAGGTACAGGAAGTTGAATGACGTGCGAGTCGTGACCGGGTGACGCTACAGAAAGATCAAATACTGAAGTGAATCTTCAGTAGGTTTCCTATCTACTTGTAACCACAGTTTTATCCTAGTTTTATGAGACTCTTGTTTATTTTATGTGGTTTCGAATGATATATTATGTGTTTACAAATGACATACAATGCATTAACATCTCATGCATGGCATGGGATGAAGATTGTGGAACCCGGAGCCCACTCTTCGGTGATATGCTGTGATGCAACTCTGAACCTCCTTAGGCAATGGAGGTCCCGCCAGGAGTAGAATTATGATGATGATAGGACATTGATCTCCTTAGACGATGCAGGTCCCGCCAGGAGAAATGTCATGATACTGAGAAATACATTGGTCTCCTTAGGCGATGCAGGTCCTGCCAGGAGGAATGTTATTGTGATTTACCTTGATGGTGCGAGTCACGTGAAGTGATGGCTATGAATGTGCATGTTGGGAGAGACTCATTGCATGTGCATATTTCATAGCATTGTTTTACCTATTTTTGATAATCATATATTTGATATATGCATGTTTTACAAGCTAACCATGCGGTAGCCCTGATTTCGGGAACCTACTGGGCGCGTTGATCTAACGCCCTAATTCTATCCTTAGAGGAGAATGCAGGTATAAGGGAAGGGAAAGAGAAGGTTGATGATAAGGAGGGGAGCCAAGCCTAAGCGCTTGAAATGTTGAAATGGACTTCTTTCTTTACTGTCATTTGAAATATAGTTTGTGGACATGTAATAATGGCCCGAAATTTTTAAATCAATAAATATGTGAATATTATTTATTTTAATGATGAAAATTGGAAATTGGTGGAATAAATGGTAAATGGGCCAAAATTTGGACAAAGGCCCAAATATGGCCCAATAGACCATGGATTGCATTTTAAAGTCATTTAAGTGGTCAATGATGGCCAATTGGGCCATGGGTGGACAAATTGAGTCAAATACCCATTTGGGACCCAATGGGTCAAGATGGTTAAGCTCTAAGGTAAATGGGTAAGATGGAAATGTAATTGGGCCATGTGCCCAAATGGTGATCCATTTAGAATGAATTCAATGGAATTTAAATCACCTAAATTAAGTTAAAATTTAACCAAGGTGATGTGGCCAAGTGGGACCCACCTCCACCTCATCAAGTGAGGTGGCGTGTGGGCCAAGGTTTGGTGGGGCCAACCACCATGGTTGATTTGGTCAACCATGGGTGGAATAATGGAATTAGGTTAAGTACAATGAATTAACCTAAGGTGATTTAAATAAATAAATGGGAATTAAAGTAACCAAAATATCTAAATATTAAATGATTAAAATTATCCAAATGAGGTGGTCAAAGTGGGGTCAAAAGGTGAAAACCAAATCACCTCATTCCAACTCAAAGTAAAACACGTTGGAACTTGGTGGTGGGTATCTAAACCACCACCATAAAGTAAGAAAATATCTCATAAGGTTGGAGTGCTAATTAATGTAAAGTGTAAAAAAAAAAATGGGGATAAACCCTGATTTCTTTTCCCATCCTCTCTTCATTTTTACTCTCTCCATTTTTCATTCTTCATTGCCGTCCCATGCTCTAAGTGAAGGAGATGAAGAGAGTTAAGGAGAAGAGAAGAGAAGGAGGGAAGAAATAAGTGGAAATTTAAGAAGAATTACTCTAAGGTCAAGGTTACCACCTCCCCTCTCATCATCTTTCCCTCTCCCTCTCTCAATACAAACCCTACCTTGGCCGACCCTAAGGTTGGGGGTTGCCACCATTGATCAAGCCTCTTGACCTATCAAAGATCAAGAGGAAGGAGAGAGGAAGCTAAGGAAATCGACAGTGAGTGGCGGAAGTCGGAGGAGACGACGGATTGTGAGTATTTCTTAAACAAGAAATTTTGAGTTTTTAGGGTTTAAGAATTGGAATTTATTTTCGTGAAATTAATGGTGGTTAGATAATTCTATGCCATGGATTTTAAATCCATCAAATGGAAGGGTGGAAGATGGAGAAAACCCTAAATGGGTAAATTAGGGTTAGGGAAAAGAAATAAATAAATGGATTATGTGCATTGGATAAATTATGAAATTAAGCATGGAATTGGATGATGAATGGTGTGTGTGTGGCCTCTAAAGGAAATGAATGAGTAATGGACTCTTTGAAGTTAAATACATGAGGTAAATCCCATGGGAAGAGTTGATGAATTAGGTAATTTGAACCCATGGCCATTGGTGAACCATTTAAAGGGTTAAGTATGGGGTTATGGATGGGTTTAAATGAATAATGGTGAAATTAATAAAAAAGGCTAATTTTAATGATGTTATGACATGGTTCAATGGGTCATTAATGGACCTAAGTTAGGGATCTAAGTTTATGATCAATTAGGGATTTAATCATGCATGGATAAATGAGTGATTAATCATGGAAAATGAGGTAGTAGCAAAACCGTAATTAATGGCCAAATTCAAGAATTCCATGGAGATTGATCATGGACTTAGGGGCTTTAATGTAATAACCTTATAAGTGATTGATAAAGCCTAAGGTGGCCAATTTTTAAGACTTATGGGATTAAAAGTTTTAATAGATGAAATGGGACCCATAAAACCTAAATAGTGACCGGTTTTTCATATGGACTTGGAAATGTGAATGGACTTAGAAATAGTTAAAATGTGGATTGATTATGTGTATGTAATAGGGTACTGCATATCGCGAGCAGTACGCGTGTCGGTAGCCGGATTATCGGGCGAAACCGTAAAAGGACGCGAGTCGGTATTCGGTAGGATTCTAACCTTTTTGTAAGCCATGGATTGAGTGATTGTTTCTTTGAGTTATTTTGGAAATTATATGGTTTGTTTTAAGATTGGTTTTGAATTATGTATTAAGTAGGAGTTTTTACTTGATTTATTCTGGTAAGCATATGATTGGTTTAAAATGGGTTTTAAAGCTATGATGTGTTTATTGAGGCTTTGCTTGATCTACTTTTGATAATCAAGTTATTTGTTTTATTGATGGGATTTTTAAATGTCATGGTTTGTTATTATATTCATTACATGGCATATGGTACCTACATCTCATGCATGGCATGGGAGGGATATGACAGGGGAAGGATGAAATGAAATCGGAGTCCATGCTCCGTCGGGGCTACCGATAAACAGACATGGAGACATTTTGATGTGTTTGATTTATCAGGGATGTTGTATGTAATTATGATACCTTGATGATGGTTCTTCCATCAAGGAGGATGATCCGTGATTGTTTATACCTGGACGAGGTTTTGCCGTCCAGGGGGATGATTTCTGATTGTTTATACCTGGACGAGGTTTTTCCGTCCAGAGGGATGATTTGTGATTGTTTATATCTTGACGAGGTTTTGCCGTCAAGGGGAATATGACAGCATGATGGTATGGATGATGGGTGGGGTTCATAACACAGACACCCATGGCATAGCACTCATGTTATGGTTTTTCGTTATAATATTATCTATATGCTTTGTTATCACTAATCCATGTGTTAGCCCTACTCGGAGTCCTACTGGGCGCGTGGTCTAACGCCCTACTTCTACCCTAGCTGATGACACAGGAGATGCCGGAAGCGAAAGACGAGACGGGAGCCAAGCTGAGGGGCTTGGGAAGGCGTGCTAGATAGTTTACTGATGTTAATTTGGGAAAATGTAAATTGAGTAATTTAGTTTGTCGGAATGTAATAATTTAACTTACTTGCAATGTTTGGATGTTATTTTGGACATTATCAGTTAAGGTATGTTAGAAATTAAATGAATGTATCTTCCCTGCTATCTAAGAATTTGTAAGGTTAGACTCTTTTATAATTTTCGGCAATTGGTTTAAGTGTTCCCCGATGCTTACTTCTATGTGTGAACCGTTTTCCGTGGACTTCATTCCACGCACACGTAGGGTTGGCCAGTTAAGGGCAGGGCTTTAGAAGCTCGGACTTAACTCGCGTCGTGATGTCCGTGCCCTTTGTCACTTTAAAAAAAAAAATTAGACTCTGATTATGGTGAAAAGGGGCGCGTGTTACAATAAGTTAATACTTTCCTATGGTTTGATTAGGTTATTAACTATGGATGGTTGTTTTATGTTAATTAATATTTGAGACTGTTACTTGCTATCTATTCATTCTATTTCCGCAGTAGTCTAGTTTATTCCGCAAGTTATTGTTTAGTTCCATGTGTGTTTTGTTATCATGGTCTAGTTCATGTACATATGGGTGGCCAGTTAAGGTTCAGACTTGAGTAGTCTGAACTTAACTCGCGTCGTGACGCCGCCCGCTCTCTTTCGATGTTTTATTATTATTTAAAAAAAAAATAGACTCTGATTTTGCCTCGGAGAGGGCGGGGCGTTACATCCTTGAGATGTCAATGAATATATGTCATTTGTAAATATTTATCTCATCATTCAAAACCAATTTGAAACATAAAACAATAACAATATATCTCATAAAAACCATGATAAAACCCAAGATAGCAGTGGTTACAAGTAGGTAGGAAACCTACAGAAAGTTCTCTTAAATGTCCGTTCTTTCTTAAACGTCACCCGTTCACGACTCGTGCGCCGTTCGAGTTCCGTCACCTTGTTTATATAACAGCAAGTCAATATACTATCATTTAATTTCCATTTACATCTAAGTCCCAAAAACCATCTTGTGGGGTTCGGCCATGCCCCATGGCCGAACCTCACCCACTTTGAATTTGTCCTTCATTTGTTTTGGATCAACACCATCCAAATAACTTTATTTAATAACCTCAATTTACTAACCATAACTTGGTGGGGTTCGGCCATACAACTTGGCCGAACCTCACAATTTTGGTTTGAGCCCCTTTTTCAAGTCCTTTGCTCTTTTCATACATATTTACGATAATGCCACTAGGCTAAGCCTTGTTTAATTTTTCTTAATAACCAAGGTTCATAATAAATCAACCTTAGTGGGGTTCGGCCATACAACATGGCCGAACCTCACCACCTTAGATTTGGTCTTTTATTTAAACCCTAAGTCCACAATCATCCCCTATGGGATTCTTCATTTTTGGCCATAATTACATCCTTGCCGCTCATTTTTCCCATGGTTAATCACCTTTCATATATGTGTGTTCATAACCCTAACTGATCCATAAACATGGATCCATCCATGCCTTATCAATCATGACACAAAACCCATTATACATCAGCCATTCCCAAGCATGTTCTTAACTTTAAACATCCCATAAAATGGTCCATGGGGTTCGGCCATACACATGGCCGAACCCTATGGTTCTCTTTGGCTCAATCCTTCCATCCTTGTGCATGGTTCATACACATATCTTAATCAAAAAATAATATGATTCAGCCATACATTGGCCGATCCTACACATTAGCCTTAAACTCCATTTAAATCACATAAACACCCCATAATATTGTATGGTTTTTATCTCTCAAAAACCATCACAAATAACCATAAACTTATCAAATGTTTTCATGGGGTTCGGCCATCCAAAGTGGCCGAACCCTATGGCCCATGATTTGAACCCCTTTTACATATATCTTGTGTCTAATTAAAACATGTAAAATTCTCCATAGTATTGCATGGTTTTTAGTTTTCAAAAACCATCAATCTAACCAACTCTTTTCATGGGGTTCGGCCATCCAAAGTGGCCGAACCCAATGATCCATTTTTATCCTTTTTGAACAACCTTTATCCAAGGTTTAGACCCTTGATGGATTCGGCCAAGCCATGGCCAAATCATGCTCCCTTTTACCAATTTATTTAACTAAATACTTATGTAAACACTTACCAATTTCCTTTGCTTTTCTTCTCTCCTTTTGATCCTTGCTTTCTTCCTTCTTGCTTCCTTATCCTTACCTGATTGAAAGCTTGAACAATGGTGAAAACACCAAAGGATAATTCGGCCAAGTAGGTAGGTTCTTGAGAGAGAGGGAGAGAGATGAAGTTCTAAGGTTTTGCAATGCATAATTCGGCCAAATGATGGTGGTGTATTACTTTTACTAAACAGCCCCATAGCCTCCCAATTACCCTCATTAATTCTTGATCTAACCAAGGACTCATTTGATTCCAACCAAGGCATCCCTTAGCACTCCCAACGTTGGAGCTTTAAGGTGAGATCTTATCTTGGTTAATGAGGGTTGCCAATGGTGGTGACCTTGATGACTCTTCTTGATTACTCCCATATCCCCTCACCTTCCTCCTTTAAGATGGAGCACTCCCAACGTGTGGATCTTGGGTTTCCATCATGAGATGGAAATCCTCCAAGCTCCCAATGCATTGTATCTTGTTGTAGTTTGTGCACTCCCACCAAATCAGCCCACAAACATTGAAGTCTCAACATGGGATACCACTCCAACGTGTATGACTTGGCTTGGTCTTTGAAATCAACACAACTCCTCACCTCCTCATTTGACTCAATGGATTTCAAGGTCTCTTTGGTTTCCAACTTAACTCATCCAACTCACTAGCTCAACTCACCACATTTAATACCATTCATTTAATGCACTTGAGTCAACCCATTGCTTAATTCAAATCCAACTCACTTCAGCCCTAACTCAACTTGATTTGACTCACCCTTTGAGCTCACTTGAGGGTCCATACGGTCAACCATGGTCAACATGGTCAACTCAACCCATTGGGTCCCCATTTAGCTCATTGACCTAATTGGCGCCATAAACCATTTATGGGTGGTTTAGCCATTTGAATGTGGTTTACACACTTGCATCAATCCTACCCATTTATCCTTCATTTGATTTCCAATCAATTCAGCTTAACCCTGTAACGCCCTCCCCTTTCCACCGAAATCAAAGTCTATTTTTTTTTTTTGAAATAAAAGTGACAAAGGGCGCGAGACGTCACGACGCGAGTTAAGTCCGAGCTTCTAAAGCCCGGCCCTTAACTGGGCAACCCTATGTGCGCGTGGAACGAAGTCCACGAGAACGGTTCACACATAGATGTAAGCTCGCGGAATATAACTTAATATACGGAACATTATAATAGAGACTATCCTACCAGTTTTAGATAGCAAGGAATATGGCGCTTAAATTACTAAAATACCCCTAAATTCATAATTATACCTCAAAATGATAATGTCCAAAGTAAAGACCAAACCATAGTAAGAAATCTACATTATTACAGTCCGACGAGCTACATTACACAAATTACATTTCCAAAATAAATCTTAATAAACTAAGTAGCTCGATTTCCCAAGCTCTTACTCTTGGCTCCCGTCTCGTCCTTCATTTCAGCCATCTCCTGTGTCATCAGCTGGGTAGAAGTAGGGCGTTAGACAAAGCGCCCAGTAGGACTCCGAGTAGGACTAACACATGGATTAGTGATAACAAGCTCATAGGTATAATATAATGGAAACCATAAAATAAATGCCATGCCATGGGTGTCCTATGTCATGAGTCCCACCCATCATCCATACCATCATGCTGCCAGATCCCCCTTGATGGAAAAACCTCGTTAAGATATAAACAATCACAAATCATCCCCCTTGACGGCAGAACTTCATCAAGATATAAACAGTCATCCCCCTTAATGGCAAAACCTCGTCAAGATATAAACAATCATACCTCATCCCCCTTGACGGCAAAACCTCGTCAAGATATAAACAATCACAAATCATCCCCCTTGACAGCAAAACCTCGTCAAGATATAAACAATCACAAATCATCCCCCTTGACGGCAAAACATCGTCAAGATATAAACAATCACAAATCATCCCCCTTGACGGGAAAACCTCGTCAAGATATAAACAATCACAATTCATCCCCCTTGAAGGTAAAACCTCATCAAGGTGTCCCCATGTTTGCTTCTCGGTCGCCCCGACAGAGCATGGACTCCGGTTTCTTTATTTTCATCCTTCCCATGCCATATCCCTCCCATGTCATGCATGAGATGTAGATGCCATATGCCATGTAATATATATGATAGCACAAACCATGGCATATTTAAAATCCCATCAATAAAACATATAATTTGATTATCAAAAATAGATCAAGCAAAGCATCAATATACACATCATAGCCTTAAAACCCATCTTAAAACAATCACATGCTTACCAAAATAAATCAAGGAAAAGCCCATACATAACACATTATCCATGGCTTACAAAAAGGTAGGAATCCTACCGAATACCGACTAGCGTCCCTTTATGCTTCCGTTCACGAATCCGGTCGCCGATCGCTCACCGATTACGATGTCCCGATACCTTATTATACATATGAATAATCAGTCTATGTTTTTAACCATTTCTAAGCCCATAAATCATACCTTAGTGGGGTCCGGCCATACCCCATGGCCGAACCTCACTATCTAGGTTTTGTGGGTCCCATTTAGTCCATCAACTATTTTAATCGCATGAATCTAAAAATCAGCCATCCTAGGCTTTATTTAACCATACATAAGTTTGTTACTTAGAGCCCCTAAGTTCATGATCATGTCCCATGAAGTTCTTGAATTTGGCCATTATTTATGGTTTTGCCACTACCTCTCCCATGGTTAAACATCCACTTAACCATGTACATTTCTTTGTCCATACTTGATTCACAATTTAGATCCATTAGTGATTCATCAATCATGACATGAACACATTAAAAAAATCAGCCCTTAAGTTCACTTAATCCCCATTAATTTTAAACACATGCATAATACCAATTTTTACCCATAAGATGACCTATAATTGGGTCATGGGTTCGGCCATACATCATGGCCAAACCCATGATGTCTTTTTCCCATTTTTACTTGGGTCTATATACATCATTAGCTCCACCATAAGTCCTTCCTTGAAGGGGTTTAAATCACATATTTAAACCATCATTCTTAACCATATTTGAGTCCATTAACTTAGCCCTATTCCCATTCATTCTTCATTGTTCCAAAATACTTGATTCATCATTCATTGGTGACATTTAAGACATAAAAACATTAGCCTTCCTCCATGGATTCCCTCATTTAAAAACCCCTTTCAAAATTTCTATCATTCTTTCATTTAAAACTTCAAAAATCATTAACCACTTGACATAGCCTCCATTCTCTAATCCCATTAAAATTCTAACACCATCACCATAAGTTCATGGTCCATTATTCACTCATGCCTTTTGAGGCCATCAACATCATTCACATCTCCCATGCATTTCCTCATTTAAACCCCTTTGAAATTACCAACATTTAACTATTAAAATCTTAAAAATCATAAATTGTCCTCCATGGATTCCATTCTTTAAAACCCTAATAAAATCATTTAATCACCTACCATGCTTAAGTAAATTTTTAATACATAAAATCCTTAATGCATCCTTCAAAAATCCACATACATCCATGCTTAATTAATTTAAATACATAATGTCCTTAGTGCCTCCTTTATTTATTCTTTTAACCTAATGTACCCATTTAGGGTTTGCCCATTCTTCCCCTTTTTATTGGATGGATTTGAGATCCAAGGCCAATGATAATTTGGCCTACCAACCAATCTAAAGAAAATGGATTCCATAATTACCTCTTAACCCTTAAAATGCAAAATTCTTGTTTAAGAATTACTTATAATCCGACGACTCCTCCGACTTTTCTTTCTCCTCTTGGACTCCTTGGCCTTCTTTCTTCTTCTTCTCCTTTGTTCTTTGGTCAAGATGCTTGATCAAGATGAAAACATCAACACTTGGGTTCGGTTAAGATAGAGTGTGTTTGAGAGAGGGAGAGGAGGAGATGGTGAGAAAGAAGATTCTAAGCCTTGATCTTGGAGTGGTGTCTTATGCTTTGAATTTTTTCTTCTCTTCTTCTAAGTCTTCTTCTTCATTTCTCCTTAGCTTTCTTCTTCCTTCTTTCCTTGGTGTGGGACGGTTTTGAGAGAGATGAAGAGAGGAAGAGAATGAGATAAGAATGGGATTTGAAAGATAAGATGAAAAACAACACCTTTTGGTTTCTTAAACTTTACTCCACCATTAAGGCTTCCAATCACCAACATGGGATATTTTTCATGCTTTATAGTGGTGGTTGGGATAAACCCCACCAAGCCAACGTTTTTGGCTTCTTAAGATGGAAAGGTTTAGTTTTCCATCTTTTGACCCCTTTGACCACCTTTTGGATAACTTAATCATTTAATTAACTAGATAATTACCTTAGGTTAATTAATTTCCACTTAACCTAATTCCATTATTTCAACCATGGTTGATCAATTCAACCATGGTGGCCGGCCCCACCAATCCTTGGTCCCCACGCCACCTCACTTGGTGAGGTGGAGGTGGGTCCCAATCGGCCATGTCACCTTGGTCAATTCATCACCAACTTAGGTGATTTAAATTTAATTAAATCCATTCCTCTTATTGGATCACCATTGGGCCCATGGCCCAATTAAATTCACCCTTACCCATTTACCTTAGAGCTTACATTATCTTGACCCATTGGGTCCCAAATGGGTATTGGGCCCAATTTGACCATCCTTGGCCCAATTGACCATCATTGACCATTTAAATGATTTTAAATCCAATCCATGGTCCATTGGGCCATACTTGGGCCTTTGTCCATATTTTGATCCATTCACCATTTATTCCATCAAATTTCCAATTTTCATCATTAAAATAAATAATAGCCACATATTCATTGATTTAAAAATTCTGGGCTATTACAAACCCCATTAAAATTGAGCTTACCCAATGGTCAAATAAGTCCACCATGACCCATTGGGTCCCAATTGGGTCCTTTGACCCAAATAGCTATCTTGATCCAATTAGAAGTACATTACCTATCTACTTTAATTTGATCCTTATAATATGCACATTGGGTCTTAATTTGAACAATGGGTCCCACCATTTTCTCATTTACGATAATATCTTTTTAATTCACCATTCCAATGGTATTTTTGTAAATATTGATATCTTTGTAAAAGTCAGGGTGTTACACAGATTCAGTCAGCTGACTTTAGATCAGATTAACTGTGTGTTCAGCCAGTATAGATTCAGTCGGCTGAATCATCGGCCAACAGTTTACGTGTTTAACAAGTATTAGTTCAGTCCATCATATTAAATAACTTGAGTTTCAATGTCCAAAATAAAATAAACCATAGCAAATAGTCCTAAGTTATTACAGTCCCAAATGCTAATTACTCAAATTACATTGTCCAAAATAAAAACTTAAATAAAATGAAACTAGATTATCCAAGCTCCTAAGCTTAGCTCCGTTCGCGTCCTTCACTCCGTCCATTTCCTGTGTCATCATCTAAGGTAGAAGTAAGGCATTAGACAACGCGCCCAGTAGGTACTCCGAGTAGGGTCAAACACATGGATTAGTATAAAAATCACACACACACACACACACACATCTATATATATATATATATATATATATATATATATATAATGTCAAAACCATGCAAGTCAATGCCATGCCATGGGTGTCATATGCCATGATTCCCACCCATCAACCATAATTGGAATCAGTGCGGATCCCTCCCCATGTTTGTTTATCGGATACCCGAATGGAGCGTAGGACTCCTCATTCATTTCAAGCATCATAATCAGAATCAGTGCGGATCCCTTCCCACGTTTGTTTATCGGATACCCGAATGGAGCGTGGGACTCCCCTTATAAGTTCCCTCCCATGCCATGCATGAGATATGAGTGCATCATGCCTTTTCATATTACACATATAGTATTGAAAATTCCATTCCTTTAAACATAGCATATTGATACCAAAAATAAATCATAACACATAGGAAAAAAAACCAACCATATGCATAAATCTAGTGTATCAACAAGGTAGGAATCCTATCTGTAACGGCCCGCCCTTTTTCACTCGCTGAAAATCAGAGTCTATGTTTTTTTTTTTGAAAATAAAGAGAGAGAGCAGGACGTCACGACACGAGTTAAGTCCGAGTTTCCAAAGCCCAGCCCTTAACTGGCCAACCATATGTGTACGTGGACTAAATCCACTAAAATGGTTCACACGCATTAAGGCTAAGCTTGCGGAATAAACGCAGTTGTGGAATTATAATAGAGTTACTATCCTATCCAATTTTTAAGTAGCAAGGAAGTCCATCACAATAAATAACATTTAAGTTTCAATGTCCAAAATAAAACAAACAATAGCAACTAGTCCTAAGATTATTACAGTCCCAAAATGCTAATTACTCAAATTACATGTCCAAAATAAAAACTTAAATAAAATAAATCTAAATCATCCAAGGTCCTAAGCTTGGCTCCATTCACGTCCTTCGCTCCGTCCATTCCCTATGTCATCATCTAAGGTAGAAGTAGGGCGTTAGACAACGCGCCCAGTAGGTACTCCGAGTAGGGTCAAATACATGGATTAGTATAAAAAATCGCATAGATATATATATATATATATATATATATATATATATATATATATATATATATATATATATATATATGCCAAAACCATGCAAGTCAATGCCATGCCATGGGTGTCATATGCCATGAATCCCACCCATCAATCATATCACAATCACATAGTATTCCTGTTGATGTACAAGCCACATCAAGGTATTATCATGACTCCCCATGTATGCCTTATCGGTCCCACCGAATGGTGTGTGGACTCCTCATTCGTTTCAAACATCATAATAAGAATCAGTGCGGATCCCTCCCCACTTGTGTTTATCGAATATCTGAATGGAGCGTGGACTCCCCTCATTTGATCCCTCCCATGCCATGCATGAGATATGAGTGCAAACATACTATTCATAGTACACATATAGCATGAAAATCCCATCTTTAAAACATATCATTTGATACCAAAATAATTCATTGCACATCAAAGTAAAATCATCACATATACATATTCCATGGTTTTCAATAAGGTAGGAATCCTACCAGCGTCCAAATATCGTGTCCTAGCGTTTTCGTCCAAAATCGATCACCGATCGCGTCAAGCCGATCGTACGCTCGTTTGTGAAATCTCGTTACCTTATTACACATAAATAAATCAAATCGATGATCCATTTGATTCCCATCATTCCATGTTCATTTCCACCTATGATTATAGTCTTTAACCCAGTTAAGACCCCCAAGGGGTTTCAGCCATACCTTAGGGCTGAAAATGTTTTAAGTCCATAAAAACTTATTAGTGGGGTTCGGCCCTACAACATGCCCGAACCTCACTCTTTTGGTTTTGACCCCTCTTTTAGTCCTTGTTATTTTAACCAATGCAGGTCCAACATCATTCCATCTTTGATTTATTAATCCAATCATCCCTAGATCCACAAAGGTCATCAATGGGGTTCGGCCATACAACATGGCCAAAGCCATGGTGCTTCATTTTTGTCATCTTAGTTCTTTACTTAAGAGTCCATCACCATATATATGGATCCATAAAATTCCCTTCATGGGGTTTGGCCATATAACATGGCCGAACCCATGGTTCTTTATTTTTTTTATCATCTTTTTAGCTAGATAATCCAATGATGACCATTTAACATAATTATATCCATAACATGATCCATGGGGTTCGGCCATACAACATGGCCGAACCCATGGTTCCTTATTTCCATATTTTCATTTCTTAACTTGATAGTCCAACATTAATTATTTGAAACATATTTAGATCTATAAACATTCCTCCATGGGGTTCGGCCATACAACATGGCTGAACCCATGGTCCATCATTTTTCATCATTTAAAACCTATTTTAAATCCATCAACATTCTTCCATGGGATTCGGCCATACAACATGGCCGAACCCATGTTTCCTCCTCTTCATCCTATTTTCCATTTTCATATCATCTTGAGGATGGTTTTCTTAAGAATCACATACAACAAGCCTTAGGTCATTTGATGGGGTTCGGCCATACATCATGGCCGAACCTCATCCAAACTCTTTTGAGCCTTCATATGATCCATATATAAAACTTATGGTTCGGCCATGCAAGGGGCCGAACCATGTTCTTCCATATTTGTTTCAACCGTTTGATCTTTCCTTATATTCAATCATGCATGTTGTCATAAATCATGTATACATATAGTCCTTAACAACTTCATTTATAAAACCTATCTTACCCATTAGGGTTTTGTCCATTTTTCCATCTCCAAAAACCATATTTCGGATTTGGAACCATACTTCACTTTTATGTCCATCTCATTGACATTCCATGGATGGATTTTTAATGTAATGCCCTAGATTTTGCAATATATCAATATTTACGAAATTGCCACTGAAAGTATGAATTAAAAGGATATGGCCGTAGATAAGTACATTGTGGGGTCCATTGTTCAAATAAGACCCAATGTACATGTTATAATGATCAAAGTAAATTAAATGGGTAATGTGCAACTAATTGGGTCAAAGTGATTAATTGGGTCAAAGGACCCAATTGGGACCCAATGGGTCATTGTGGACATGATTAATCATTGGGTGAGCCCAAAGCTTAATTGGGTTAGGTTTAATTAAATGTTTGAGTTTTGTGTTGAAATAAAATAAATGAGTAATGTATGTTTAATTGGGTCAAGATTTCTAATTGGGTCAAACTTTGTGAAATGGGTTAAAATGGCCAATTTGGACCCAATGGGTTGGGTTTGACTTGGGTGATCATCAAGTGAGTCCAAGCTTGATTAAGTTGGGGCTGATTGGAGTTTGAAATGGAATTAAATAGTTGAGTTAAATGAGTGAGTTGGTTGGAAATAAATTATAAGTGAGTGAGTTGATTTGAAATAAATTATGAGTGAGTGAGTTGTTTGAAATAAATTATAAATGAGTGGAGTATGAGGTTGAAAGGCTGGTGTTTCAAATTCAGATAAGTGGTCCACAAGTTGGAGGGAAAGAAAGGGAGAGTTTCATCTCAAAGATGAAACCCCACATGGGGCATTGATGAGAATATTGGAGAGGTGGCGATTACCTAAGCCAAACAATGGATATAACGTTGGATGCATGGGAATTATGGCTTATGCATGAAACTCCAAAAAGGGCCAATAATGGAGAGGTGACTGTTATACATGCCAACGCAATGAGACACCGTTGGAGCCTTGGGAGTTTCATCCCAAGGATGAAACCCCCAAGTAAGCATAAAGAATTTTGGTTAAGGCAAATGGGAGTTATAAGTGGTGCCACCAAGAGACACCACCCTTTGCGCTGAATTTGATTACTCAAAGAGATTTCATTCCACTCTCTCTCACACCCTCTTAGTCGACCAGCACTCAAGGAGAAAGAAGACCAAATAAATAGAGTTCCATCTCCAAATATTTCCACACAAGGTCGACCACCTCCAAGACAAAGACTTGGGTATTTTCATCCCAAGTTTCTCTCTCATATTCTCTCTCAAATCTATACCTTGGCCGAATTATTCCAAGGAGTTTGCAGCAAGGTCAGTCTCAGCCAAAAGAATAAGAAGGAAGAAGGAGAGGCTAAGGAAGTAAAGGATCAAGAAAGGAGTGAAAGAACAGGAGGAGTCGCGTTATTGGTAAGTGCACTATGAACCCTTATTAAATAAATTGGTTAAGGGAATATGATCCGGCCATTGTATGGTCAAATCTATCAAGGGATTGGATCATGGATTATGTTGTTTAAAAAGGACAAATCATGGATCATAAGGTTCGGCCACTTTGGATGGCCGAACTCCATGAAAGGATGTGGTGATTTTTATGGTTGTTAAGGGATAAAATCCATATCATGTAATGAAGGTTTTTAAAGGGTTTTTGAATGGAGATAATTTAATATTTTGGGTTGGCCATTGGATGGCTGAACCATGTGGTTATTATGGTTAAAGTGTAGAGCCTAATTTGTATATAAATGATGGAATCATTGAGTTAAAAGAGCCATAGGGTTCGGCCATGTGTATGGCTGAACCCATGGACTGTTTTGATGGGATAATAGGATTAAAAATTATGTTGGAAATTATGAATTGTTATATACTCTTGATTTAAGAATCACATATGCTTAATTATGGATTTAGTGTTAAAATGATCAACCAATGATAGATGATGGAACATGGGATAAAAATCCATAGGGTGAGGTTCGGCCATGTAGTATGGCCGAATCCCACTAATGGTCATTTGGTGGACTTAGTGTTAATTTATAATGTAATTGGAGATGGGTGAATGAAGGATTTAAAGGACCAAATTAAGTGGTGAGGTTTGGCCATGTTGTATGGCCGAACCCCACTAAGGTGGTTTGGATATGGACTTTGGTTTTAAAGCAAAATTAAACAAAGGGTTATGCTAGTGGCAAGATTGTAATAATTTAAGAAATGTTCAAAAGAAAGATGGGCCAAAACCAACGTGGTAAGGTTCGGCCATGTTGTATGGCCGAACCCTACCAAGGTTCATTTGGAAGATTAAGTTATTTAAATGATGTGTTTGGCCTTAAGAATACAAAGAAGGGATTAAAACAAAATTAAGTGAGGTTCGGCCATGGTGTATGGGCGAACCCCACAAGGTTGCATTTGGTGGATCGGGGTTTGTATATAAGTTATTGGCATGGTTTTAGTTAAATAAAAGAGAGACCAAAATTTAAGTGGGTGAGGTTCGGCCATGGGGTATGGCCGAACCCCACAAAGTGGTTTTGGGACTTAGACTAAGTTGGAAATTATATGGATAAATGTTTGATTTGCTGTTATATAAATAGGGCAATGGGACTTCTTGAACGGTATTCAAGTCGTGAAAGGGTGACGGTTTTAAAGAGCGGTCAATCTAAGTGAACTTTGTGTAGGTTTCCTACCATTTTGTAACCACACCTATATTTGATGTTTTATCTTAATTTGATGAAAAATGTGCTAAGTTATTATGTTTCAAAGTGGTTTTGTATGTTAAGATGTATTTACAAATGGCATGAACACATTGGCATCTCATGCATGGCATGGGGTGATGATTATGGAAACCGGAGGCCACACTCCGTCGGGGCGTCCGAAAGACCACTGTGGGGTACCTTGACGATGAGAATCCCGTCAAGAGGAAGCTATGTATATTTGTGATGGGTGGGACTCATTACATGTGCATTACATACATAGCATTGTTTTTATGAGATTTTGATGAACATGTATTATTCCATTATTTGCATGTTTTGATACTAACCTTGTGGTAGGCCTAATCAGAAACACCTACTGGGCGCGTTGATCTAACGCCTTATCTCTATCCTTAGTGAATGACACAGGAAAAGGTAAGAACGAGGATCGTGAAGGAAACCAAGCATAGGAGCTTGGGATTTGAATGGACTTTGAATGGATTGATTTATGGACTTTTTATATGGACAATGTAATTTGATAGTTAGATGATGTCGGCATGTAATAATGTTGTTAACTAGTTACTATGGTTTGGTAGGATTTGGATGGTTTAGAATGAATGCTTATCTAAGGTTATTTTAAGTAATTTTGGAGACTATGAATATGTACTTTGCTATCTAAAGATGTAAAATGAAGTAGTCTTAGGATCTATTATAACCCGCCGTTAGATTAAGATTAAGTTTATTCCGCAAGTCTTATTTGTACCATGTGCGGATCGGTTGTTATGGACTTAGTTGATATGCACATGGACTTGGCCAGTTAAGGGTCGAACTTTAGAAGTCCGAACTTAACTCGCGTCGTGACATCTCGCCCCGATCACTTGTTTATTATTATAAAAAAAAGATAAACTCTGATTATTAGAGTGAAAAGGGCGGGGTGTTACATTTAAATCCATGGCCTTATAACCATTTGGCCAAACTTTCCAATCCGAAATGGAACCCCATGGTTTCTTACATTTTTAGTATCATGAAACATAAACCTTACCTTTTCCACGTCTCCTTCGTTTTATTTCGTTCTGTCTTGCTCCTCCGTTCTTCTCCTTCCTTAGTTCTTTCTTCTTCCTCCTCTGTTGTTCGGTTTCTCCAAGTTAGTGCCGAAATGAGAGGAAGAAAGATTGAGAGTCTTCTTGATGTATTCAGCCAAAGAGGTTGTAACGCCCCACCCTTTTTCACTCGCCGAAAATCAGAGTCTATTTTTTTTTAAAATAAAAGAGTGAGAAAGAGCGGGAACATCACGACGTGAGCTAAGTCCGAGCTTCCATAGCCCGGCCCTTAATTGGCCAACCATGCGTGTGCATGGACAAGTCCACTAAAACATTTCACACGCGATACTACGACTTACGGAATACCCATTGCGGAAATAATATCGGATTACAACATTTACTTAACAAGGAAGGCAATCAATATAAATTAGCTTAATCAAGATTAATCATCATTCGATCCATATCAAATAGTCTAAGCTATTACATTCCCAAATACTAGCTACTCAAATTACATTGTCCATGAATAAACTTAAATAAAGCGAAACTAAATTATCCAAGTTCCTAAGCTTGGTTCTGATTGCGTCCTTTGTTCTGTCCATTTCCTATGTCATCATCTAAGGTAGAAGTAGGGCGTTAGACAACGCGCCCAGTAGGTACTTTAAGTAGGGTCAAACACATGGGTTAGTATAAAAATCTAGATATAATACATCATGCCGTACTTGTAAAACATCGTATCTAAAACAGTGTATGATAATAGAGATCCAATCATACAGATAAAAACCAGAAATAGTGCATGATAATAGAGATCATAATCATGCTGATTCAATGCCATGCCATGGATGTCATATCCCATGAGTCCCACCCATCATCTATATCACAATCACCTAATATCCTCTTGATGGAAAATCCTCATCAAGGTATCCCCACAAATACCTTACGGATGCCCCGACGGAGCATGGATCTCCGGTTACAAATCAATCATACATCCCTCTTGATGGATAATGCACATCAAGGTACCCCCAAGAATGCTTTACGGTCGCCCCGACGGAGCGTGGACTCCGGTTACATTACAAACATAGTATCCTCTTGATGGAAAATCCTCATCAAGGTATCTCCACGAATGCCTTATCGGTTGCCCTGAACGGAGCGTCGACTCAACCCATAGGAATCAGTGTAGATTCCTCCCCACGATTGTTTATCGGTCCCACCGAACGAAGCATGGACTCCGTTTACATCACAATCATCATAACCCAGAATCAGTGTAGATTCCTCCCCATGATTTTTTTATCGGAAACCGAATGGAAGCGTGGACTCCCCCTATTTGATTCCTCCCATGCCATGCATGAGATGCAAATGCCAACATGCTATGTAATAATAAACATCATAGCATTTAAAATTCCATAATTGGAACATATCATTAGATACCAAAATAACTTATCAAAACATGAATTTAAATCATCATATATACATATTCCATGGTTTTCAATAAGGTAGGAATCCTACCAACGTCCAAATAACGGGTCCTTGTGTTTCCGTCCAAAAACCGATCACCGATCGCATCAAGCCGATCATTCACCGTTTTTGAAATTTCGTTACCTTATTACATTTAACATATACATACATCAATTTGGTGATCCATTTAATTCCATAAAATAACCAATTTAATTATTCCAATTGATTTAAACCATTCCCCTCATCCTTCCAATTTAACCTAACCATTTGGAAAATCATATAAATATTTCATTTATAAAATCAGCAGGTTACCCGCTGTCCACTACCCATTGTCCACTGTCCACTGTCCACTACCCACTGTCCACTGTCCACTGTCCACTGTCCAGTGTCCAGTGTCCACCAAAACTCACTTGTGGGGTTCGGTCATACAACATGGCCGAACCTCAGTCTTTGGTTTTGACCCCCTTTTTAACCCTTGTTTTATTTTACAAAAAGTGGGTCCAACATCATCCATCTTTTGATTTATCAAACCAATCACATAAGTTAATCATTAAACAACCTAAGTCCATAAAGATATCATCCTCATCATACACCTAGGTTCATGAAAAGCCCTTCATGGGGTTTAATCATACACTTAGGTCCATCATTTTAAAACCCAAAATCATCAACATTTCTTCCATCATTTCATCCTTTAAAACCCATTTAAACCAATGATATTCTTCCATGGGGTTCGGCCATACAACATGGCAGAACCCTATGGTTCATCAATTTCTTCTTAAAAATCATATACCCATATTTAGATCACTTAATGGGGTTCGGCCATTCCACATGGCCGAACCTCGTTTTGCCTTTCTTTAAATGGATCTTAAATCGATGGCCTCCAACATTTTGGCCAACCATTTCCAATCTATATGGAATGTTCCCTTTAATCTCCTTTTAATTTATAAATCTTGTCAAGTACCACTTGCCGATTCCGCGACTCCTCCGATTTCTTACGTTCCGCCTTGCTCCTCCGATCTTCTCCTTCCTTAGTCTTTTCTTTCTTCCTCCTTGATCTTTGGCCAAAGTGGTTCAGCCAAGGAAGAGATTTGAGAGAGGGGGAGGAGTTGAGATAGAAATCTCTATGTTTTTCTTGTCTTAGTGAGAGGATCGGCCAAGGGAGAGTTTGAGAGGACAATTTCTTTGTTCCAATAAGATCCAATCAGCCATAGGTGTGGTGTCTCTTGGGTTATGCCCCTTTGTAACAACCAAAACCTTTCACCTCCCACATTAATGTTTCCTTTGGGGTTTCATCCCATGAGATGAAACTCCCCAACCATGTGCCCCTTGGGTTTCCATTGTAATGCCCCGCCCTTTTCACTCTGCTTTCCGAAAATCAAAGTTTATTTTTTTTAAACAAAGAGTGATAGAGAACGGGACGTCATGACGAGAGCTAAGTCCGAACTTCTAAAGTCCGACCCTTAACTGGCCAACCCTACAGTGTGCATGGACTAAGTTCATGAATACGGTTCACACGTAATAATATACACATGTGGATTAAATCATAAACTGCGGATTATAATAGAACCTAAATCTATTCCTTTTTAGATAGCAAAGTAGTTCAAGTCTTTAACCATAATTAACTTAAATTAAATATCCAAAATAAACCATTCAAACCATTGCAACATTATCTAAGTTATTACATGCCGAATTCTAGCTACTCAAATTACAAGTCTATGAGTAATTTAAATAACATATATAAAAGACACCAAGCTCCTATGCTTGGCTCTGATCTCGCTCATCATTTCCTTCATTTCTTGTGTCATTCACTATGGTAGAAGTAGGGCGTTAGAACAACGCGTCCAGTAGGTATTCCAAATAGGGTCTACACATGGTTAGTACAAATATCATATACATAACATAATCATAAAACCATGTGAAACAATGCCATGCCATGTGTCTTATGCAATGAGTCCCACCCATCACAATCACATATATCCTCTTGATGGAATTCTCCTCATCAGGGTATCCCCACAGTTGCCTTACAGACGCCCCGACGGAGTGTGTTCTCCGGTTACTTCTTGATGGGATTATACACATCAAGGTCTTCCCATGAATGCCTTACGAACGCCCCGACGGAGCGTGGCCTCCTGTTACAAACTTCCCTCCCATTCCATGCATGAGATGTACATGTCTACATGCTATGTAATAAAATAACCATAGCATTAAAAACCACATATTTGAAATATAACATTTTAACAACATAAACCATCAAGATTACAAAATAAACCATATTACATAACCATGGTTTCAAAGAGGTAGAATCCTACCAAAGACCACTAACGTGTCCTTACGCTTTCTTCCGGAAATCACTCACAGTTATCTTATAATATATCAATCAATTAAAACCATGTCCCCCTTTATTTACAATATTTAAGTCCATAAATATGTCTTGGTGGGGTTCGGCCATACAACATGGCCGAACCTCACCCACTTGGTTTTTAGTCCCTCTTTGAGTGCTTTGATCTTTTAACTTAAGTCCAAGATCATACCCCTTTTATTCATTAATCTAATCATACACAAATTAATCATCTACCATACCTCAAACCTTAAGTTCACCAAACATTCCACATGAGGTTTGGCCATACACTATGGCCGAACCCATGGTCCATTATTTTTACTTATTTACATCCTTGCCATTTGTACAAATCCATAACCAAATCTTCCATTCATTAGCACATGCCTCAGTCCATGTTTTGATCCACAAACCCACCTCATGGGGTTCGGCCATACATCATGGCCGAACCCATGTTCTTTCATCTTCTTATTTCTAGGTCCAACAACATATGTTTATGACTAACTAATCCATCAACATAAAAAAACCCATAATCCAATAACATAATCTATCAGCATATATTTGCATCCTCCAATTAATTCTCCATTCATTTAAGATATTCATAGACATAATATCTATAAAATTGCTTCATGGGGTTTGGCCATACACATGGCCAAACCCATGATGTCTAAATTCTAATTTCTCGATTATATCGATTACCATCCTTGAATCCATAAATCAAGGTTCCTCCATGGGGTTTAACCATACATTTAGGTTCATTCTTTTTTATCCAAAAGTCCATCATTAAAACCTTTCTAAATTATTAGCCATCTTCCATGGGGTTCGGCCATACACCATGGCCGAACCCTATGGTTCATAATCTTCTCTTTAAAAATGTAACGCCCCGCCCTTTTTCACTCGCTTTCCGAAAATCAGAGTCTATTTTTTTTATAAATAGAAAAGTGAGCAAGAGCGGGACGTCACGACGCGAGTTAAGTCCGAACTTCTAAAGTCCGACCCTTAACTGGCCAACCCTACGTGTGCATGGAGTAAGTCCATGAAAACGGTTCACACGTAATATATTAACTTGCAGAAATAAAGCATAAGCTGCGGATTATAATAGAACCTAGATCTATTCCTTTTTAGATAACAAAGTACTCCATCAATTATAAATGATTAACTTAACTTAAATAACCAAAGTAACCATTCATAAACCATAGCAAATATGTAAATTATTACATGCCCGAAGTCTAGCTACTCAAGTTAGATGTCCATGAGTAACATAAATAAAATATAATCCAATCACATATCCAAGCTTCTATGCTTGGCTCCGATCATGTTCATCGTCCCTTTCCTTTCCTATATCATCCACTAGGGTAGAAGTAGGGCGTTAGAACAACGCGCCCAGTAGGTATTCCATTTAGGGTCTACACATGGTTAGTACAAATCATATATAATAACATAATGTCAAAACCATATAAAACAATGCCATGTCATGATGTCAAATGCAATGAGTCCCACCCATCACAAGTACATATCACCTCTTGATGGGATTCTCATCATCAAGGTACCCCCACATAGGTCTTTCAGATGCCCCGACGGAGTGTGGCCCCTCCAGTTTCTTTCTTGATGGAAATGCACATCAAGGTATCCCACATAGGTTTTTCGGATGCCCCGACGGAGTGTGACCCCTCCGGTTACATATCCTTCACCCCATGCCATGCATGAGATGCTAATGAAACATAGCATTAAAACTCACATTTGGAACATATCTTTTACAACATAAATTCATCAAAATAAAAACCATCATACATTAACCATGTTTTCAAAAAGGTAGAATCCTACCAAAGACCAACTAAAGTGTCCTTGCTTCTTAACCCAGTAACCGCTCATGATCGCGCACCATTTGTGTAGGTACCGTTACCTTGTTACATATCAACAAGTCAATCCATATTCTATTTGATTTAACATTAGATCTAAGTCCATAAACACAACCTTTGTGGGGTTCGGCCATACACTATGGCCGAACCTCACCTACTTGAATTTGGCCCCTCCTTTGAGTCTTTTAATCCTTTAATTTAATCATCTAAACTTAGTAACAACCTAAGTCCATAAAAACACTCCTCATGGGGTTCGGCCATACACCATGGCCGAACCCATGGTCCATTAATTTTACTTATTTACAACATTGCCATTATACATATTCATAACTAATAACATAAACCATGAACATAGGTCTATATAAATCCCTCATTTCCTTGCTCAATCCTCCATTTATTTTAAACATGCATAACCTCTCTAAGTGTCCCTTAAAAATATTCCAACAAATGGTTCATTAAATGGTTCATGGGGTTCGGCCATAATGATGTTTCATTTCCATGGTCTCCATTTAATCAATCACTATATTAAGTCCATAACATAGCTCCATAAACGATCCATTAACCGTGACATAAAAACCTCCAAATGACCCATTAAGTTGGCTCATGGGGTTCAGCTATACATCATGGCCGAACCCATGATATCATTTTTCCATCCTCTTTCTTAATTTATTTACAATAATAAATCCATGACCCAAGTCCTTCCATGATGGGTTTAATCATACACTTAGGTCTCTTAAAAACATCATCTTCTTTATTTAAAGACCTATTAAGATTACCATCTTTCTCCATCATTTTTATGGTCTAAATACCTCAATATTTCCCCATGGGGTTCGGCCATACAGCATGGCTGAACGCATGGTCCATGGTTCTTCACCATTGCTTCATTTAAGTTTATCATTTACAACCTTTCAAACCCACTTAAAATCATTATCATAATCCCATGGTTTTCATCCTTTAAAAACCATTTACAATTACCAACATATTCCCATCTTTTCCATGGTCCAAAATATCTAAGTCCATCTATATTTTTCCATGGGGTTCGGCCATACACATGGCCGAACCTTATGGTTCAACATTGGTCTTTAACCATTATAAAATTAGGGTTCGGCCATAGTCCTTGACCCTTGGCCCCTTTTTTTTATTTATGAAATTTATCGAGCACTTACCGATTCCGTGACTCCTCCGGTTTCTTTCTCTCCTTCTTGCTCCTTTCCTTCCTTAGTCTCTTTAGCCGAGACTGATCTTGATGCAACCCCTTGAAGTGATTCAGCCAAGAGATATAGTTTGAGAGGGAGAGAAGGAGCTTGGGATAAAAACTACTCCAAGTTCTTGTCTTGAGGGTGGTCGGCTTTGTATGAGAGGAAGTGAGGGTGATGAAAACACTAAGTATTCTTGTCTTGAGAGTGGTAACAGCCAAGAGGGAGAGGGAGAGAATGAAATGAACATTTTTCTTTCCTTGATCAATAGGGTCGGCCAAAGGTGGTGTCCCTTGGTGGCACCCCTTTGTAACTCCCATATTCCTTTACTTCCCTCCTCAATGGTCCATGTGGGGGTTTCATCCTTGAGATGAAACACACCCATTCCATCTTGAGATGGAAACCCCCCATGTTTCCAACGTGTGCTTGCCTTGGTGTTACTTTGTGTAACCTCCACAAAACGCCACCTCTCCATTTAATTCCCATTTGGGGGTTTCATCCATGGGGTGAAACTCCCATGTAGCCAACGGTCTTGCCTTGGCTTGGACCACAAAACCGTCCCTTTCCCTTTGATAATTCATTTGGGGGTTTCATTCATGAGATGAAACTCCCACACCTCCAATGTGTAACCCACTGGAGTTTGAATTTTAAACAACAACATTCTTCCATTTCCCACTCCAGTCAACTCATCATTTTAATTTAACTCATTCGAAATTAATTCAAACCCTGGTCCCATTTCCAATTTAATTTGGCCCCACATAATTTAAACTTGAACTCACTTGGTAGTCAACCAAGTCAACCACGACCCATTGGGTCCCAATTGAGAATTTCGGCCCAATTAACAAATTTTGACCCAATTAACATTCTTGATCCAATTGAATGCACCTTACCCATTTATTTTAAATTGAACTTTATACCATAACCGTTGGGTCTTAATTGGGCCATTGACCCAACACCTTACCCATCTAAGGTTCATATCCGTTAATTCACAATTAAAATGGCAAATTCCGTAAATATTGATAACTTGAAAATCCGGGGTGTTACAATACAACCCTCTTTTTAAAATTTTCGTCCCGAAAATCGAGCGAAGTAGGGTTCCAAAATAAATTACATAAATAGCTCAGGGTGAGCTGATCTCATTTCTGACTCGAGTTCCCAAGTGGCTTCCCCAATACCGTGTCGATCCCATACCACTTTGACGAAATGAATCGCTCTATTTCATAATACCCTTTGCTCTGTTTCCACCACTCTGACAGGCTTCTTAACGTATGTCACGTCACTTTGCACCTCTATATCTTTACATTTAGTACATGTGAGGGATCCGGATTGTACTTCCTCAACATAGATATATGAAACACATCGTGCAAAGATGCCAACTGTGAAGGGAGTGCCAGTTGGTAAGCCACTTCCCCAATCCTCCTTATGATTGAAAACGGTCCCACATATCTAGGTGACAGTTTCCCCTTCTTTCCAAATCTCATGTGTCCCTTTCGTGGTGAGACTTTCAAGAACACCATGTCCCCCACCTCAAATTCAAGAAACCTCCTTCTCTTGTCGGCGTAGCATCTTTTGACGACTTTGTGCAGCCAATAGGTGCTGCCGTATCAGTTGTATCTGTGTTGTAGTCTCTGCGACTAAGTCAGGTCCAATCAGTGCAGGCTCACCGGCCTCTGTCCAGCAGACGGGTGATCTACATGGTCTACCATTCAATAAGGTAGGAATCCTACCAAATTTCAGTATACTGTCCTTGTTGTTCCGTGAAGATACCATTCACCGATCACATTAAAACCGATTTGCAGACACTTTGCGAATCTCCTTTTCCTTATTACATTTAGCACACATATAAATCAATTTGATGATCCATTTGATTTCCATTATTCCCTACATCATTCCAGATAACTGAACTTCTGGAAAAGTTATTTACAAATTTTCACTTTAAAATTCAATTGAGTGAATAAAAAATTCAGTCGACTGAACCTGGCAGATTATAGTCCGCTACCCGTCCTGCAGACTGATAGAAACCCGTCCCGCAGACAATGCAATCTGTCCGTAGACAACACCATGTCTATTTCTGTTACTAGTCCATCGGACTGATCGAAACCAGTCCCGCGGATGGTAGAAACCGTCCTGCAGACAGTGCAATCCGTCCGCAGACAAGACCCTGTCTCCATCTGTTACCCGTCCTGCAGACAGTAATACCTGTCCCGCTAACGGTCGAAACCCGTCCTGCGGACGGTCGACACCCGTCCCCGGACGGTAATACCTGTCCAGCAGACAGTGTGACCCGTGTTCAGTCCTCTTTTGTTTGCATGTTTTTACATTTTTTTCTTCATGAAGTCTCCCCTTATCCTTTTTAAACATGTATTAAATCATTTATACATAGAATTAGTGGACATACTCTACCCACTAACGAAAGTTAGGTTCTTGTCCATTTATCCTTTCAAATTTGTTTCATATTATAAATCGAACATCACCTTTCTTTGTGTTTCAACCATTTCCATCCTCTGGATGGTTTTCCAATCCAACGGCCTTAACATAATTCGGCCATCCATTTCAAATCAGTATATGGAATCCATAGGTTCGGCCAAACCATGGCCAAATCTATGGTTTCCCTTGGTCTTAACCTTAATCCCATAATACTAACTCCATACATACCTCTTTCCCGTCTCCTTTTTTTTTTTGTTCTGTCTTTATTCCTCAGCCCTTCTTTCCTTTCCTTGTTCTTCACTGATTTTCCCATCACCGAAATGTAGGTGAGAGAGGTAGATAAGAAAAGGTGAGAAAGTTCTTTGTTCACAAGAGAAGGATTGGCCAAGGGTGTGAAGTGCCCCTTGGTGGTGTCTCCTTGAAATCAGTCCAAACTCCTGTCAATCCCTTCCTTTCTTGTTCTTCAGCAACTTCTAGGTCTAGAGATGAAAGTGGAGAGAGAGAGAGAGAGAGAGAGAGAGAAGAAGAAGAAAAAGAAGAAGAAGAAAAGATAAATCTCCTTGATCTCAAGATGCAAATTTCGCCAAAGGGGTAGGGTGTGCCCCTTGGACTAGTGTCCTTTAGTATCAGCCTCACACCTTCTCATCTCCCTCATAATGGTTGTGTCTTTCCAAGGTATCCCTTAGCTTTAACCAAGGTGACCCTTGGTTCAAACCAAGCACCCTTTGGGCTCCCCAACGTGGGCCATGGAGATGGAACTCTCCACCTCTCGGTTCATGGGTTTTCATCTCCATGAGATGGAAACCTTCCATCTACCCTCATTAATATTGTATTCAACCAAGGTGTCTATTGGCTTGGCCAAGGCACCTCCTTGCTTCCAATGTGTGCCCCTTGAGTTTCCTCCATGAGATGGAAAGTCTCCATCTACACACTCAACTCACCTTGACTCATTTGAATTCATTTCCCAACTCAACTCAAGTAAATAATTTCTTAACTCACTTGGACTCATTATTAATAAATCCTTAACTCAACTCATGTGAATTCACTTTCCAACTCAACACAATTCAACTTCACCTTTGAGCTCATCCATGGTTGACCAAGTCAACCATGGCATGGCCAACTATGCACCATGCACTATTTAGCACTCGGGTCCCACCTTGGCCATTTCATTTGATGAGGTGTATCTCATGCCTTGGATCTTAATTGGGTATTCGACCCAATTATCTTTTACCCATTTACTTAAAAATAAACTCATCATAACCCATGGGGTCTCAATTGGGTAGTTGACCCAATTAAATTAAATATACCCATTTACCTTCAAAATCAATTCACCTCGACCCATTGGGTCTCAATTGAGCCATTGATCCATTTATGTAAGGCTTACCCAATTATTTCTAATTCATCCTTATCCATGATCCGTTGGGTCTTAATTGGGTTATTGACCCAATTACTTTACCCATTTAGGGCCCATTTCCATTATTTAACTTCCATTCCATTAATTCACAAATTAAATGGACAATTCTAATATATATTTATGAAATGAAAATCCGAGGTGTTACACATGCATGGTGTGTTGGATGCTATTTTGAATGTGATGCATGGACGTGAATACATGATTATTAGTTCCATACCGTAGTGGGGGTTAATGCGATGGATGAAATGTGTGAACTTGTATGACGATTGTTATGTGAAGTGGATAGAAACACGAGTTGAGATTATGTGATGGATGCTACAGCGAGCCCACTGGTTTTTGGAGAAGTTGGGTCAATTCAGTACAAGAATTCAAAAAGATTAAAACTGGATAGAGAAAAAGTAGAAGAAAATAGCCAATTAGATAGAGATTGATTCGAGGTAATCCCAAACCTCCTAGTGACACAGACTGGTTGTAATGCCAATAAGACAATCATATCCATTCATACTGAAGTTAAAAATAAAAACAACTAAACAAGGATAAACACGCGATTACATCATTATATCAATTTTATTAACTAACTGTCTATCTGGCTAAACCATAGCTAAACACATGCCCACGATTGGTATGATTCATCTAGGCACGTAACATTCTTCCCTCCTTGACTCCGACATCGTCCTTGAGGAGGAAGGTTAGAAACCTTTCCCAAATTTTGTGATAGAATTCCCATGTAGCATCATCTCTACCAAGGTCACTCCACTGAACTAATATCTTAGTGACTGCACACCTTCCTTGCTGGACTATCTTGTGATCCAATACCGTTACCGGCTCCATGACAATGTCACCCTCCTTGATAGTGTCAGGAAGTTCAAATTGCACTATAGATCCATCACCAACCCTCTTCTTCAAACAAAAGTCATGAAAAACTGGGTGTATCTTAGAAGAGTTGGGTAACTCTAGCTTGTAAGCTACCTCTCCAATTTTTGCAATGATTCTATACGGACCAAAGAATTTTGGGGCGAGCTTAATATTCTTTCTCAGGCAGACAGATGTCTATAGGGTTGTAATCGAAGGAATACCCAATCTCCTATTTCAAATGTCCGCTCGGTACGCCGTCTATCAGCCATGGGCTTCATACACTTCCGTGCATTCTCCAAATTTTGTTTTAGCGTCTGTAGGATCATCTCTCTACTCTTCAATTCTCGGTCGACAAAATCCACATTGGTTGTGCCTTTAACGTATGATATTAGTCTTGGTGGGGGCGGCCCTAAACTACCTCAAAAGGAGTCTTTTTTAAGTAGAATGAAATTCTGCCAATGAAATCCACTTGTTCAGAAACTACACGCAATTATTGACAACTCCGTCTGTCCATCGAATTGTGGGTGATAAGTAGAGCTCATGTTAAGGACTGTTCCCTGTAACTTAAAGAATTATGTCCAAAAAAAACTTAAGAAGATTGAGTCTCTATCACTAACAATAGACTTTGGCATCCTGTACCTTGAAGACTTGATTTGTGAAAACTTTTAATAGTGTTGCCGCAATAAATGGGTGTGACACTGCCATAAAGTGTGCATACTTAGATATACGATCCACCACCACCATGATGGCACTCTGACCATAAGAGCTCGGTAGACCCTCTATAAAATCCATTAAAATAGAGGACCGTGAGACAGATGGAATCTCTAATGGTTGTGTAACAACCCGATCCGATTTTTCGAAGTTTTAGGATTTCGGTAGCAGTAGAGAGAGTGTAGGGCTCATGGTGGGCCCCACTTTACTTGGTTTTGAGTCAGACACTTGGAGGGAGTTTCAGTAATTTTGGATTATTAAATATTTTGTCATTTAAAATGTTTGAAAATTACACGATTTTCCTCCATCGACACATGATTTAGTGGGTTTTAAATTTATTTTGAAAAGCTCATAGTCGATTTTGAAATTTTGATTTTATGTGTTTTCAAATTTTATTTTATTTAAAATAATAATAATAATAATAATAAATGAATAAGAAACCCTAGACCCCCAACCCCTCTTTTTCTAAATCATTTTTTCGCAGCACTATTGCGATTTGCTACAGTGCCGCTTCTTAGTCTCCATCCCTTTCCTCTCTCTACTCTCTCTTCATTCTTTCTTTTCTTTCTCACTCAATGCCTCTCTCTGATTTCTCCTCTCTCCTTCCCTTCTCATGAAAACCCTAACCCTAAGGCCTTACAGCCACCGCCTGCAATAGCCCGAATTTTTAAATCAACATATACATGGCATTTATTTATTTTAATAATGGAAAAACTGAAATTTTGATGTTATGGATGTTAAATGGATCAAATTTTGGAGCAAAGGCCCAAGTATGGTCCAATGGACCATGGATTGGATGGAATTCATTAAAGGGGTCAATAATGGTCAAAGTGGGCCCGATAACCATATGAGACCCAATGGGTCAAAATGAGTCAAACTCTAAAGTAAATAGTAGAAAATAATTTAATTGGGCCATGGGCCCAATGGTGACCCAATTGATTGAAATGGATTGAATTGGAATTAAACCACCTAAGTTAATGATGAGATGGTTAAGATGGCATAACCAAGTGGGGCCCACCCCCACCTCACCAAGTGAGGTGGCGTGTGGACCAAGGAAAAAGTGGGGCCGACCATCATGGTTGACTTGGTCAACCATGGATAAGTCAAAGGGAATTAAGGAGGACCCAAGTGAATAAAGTTGATTTAATTAATGTAAATCATCTAAGTTTAATCTTGATTAGACCAAGGGACATGATCGAGTGGGACCCACCTCCACCTCATCAAGTGAGGTGGCGGGTGGGCTAAGAATTGGTGGGGCCGACCACCATGGTTGACTTGGTCAACCATGGGTGGATTCATGGAGAAGAATTAAGGAGATTAGATGGAATTAAATGATGTAATTAAGGGACCTAAATTAAAGTATCAAATTAATCAAATGAATTAATTAAATAATTAGGTTAGTGAAATGAGTCAAAGGAGGAGTCAAAGGGTGGTTTCATCTCATTGAAACCACATTGAAACCACCCAAACCACTCATTCAAACGCACACAAAACCGTTGGCATGTGGGGTGGTTTCACCCCAACCACCACCACCAAAGGCATGAAAGCCCATACCCCTCTCCATGATGGGTGGTCAATGGACTTGATGGGAAAACCAAACCACCCACCTTAAAGACCCAAAACCGTTGGCATGGTGGTGGTTTCATCCCAACCACCACCACCAAGGACATGCAAGCCACACTTACCCTTGTTGGTTGGTCAAATGGAATGATGGAGGAGTGTAACCCAAGCCACCAAGATGAGATGGGAATGGGTCTAGAGTCCCATCTCATCTCCATCTCTTCATTCCCTCTCCCAAAACCGTCCTCCCTCTCTCTCCCAAGGAAAACACCAAGAAAGAAGAAGAAACTTAGAAGAAAAGAAGGAAAAAACTAGGCTTGGCCGACCAACACCCCAAGACCCAAGCTTGAGATAATTTTCCATCCCCTCCTCCCCTCTCCCTCTCTCAAAATCTAACGTTACCTTATGTAACGCCCCGCCCCTTTTTCACCCGTTTTCCTAAAATCAGAGTCTATTTTTTTTTTAAATAGAAGAGTGAGAGAGGGCACGGACGCCACGACGCGAGTTAAGTCCGAGCTTCTAAAGCCCGGCCCTTAACTGGCCAACCCCACGCGTGCGCAGAGCTAAGTCCACGAGAATAGTTCACGCGTAGGAAGTAAGCTCGCGGATTATAGTTATTGCGGAACATGATAATAGAGTCTATCCTACCGGTTTTTAGATAGAAAGGAAGATACAACATTGAATTACCAAAATGCCCCTATGTTCATATTTATATCACAAAATATAATCGTCCATAAGTAACGTCCAAAACATCGCAAGAAATGTAAACTTATACAACCCGACAAGCTAAGTTACTTTAAAATTACATCTCCAAAATGTAAACGTAATTAAACTAAGACTGCACTGCCCAAGCCCCTGAGCTTGGCTCCTGTCATGTCCACCGCTTCCGCCATCCCCTGCGTCATCAGCTAGGGTAGAAGTAGGGCGTTAGTCAACGCGCCCAGTAGGACTCCGAGTAGGGCTAGCACATGGATTAGTGATACACACATACCGATACAATAAAATACAACAAAATAATCATGTGATGAATGTTATGCTATGGGTGCTTATGTCATGTGTCCCACCCATCATCCGTATGATCATACAATATCTTGTTCCCCATGTTTGCTTCTCGGTCGCCCCGACGGAGCATGGACTCCAGTTATCGAACTATCCCCATGTGTGATTCTCGGTCGTCCCGACGGAGCATGGACTCCGGTCATAGCCCTCAGGCTATCCCCATGTCTGATTCTCGGTCGTCCCGACGCAGCATGGACTCCGGTTTGTTTATTTTTTTCCGCCCATGCCATGCATGAGATGTAGTGCATTATACTATGTAATATATATATATGTAATCCATATACTCAACATATCATACATAGCCATATAATGCATAATATTAAAATATAATCCATATGATTCATAACTTAAAACTCATCATAAGATAAATCATAATCATAAATCTATCATAAACCAAATCAAAATAATTTAAAACACCATCACATATCCATCGTTACAAAGAGGTAGGAATCCTACCGAATACCGTGTCGCGTTTCGTTACGCTTCCCGTTCGATAATCCGGTCGCCGATCGCTACCGTTTGCGATGTCCGATACCTTATTACATTTACCGAATTAGTCCCTACGTTATCCACGATTAAGTTCATAATTGATCCATCTACTTAGACTCAATAATGGCCATTAATTTAGGTTACAAATTTATCGAAAATCAGCCCTTTAACTTAGACTCATTTTTCGTGGTTTAAAACACATACCTAAACCCGATTTTTGGCCAATTTAGATATTCCAATTTAGCGGCCTACAACGTAGCAACTAATCGCTTTACTTAACCATTCACAAAATATCCAATTTTTATGTCTAATCCCTATAGGGTTCTTCAATGTGGCACTTATTTACCGTTTTGCCACTTTCTCTTCCATGTTTAATATTTCACCCCTTCATGTATATTTTAAGTCTAGATTTCATCCCTAACTTAGACCTATTTATGATTCCATATCATATCCAAATTTAGCCACCCATTACTTAATTTTTGAAAAACATTTAACCCCATATAACCTTTCACATTTGGCCCTAAGGGTGGCCCACAATCATGACCTCCAAATGGGTCATGGGTTCATGGTTCACTTTTATTGGTGCCATTTTCAAAGACTCATATTTTGTCCCCAAAAATAATCCATTTCAAAAATCACAAATCTTCATTCATTTTGGCCCTTTTAAAACAACCTCCTAGGCATTGATACATTCATTAAGCTTAGCCTAAAGTTGATCAAAATTTGGGTCATGGGTTCGGCCATACATCATGGCCGAACCCATGATGTTTCTTTCCCCATCCTTCTTGGTTTCAATTATCCATTAAACATACCTCCAATGAAACTTAAATCATCCATTTCAATCACCATCTTTATTCCATTTAAACATCACATATCATACTTGTAACATCCATTTAAATTTCATCATTAACTTAACTTAATTTCCATTTTGTTTAAGCACATATATAAACCATACTTAGCCCATGAATGACCTAAAACATGGTCATGGGTTCGGCCATACATCATGGCCGAACCCATGATGCCTTTCCCTCATTTTTAGCTTGGGTCTTTTAATCACATTTAAAGTCCATTAAAAACCACCAACATTTCCTCATGATTTCTCATTTTAACAATCCTTTAAAACACCTATTTTTAATCATTTGGAAACTAATTTTCATTAACCATTCTCCATACTTCTAATCTTATAAAAATTCTAAAATATCATCCATGGATTCCATCATAAAACTTTTTTCCAAAAATTGCCTACACTTAATCCTTTAAATCCTTGAAACCCTAAACCATTCTCCAACTTTTTATTTCTTATAAAAACCCTAATTAAAATGCATAATATTAAAATATAATCCAAATTAAAATCATCCTCATTTACCATGGGGTTCGGCCATGCTACATGGCCGAACCCTATGGTCCATCCATTCATTAAAAATTCCATATTCTCCATGCTTTAATACAACCTTAGAATTCCAAAAATTTGAAATCATAAATCACTAATGTTCACTCATTTAAAAACCTAAAGCTCATTAGCCATTCTCCAAAATTTTAAACCTTAACATCTTAATAAATTCATCCCACATTGGCCATGGGGTTCGGCCATACTACATGGCCGAACCCTAAGGTCCATTCAATCCATTAAAACTTCCATCTTTTCCATACTTAATCCATTCATTTCATTTTTTTCTTAGACCATCTCTTCCATTTCTTTGCCTTCCATTTGATGGATTTTAGATCCATTCCATAGCCTAAAATAATTTGGCCACCATCATATGGGAAGGATGGATTTTAAAATTAAAAACCCTAAATAATAAATTTCTTGTTTAGAACATACTTACTATCTGGCGACTCCTCCGGTCTTTGTCGCTCCCGTCAACTTCCTTGGCCTCTTTTCTCCTTCTTCTTGATCTTTGATCGGCTAGATGTGCTTGATCAATGGTGGGACATGCTTGGATTGGCTAAGATAGTGTTAGGTTTAGAGAGAGGGGAAGAGGGGAAGATGATGAAGAATGGTAACTCTTGATCTTCAAGAGGTGAATCCAAGGTTCCACCTCTTTTCTTCTCTTCTTCTCTTCTTTTTTTCTTCTAAGTTTTCTTCTAAGTTTTCTTCACTTTCTCCTTGCAAGGTGAGGAATGAATTTCCTTGTGTGTGTGGAGGGCTAGAGTCAAATGGGTAGTTTGAAATGAGATGGAGGTGGTTGGAGTGACTTAGACTCCTCATTAATTTTCCCCACCCACCAAGCATGGGCTAGCTTGACTTGGGTGGTGGTGGTTGAGACCCAACCACCAAGCATGGCTCCCATGTCCTCTTTGACTTGTTTATGTTGACCCTAACTAATCAACTTAATTAAGTTAAGCCCTCACTTAGGTTAATTAATTTTCATCTAATTTAATTCCCTTAAATTATCTATCTAATAAATCCACCCATGGTTGACCAAGTCAACCATGGTGGACGGCCCCCACATATACCTACCCCACCCGCCACCTCACTTGATGAGGTGGAGGTGGGTCCCACTTGGCCATGTTATTTTAATTCCCTTGATTTTAACTTAGGTAATTTTACAATAATTTTAATCAATTTAATTTACCTTAATCCCCTTAGTCTTCTTAATTTTATCCATGGTTGACCAAGTCAACCATGATGGTTGGTCCCACTTTCTCCTTGGTCCACACGCCACCTCAATGGGTGAGGTGGAGGTGGGCCCCATTGGCCATGTTGCCTTGGTCCATTTATCACCTAACTTAGGTGATTTAAATTTTATTAATTGTATCCCTTTTTTTTGGATCATCATTGGGCCCATGGCCCAGTTTGATTCTTGTCTTACCCATTTATCTTAGGGCTTAGTTACCTTGGGCCATTGGGTCCCACATGGCTCTTTGACCCAAATTGACCATCTTTGATCCGATTACTTACCATTGACCAATTACATGTATCAATTCCAATTCAAGGTTTATTGGGTAACCATTGGGCCCATGGTCCAATTAGATTCCCTCCTTTTCCACTTACCTTAGGATTTGAACCGATTTTGATCCATTGGGCCCCACATGGTTATCGGGCCCACTTGACCATCGTTGACCCGATTAATCCTCATTGACCCATTAAATGGGTTTCATCCAATCCATGGTCCAATTGGGCTATCCTTGGGCCATTGTCCCAAAATTTGGTCCATTTGGCATTTTATTATATCAAACTTCAAATTAAAATGAATAAATACCAATATATATATATATATATATTTATCAAAAATTCGGGTTATTACACCTTTGCCGAACCCTAACTGTAACGCCCTGCCCTTTTTCACCCGTTTTCCGAAAATCAGAGTCTATTTTTTTTTTTTAAATAGAAGAGTGAGAGAGGGCGCGGACGCCACGACGCGAGTTAAGTCCGGGCTTCTAAGGCCCGACCCTTAACTGGCCAACCCCACGCGTGCGCGGAACTAAGTCCACGAGAATGGTTCACGCGTAGGAAGTAAGCTCATGGATTATAATCATTGCGGAACATGATAATAGGGTCTATCCTACCGGTTTTTAGATAGAAGGGAAGATATAACATTGAATTGCCAAAATCCCCTATGTTCATATTTATATCACAAAATGTAATTGTCCATAAGTAACGTCCAAACCATCGCAAGAAATTTAAATTTATACAACCCGACAAGCTAAGTTACTTTAAAATTACATCTCCAAAATGTAAACGTAAAAAAACTAAGACTGCGCTTTCCAAGCTCCTAAGCTTGGCCTCCGGTATGTCCACCGCTTCCTGCCTCTCCTGCGTCATCAGCTAGGGTAGAAGTAGGGCGTTAGTCAACGCGCCCAGTAAGACTCCGAGTAGGGCTAGCACATGGATTAGTAATAATACACATACCGATAAAATAACATATAACAAAATAAGCATGTGATGCATGCTATGCCATGGGTGCTTATGTCATGTGTCCCACCCATCATCCGTATGATCATACAATGTATTCTCCCCATGTTTGCTTCTCGGTCGCCCCGAGGGAGCATGGACTCCAGTTATAGCCCTCAGGCTATCCCCATGTCTGATTCTCGGTCGCCCCGACTGTAACGCCCCGCCCTTTCTGAGAATTTCAGAGTCTAATTTTTTTTTAAGCAATAATAAAACATCGAAAGAGAGCGCGCGGTGTCACGACGCGAGTTAAGTTCAGACTACCCAAGTCTGAACCTTAACTGGCCACCCATGTGTACATGGACTAGACCATGATTATGAATCACACATGGAACTAACATCAACATGCGGAATAACCTAGATTAATTGCGGAATAGAAAGACTCGATAGCAAGTAACAGTCTCAGACATTAATTAAGATAAATCAACAATCCAAAGGTTATTCACCTAATCAAACCATAGCAAGTAATGAATTATTACATGTCCAACAAAAGTATTCAAATGACAGTAATATAAAGTAATCCAATCCATCATTCAAGCGCTTAGGCTTGGCTCCCCTCTCAGTCATCGACCTTCTTTTTCCCTTTACTTGTACCTGCAATCTCCTCTGAGGATAGAATTAGGGCGTTAGATCAACGTGCCCAGTAGGTTCCCGAATCAAGGCTACCACATGTTAGCATATAAATCATGCATATACATATCATAATACATGATCATCAAAACAGATAAAACAATGCTATGAAGTATGCACATGCAATGAGCATCCCCCATCATGTACATACATAGCCATCACTTGACGTGCCTTGCACCGACAAGGTAAATTTACAACACACTTTCATCTCTTCATCATTTCCTACCTACTTGTAACCATAGTTTTTACCCAGTTTTCCTTATGATACTCTTGTTTTAATATATGTGTTTCAAATGATATATTATGCATTAACAAATGGCATATAGGCATTGGCATCTCATGCATAGACATGGGATTATGAATGAGGTTCTACAGTGTTTCAAGTTATGAGTTACGTCCTGCCTCGTGGTGCAAGTCACGCCAGGAGGAGTAACATGATGATCATAGTCACATTGGTCTCCTTAGGCGATGAGAGTCCCGCCAGGAGGATAATTAGTGATATGAATCAGTCAATGATGAAGAGATGAAAGTGTGTTATAAATTTACCTTGTCGGTGCAAGGCACATCAAGTGATGGCTATGAATGTACATGATGGGGGATGCTCATTGCATGTGCATACTTCATAGCATTGTTTTATCTGTTTTGATGATCATGTATTATGATATGTATATGCATGTTTTATATGCTAACATGTGGTAGCCCTGATTCGGGAACCTACTGGGCGCGTTGATCTAACGCCCTAATTCTATCCTCAGAGGATATTGCAGGTACAAGTAAAGGGAAAAAGAAGGTCGATGACCGAGAGGGGAGCCAAGCCTAAGTGCTTGAATGATGGATTGGATTACTTTATATTACTGTCATTTGAATACTTTTGTTGGACATGTAATAATTCATTACTTGCTATGGTTTGATTAGGTTAATAACCTTTGGATCGTTGATTTATCTTAATTAATGTCTGAGACTGTTACTTACTATCTAGTCTTTCTATTCCGCAATTAATCTAGGTTATTCCGCATGTTGATGTTAGTTCCATGTGTGATTCATAATCATGGTCTAGTCCATGTACTCATGAGTGGCCAGTTAAGGTTCAGACTTGGGTAGTCTGAACTTAACTCGCGTCGTGACGCCGCCTGCTCTCTTTCGATGTTTTATTATTACTTAAAAAAAAAAAATTTGGACTCTGAAATTCTCAGAAAAGGCGGGGCATCACACCGACGGAGCATGGACTCCGGTTATAGCCCTCAGGTTATCCCCATGTCTGATTTTCGGTCGTCCCGACAGAGCATGGACTCCGGTTTGTTTATTTTTTTCTGCCCATGCCATGCATGAGATGTAGTGCATTATGCTATGCAATATATATGTAACCCATATATTTGACATATCATACATAGCCATATAATGCATAATATTAAGATATAAACCATATGCTTCATAACTTTAAAACACATCATAAGATAAATCGTAATCATAAATCCATCATAAGCCAAATCAAAATAATTTAAAACACCACCACATATCCATCGCTTACAAAAAGGTAGGAATCCTAGGAATACCGTGTCGCGTTCCGTTACGCTTCCCGTTTGATAATCCGGTCGCCGATCACGTACCGTTTGCGACGTCTGATACCTTATTACATTTACCGAATTAGTCCCTACGTTATCCATGATTAAGTTCATAATTGATCCATCTACTTAGACTCATTAATGGTCATTAATTATGTGACAAATTTATCGAAAATCAGCCCTTTAACTTAGCCTCATTTTTCGTGGTTTAAAAACACATACATAAACCCGATTTTTGGCTAATTTAGATATTTCCAATTTGCGGCCTAAAACGCAGCAACTAATCGCTTCACTTAACCATTCACAAAATATCTGATTTTTATGTCTAATCCCTATAGGGTTCAGCCATGTACCATGGCCGAACCCATGGTTCTTCAATGTGGCCACTTATTACGGTTTTGCCACTCTTCTTCCATGGTAAATCATCCATTCATTTATGTGCATTCTAAGTCCAAGATTCATTCATACTTAGGTCCATTCAATCATGACCTAGCATCATAAAATCAGCCACCTAATATTTAATTTTGAAAAAAAACATTTACTCCCACACCTAATTCCACATTTTGGCCTAAGGTGTGGCCCACATATCATGACCTCCAAATGGGTCATGGGTTCGGCCATACACCATGGCCGAACCCATGGTGCCTATTTTCCATTCCCTTGGGTCCATTTTACTCCCTTTAATCCAATCTCCAATGGATTTAATTTATCCATTCAAGTCCCCATTTTCATTCCATTTAAAACTTCACATATCATTTTTATAAATCCATTAAAATCTAGCATTCTTCTACATCATTTTCCATTTATTAAAACCACTAATCACTACCCTAAGGTTCTCCTTTATGGATGTTATTTTCAAAGACTAAGTTTTGTCCCAAAACAATCCAATTTAAATCACTAATCTTCATTTGTTTTGGCCCTTTAAAAACCATATCATACACTTTGTAAATCCATTTAAATTTACCCTTTACTTACCCAAATTTCCATTCGCTTAACCATATGTATAAATCATAATTTAGTCCACAAATGACCTAAAAACATTGGTCATGGGTTCGGCCATACACCATGGCCGAACCCATGATGTCTTTCCCTCATTTTTAACTTGGGTCCTTTATCACATTTAGGCCCATTAAAAGGTCCCTCCATGAGGGGATTTCATCATACATTTAGATCACTTCTTTTCAATCAATGCTAACTTTATTTAAAGTCTATTAAAATCACCAACATTTTCTCATGATTTTCTCATTTTAACAATCCTTTAAAATCATCCATTTTTAATCATTTGAGGCCTAACTTTCATTAACCACTCTCCATATTTCCATTCTTATAACAACTCCAATAATTCACAATCACTAACCATGGGGTTCGGTCACCTTGTATGGCCGAACCCTATAGTCCTTGATTTCTTTTAAAACATCACAACTCCATTCGAATTAAATCATCCATTTACATTACCCTTTTCACCCCATTTAAACATCACATTCTATGCCTTTAAATTCTCTTTAAAAATCACTATTTAAACCACTTGTAAACTAGTTATCATAAATCATTCTCCACCATTTTTAAACCTTCAAACCTTAATTAAAAATCATCTACATTTACCATGGGGTTCGGCCATGCTACATGGCCGAACCCTATGGTCCATTCAATCATTAAAAATTCCATATTCTTCATGCTTCCATTCTTATAAAACACTAGAATTTCACCCATGGATTCCATCATAAAATTTCTTCCAAAGGTTGCCTACATTTAACCCTTTAAACCCTTGAAACCCTAAACCATTCTCCATCTTTTTATTCTTATAAAAACCCTAATTAAATGCATTCATCACCAAATCATCCACCATGGGGTTCGGCCATGCTACATGGCCGAACCCTATGGTTCACAATTCTTCCAATTTTTTTTTATACAATCCCATGCTTAAAAATTTGAATATAAAGCATCCCTAATCCTTTTTCTTAGCCTTCCATTTGATGGATTTTAGATCCATTCCATAGCCTAAAATAATTTGGCCACCATAATATGGCAAGGATGGATTCCAAAACTTAAACCCTAAATAATAAATTTCTTGTTTAGAACATACTTACGATCCGACGACTCCTCCGGCCTTTGTTCCTCCACTTGATTTCCTTGGCCTCTTCTCTCCTTTTTCTTGATCTTTGATCGGCTAGATGTGCTTGATCAATGGTGAGACATGCTTGGATTGGCTAAGGTAAATGAGGTTAGGTTAAGGGAGAAAGAGAGTATGGAGATGAGGGAGGGATCTTCAAGGTTCTTGATCTTGGGGTGGCCCAAAACTTATCCTTTCCTTTTCTTTTCTTCCTCTTTTTTTTCTAAGTTTTTTTTCTAAGTTTTCTTCACTTTCTCCTTTGCAAGGTGGGGGACGAATTTTCTTGTGTGTGTGGGGAGTGCTAGAGTGAAATGAGTTAGTTTGAAATGGGATGGAGGTGGGTGGAGTGGCCTTTACTCAACATTTAATTCCCTCACCAACCAAGCATGGGCTAGCTTGACTTTGGTGGTGGTGGTTGAGCCCAATCCACCATTTAAGCCCATGGTTTTATTTTGTGTTTCTTAAGAGTGGTTTGTGTTTGTTGGAGTGGTTTTGACAATTTGACCAATTTAGATTAGGTTAATTAACTTAGATTAATTTGATTTTTAGGTTAAGTTAATTAAGCCCCATATTTCATTTAATTCCATTAAATTCCTTCTATAACATCCACCCATGGTTGACCCAGCCAACCATGGTGGTCGGCCCCACTATCCTTGGGTCCACACGCCACCTCCATGGGTGAGGTGGAGGTGGGCCCCATTTGGTCATACCATTTAATCTTGATACATCTTAACTTAGATAATTTTATAATTATCTAATCCATTTAATTTATTTTAATTGGATTACCATTGGGTCCATGACCCAATTATATTCTTGTCTTACCCATTTATCTTAGGGCTTACCTACCTTGGCCCATTGGGTCCCATATGGCTCTTTGACCCAAATTGACCATCTTTGACCCGATTACTTACCATTGACCAATTACATGTATTAATTCTAATTCATGGTTTATTGGGTAAAGATTGGGCCCATGGTCCAATTAAATTCCCTCCTTACCTTAGGCTTACCTCAATTGGGTCCATTGGGTCCCAAATGAGTATTGGGCCCAATTTGACCATCCTTGACCCGATTAGTCCTCATTGACCCATTAGATGGATTTTATCCAATCCATGGCCCAATTGGGCCATTCTTGGACCCTTCTCCCAAAGTTGATCCCTTTGGCATTTTCATCACATCAAATTCCAATTTAAAATAATTAAATGTCCAATATATATTGATTCGAAAATTCGGGCTATTACACTAACCTTGGAGACTCCATCTTGATCAAGCACATAATGGCCGAACAACAAGGAGAAGAAGAAGAGAAAGGCTAAGGAAATCAAAAGGAGAAAGAAAGGCCGGAGGAGTCGTCGGTGTGGTAAGGAATTCTTAAACAAGAATTTATATTTTTTTAAAGATTAAGATGTGTTTATGGAATCCATTTCTTGGAATGAATGGTGGCCACAAATGTTATGGGCCTTAGATCTAAGATCCATCCAATGATAAGATAAGAAATGGATGAAATGGGAGAGATAGATTAAGAAAAATAACAAATAAAAGGATTAAGGAGGTTATGTAATTAAATGGATTAAGCATGGAAGTATGGGTTTTTGAATGGATTAATGGACCATAGGGTTCGGCCAGTAAATGGTTGAGGATTTTTAAAGCCATGGAGAATGATTATGATGTTTAGGGTTGTAAATGATTAAATGTTGGAAAAATTTAAAGGGGTTTAAATGAGGAAAAATCATGGAGTGTGTGAATGATTTTGTGGCCTCAAGAGGCATAGGAAAATGGTGAATCATGAACCATGGGTTCGGCCATGGTGTATGGCCGAACCCTATGGTGATGGAATGATGTACTCAATGGTTATAAAAGTATGGAAATTAATGGAGAAGGTTAATGGTAATTAAGTGGATTTTTCCTTAGTATTTTAAACAAGGTTTAAATGGGTGGAAATGAATTTTTTTTTAATAAAAACTATGGACCATGCATGGGTTCGGCCATGGTACATGGCCAAACCCCATGGGGAGACTTTGAGGAATTTGGTGTTTTTGGAACCATGGAAAATAAAATGGAATGATGGTTAAATTAAATGGACCAAAGTATATCTCATGATGATTATGAAAGGATGATTTAAATGTATGTTTTAAATTCAGTTATGGTGGGACCAAATGAGGTCAAATGGACCCAAGAAAAATAGGAATGGGTTCGGCAATGGTGTATGGCCGAACCCATGACCCATTTGTAGGTCATGTTATGGGCAAGAATTGGAATTATGTATGGGATTAGATGATTGGAAATTTAATTAAATTAAGTGGCTGATTTTAGGGATATTATGTCATGGTCATTAAATCATTAATGGGGCTAAGCATATGGATGAATTATGGACAAAAATGTACATGGATGGAGGAGATATTAAACCATGGAAGTGTAGTGGCAAAACCGTTATTATTGGCCACAATAAAGAACCATGGGTTCGGCCATGTACCATGGCCGAACCCCATGTAGGTTGGACATGGACTTGGGTGCATTAAGATGATATTATGAGTGATTAAATGAAGCTTAGGTTGCTGCATTTTAGGCTCACAAAATTAGAATGTTTAATGGGCAAAAAACTTGGAATTATGCATGTGTTTAAATCCATGGAAATGAGGCTAAGTTAAGGGCTGATTTTGATAATCTTGTAACATGGTTAGGGATCATTAATGGATCTAGGTTTATGATTAGTTAGGGACTTAATCATGGATAAGATATGGACTAACTTGGAAAATGTATAATAAGGTATCGGGACATCGCAAACGGTACGCGATCGGTGACCGGATTATCGAACAAAAACGTAAAGGGACGCTAAGCGGTATTCGGTAGGATTCCTACCTTTTTGTAAGCCGTGGATTATGTGTATGTGATGATTTCCTTGTTTTATTTCGGTAATTATATGATTTATTTTAAGATGGGTTTTAAATGCTATGGATTATATTTTAAATGCTATGGATTAGATTTTAATGCTATGGACGATATTTTAATGCTATAGATTATATTTCAATGTTATGGATTATATATCAAGGATATGAATTATACATATATACTACATAGCATAATGCACTTACATCTCATGCATGGCATGGGCGGGAAAATAAAGGAATCGGAGTCCATGTTCCGTCGGGGCGACCGAGAAGCAAACATGGGGATAGCCTGAGGTGCTATAACCGGAGTCCATGTTCCGTCGGGGCGACCGAGAAACAAACATGGGGATAGCTTGATATGCTATAACCGGAGTCCATGCTCCGTTGGGGCGACCGAGAAGCAAACATGGGGATACCTTGACGAGGCCTTTCCGCCAAGGGGGGATATGACATTGTTTGATGATATGGATGATGGGTGGGACACATGACATAGGCACCCATGGCATGGCATTCATTTTATGGGATTTATCATATTATTATCTGTATGCTTGTTATCACTAATCCATGTGCTAACCCTACTCGGAGTCCTACTGGGCACATTGTCTAACGCCCTACTTCTACCCTAGCTGATGACGCAGGAGACGGAGGAAACAGTGGACGCGACGGGAGCCAAGCGTCGAAGCTTGGGAAAGAGGCTACTTAGTTCATTTAAGTTTTATTTTGGAAGATTGTAATTTAAGTAGCTTAGCTTGTCGGCATGTAATAATTTCAGATTTCTTGCCATGGTTTGGATTTTATTTTGGACGTTATGATTATGAGGGATTTTAGTAATTTAATGATGTATCTTCCCTTCTATCTAAAAACTGGTAGGATAGATTCTATTATAACCCCCGCTTTAATGTTTAATTTCCGCAAGCTTATTTCTACGTGTGAATCGTTATTCCATGGACTTAGTTCCACGCACACGTAGGGTTGACCAGTTAAGGACCGGGCTTTAGAAGCTCGGACTTAACTCGCGTCGTGACGTTCTCGCCCGTTGTCACTTCTATTTCAAAAAAAAAAAAAAAATAGACTCTGATTTCGGTGAAAATGGGGCGGGCGTTACACCGCCCCTCTCCTTTTTTTTTTTCTCTCGATCTTCTCTTCTCCTCTCTCTATCTCTCTCTTCTTACTCTCGGTTCGATCTCTAACCCTGTTTCTCCACTGCCGCTTTCTGCTCTTTCTCGGCCCGAGCAGCCCCGGTTCCATCAGATTTGCCGGATACCAGATTTCCTCGCCACTATCAGAGTCCGATCTCAGGTACTTCCCTTTTCTCCATTTTCCCCTATTTTTCCTGTTTTCCCTTCATTTCCCCCTCTTTCCCTTTTTTCCCCTCAGTTTCCCAACTGGCTTGCTGAGCCAACTCAGTCGAGTCACCGAGTTGAGTCGACTGAGTTCAGTTTCGGGCAACCCAGGCCCAATCTGCTATGTTGCCCAGTGGACCTAGCCTATCAGCCAAGCCTAGCTTCGGGCCCGATCCAGCTCGCCAGACTTGGTCTAGCCTAGCTAGGCCTAGACCCAACTCAGCAAGTCAGGCCCAGTCATGGTCTAAGCCACCTTAGGCTTGGCCCAGTTCCAACTGGCCAATGTTGAGTGGCAGAGCCCCGGTGAATCAGTATCCAGGTACAGGGACAGTCAGACTACAGGATTTTATGATGTTTTGTGGTGGGTCAGATGACTACATAATGAGACCAAATGGTGACTTGACTATCCAGGGCAGATTGTTGGTGCCTCCACATGAGTGGTGTCGTGTGGAGATGCTTCAACTCCTTCTTCGTCATGGATTAGTGGTACAAATGGTAGTGGATAGATGGGCAGAACTAACTTATCTCCTTGGGGTGAGGATGACCAACCTCTTGGAGTTTTTTTTTACCAGTTTGGGTTGAGTAGAGAATTAGTCTATGCGAGTCAACAATGTCAGATCGAGTTTTAAGTCTTGCCTATCAGATCATACATTGTTACAAAGAGAGTTGTATGCATCACAGTATTTCCACTCAGCGGACTATCTGTGGATAGATGGCAGGTCGGGATAGACCATGCGAGTTATAGAGGACATGTCATATGTATTGCACCCTTGGTTATGAGGTGAGTTAGGAGGATTGTTGATTCCTAAAAAGTTTGACTACGGCAGCAGCTACAAACTGGCATCCTAACAGTTCTGTGCCAGGCACTCTTTGACCGACTATATAAATTGCACTTGTATTGGACGGAGATCTTGATGCAATTCGGTTGAGGCTAGATATGCTCAGAGGGATTACCGAGTAGATGAGGTTGGTCAGGTAAAAGTCATTGGTCTGGAGAATGGTATAGACTGTTGTCCAAGTTGTTCAGCCATTCGTGGTGCTTTGTGGCAAGGTTGTTTCAGTGGATCAGGTGTTGTGGCATTATCTTGCGACGAGAGGATCGATATGAGAGTGAATTTCGGCTGTACAGAGACAACTTTCACTTGGATTTTTCTTGTGAGGTTTGAGACTGAGGTATCTTTTCACTTTGAATTTCGAGGATGAAATTTCTTAAAGGGGGTAGTATTGTAACAATCCGACCCGATTTTTCGGAGTTTTAGGATTTTGGTAGCAGTGGAGAGAGTGTGGACCACGTGGTGGGCCCCACTTTACCTGGTTTTGAGTTCAGACACTTGGAGGGAATTTTAGTAATTTTGGATTATTAAATATTTTGTCATTTAAAATGTTTGAAAATTACACGATTTTCCTCCGTCAAAATTCGACACTTGATTTTAGTGGGTTTTAAACTTATTTTGAAAAACTCATCATCGATTTTATGCGTTTTCAAATTTTAGCTTATTTAAAAATAATAATAAAAATAAAAAATGATTAAAAAACCCTAGACCCCCAACCCCCCTTTTTCTAAATCATTCTTTTCGCAACATTGTTGCGATTTTCTATAGTGCCGCCGCCTACTCTCCATCCCTCTCCTTTTGCTGCTCTCTCTTCATTCCTTCTTTTCTTTCTCACTCAATCCCTCTCTCTGATTTCTCCTATCACCTTCCCTTCTCACGAAAACCCTAACCCTAAGGCCTTGCAGTCGCCGCCCCTCTCCTCTTATCTTTTTTCTCTCATTTCTCTCTCGATATTCTCTTATCCTCTCTCTGTCTCTCTCTTCTTACTCTCGGTCCGATCTCTAACCCCGTTTCTCCGCCTCCATCTCGGCCCGAACAGCCCCGGTTCAATCAAATCTGTTTGATACCAGATTTCCTCACCGCTGTCAGAGTATGATCTCATGTACTTTCCTTTTATCCATTTTCTCATATTTTCCTTGTTTTCCCATCTTTTCCCCCTCTTTCCCTCTTTTTCCCTCAGTTTCCCAACTAGGTTGTTGAGCCAACTCAGTCGAGTCACCGAGTTGACTCGGCTGAGTTCAATTTCTGGCAACCCAGGCCCAGTCTACTGTGTAGCCGAGCGGACCAGGCCTTTTAGCCAGGCCCAACTTCGGGCCCACCTTAACTCGCCAGACTTGGTCTTGCCCAGCTGGACTCAGGCCCAATCCTAGTCCAACCCACCTTAGGCTTGGCGTAGTTCCAACTAGCCCAGCCTTCTGCCTAGCCCAATTTCAAGCCCGACCTAGCTTTGTAACGCTCCGCCCTTTTTCGCTCGCCAAAAATCAGAGTGTATTTTTTTTTTATAAAGAGTGAGAGAGAACGAGAACGTCACGATGCGAGCTAAGTCCGAGTTTCCAAAACTTGACCCTTAACTGGCCACCCTTACGTGTGCGTGGACAAAGTCCACTAGAATATTTCACATGCTCTAAGAATACTTGCGGAATTAACATATGAATAAAATATCATTCATATACATGACCTCATTAAGCAAGGAAGCCAATCACCATATAATTAACTAAAATGTAATTATCATCAGACCATAGCAAAATATTACTAAACTATTACAAATCCAAAATATCAGTTCTCCCAATACATCAATCCAAAATCAACATAAATAAATAAACATAATTCTTGCCAAGCTCCTACACTTGGCTCCCTTCATGTCCCATGTCCTTGCCATTCTCTGTTCCATCATCTATAGGGTAGAAGTAGGGCATCAGTCAACTTGCCCAGTAAGAATTCCAAGTAGAGTTATGTACACATAGGATCAATATAGAATCAATATAGAAATATCATATTATGTTTGTAAACCATCTCATAAGTAGGAAAATGCATGATAACCAAATCATAATCATGCTTACTTGTGTCAATGCTAATGATCACTCACCCACTTCCATATCCAATCAATCATATATAGATAGTTTCCTTGGTAATGCACCATATCAAGGTGTTCCCTTGGCCAATTACGTCCGCAGTGTTTTGTGTAACGCCCTGCCCTTTTTCACTTACTTTCCGAAAATCAGAGTCTATTTTTTTTTAAATCAAGAGTGATAGAGAACGAGACGTCACGACGCGAGCTAAGTCCGGACTTCTAAAGTCTGACCCTTAACTGGCCAACCCTATGTGTGCATGGACTAAGTCCATGAAAACGGTTCGCACATAGTAACTTATAATCGTTGCCGAATATAACATGAACTGAATGCGAATTATAATAGAACCTAAGACTACTCCATTTTAGATAGCAAAGTATTTAGTCATTTAACCAAAAATTACCTTAACTTAAACATCCAAACAACCATTCCAAACCATAGCAAAATTATCTAAGTTATTACATGTCGACATCTAACTATTCAAGTTACAAGTTCATATAATAAAAGACATTCAATCACATATCCAAGCTCCTACGCTTGGCTCCTTTCACGATCATCGATCCCTTCCTTTCCTATGTCATTCACTAGGGTAGAAGTAGGGCGTTAGAACAACGCGCCTAGTAGGAATTCTAAATAAGGCTAACACATGGGTTAGTAACAAAATCATATATAATATCATATCCTCAAAACTATATGAAATCATACCATGCCATATGTCTTATGCAATGAGTCCCACCCATCACAATACATGTAACCTCTTGATGGAATTCTCCTCATCAAGGTATCCTCACAGTGGTCTTTCGGACGCCCCGACGGAGTGTGGCCTCCGGATTTCTTCTTAATGGGATTATACACATCAAGGTCTTCCCACGAATGCCTTACGGACGCCCCGACGGAGCGTGGTCTCCTGTTACAAACTTCCCTCCCATGCCATGCATGAGATGTACATGTTTACATGCTATGTAATAAAATAACCATAGCATTAAAAACCACATATTTGAAATATAACATTTTAACAACATAATCCATCAAGATTACAAAATAAACCATATTACATAACCATGTTCCAATGAGGTAAAATCCTACCCAAGACAACCAAGGTGTCCTTGAGCTTTAAACTGGCAACCGTTCACGATCGTGCCCCCTTTGTGAAGTCTCGTCGCCCTTATAACACATTCATGAATTAAACCAACAACCCATTTGATTTGTAATGGTATCTAAGTCCAAAACCACAACTTGTGGGGTTCGGCCATACACTATGGCCGAACCTCACCTATTTGATTTTTAATCCTTCCTTTGATTCATTACTCCCTCATTTCATAGTTAATCACTTAACCATTTAATCATCCACCATTGTTAACCATCTAATCCATAAAAACTTTCCTCATGGGGTTCGGCCATTCACCATGGCCAAACCCATGATCTTCCATTTTTTCCTCATAATTACATTCTATGCCATTAATCGTCCATGGATAATTACTTGGTTTAATTACTTATGACCAAGTCCCATGGGGTTCGGCCATGTATGATATCTAAATCCATAAATAGCACTTGGTGGGGTTCGGCCATACACCATGGCCGAACCTCACCCCTTTGGTTTTGGTGCTTCTCTTTTCCTTTTTTTTTTTTTGATCCAACAGCCCAACACCTTTCTAAATCATTAACCATCTTCAAAATTCATTACAAATGACCACACTATCCATCATTGTCTCTCCATGTATAAGGCCGAACCCTATGGTTCATTATTTCCATTGAAACTATTATACATCCATGATTGGTTCTCATACCTCCATCCATTTAAATTCTTTTAAAACTTTAACAAAATCAAACACATACACTTATGATTTCCTTTCTTCAAATCCAATAAAATCAAACCAATGTCTTTTCATGGGGTTCGGCCATACAAAATTGGCCGAACCCTATGGTCCATGTTCTTCCCTTTTAAACATCATTTTAAACCCATAAAACTTCCTTGACTCTTTCCATGGGGTTCGGCCATACATCATAGCCGAACCCTATGGTTCCTTATCTCCTCTTTTAAATTCAATAGCCATGATTTTAACCCTTGATGGGTTCGGCCATACAATGGCCGGATCATGTTTCCTTGACCATCTTATTTAACAAGAGTTTATTGAGCACTTACCAATCCCGCGACTCCTCCGGTTCTTTCACTCCTTCTTGCTCCTTTCCTTCCTTAGTCCCTCCTTCCTTCCTTCTTAATCTTTAGCCGAGACTGACCTAGAAACCCCTTGGAGTGGTTCGGCCAGTGATATGGATTGAGAGAAGCTTGAGATCAAATTATTCTAAGTCCTCTTTGGTCTTGAGAAGAATCGGCCTTGAGAGGGAGGGAGAGAACATGATAAAATTCTCTAAGTGTTTGGTCTTCTTTCTCCTAGAGTGCTGGTCGGCCAATAGATGCTTTTGAGGGAGAGAAGAACAGCCAAGAGATAGAGGGAGTGAATGAAATGAACACAAATCTTGTTTTGTTCCAATGGAGTGGTCGGCCAAAGATAATGCCTTTTGGTTAAACCCTTGTGTAACTCCCATCTCCTTAACCTCCCTCCTTAATGCTTCTCTTGGGGGTTTCATCCATGAGATGAAACTCCCAAGGATTCAATGGCTGCAATGGGTATCTTGGCTTACAAAACCGTCCTCTCTCATTAGTGACCATTTTGGGGTTTCATCCATGAGATGAAACTCCCACCTCCAAGTGTGAACCCCTTGTTTAAATTTGAAATAGCCATAACCCCTCACCTCTCCATTAATGATTCACATACATGAGATAAAAACTCCCCATGCATCCAACGTGTGCTTACCTTGATGTTACCTTGTGTAATCTCCACAAAACGCCTCCTCTCCATTTAATTCCCATTTGGTTTTCATATACCTCCCATGCATCCAACGTGTTCCATCGTTTGAATTTTGAAAACATGTAGCCCCCAAAACCTTTCCATCCAACTCACTTCTCATATAAACTTAATTCAAATTTATTTAACTCACTTAACTCGACTCATCCATTTAATTCAACTCAAACATTTAATTCAACTCAACCATTTGATTCCATTTCCAACTCAAATCAGCCCCAACCAAGTTAGCTTGGACTCACTTGGTGGTCAACCAAGTCAACCACGATCCATTGGGTCCCATTTGAGCATTTCGGCCCAATTAACACTCTTGACCCAATTGAACACATCTTACCCATTTATTTTAAATTGAACCTTATAACATGTACATTGGGTCTTAATTGGGTCATTGCCCAACACCTTACCCATCTAAGGTCCATGTCTATTAATTCATAATTTAAATGGACAAAATTCATGTAAATTGATATCTTGAAAATCCGGGGTGTTACATTTTGTGACAACACCACTAGGTCACTGTTATACCTCCCCACATATGTTAATCGGAATTACCGATGGAGTGCGGACTCCTCCCTCTGCATAGGGTTTCGGGACTAGTTACCCAGGAGCTCTTTGGCCCAGACTACGCCGTACCCATTCCTAGCAATGCTGGACAAGGCCAAAATATCAATAGTTCACATAGCTTCTTACAAGCTAGTCTCAAGCCTCAAGTCATGTTCGGACAGCTCATAACTTGGTTTGTTGTCCCATGTATTCCCTCCCATGCCATGCATGAGAATATGAATGCAAGAATGCCATTTTATATTATTTTACATATTATCATTGAAATTCAGTTTATAAAACATAACCATATGTTTAATCAAAGTAAGTCAACATATTTAGAATAAAAACCAGTAACATATATATAATCCACAGTGTCTCAATAAGGTAGGAATCCTACCAACGTTCGATTTATTGTCCTTGTTGTTTTGTGATGATAATGTTCAACGATCACGTCGAAACGAAACGCAAACCATTTGCGAATCTCCTTTCCTTATTAAATTCAACCACATACATAAATCAATTTGATTATCCGTTTAATTTTAATCATCCCTTACATCCTTCCAGATAGACTGAAACATCTAGAAAATTATTTAAAATTTAAACTTTTCAATTCAATCGACTGAATTAGGGTTTCAGTCAACTGAATCCAGCCCAATAACTATTCTCTGCCTTACCCGCAGATGTTCAGTGGACTGAATACAATATTCAGTCGGCTGAAACCCAACTCAGTACTGTTTACACTTGACCCGTAACCTTTCAGTCGGCTGAATCATGGATTCAGTCGGCTGACTTCAGGTGAAACCCTTCTGTGTTCTTGGTCAACGTCCTTTCAGTCTACTGAATCACAGACTCAGTCAGCTGACTTTGGATCAGATTGTTTGTGTTTTCTGCCAGTTCACATTCAGTCGACCGAAATATCAACCAACTCTTTTACGTTTTCGATAAGCATACCTTCAGTCGACTGAATCTATGATTCAGTCGGCTGAAACTCACCAGATCCCTTTCTTATTTGATACGTGTATGTTTAGTCGACTGAATCCTAGAGTCAGTCAGCTAAACCATCAATAAATCCCGTATATTTTAATACAGTCCATGTTCAGTCGACTGAATCATAAGATTCAGTCGGCTGAAACTCCCAGAAACTCTTTTCTGTTTCGGCCAACACCAGTTCAGTCGACTGAATCCCAAATTCAGTCGACTGACTGTTTGTTAGTCTTCTTTGTTTGCTTATTTGGCTGGACCCTTCCTCATGGAATCCCTTCCTTATCACTTTTAAACATTGATAATATCGTTCATATCACTATTGGTGAGTTTAATCTACCCTCTAGCCAAAGCTAGAGTCTTTTCCATTATTCTTTCAATCCTTGGTTTATAATATGTATTCGGATATCACCTTTCTTTTTGTTTCAAACCATTACCAATCCTTGAATGGATTTTCAACTTCCATGACCCTATAACAATTTGGTCATTCCTTCCAACAAAATATGGAACCCATAGGTTCGGCCACAACATGGCCAAATCTATGGTTTTCCTTAGTCTTAATCTTAAACTTATACATACCTTCTTTCCCCATCTCCTTATTTTTCTTTTGGTCTGTCCTTTCTTCCTTAAGTCTATTTTTCCTTTGTTCTTCACAAATTCTCTAAGTCCAAAGGTGTAGGTGGAGTGAGAGATAGAGGGGAAGAGGAAACTCTTTGTGTACAAGAGATTGAATTGGCCAAGGGGTGGGGTGTACCCCTTGGTTGGTGTCTCTTTGTAAACCAGCCTAAGCCCTTTCATCTCCCCTCATTAAGAATTGTCCAACCAAGGAGTCCCTTGGTTTTAACCAAGGAGACTCTTGACTTAAGCCAAGAAAAACCCTTTTTCTTCCAATGTGTTCACCTTGAGATGGAAGTCTCCTCAACTTCCCGACTCAACTCACTTAACTCAAGCATTTTTAATTCTTTTAAACTCGAGACTTGAACTCATTCATGGTTGACCAAGTCAATCATGACATGGCAAACCATGCACCACATGGCATTCAGGCCCCACCTTGGCCATGTCACTCGATGATGTGGCTTCCTTGTCGAGTTGGCTTCCATGCATGCCACATGGCAATGCCACATCACCCACTTGCCACTTCACTTGATGAGGTGGATTTAATGTATTGGATCTTAATTGGGTAGCTGACCCAATTACTTTGACCTTGCCCAATTTCCTTAAATTAAGTTCATTATGACCCATTTAATTAAACTTACCCAATTTATTAAAACTCAAGCTTACCCATGATCCATTGGGTCTTAATTGGGTAACTAACCCAACTCCTTACGCATCTAAGGTCTATTCAACTATTTAAATCTCAAATTCCATTCATTCACAATTTAAATAGACCAATCCAATATATTTATACGTAATGGAAATCCGGAGTGTTACAAGTTTGGCCCAGCTTTGGGCCTAGCCCATCTTAAAGTCCATGTTTTGGATCCAACCTATTTTAGAGCCAATTTCCAATTTTAGGCCCAGTTTCGAACCCAACCTAGTTTTGGATCTGGTTGTCAGTTTTGGGCCATGTTTAACCTGTTTGTGGCCCAGACTTGTTTTAGCCCGTCTTAACCCGTTTGTTAATCCTTGTATTTCTTTTTCATCAGATCGAGCCCCCTTCAACTCAGTGGACCCGGTTTCTCGAAGTTTATTTCAAAACATACACAGGTGAGGGAACTTATCACCACTTTTAGCATGTACCTATGCATCTTACTACTCAATCAAATGTGTAGGTACAAAATACGGTGAATGTGGGTCCCCGGTATTATGAGCCGTTCGGCAAGGGAACTGTTGATCCCATTATGTGGCGGGTCCCTATCTGGGTACATTCTCATCCGAAGTCCGCGGAGGTATATATGAGTTGCTTACTTGATGTCATGATTGATTGATTTTGTGGTGACATGATTGGAGTTTTCTTTTGTTGATAATGTGTTAAGATGTCAACGTGTGAATATGTGATATATGGTTCTATATGCCTAATTATGGTGTGATATATTTTGTTGATAATAGGGTTGAAACTTGGGTTGGATTTTAGCCGGACCCGACTGACCCGACCTGAAAATAGTGTGGGTTGGGTTATAGAAATTGTAAACTCGGGTCGGGTTGGGTTAGGAAAAAAAAAAACCCGATTGAAATTCGGGTCGGGTTGGGCTGAAGAATTTAAATTTCAACTCGACCCTACCCGACCCAAAAAAACCTGACCCGAATTCATAACTTAAATATAAAACTATAAAACCCTAAATACATTAACCCTAATGAAACCCCATCTGTCTGCCCCTTCCACTTCCGTTTCCCTTCTTCCGAAATCCACCTCTTCCGCTTCCTCTTCCCCTCTTTCGAACTCCAAAAAACTGAAATAAAGAGTGAGAGAGAGCGGGACGCCATGACGCGAGCTAAGTCCGAGCTTCCAAAACCCGGCCCTTAACTGGCCAACCATACATGTGCGTGGACTAAGTCCACTAAAACGGTTCACACTCAATAAGGCTATACATGTGGAATAAACGTAATGTGGAATTAATATGAGATTAAAGTTACTAACCCTATCCATTTTTAAGCAAGGAAGTTCATCACAATAATTAACTTAAGTTCCAATGTCCAAAAATAAAATCAAACCATAACAAGATAGTTCTAAGTTATTACAGTCCCAAAAGACGAATAACTCAAATTACATTGTTTGAAAATAAAACTTAAATAAGATAAGTCTAAATTGTCCAAGCTCCTAAGCTTGGCTCCTTTCGCGTCCTTCGTTCCGTCCATTCCCTATATCATCATCTAAGGTAGAAGTAGGGCGTTAGTCAACGCACCCAGTAGGTATTCTGAGTAGGGTCAGGCACATGGATTAGTATAAAAATCATAATAGATACATAATGTCAAAGTCATGCAAGTTAATGACATGCCATGGATGTCATATGGCATGATTTACCACCCATCAACCATATCTCAATCACATAAATAATCCTCTTGATGTATAAGCCACATCAAGTTATTCATTGTCATGACTCCCCGCGTATGCCTTATCGGTCCCACCGAACGGAGTGTGGACTCCTCTTTCATTTCAAACATCATATACCATATCTCAATTGGAATCAGTGCGGATCCCTCCCCACATTTGTTTATCGGATATCCGAATGGAGCGTGGACTCCCCACATATGATCCCTCTCATGCCATGCATGAGATGTAAGTGCAAACATGCTATTTCGTATTAGATATAATAGCATTGAAATCCCATTCTTAAAACATAGCACTTTGATACCAAAAATAGATCATAACACATAGAAACAAAAACCACCACATATACATAAGTCCAAGTGTATCAACAAGGTAGGAATCCTACCAACGTCCAAGTATTGTATCCTTGCGTTTTCTACAAAACCGATCACCGATCACGTCAAAGCCGATCGTACACCCGTTTTTGAAATCCCATTACCTTATTACATTTAACACATAAATAAATCAAATCGATGATCCATTTGATTCCTATCATCCCCTACATCATCCCATATTCATTTCCATTTACGATCATAGTCCTTAAGCCAGTTAAGACCCCTAAGGGGATTCAGCCATACATCATGGCTGAAAAGTGTTTAAGTCTATAAAAGGAACCCATCAATGGGGTTCGGCCATAGGGTGTGTTCATGTCCACCCAAAACTCATTAGTGGGGTTCGGCCATACAACATGGCCGAACCCGTGGTTCCTCATTTTCATCCTCTTTCCATTTTAATCATCATTTCTTTTCCTTTTATTCCTTAACTAGGTAATCCATAGTTAATCATTTAATTTTTTAAACATACTTAGATTCATACATATCATCCATGGCGTTCGGCCATACAACATGGCCGAACCCATGGTTCTCACTTTTCATCATCTTCCCATCTTATAACCCTTTGAAGATGGGTTTTTCTTAAAACATTTACATCCCACATGTTTAGGTCATTTGATGGGATTCGGCCATACAACATGGCCGAACCTCATCTAATTCTCTTTTTAGAGTCCTCATATAATCCCCATAAAAATTAGGGTTCGGCCGTGCAAGGGGTCGAACCTTGTTCTTGATCATTCTTTTTATGAAATTTATCCCTTATCTTTAACATACATAAGATCATTCATAAATCATGTATACATAGTTCTTAACATCATCCATTAATTATATATATAACCATAATCTTCATCATCATTACTTCATTTGTTCAACCTATCTTATCCACCAACAAGGTTAGGGTATTTTCATTCCAAATGCTTAACAATCTTCTTGGATGGATTTTCCTTCTACATTCCATGGCCCATAACATTTCAGCCAACCTTTTCAACCCGAAATGGAACCCCATGGTTTCGGCCATTCCACAGCCGAAACCATGGTTTCCTTAGTTTCTTTTTAATCAATAACCCTTGTTTAAACAATACATACCTATTCCGCGACTCCTCCATTTCTTTAGGTTTGATTTTGTTCCTCCGTCCTTCTCCTTTCTTAGTCCTTTCTTCTTCCTCCTTCGTTCTTCGGTTTCTCCAAGTTTAGTGCCGAAATGGGAGGAAGAGAGATTGAGAGCCTCCTCGATCTTTAATGGAGTATTCACCCAAGGTGTGGATTGAGAGAGAGTGAGGGTTTGAGATGAAAACCCCCAATGGAGGGTTCAGCCTAGGTGAAGGTTGAGAGAGGGAGAGAGGGAGAGGATGAGATGAAAAATCTCACTCTTTTTTGTCTAAGAGAGGGGATCAGCCCTAGGGTTTAGAGAGAGGGAGAGAGGGAGAGGATGAGATGAAAGTCTCTCACTCTTTTGTCTAAGGGAGGATCGGCCAAGGGAGGGTGTCTTGTGTAAGCCCTAACCTCCCAACCCCCCTCATCACTTCTTGGTCTTTCCCATGTGTCTCTTGGTTAACCAAGAGGACACATGGCTTACACTTGGAGCCATTCCCCACTCCCAACGGTTTTGTCTAGGGTTTCCATGAGATGGAAACGCTCCATCTCCCTCTTTGGCTCACTTAGAGTCCCTTCCACTTCCCTTTCAACTCACTTGTTTATTTTGAACTCACTTCCCATTTAACTCAAGACTTTGAATTTATTCCTTAATTCAACTCACTTCACTTAACCCTCTTGAATCACCCATGAACTCACCCATGGTTGACCAAGTCAACCATGGTGGCCGGCCCTACATGTTAAGACCATACGTCACCTCACTTGATGAGGTGGATTTGGGTCCCTCTTGGCTATACTACCATCATGTCACCTCCTACACTTGCCACCTCACTTGATGAGGTGGATCCCATGCCTTAGATCTTAATTGGGTGCACGACCGATTAAATTAATTCCTTACCCATTTACCTTAAACATCAATTCATCTTGACCCATTGGGTCCCAATTAGGTATTTGACCCAATTAACTACATTTACCCAATTAATTATAATCAACTCTATCCATCATCCGTTGGATCATAATTGGGCCATTTCCCCAATTCTTATCCATCTAACCTTCATTCCATCTATAAATATTAAATTTAACAATTAAAATAGGTAATATCCAATATAATAATTGCATTGAAAATGTAACACCCCAATTTCTCAATGAAATGGATAATTACGAAAATGCCCCTGGATTGGTAAACTTATTAACTATGATGTTAAATGAGAAAATAGTGGGGCCCATTGCTCAAATTAAGACCCTATGAGCACATTATAAATGTCAAATTTGATTGGATGGGTAATGTACATCAATTTAGGTCAAAATGGTTAATTGGGTCAAAGGACCCAATTGAATCCAATGGGTCATAATGGACTTATTAGACCATTGGGTGAGCCCAAATTTAATGGGGTTAAGCTGAATTGATTGGAAATCAAGTGGAGAAAAATGGGTAGGCTTGATGCACATGTGAAAACCACTTAAAAAATGGCTAAATCAGCCCATAAATGGGTCATGGTGTCAAAACGGGTCAAAGAGCTAAATGGGGACCCAATGGGTCGGGTTGACCAAGTTGACCATGGCTGACCGTGTGGGCCCTCAAATGAGGTCAAGTGTGAGTTAATTCAGGTGGAGTTGGACTGAATTGGATTGGATTTTTAATTAAGAAATGAGTTGACTCAAATATGATGCATTAAGTGTGTTTGAGTTGGAATAAAAAGGGCCATGAGTTAAGTGAGTCAAGAGGATATGGAAAGGTGTTTTAATCACACACAACTCTTGGGGAAATCAATCCCAGCCGTTGGAGTGAAAGGGTGCCTTGGCCAAAGCCAAGGGACACCAAGCAATGGCGGGATGCATCTCATCTCATGAGATGCATGGGCTGAAGTGAATGGATGCAACGGTTGGTACCAACGGGTGCCTTGGATGGCACCCAACACCTCCTCGTTTTTATCAATGATTAATGAGGTTTAATGGGAAGGTTAGGCCGATAAACAAAAGGGGAAGAAAAAAAAAAAACACCATCATTTGGCCGAGTACACTTTGAAGATTTTGGTTTTCATCTCTCCCTCTCCCCCTCTCAAGAACACCATTTCTTGGCCGAACCAGTTGCTGTGTTTCACCATAGATCCAGCACCATTTCGGTAAAGGATTAAGGAAGAAGGAAAGAAAGGAAGCAAGAGGGAAGAAGCAAAGGAAATTAGTAAGATTTTCTTAAGTATTTAGTTAAATAAGTTGTAAAGAAAGAGTATGATTTGGCCATCACTTGGCCGAATCCATCAAGGGTTACACCTTGGATGGTAGTTCATAAATGATATGAAAAATAGATCATAGAGTTCGGCCACTTGGGATGGCCGAACCCCATGAAAATAATGGGTAAATTTGGATGGTTTTTGTAAGACAAAACCATGGACTGTTTTTTATGCTAAGTTATAGATTAAGTGCATGTTTTGAGAAGTTTTAAAATCATGGTTTTGAGTGTCATGTGTTGGGCTATGGATTGGCCGATTACATCAGGGAATTTAACCTTGGATTAGATGGCTTAAAAGGATAAAAAAATATGTCATTGGGTTCGGTCATCTTGGTTGGCCGAACCCAATGAAAAGAGTGGATTGGTTTGATGTTCTTAAAGGTCAAAAACCATGTCAAACCATGGTGGTATTTACATGTTTTAATTAGGTCATGTTATGTTGAATTTATCAATGGTTTGAAATATGATGATGAGGTTGAAAAGGATGGAAACTTAGAGCATTGGGTTCGGCCACCATGGATGGCCGAACCCCATGAAAGAATTTGGTTAATGATGATGGTTTTGATAGATAAAAACCATACATTACCGTGGGGTTTTTATGTGATTTACATGAAGATAATTTACTATTTTTGGTCGGCCAATATATGGCTGAACCATGTTAATGTATTGGTTAAGTTACTGGTTTAAATCATGGATAGATGATGGACTAATTGAATCAAGAGAACCATTGGGTTCGGCCATGTGTATGGCCGAACCCCGTGGACCATTTTATATGCACTGTTTTGGTTGAATCAAAAGGTTTCAAGTTTGAAGATTATGGAACAATATGAGGTGTTTAAAAGGGTACCAAGTGAACATTTGGAACAAGTCATGGGTCGGCCATTTCATGGCCGAACTATGGGGTACTATGGCTAAGTTAGGACATGGAGATTTAAATGGGAAAGCCATAGGATTCGGCCATATGTATGGCCGAACCCCATGGACCATGACCATGGGCTTTATGAATCCATTTCATGGAGAGAATCGCTGGCTTTTAAAGTTAGTGCATGATAAAATTATTTATTGGTAGCAATGGTATAAAGGTAATTATTGATGAAATGATCAAAGATGGAATGATCATGGGGTTGGATGTATGGACCCAAACCAATATGAGTCTCTTAAACCAAGTGATATTTGTGGATTGAGGTTGTCAATAAATTATTTGGATGGTGTTAATCCAAATTAAGAGAGACCAAATGGTAAATAGGTGAGGTTTGGCCATGGGGTATGGCCGAACCCCACATAGTGCATTTTTGGGGCTTAGACCAAGTTGGAATTACATAATGAATGTTTAATTTGATGCTATGTAAATAAGGTATCGAGACTTGCGTGAACGGCGTACGAGTCGTGAACGGGTGACGATTAAGAAAGATCGAACACTGAAGTGAATCTTCAGTAGGTTTCCTACCTACTTGTAACCACAATTTTATCTTGGTTTTTATGAGACTCATGTTTATTTTATTGGTTTTGAATGATGGATATTATTTACATGTTTCATATATACATTGGCATCTCATGCATGGACATGGGATGATGATTGAGGAAACCGGAGCCACATTCTGTCGGTATGCCCGTGATGCAACTGTGGGGCCTCCTTAGGCGATGAGGGTCCCGCCAGGAGGATTATCTATCGGTTATGGACACCGGAGCCCACACTCCGTTGGAATGCCCGTGATGCAACTGTGGGGCCTCCTTTGGCGGTGAGAGTCCCTCCAGGAGGATTAATATGTTGATATAAGACACGTCAAGTGATGGCTATATGTATGTGTGATGGGGTGGGGCTTATTACATTTGCATACATACATAGCATGGTTTTATATGTTTTTGATAATCAAACATTTGATATATGCATGTTTTATAAGCTAACCATGTGGTAGCCCTGATCAGAAAACCTACTGGGCGTGTTGATCTAACGCCCTAATTCTATCCTCAGAGGAGAATGCAGGAACAATGAAGGGGAAAGAGAAGGTTGATGACCAGGAGGGAAGCCAAGTGTAAATGCTTGAGTGCTGGATTGGATTTATAATTGCTGTTATTTGAATACATTTTTTTGGATTTGTAATAATGTAGTTATTTGCTATGGTTTGAGAATGCCTCGATGAATCTTAATTTGGTTTAAGTAATCTGAAAATAATGACTTGTACTTGCTATCTAATCAGTTTATTCCGCAGTTAGTCTAGTTTATTCCGCATGACATTGTTTAGTTCCATGTGTGGTATGTTATCGTGGGTTTAGTCCATACACACATGGGTGGCCAGTTAAGGGTCGGACTTAGGTAGTCCGGACTTAGCTCGCGTCGTGACGTCGCCCGCTCTCTTCCAATGTTATTCTATTGTTATTTTAAAAAAAAATTAGACTCTGATTTCTCGGAGAGGGCGGGGCGTTACAGTTGGTATCAGAGCGAAACGGGAAGTTGAATCATCGAAGTAAGATTAAGACGGTTTCATGTCTCACTGACAGATAAGAATCCCAACTGACCGACTCTTCGGAGTCCGCTGACTGGCTGGCCGGATTAATTTACTTCGAGTGACTCAGACTGAACAATCAGTCTGAGAACAATAATGAAAGATAGCAAAGTAAGTACAGTCATCATAATTGGACATATCAAACATAGCAAAGTAGGATGCACTCGCATGGTATCCCCACACTGAGAAACAAACAACAGGAATTTAGAGATTTTCCCAAGAACAAAAGAAAACAAAGTGTGAAGATTTGGAAAACAAAGTGTGAAGATTTGGCAATCTCCCCAAACAAAGCACATGAGATTATACATGAAAAAAAAAAATCCCCCAAAACCAAGACTGGTTCTTTATTGGAATAGTTGTTGTTGATTTTTATGTTTTATATGTTGTGGCACAGATATGTCAAGCAACGTGGAATATACAGAGTTATGGGATAAAGGGACACCTAGTTGTCCAATAGATTTGGTGTCTGCTTCCAACAATACCAGCATGGAAGTCAACATGGACCTTCAGGAGGGACCTCCCGAGGAAGATGACGTGGACCTAGCACTTGTCCCGGAGGATCTTATGGAAGACATTCCTTGGATAATGGAACCTCCCGAGGAAGATGAAGAGGATCTAGCACCTTTATTGGGGGATCCTATGGAAGATGTTCCTATAATAATGGAATCGCTTGGGGAGATAGATCCCTACCATACGTGTGAGTTGTGCAACCAAGACGGGCACAACTGTAGGTATTGTCCTCACCCTCTAGGCATTGTCTGCCAGGCTTGTGGACTACATGGGCATGGAGAGGCAAGGACTAATTGTCCTTATATTGGAGGACCAGGGGTAATACCCTGCGTGACATGTGGAGTATTGGGACACGTGGCGATGACATGTCTTGATAATCGCTTTAGGTTCGCTGATGATGCAGAATCTTCCACGGAAGATTAGGTTAAGAGGTAGAAAAGAGAGACAGGGAAAGGGGAATATTTTGTAAGGGTGCATTTTGTTATTCTAAGGGTTTGTTTTACCCTATCAACCCTTGTACAAAGATGAATTATGAATATATATAAAGTTTGCCATTTTATAATTCTATGAGGATTACTAGTATTAAATGTATGTTATGAAGAAAACTAAGCCAATAATGTTTTCATGAATTATGGAAAGATGGCACCACAGAAAAGGATCCCAAAGAATCAGAAGGGAAAGGAGAAAGTACTGCAAATTGGATTAGGTGAAGGGGCTTCAAAACGGAAGACCCGACAAGACGATCAAGGAAAGGAAAAAGAGATATCCTTCATTGCACATGAAGAGGAGTTATCTCAAATTATAAAGGAGAAAGTGGTACGTGACAAAGGTGAGGAAGAACCTCAGCATGGGTCGGAGAGATCACTTCATGATAAAGAGGAAAAGGGGAACAGCAACAGCGGCGTACAAACACCAATACCATATGTGCCGCCCGAACTACAAAGCTTGGTACAAGCTGTAGTTACTTCCGTCCTCCAACAACATCTGAATGGAGGTGGAAGCACCAGTGAGGCCAGTGACCGTAATATGGTCAGGGACTTCTAACAACAGCGGCCACCTTATTTCAAGGGGAGAGAGGGGCCTGTTGGAGCGGAGAACTGGCTGAAGAAAATCTCCCAAATATTGACTCTGCTTAGCATCAAGAGTCACGCCCACAAGATTCTATTGGCCACGTCACAACTGATAGATGACGCTGGTAAGTGGTGGGAAGTAGTGGAGAAACAACGGGCGCTTGTGCCAGAAAGGGAGAGAACTGAAATGACCTGGGAACAATTCTCAGCGACGTTCCTGGAAAACTATTTCCCGGAGGAGGAGAGGGAATGACAGACTCAAGCATTTATGTCATTGGTGCAGGGCTCCATGATAGTAGCTGAGTATCATCGGGAGTTCTTGAGCTTATCATGTTATGCGTTCTACATTGGACATGAAGTATCGGAAGGCTCGCAAGTTCGAGCGTGGGTTGTGGCCAAACATTAGGGCCAGAGTGGTTGTGTTCAAAGCGGCTACGCTGGCGGAAGTGGTCAGTAAAGCTACCATTGTTGAGCAAGAATTGGCTGAGTTCACATGAGTGGACAACCGTCGAGCACCGAGTGGGAGGGACTTATCAACCCAACAAGAAGTTCTGACCGAACTTCAATAGACCCTCGCCATCTGTTGGATCTACTGGGGGCTTTCATCCCAATCAGTCCTCCCAATCTGTAGCAGTCACTCAGGCTTCTAGAGGAGTGAGCACCTGCTATCACTGTTATCAGCCAGGTCACTTTAAGAAAGATTGTCCAAAACTCAACAGGCTTTCACACTCCAGAGGATCGTCTCGTCCACCAGTCAGACAGGTTAACTCCAGAGGAGGCAGGACATATAATCAAGTGAGACAGGCGCCCAACCCTACTGGAGCTGGACGATTATTTACTTTAACTTCTCCAGAAGATGAGGATCATTCGGTGATACAAGGTATGGCGGTAGTGAGTAGTTCTTATGCATATGCACTATTTGATTTTGGAGCTTCACACTCCTTCATAGCTGCAGCATTTATAACTGCTACCGGTACTCTAGCTCAAAAATGTAACACCCCGCCCTTTCCGAGAATTCAGAGTCTATTTTTTTTTTTTTAAGTTATAATAAAACATCGAAAGAGAGCAGGCGGAGTCACGACGCGAGTTAAGTTCAGACTACCCAAGTCTGAACCTTAACTGGCCACCCATGTGTACATGGAATAGACCATGATTATGAATCACACATGGAACTAACATCAACATGCGGAATAACCTAGATTAATTGCGGAATAGAAAGACCAGATAGCAAGTAACAGTCTTAAACATTATTTAACATAGATCAACCATCCAAATGTTATCAACCTAATCAAACCATAGCAAGTAGTGAATTATTACATGTCCAACAAAAGTATTCAAATGATAGTAATATAAAGTAATCCAATCCATCATTCAAGTGCTTAGGCTTGGCTCCCCTCCCGGTCAACGACCTTTCCTTTCCCTTTGCTTGTACCTGCAATCTCCTCTGAGGATAGAATTAGGGTGTTAGATCAACGCGCCCAGTAGGTCCCGAATCAGGGCTACCACATGTCAGCATATAAAACATGCATATATACTGTTTATATATGATTATCTGTGGTTTAAAAACAGTAAACATAGCCATTGGGTTCGGCCACCATGGAGGGCCGAACCCCATGTAAAAGAATGTTGGTTTCATGTTGGAAAAACATGTAAACCATAGACTTTTTATGGACTGTTTTGGATGGTTTCTTTGAGAGTTAAAACCTGATATTAATATACTGTTTATACATGATTATTGGAGGTTTAAAAACAGTAAGAATGACCATTGGGTTCGGCCACCATGGAGGGCCGAACCCCATGTAAAAGAGGGTTGGTTTTCATGTTGGAAAACATGGAAACCATAGACCTTTGTGGACTGTTTTTGGGAGGCTTTTATGTGATAAGGTTACTGATTTTGGGTTGGCCATGGGATGGCTAAACCATGGGTTTAATATGGCTAAGGGGTAGAGCCAATTAGTATTTAAACAAAGGACATCATTGAGCAAAGAACCATAAGGGTTCGGCCATGAGTATGGACGAACCCCATGGACTGTTTTCATGGGCCATTTTATGGATGTAGGTGTGATTAAAAATGGAATTATGTTTGCTGTTTTGGTCGTCCAAAACATGACTGAACCATGTTAAGGTTACGGTTAAGGTTGTAGAATTTAATCAAGGTATTGGTGGCAATGGCAAATCTGTGAATACAAGCCAAATGAAGAGATTGATCAAAAGGACTTATAAGATGTTTTAGGTCTCATATGTGAATGGACATGTAAATAAGATTATGATTTACTTATTGTTGCATAATAAGGTACCGAAAGTTGAACGACGAACGAGTCGTGACCGGTTAAAGCCTAAGAAAGAACGGACGCTGAAGTGATTCTTCAGTAGGTTTCCTACCTACTTGTAACCACGGTTTTTACCCAGTTTGTCTTATGATACTCTTGTTTTAATATATGTGTTTCAAATGATATATTATGCATTAACAAATGGCATACAGGCATTGGCATCTCATGCATAGTCATGGGATAATGAATGAAGTTCTACAGTGATGGCTACAAATGTACATGATGGGGGTTGCTCATTGCATGTACATATTTTATAGAAGAGATGAAAGTGTGTTGTAATTTACCTTGTCGGTGCAAGGCACGTCAAGTGATGGCTACAAATGTACATGATGGGGGTTGCTCATTGCATGTACATAGAAGAGATGAAAGTGTGTTGTAATTTACCTTGTCGGTGCAAGGCACGTCAAGTGATGGCTATGAAAGTACATAATGGGGGATGCCCATTGCATGTGCATATTTCATAGCATTGTTTTTAACTGTTTTTAATGATCATGTATTATGATATATATGCATGTTTCATATGCTGACATGTGGTAGCCCTGATTCGGGAACCTACTGGGCGCGTTGATCTAACGCCCTAATTCTATTCTCAGAGGAGATTGCAGGTACAAGCAAAGGGAAAGGAAAGGTCGTTGACCGGGAGGGGAGCCAAGCCTAAGCGCTTGAATGATGGATTGGATTACTTTATATTACTGTCATTTGAATACTTTTGTTGGACATGTAATAATTCACTACTTGTTATGATTTGATTAGGTTGATAACATTTGGATGGTTGATCTATGTTAAATAATGTTTAAGACTGTTACTTGCTATCTGGTCTTTCTATTCCACAATTAATCTAGGTTATTCCGCATGTTGATGTTAGTTCCATGTGCGATTCGTAATCATGGTCTATTCCATGTACACATGGGTGGCCAGTTAAGGTTCAGACTTGGGTAGTCTGAACTTAACTCGCGTCGTGACGCCGCCCTCTCTCTTTCGATGTTTTATTATAACTTAAAAAAAAAAAAATAGACTCTGAATTCTCGGAAAGGGCGGGGCGTTATAAAAAATTAGCCACAGCATTTACAATTGTGTCCCCTGTCGGAGACTCGGCATTGGGACTTATATGCACGGCAGTTAACACTGAACTAGCTGGACTCAGATTTGAGTTCAATTATCTGGTGCTTGACATGTCTGAGTATGATATAATATTCGGCATGGATTGGTTGGCATAGTTCCAGGCCAACATTGACTGTTATCGCAGAACAGTGACATTTTGGTCACCCGAAGGGAAGCAATATGTGGTTCGCGCAGACAAATAGAGTGGACTGCAGGAAGGGTTGAACCATGTGGTATTGAATAATATCATTATAAATAAAGCACCAATTACTGAACTTCCGACAATTGTAAAAGAATTTACGGATGTGTTTCCAAAGGAACTCCCTGGATTACCACCCATGAGGGAGATTAATTTTGAAATCAAGTTATATCCTGGTACTTCACCAGTATCTCTACCACACTATCGGATGGCACCAGTAGAGATGTCGGAGCTAAAGAAGCAGATAGATGAACTGCTTAGGCTGGGATGCATCCGACACAGTACATTGTCATGGGGAGCTCCAGTATTGTTCGTAAAGAAGAAGGACGGTTCGTTACGGATGTGTGTTGATTATCGAAAGCTGAATCAGCTAAGAGTCCAGAACAAGTACCCTCTACCCAGGATCGATGATTTATTTGATCAATTAAGGGGTTCCAGCCATTTTTCAAAGATTGATTTGATGTCTAGTTATCATCAAATACGGGTTAGGGAGGAAGATATAGAAAAGACGGCCTTCCAGACGCGGTATGGACTATTTGAGTTTGTAGTCATGCCATTTGGACTTACAAATGCACCGGTTGTGTTTATGGACTTAATGAATAGAATCTTCCGTCCGTATCTGGACCAGTTTGTAATCGTATTCATTGACGATATCCTGATCTATTCCAAGAATCAGGAGGAACATGCAGAGCATCTACAGATAGTCTTGAATACTTTGATGCAGAATAAGCTGTATGCCAAGGCCAGTAAGTGTGAGTTCTGGCTATCTCAAGTAACTTTCTTGGGACATGTTATATCCAAGGAAGGAATAACCGTGGATCCGGCTAAGGTGGCGGCAGTGAAAGACTGGAAAGCGCCAAAGAATGTGACCAAAATCCGCAGTTTCTTAGGATTGGCGGGTTATTATCGGAAATTTATCATGGATTTTTCCAAAATAGCGGCTCCATTGACTCGACTCACTCAGAAAAGAGTCAAGTATGAGTGGTCGGATCAGTGCAACCGGAGATTTGAAACACTAAAAGAAAGACTTACAAGAGCTCCTGTCTTAATTTTGCCGGAAAGGGGCAAAGGATATGAAGTACAATGCGATGCTTCAGGAGAGGGACTAGGGTGTTCACTCATGCAAGGTCAACGTGTGGTGGCATATGGGTCAAGACAGTTAAAAATACACGAACGTATTTATCCCACACATGATCTGGAGCTAGCTGCAGTGTTCTTCGCTCTCAAAAGTTGGAGACACTACCTCTACGGCGAGAAGTTTGAGGTATTTTCTGATCATAAGAGTTTAAAATATTTATTTGATCAGAAGGAGCTCAACCTGAGGCAGCGTAATGGATGGAGTATCTGGCGGATTATGAGTTTGCGCTTCGATACCATCCAGGTAAGGCAAACAAGGTGGCGGATGCCCTCAGCCGCCTATCACATGCATCGGTAACATGCTTGATCAGAACAGAATGGGAGATGCTGCACACCATTCGAGAGTTCAATCTTTATATCAACAACCGTGGGAGTATGTATAATTTAATCATACAGCCCAATATAGTCACCAAGATTGAAAAAAAACAAAGAGCAGACCCGGAAGTGGAAGAGGTATGGGCCAAGATGTCCACTGGCGTAGTCATACCGGAATGGGAATTACGACCAGGACAAGGTCTTTTATTCCGGAGAAGAATATATGTGCCAAAGAGTTGTAGGAAAGAACTACTGATTGAGGCACATCAATCCAAACTCTCCATTCATCCGGGCAGCACCAAAATGCATCACGATCTGAAAAGGCATTATTGGTGGCACGGACTAAAAAGGGATGTGGCGGAATTCGTGGCACATTGTTTAATTTGTCGGCAAGTTAAGACTGAATATCAAAAGCCACCAGGGTTACTCAAACCCTTATCAGTGCCAGAATGGAAATGGGAGCATATTTCCATGGACTTTGTGACAGGGTTGCCGAGGTCTTCAAAGGGCAATGATGCCATATGGGTCGTGGTAGACCTACTGACCAAGTCTGCGCATTTCATTCCTATTAAGATGACGGATTCATCTGAGACATTGGGTCGGCGGTACATCAGGGAAATTATTCGGCTTCATGGCATTCCCCGAACTATAGTATCTGACAGAGATGGCCGGTTTACCGACAGAGTGTGGAAAAGCATGCAGTCAGCTATGGGGACAGATCTACTGACTAACGCCGCTTTCCATCCACAGACTGATGGACAGTCAGAAAGGACAATACAAACCTTGGAAGACATGCTGAGAGTGTGCATGTTAGATATCAAGGGTGGATGGGAGGACCACCTGCCACTAGGTAGAGTTCTCATACAACAATAGTTATCAGGCAAGCCTTCAGATGGCTCCATTCGAGGCTTTATATGTAGGCCTTGTAGATCACCAGTGTGCTGGACAGAGGCTGGTGAGCCTACACTGATTGGACCTGAGCTAGTCGCGGAGACTATAGCACAAATTCAGTTGATACGTCAGCACTTATTGACTGCACAGAGTCGGCAAAAGAGTTATGCTGATAAAAGAAGACGGTTTCTGGAATTTGAAGTGGGAGACATGGTATTCTTAAAGGTCTCGCCACGGAAATGACACATGAGGTTTGGGAAAAAGGGGAAACTGTCACCAAGATTTGTGGGACCGTTTCCCATCATAAGAAGAGTGGGGGATGTGGCTTATCAGATAGCACTTCCTACACAATTGGCAGCTCTACACGATGTGTTTCACGTGTCGATGCTGAGAAAGTATAATCCCGAGCCGTCCCATGTATTGAATGTGCAAGACATAGAAGTACAAAGCGAAGTGACATACGTTGAAAAACTAGTTAGGATACTGGAGACTGAGCAAAGGGTGTTGCGAAATAGAGCGATTCAGTTCGTAAAAGTGGTATGGGACCGACATGGTATTGAAGAAGCCACATGGGAACTTGAATCGGAGATGAGAACAGCTCACCCCTGAATTATTTGTGTAATCTATTTTGGGAACCCTACTTCGCTCAATTTTCGGGACGAAAATTTTAAAAAGAAGGTTATATTGTAACACCCCAATTTCTAAATGAAATGGATAATTACGAAAATGCCCCTGGATTGGTAAATTTATTAATTATGATGTTAAATGAGAAAATAGTGGGGCCCATTGCTCAAATTAAGACCCTATGAGCACATTCTAAATGTCAAATTTGATTGGATGGGTAATGTACATCAATTTAGGTCAAAATGGTTAATTGGGTCAAAGGACCCAATTGAATCCAATGGGTCATAATGGACTTATTAGACCATTACGTTAGCCCAAATTTAATGGGGTTAAGCTGAATTGATTGGAAATCAAGTGGAGCAAAATGGGTAGGCTTGATGCACATGTGAAAACCACTTAAAAAATGGCTAAATCAGCCCATAAATGGGTCATGTTGTCAAAACAGGTCAAGGGGCTAAATGGGGACCCAATGGGTCGGGTTGACCAAGTTGACCACAGCTGCCGTGTGGGCCCTCAAATGAGGTCAAGTGTGAGTTAATTCAGGTGGAGTTGGACTGAATTGGATTGGATTTTTAATTAAGAAATGAGTTGACTCAAATATGATGCATTAAGTGTGTTTGAGTTGGAATAAAAAGGGCCATGAGTTAAGTGAGTCAAGAGGATATGGAAAGGTGTTTTAATCACACACAACTCTTGGGGAAATCAATCCCAGCCATTGGAGTGAAAGGGTGCCTTGGCCAAAGCCAAGGGACACCAAGCAATGGCGGGATGCATATCATCTCATGAGATGCATGGGCTGAAGTGAATGGTTGCAACGGTTGGTACCAACGGGTGCCTTGGATGGCACCCAACACCTCCTTGTTTTTATCAATGATTAATGAGGTTTAATGGGAAGGTTAGGCTGATAAACAAAAGGGGAAAGAGAAAAAAAAACCATCATTTGGCCGAGTACACTTTGAAGATTTTGGTTTTCATCTCTCCCTCTCCCCCTCTCAAGAACACCATTTCTTGGCCGAACCAGTAGATGTGTTTCACCATAGATCCAGCACCATTTCAGCAAAGGATTAAGGAAGAAGGAAGAAAGGAAGCAAGAGGGAAGAAACAAAGGAAATTTGGTAAGATTTTCTTAACTACTTCGTTAAATAAGTTGTAAAGAAAGAGTATGATTTGGCCATCACTTGGCCGAATCCATCAAGGGTTAGACCTTGGATGGTAGTTCATAAATGATATGAAAAATGGATCATAGAGTTCGGCCACTTGGGATGGCCGAACCCCATGAAAAGAATGGGTTAATTTGGATGGTTTTTGTAAGACAAAACCATGGACTGTTTTTTATGCTAAGTTAGATTAAGTGCATGTTTTGAGAAGTTTTAAAATCATGGTTTTGAGTATCATATGTTGGGCTATCGATTGGCCGATTACATCAGGGAATTTAACCTTGGATTAGATGGCTTAAAAGGATAAAAAAAATATGTCATTGGGTTCGGCCATCTTGGTTGGCCGAACCCCATGAAAAGAGTGGATTGGTTTGATGTTCTTAAAGGTCAAAACCCATGTCAAACCATGGTGGTATTTACATGTTTTAATTAGGTCATGTTATGTTGAATTTATCAATGGTTTGAAATATGATGATGAGGTTGAAAAGGATGGAAACTTAGAGCATTGGGTTCGGCCACCATGGATGGCCGAACCCCATGAAAGAATTTGGTTAATGATGATGATTTTGATAGATAAAAACCATACATTACCATGGGGTTTTTATGTGATTTACATGAAGATAATTTACTGTTTTTGGTCGGCCAATATATGGCTGAACCATGTTAATGTATTGGTTAAGTTGCTGATTTAAATCATGGATAGATGATGGACTAATTGAATCAAGAGAACCATTGGGTTCGGCCATGTGTATGGCCGAACCCCATGGACCATTTTATATGGACTGTTTTGGTTGAATCAAAAGGCTTCAAGTTTGAAGATTATGGAACAATATGAGGTGTTTAAAAAGGGTACCAAGTGAACATTTTGTAACGCCCCGCCCTCTCCGAGAAATCAGAGTCTAATTTTTTTTTTAAATAATAATAAAATAACAAAGGCAGAGAGCGAGCGGCGTCACGATACAAGCTAAGTTCGGACTACCCAAGTTCGACCCTTAACTGGCCACACATGTGTACGTGGACTAAACCCACGATAACAAACCACACATGGAACTATACAATGACTTGCGGAATAAAGTAGACTAACTGCGGAAATAACTTGAATAGATAGCAAGTACCAGTCTCAATTAATAATTAACATAAATCAACCATCCATTGTTAATATCCTAAACAAACCATAGCAAGTAACTACATTATTACATGTCCATAATAAAGTATCAAATAACAGCAATTATAAATTCATTCCAGCATTCAAGCATTTATGCATGGCTCCCCTCCATATCATCAACCTTCTCTTTTCCTTTCCTTGTACTTGCATTCCCCTCTGAGGATAGAATTAGGGCAGTTAGATCAACACGTCCAGTAGGTTCCCGATCAAGGCTACCACAAGGTTAGCTTATAAATCATGCATATAACAAATGTCTGATTATCAAAAACATATAAAACCATGCTATGTATGTATGCAAATGTAATGAGCCCCACCCCATCACACATACATATAGCCATCACTTGACGTGTCTCATATCAATCTATTAATTCTCCTGGCGGGACTTTCACCGCCTAAGGAGGCCCCACAGTTGTATCTCGGGCATTCCGACGGAGTGTGGGCTCCGGTGTTTTATAATCATCAAATAATTCTCCTGGCGGGACTTCCACCGCCTAAGGAGGCCCCACAGTTGCATCACGGGCATGCCGACGGAGGGTGGGCTCCAGTTTCCACAATCATCATCCCATGTCTATGCATGAGATGCCAATGTATATATAAAACATGTAAAAAATATCCATCATTCAAAACCAATAAAATAAAACATGAGTCTCATAAAAACCAAGATAAAACTGTGGTCACAAGTAGGTAGGAAACCTACTGAAGATTCACTTCAGTGTTCGATCTTTCTTAATCATCACCCGTTCACGACTCTTACTCCGTATACGCAAGTCTGGATACCCTATTTAAATAGCAGCAAACCAAATATTCATCATGTAATTCCAACTTGGTCAATGTCCCAAAAATGCACTATGTGCATGGCCGAACCTCACCTATTTATCCGTTGGTTTCTCACTCGTTTAATCTTTATTAAACATCAAATTGTACAAAAATACCTTGGTAGGGTTCGGCCATACAGTATGGCCGAACCATACCCCTTTGATTTGGGTCCATACAACCATACCTATGATCATTTCACCTTTGATCATTTCACCCATATTTAACATTATGCCATTGGTTCCAATACTCAATTATATCCCATTTTAACCTTTAAACTACCGATCAATTCCATGGAATGGATCCACACCAAAACCTATTGTCATGGTCCATGATCTTTACATTGAAACCTTTTAATTCAATAAAAGCATTCCACATAAAATAATCCATATGAAGTGGTCCATGGGGTTCGGCCCTATACATGGCCGAACCCAATGGCTCCTTTGGTCCAATAACTTTAACCTAGGTATTTAACTTAGGCTACACCCTTTTTCCAAGGTTATTACATGGTTCAGCCATCCATAGGCTGAGCCAAATCAGTAACCATAAATCCAAGTAAAACCCATACAAACAACCCATAAGGCAGCCATGGGTTTCGGCCATGGGGGTTCACTTGGTTCAATATTCACCATGATTACTCATGGTTTTAACATGCTAATTCAACCATGAATAATACATGGTTCAGCCGTATATTAACCAACCAAAAACAGTAAACATGTATTCCATTAATTTCCATAAGAACACCATAACTTATATGGTTTTTATCTCACACAATCATCAAATACTTTCATGGGGTTCGGCCATCCAAGGTGGCCGAACCCTATGTCCATGTCTTGGTCCTTATGAACATGTTTTATGTCTCATTTAAACATGTAATAATCAGTATAACATTACCGGATTTTACCTGTCAAAACCATCCAAATAAGTCCATCACTTTGCATGGTTTCCACTTTATAAAAACTCAATCCAAATAACCATCACACTTCATGGGATTCAGCCATCCAAGATGGCCGAGCCCAGTGGTCCATTTCATCAATTTACATCCATGGTTTAAACCCATGATACCTTCAGTCCTTCATGTCATTCAAGTCCATGTTTTAAACCTCTTTAAGAGATGCATTTTAAATCCAATAAGAACATACAAAACAGTCCCACAAATTGCATGGTTTTTATGTTTCAAAGACATCAAAACCAACCAATTATTTACATGGGGTTCAGCCCTCCAAGGTGGCCGAACCCAATGATCACTTTTACCATTTTAAAACCTCTATTACTCAAGCTTAAAACCTTGGTGCATCGGCCATAACCATGGCCCAATACATACCCTTTTCTTACAACTTGTTTAAAACCAAAATCCATAAGAATTCTTACCAAATTTCTCAAGCTTCTTTTCTTGCCTTTGCTCTTTACTTCCTATCCTTCTTTGCCTTCCTTCCTTTGCTGGTTTGTGCTTGATCTACTGGTGCAAACACCTCTGATGTTTCAGCCAGGAAAAACGAATTGGAGAGAGGGAGAGAGAGATGGGAAATCTTAGATTTTCAATGTAAAAATTGGCTAACCATGGTGGTCATTCCCTTTAGTACTTCAGCCCCCAAGACCCCTCCATTCCCTCATCAATTCTTGTAAAAAACGATGGGTCTTGGGTGCTATCCCGTGCACCCCTTGGCACCTGCCAATGCAGCCTCCCATCTCCCCAAGCGTCACCTCCCATTTCCCATGTGTTTCATTTAAAATCCATCATGAAAATCACCCCAACAAGTCCCCAATGTGTGGGACTTGTTTTGGTGGTTATGACTGAGCCAACCTACTCATATTCCCTCTGAACTCACTGATTTACTGTCCCATTGATTTCCATTTTGACTCACCCAACTCACATGTCCAACTCACCTCATTAATTGGCAATCATTTAATGCATTTGAGTCAACTCATTCTTAATTCAAATTAAATAAAATCAGTTCCACTTAACCTGATTTAACTCACCATTGAACTCATTTGTGGTCCCACATGGTCGGCTGTGGTCAACAAAGTCAACCCGACCCGTTGGGTCCCCCTTTAGCTCCTTGAGCCGTTTTTGACTCCATGACCCAATTATGGGTATTTTGGTCATTTGTAATTGGTTTTCACATGTGCATCAGGCCTACCCATTTTTACTCCACTTGATTTCCAATCAAATCAGCTTAACCCCATTTAATTTAAGTTCACACAACGATCAAATAATCCATTAAGACCCGTTGGGTCCCATTTGGGCCCTTTGACCCATTTAGCCATTTTTGACCCAATTGATGCACATTACCCATCCAATCAAATTTGACATTTATAATGTGTTCATAGGATCTTAATTTGAGCAATGGGCCCCACCATTTCCTTATTTGACATTGAAAATATTAAATTTTCCAACTCAGGGGTATTTTCATAATTATCCCTTTTTATTGAAAAATTGAGGTGTTACACATTTGGACAAGTCATGGGTCGGCCATTTCATGGCCGAACTATGGGGTACTATGGCTAAGTTAGGACATGGAGGTTTAAATGGGAAAGCCATAGGGTTCGGCCATATGTTTGGCCGAACCCCATGGACCATGACCATGGGCTTTATGAATCCATTTCATGGGGAGAATCGCTGGTTTTTAAGTTAGTGCATGATAAAATTATTTATTGGTAGCAATGACATAAAGGTAATTATTGATGAAATGATCAAAGATGGAATGATCATGGGGTTGGATGTATGGACCCAAACCAATATGGTGTGGTTCGGCCATGTAGTATGGCCGAATCCCACCAAGTAATATTTTGTGGATTGAGGTTGTCAATAAATTATTTGGATGGTGTTAATCCAAATTAAGAGAGACCAAATGGTAAATAGGTGAGGTTCGGCCATGGGGTATGGCCGAACCCCACATAGTGCATTTTTGGGGCTTAGACCAAGTTGGAATTACATAATGAATGTTTGATTTGCTGCTATGTAAATAAGGTATCGAGACTTGCGTGAACGGCGTACGAGTCGTGAACGGGTGACGATTAAGAAAGATCGAACACTGAAGTGAATCTTCAGTAGGTTTCCTACCTACTTGTAACCACAGTTTTATCTTGGTTTTTATGAGACTCATGTTTATTTTATTGGTTTTGAATGATGGATATTATTTATTGTTTCATATATACATTGGCATCTCATGCATGGACATGGGATGATGATTGAGGAAACCGGAGCCCACACTCCGTCGGTATGCCCGTGATGCAATTGTGGGGCCTCCTTAGGCGGTGGAAGTCCCACCAGGAGAATTATTTGATGATTATGAAACACCGGAGCCCACACTCAGTCGAAATGCCCGAGATACAACTGTGGGGCCTCCTTCGGCGGTGAAAGTCCCGCCAGGAGAATTAATAGATTGATATGAGACACGTCAAGTGATGGCTATATGTACGTGTGATGGGGTGGGGCTCATTACATTTGCATACATACATAGCATGGTTTTATATGTTTTTGATAATCAGACATTTGATATCTACATGTTTTATAAGCTAACCATGTGGTAGCCCTGATCGGAAAACCTACTTGGCGCGTTGATCTAACGCCCTAATTCTATCCTTAGAGGAGAATGCAGGAACAAGGAAGGGGAAAGAGAAGGTTGATGACCAGGAGGGGAGCCAAGTGTAAATGCTTGAGTGCTGGATTGGATTTATAATTGTTGTTATTTGAATACATTTTTTTGGATTTGTAATAATGTAGTTATTTGCTATAGTTTGAGAATGCCTTGATGAATCTTAATTTGGTTTAAGTAATCTAAAAAGAATGACTTATACTTGCTATCTAATCAGTTTATTCCGCATGACATTGTTTAGCTCCATGTGTGGTATGTTATCGTGGGTTTAGTCCATGCACACATGGGTGGTCAGTTAAGGGTCGGACTTAGGTAGCCGGACTTAGCTCGCGTCGTGACGTCGCCCACTCTCTTCCAATGTTATTCTATCGTTATTTTAAAAAAAAATAGACTCTGATTTCTCGGAGAGGGCGGGGCGTTACAGAAAATCCGGGATGCTACAATATTACCCTCTTTTGAAAATTTCGTCCCAAAAATCTAGCGAAGTAGGGTTTCAAACAACTCATACAAAAAGCTTATGATGAGCTGCTCTCATTTCTGATTCAAGTTCCCAGGTGGCTTCCTTATTACCATGTCGATCCCATACCACCTTGACGAACTGAATGGCTCGGTTCCGTAGCACCCTCTGTTCTTTCCCGATCACTCTGACCGGTCTTTCAACATAAGTCACGTCACTTTACACATCAACATCTTGCACATTCAGCACATGCGAAGGATCAGGATTGTATTTCCTCAACATAGACACATGGAATACATCGTGCAAAGATGACAATTGTGGAGGAAGTGTCAATTGATAAGCCACCTCCCCCACCCTCTTCTAGATTGGAAACGGCCCCACAAATCTAGGCGACAGTTTCCCTTTCTTCCCAAATCGCATGGGTCCCTTTCGTGGTGAGACTTTCAAGAACACTAAGTCTCCCACTTCAAACTCCAGGAACCTCCTTCTCTTGTCAACGTAGTTGTTCTGACGACTCTGTGCAGTAAGTAGATGATGTCGTATCAACTTAATCTGTTTTGTGGTCTCTGCAACTAGCTCGGGTCTAATAAGTGCAGGTTCACTGGCCTCTGTCCAGTACACTGTTGATCTACATGATCTACCATACAACGCCTCGAATGGAGCCATCTGGAGGCTTGTCTGGTGTAACGCCCCGCCCTCTCCGAGAAATCAGAGTCCAATTTTTTTAAAAAAATTAATAATAAAACAACAACGGCAGAGAGCGGGCGGCGTCACGACACGAGCTAAGTCCGGACTATCCAAAGTCCGACCGTTAACTGGCCACCCATGTGTACATGGACTAAACCAGGATAGATAATACACACATGGAACTAAACAATGACTTGCAGAATAAACTAGACTAACTGTGGAATTAGGTTGAATAGATAGCAAGTACCAGTCTCAATTAGTAAATAAACATAAACCAACCATCCATCGTTAATATCCTAAACAAACCATAGCAAGTAACTACATTATTACATGTCCATAATAAAGTATCAAATAACAGCAATTATAAATTCATTCCAGCATTCAAGCATTTACGCTTGGCTCCCCTCCTTATCATCAACCTTCTCTTTCCCTTTCCTTGTACCTGCATTCTCCTCTGAAGATAGAAGTAGGTGTTAGATCAACGCGCCCAATAGGTGTAACGCCCGCCCCATTTTCACCGAAATCAGAGTCTAAATTTATTTATTTTTGAATTAAGAGGTGACAACGGCGCGGACGTCACGACGCGAGTTAAGTCTGAGCTTCTCAAGCCCGGCCCTTAACTGGCCAACCCCACGCGTGCGCGGAACGAAGTCCACGATTACAGTTCACGCATAGGAAGTAAGCTCGCAGAATGTAACCACATGCGGAACATTATAATAGATACTATCCTACCGGTTTTAGATAGAAGGGAAGATACATCATTAAATTACTAACATACCCCAATGTTCATAATTATGTCTCAAAATGATACCGTATAGAATATAATCCAGACCATAGTAAGAAATCGAAAATATTACATGTAAGCCAGCTAAGCTACTTAAATTACAACTTTTCCCAAAATAAAACTTTGATAAACAAGTAGCCGCTATCCCAAGCTCCTAAGCTTGACTCCCGTCTCATCCACTGTTTCCTCCGTCTCCTGTGTCACCAGCTAGGGTGGAAGTAGGGCGTTAGTCAACGCGCCCAGTAGGACTTCGAGTAGGGCTAGCACATGGATTAGTGATAACAAGCATATTGATAGCAATATAATAAAACATATAATGAATGCCATGCAATGGGTGCTTATGCCATGTGTCCCACCCATCATCCATATCATCATAAAAATGTCATATCCCCCTTGACGGCAAAACCTCGTCAAGGTGTCCCCATGTTTGCTTCTCGGTCGCCCCGACGGAGCATGGACTCCGGTGATACCATATCAACTATCCCCATGTCTGTTCTCGGTCGCCCCAACGGAGCATGGACTCCGGTTATAGCATAGCAAGCTATCCCCATGTCTGTTCTCGGTTGCCCTGACGGAGCATGGACTCCGGTTCCTTTATTTTTCCGCCCATGCCATGCATGAGATGTAAGTGCATTATGCTAGGTAATATATATGTATAATTCATATCCATAATATAGGATAGGAATATAATTCATATTCATAATATAAGATCCATAGGATAGGAATATAATCCATAGTATTTAAAATACCATCCATAGCATTAAAACATTATCCACAAAAGAAACCATATAATTACCGAAATGAAATACGGAAACCATCATATACATATAATCCACGGCTTACAAATAGGTAGGAATCCTACCTAATACCGATAACGTCCCTTTCCATTTTCATCTGATAATTCTGGTCGCCGATCGCGTACCGTTTGTGATGTCTCGATACCTTATTATACATTTCCCAAGTTAGTCTATATCTTATTCATGATTAAGTCTCTAACTGATCATAAACCTAGGTTCATTAATGCTCTTTAACCATGTTACAAGATTATCATAATTCAGCCCTTATCTCAGCCTCTTTTTCCATTGATTAAAACACATACATAATTCGATCCATAACTGACCCATACACTTAGGTCCATTAATGACTTACCAATCATGTCGTAGGATCATTAAAATCAGTCCCTTTAATTAAACCTAACCACCATTTATCCTACCGGATTAACAGCGACCTCTAAAAATACTCAAAAATTGTACACTTCAATTCAGTCGACTGAATTTTGAGTTCAGTCGACTGAATATCTGATTTTGAATCAGATCAGTCTATTTGTCTTGCCAGTTCAGTTTCAGTCGACTGAAATACACATTCAGTCGGCTGAAACATGGTTTGTACCCTTTTCAGTCGACTGAATCACAGATTCAGTCGGCTGACTTTGTATCAGATTATCTGTTTGTTCTGCCAGTTTATTTTCAGTCGACTGAATCATAGATTCAGTCGGCTGAACTGCCAATCATCCATTTACGTATTCATTAAGCATTCCTTCAGTTGGCTGAATCATACATTTAGTCGAATAAAGCTTCCAGAACCCTTTTCTTATCCGAGATGTTTGTGTTCAGTCGACTGAATCACGGATTCAGCCGGCTGAAACTCCCAGAAACTCTTTCTATTATCAGCCACCACAATTTCGACTGAAACCCTTATTCATTCTGCTGAAACTCCTAGAAACTCGTTTCTGATTCGTCCATTATCAGTTCAGTCGACTGAATCAAAGATTCAGCCGACTAACTGTTTTGTCAGTCTTCTCCATTGCATATTTTGTACCCCCTTCCTTCGTGATTTCCTTAAAAATATTCCATTCTTAAATCATTAAAACTTAATATCTTGTTTAGAGATACTTACAATCCGTGGCTCTCCCGGTTGTCTCTTTCTCCTCTTGTTCCTTAACCTTTCTCCTTGATACTCTGCCAATGGTGAGCTTGATCAAGATAAGATCACTAAGGTTTGGTTCGGCCCAAGTGTAGCATGTTTGAGAGGGAAAAAGGAGGAGAGAATGGAACAATATCTCAAGTCTTGGGTCTTAGGAGTATGGTCGGCCAAGCTTGGGTTCTCTTCTTCCCTTCTAAGTCTCTTTCTCTTCTTTTCTCTTTGGTGTTTTCTTTGGAATAGAAGGGAGGACGGTTTTGGAAGAGATGGAGAGATGGAGAGAGTGTGATGATTGGTTTTGACTCCATCTACCAACTAAGCATGGAGGGAGGTATGGCCTTGCATGCCCCCAATTTTAGGGCCATTGTCCCCTTTAGTGGAGGTGGTTGGAATGGGTTTGAACCACCACCCATTCTAACGAGTTTGGTGAGTCAAGTAAGATGGAAACCTCTTGACTCATCCCACTTCCTTTGTGACTCACTCCCTTCTTAACTCACTTAATTATTTTAATTTTATTACTCAACTTAGCCCCCTTCAATTCCTTCATGAATCCACCCATGGTTGACCAAGTCAACCATGGTGGCCGGCCCACCAATTCCTTAGTCAACTGCCACCTCACTTGATGAGGTGGAGGTGGGTCCCACTTGGTTATGTTAGCTTAATCATCTCATCATTAACTTAGGGGGGTTTAATTCCAATCAATTGAGTTACCATTGGGCCCATGGCCCAATTAAATTATTTTCTACCATTTACCTTAGAGTTTTGAGTTAATTTCGATCCATTGGGTCCCACATGGTTATCGGGCCCACTTGACCATTATTGACCCTTTAGATAGGTCCCATCCAATCCATGGTCCATTGGGTCCTTCTTGGGCCTTTGTCCCAAAATTTGATCCATTTGGCATTCCATCACATCAAAATTCAAATTAAAGTAAATAAATGCCAAATATATATTGATTTAAAATTCGGGCTATTACAGTAGGTTCCCGATCAGGGTTACCACATGGTTAGCTTGTAAAACATGCATATATCAAATATATGATTATCAAAAACAGGTAAATCAATGCTATGAAATATGCACATGTAATGAGTCCCTCCCAACATGCATATACATAGCCATCACTTGACGTGACTCGCATCGTCAAGGTAAATCACAATAACATTTCTCCTAGCGGGACCTGCATCGCCTAAGGAGACCAATGTATATCTCATCATCATAACATTTCTCCTGGCGGGACCTGCATCGCCTAAGGAGACAAATGTCTTATCATCATCATAATTCTACTCCTGGCGGGACCTGCATCGCCTAAGGAGGTTTCACAGTTACATCACAGCATATCACCGGAGAGTGGGCTCCGGGTTCCACAATCATCATCCCATGCTTTGCATGAGATATCAATGCATTGTATGTCATTTGTAAACACATAATTTATCATTCGAAATCACATTTTAAACATAAATCATTTATAACATATCTCATAAAAACGTAATAAAACCAAGTCATAGTTGTGGTTACAAGTAGGTAGGAAACCTACTGAAGATTAGCTTCGGTGTTTGTTCTTTTTCACTGGATTACGACTTGCACGCCGCTAAAGATATCTGTCACCTTAATCACATAAACTACGAATCAATTTCAAACTCAAGCATTTATCTTTGATGGGGTTCGGCCATACCACATGGCCGAACCTCATTATCTAAATTTGGTCCTTAATTCATCTCTTGGTCACTAACCTTAGTCACCAAACTGCCATCGGTTCCAATACTCAATTATATCACATTTTAACCGTTAAAATTATCGATCAATTCCATGAAACGGATCTACACAAAACCCATAGTTATGGTCCATGGGGTTCGGCCCTACACATGGCCGAACCTATGGTTCACTTGGTTCAATATTCACCATGATTACTCATGGTTTTAACATGCTAATTCAACCATGAATAATACATGGTTCAGCCGTATATTAAACAACCAAAAACAGTAAACATGTATTCCATTAATTTCCATAGGAACACCATAACTTTATATGGTTTTTATCTCACAAAATCATCAAATGCTTTCATGGGGTTCGGCCATCCAAGGTGGCCGAACCCTATGTCCATGTCTTGGTCCTTATGAACATGTTTTAGGTCTCATTTAAACATGTAATAATCAGTATAATGTTACCAAGTTTTTACCTCTCAAAACCCTCCAAATCAGTCCATCACTTTGCATGGTTTTCACTTTGTAACAAATCAATCCAAATGACCATAACACTTCATGGGGTTCGGCCATCCAAGATGGCCGAGCCCAATGGTCCATTTCATCAATTTATATCCATGGTTTAGACCCATGATACCTTCAGTCCTTCATGACATTCAAATCCATGTTTTAAACCTCTTTAAAACATGCATTTTAAGTCCTAAAGAAAACATCTAAAACAGTCCACAAATTGCATGGTTTCTATGTTTCCAAGACATCAAAACCAAACAATTATTTCCATGGGGTTCGGCCAGTCCAAAGTGGCCGAACTCCATGTTCTAATTTTTCCATCCTTTAGACCTTATCAACACACTTTACATCCTTACTTAATTCGGCCACAAATGACCCAATTAACATGTGTAAAAATCAGCATGGCTTGACATGGTTTTTGACCTTTAAGAACATCAAACAAATCCACACTTTTTCATGGGGTTCGGCCAACCAAGATGGCCGAACCCAATGACATACTTTTCATCCTTTTAAGCCATCTAATCCAAGGCTAAATTCCCTGATGTAATCGTTCAATCCATAGCCCAACATATGACACTCAAAACCATGATTTTAGAACTTTTCAAAACATGTAAATAATCTAGCTTAGTATCAAAAACAGTCCATGGTTTTGTCCTACAAAAACCATCCAATTTAACCCATTCTTTTCATGGGGTTTGGCCATCCCCAATGGCTGAACCTAATGATCAAATTTCCATCTTATTTATGAACTTCCATCTAAGGTCTAATCCTTGATGCATTCAGCCAAATGATAGCCCAAATCGTACCCTTTTCTTACAACTTATTTAACTTGAACACTTAAGAAAATCTTACCAATTTCCTTTGCTCCTTCCCTCTTGCTTCCTTTCTTTCCTTCTTCCTTAATCCCTTGCCGAAATGGTGCTTGATCTTATGTGAAACACAGCAACTGGTTCGGCCAAGAGATGGTGTTCTTGAGAGGGGAAGTGTAACGCCCCGCCCTCTTCGAGAATTTCAGAGTCTAATTTTTTTTTTTTTTTTAAATAATGATCGGAAGAGAGCGGGCGGCGTCACTGATGCGAGTTAAGTTCAGACTACCCAAGTCTGAACCTTAACTGGCCACCCATGTGTACATGGAATAGACCATGATAGTGAATCACACATGGAACTAACATCAACATGCGGAATAATCTAGATAATTGCGGAATAGAAAGACGAGATAGCAAGTAACAGTCTTAAATATTAAATAACATAGATCAACCATCCATAGGTTATTATCCTAATCAAACCATAGCAAATAACGAATTATTACATGTCCAACAATAGTATTCAAATGACAGTAATATAACGTAATCCAAATCCATCATTAAAGCACTTAGGTTCAGCTCCCCTCTCGGTCAATGACCTTTCCTTTCCCCTTGCTTGTACCTGTAATCTCCTCTGAGGATAGAATTAGGGCGTTAGATCAACGCGCCCAGTAGGTTCCCGAATCAGGGCTACCACATGTTAGCATATAAAACATGCATATACATATCATAATACATGATCATCAAAACAGGTAAAACAATGCTATGAAATATGCACATGCAATGAGCATCCCCCATCATGTACTTTCATAGCCATCACTTGACGTGCCTTGCACCGACAAGGTAAATTACAACACACCTTCATCTCTTCTATAAGTGATGTACATGTAATGAGCAGCCCCCATCATGTACCATCGTAGCCATCACTTGACGTGCCTTGCACCGGCAAGGTAAATTACAACAACATTCACCTCTTCTATACAATATGTACATGCAATGAGCAACCCCCATCATGTACAATCGTAGCCATCACTGTAGAACTTCATTCATTATCCCATGACTATGCATGAGATGCCAATGCTTGTATGCCATTTGTTAATGCATAATATATCATTTGAAACACATATATTAAAACAAGAGTATCATAAGAAAAACTGGGTAAAACCGTGGTTACAAGTAGGTAGGAAACCTACTTAAGAATCACTTCAGCGTTCGTTCTTTCTTAGGCTTTAACCGGTCACGACTCGTTCGTCGTTCAACTTTCGGTACCTTATTATGCAACAATAAGTAAATCATAATCTTATTTAGATGTCCATTCACATATGAGACCTAAAACATCTTATAAGTACTTTTGATCAATCTCTTCATTTGGCTTGTATTCACAGATTTGCCATTGCCACCAATACCTTGATTAAATTCTACAACCTTAACCGTAACCTTAACATGGTTCAGTCATGTTTTGGACGACCAAAACAGCAAACATGATTCCATTTTTAATCACACATACATCCATAAAATGGCCCATGAAAACAGTCCATGGGGTTCGACCATACTCATGGCCGAACCCTTATGGTTCTTTGCTCAATGATGTCCTTTGTTTAAATACTAATTGGCTCTACCCCTTAGCCATATTAAGCCCATGATTTAGCCATCCCATGGCCAACCCAAAATCAGTAACCTTATTACATAAAGACCTCCCAAAAACAGTCCACAAAGGTCTATGGTTTCCATGTTTTCCAACATGAAAACCAACCCTCTTTTACATGGGGTTCGGCCCTCCATGTTGGCCGAACCCAATGGTCATTCTTACTCTATTTAAACCTCCAATAATCATGTATAAACAATATATTAACATCAGGTTTTAACTTTAAAAGAAAGCATCCAAAACAGTCCATAAAAAGTCTATGGTTTACATGTTTTTCCAACATGAAACCAACATTCTTTTAAATGGGGTTCGGCCCTCCATGGTGGCCAAACCCAATGGCTATGTTTACTGTTTTTAAACCTCAGATAAACATGTATAAACAGTATATTAACATCAGGTTTTAACTTTAAAAGAAAGCATCCAAAAACCAACATCATATCATGGGATTCGGCCATCCAAGATGGCCAATCCCCATGGTCCATCTTTTCCAATTTTAATCTACTGATTTAGACTACATAACTTCAGCCTTTTTTTTTTGATATCCAAACCCATGTTTTAACTCTCTTTAAACATGCATTTTAAATCTATTACAACCATCTAACATCAGTCCTAACTTATATGGTTTTAACTTCTAAAAAATATCAAAAACAACCATTTGTTTCCATGGGGTGCGGCCATGCTAAGTGGCCGAACCCAATGGTCCATTTCCATCTTTTAATCCACTGATTTTAGACCATATAAATTTCAGTCCCTATGTCATTCAGATCCATGGTTTTTTAACCATTCTAAAACATTTATTTAAATCTTAATTCAAAACCCAAAACAATCCACAAAATCCATGGTTTTCATGTTTCAAAACATGAAACCAAGCCATCTCTTTACATGGGGTTCGGCCCTTCATGGTGGCCGAACCCAATGGTTATTTTTACCATTTTAAATCCTCCACTAATCAAGGTTAAAACCTTGGTGTATTCGGCCATAACCATGGCCAATACACACCACATTTGCTCCATGTTATTATACCAAAATAACAAATAAATACTTACCAAACTTCCAATCTTTCTCTTTGCCTTTGGTCCTTGGTTTCTCCCTTTTATTTCTTCCTTTCTTTTGCTGTTTTGTGCTTGATCTACTGGTGCAAACACCTCTACTATTCCAGTTAGGAAAAACGAATTTGAGAGAGGGAGAGAGAGAGAGAGAGATGGAAATTCTTGGATTTCCAATGTGAAAAATGGCCAACCTTGTGTGCTTATTGTTTTTGTAGTTCAGCCCCCAAAACTCCTCCACTCCCTCATAACTTCTTGCACAAACCAATGGGTATTGGGTGCCATCCAAGGCACCCCTTGGCAGCTACCTATGCAGCCATTCAAATCCCCAAGCATCTCATCACAATCCCATGTATTCCCATTTAATACATCATGGAAATCACCCCAAACAAGTCCCCAACGTGTGGGACTTGTTTGGGTGGTTAAAGCTGGGCCAACCTCTTCAAATTCCCATTAGACTCAATGATTTACAGTCCATTGAATTTCCATTTTGACTCACCCAACTCAAGGTATTTTTATTCCAACCCAACTCATCACATTTAATGCATTTCATTTAATGCACATGAGTTAACTCACCTTTTTATTTAATTCCAACTCACCTCAGTCCCACTCAACTGATTTGACTCGTGTTTGAGCTCCCTTGAGGGTTCACACGGTCAACAATAGTCAACTCGACCCGTTGGGTCCACTTTTAGCTCCTTGACCCGTTTTTGTCTCCATGACCCAATTATGGTATTTTGGTCATTTGTAAATGGTTTTCACATATGGATCAAGCCTACCCATTTCTTCTCCACTTGATTTCCAATCAAATAGGCTTAACCCCATTTAATTTAAGTTTACAGAACGGTCAAATCATCCATTTTGACCCGATGGGTCCCATTTGGGCCTTTTGACCCATTTAATAATTTTTGACCCAATCGATGTAAATTACCCAACCAATCAAACTTATCATTCATAATGTGCTCATATGATTTTATTTTGAGCAATGGGCCTCACTATTTCCTTACTCAACATCACAAAATAATTAATTTAACAACTCAGGGGCATTTTGGTAATTTTCCACTTCATTGAGAAATTGGGGTGTTACAGGAAGAGGGATGAATTTCTAAGCTTTTCTTTAAGGTAAATTCGGCCAAATGGTGGTTGTTTATCCTTTTGTTAAATCAGCCAAGCCTCCCTCTTTAATCCTCATTAATCCTTGGCAAAAACGATGGGGTATTGGGTGCCATCCAAGACACCCCTTCACCCAAACGTTGCATCCTTTCATGTTTAACACATGCATCTCATGAGATGCATGATGCCGCCCAACCTTGGTGTCCCTTGGCTTTGCCAAGGCACCTCTTCATTCCAACGGCTAGGATTGGTTTGATTAAGAGTTGTGTGAGATTAGAACTCCTTTCCACTTCCTCTTGACTCACTTGACTCATGATCTTTTTATTCCAACTCAACACATTTAATGCACCATATTTGAGTCAACTCTATTCTTAATTAAAACTTACTCCAAATCAGTCCAACTCAAGCTGAACTGACTCACACTTGAGTTCATCTGAGAGCCCACACGGTCATCCGTGGTCAACTTCGTCAACCCGACCCATTGGGTCCCCAATCAGCCCCTTGACCTGTTTTGACAACATGACCCATTAATGGGCTGATTTTGCCTTTTTTAATTAGTTTTCACTTGTGCATCAAGCCTACCCATTTTTGCTCCACTTGATTTCCAATCAATTTAGCTTATCCCCATTAAATTTGGGCTCACCCAATGGTCTAATCATCCATTATGACCCATTGGCTCCAATTGGGCCCTTTGACCCATTTGGCCATTTTCGACCCAATTGATATAGATTACCCATCCAATCAAACTTGACATTTATAATGTGCTCATATGATCTTTCCTTATTTGACATCACAAAATAATTAATTTAACAAACCAGGGGCATTTTCGTAATTATCCACTTCGTTGAGAAATTGGGTGTTACAATATAACCCTCTTTTTAAAATTTTCGTCCCGAAAATCGAGCGAAGTAAGGTTCTCAAAGTAAATTACATAAATAATTCGGCGTGAGCAGTTCTCATCTCCGATTCAAGTTCCCATGTGGCTTCTTCAACACCATGTCGGTCCCATACCACTTTTACGTACTGAATCGGCTCTGTTTCGCAACACCCTTTGTTCGGTCTCCACTATCCTGACTAGCTTCTCAACGTACGTCACGTCGCTTTGCACTTCAATATCTTGAACATTCAATACATGAGATGGATCGGGATTATACTTTCTCAGCATCGACACGTGAAACACATCGTGTAGAGCTGCAAATTGTGATGGAAGTGCTATCTGGTAAGCCACATCCCCCACTCTTCTCATGATGGGAAATGGTCCCACAAACCTTGGTGACAATTTTCCTTTCTTCCCAAATCTCATATGTCCTTTCTGTGGCGAGACCTTTAAGAATACCAAGTCTCCCACTTCCAATTCCAGAAACCGTCTTCTTTTGTCAGCATAGCTCTTCTGCCGACTCTGTGCAGTCATTAAGTGTTGACGTATCAACTTAATTTGTGTTGTAGTCTCTGCGACTAGTTCCGGTCCAATCAATGTAGGCTCACCAGCCTCTGTCCAGTACACTAGTGATCTATAAGGCCTACCATATAAGGCCTCGTATGGAGCCATCTGAAGGCTTGCCTGATAGCTGTTGTTATACGAGAACTCCACCAATGGCAAGTGGTCCTCCCATCCACCCTTGAAATCTAACATGCATGCTCTCAGCATGTCTTCCAAGGTTTGTATCGTCCTTTATGACTGTCCATCAGTCTGTGGACGGAAAGCGGTATTAGTCAGTAAATCTGTCCCCATAGCTGACTGCATACTTTGCCACACTCTGCCGGTAAACCGGCCGTCTCTGTCAGATACTATAGATCGGAGGATGCCATGTAGCCGAATAATTTCTTTAATATACCGCCGACCCAACGTCTCAGATGAATCTGTCATCTTAATAGGTATGAAATGTGCAGACTTGGTCAGTCGATCTACCACGACCCATATGGCATCATTGCCCTTTGAAGATCTCGGCAATCCCGTCACAAAGTCCATAGAAATGTGCTCCCATTTCCATTCTGGCACTGCTAAGGGTTTGAGTAACCCTGGTGGCTTTTGGTGTTCAGTCTTAACTTGTTGACAAGTTAGACAATGTGCCACGAATTCAGCCACATCCCTTTTTAGTCCATGCCACCAATAATGCCTCTTTAGATCATGGTACATTTTGGTGCTGCCCGGATGAATAGAGAGTTTGGACTGATGTGCCTCAATCAGTAGCTCTTTCTTGCATCTCTTTGGCACATATGTTCTTCCCCGGAATAAAAGACCCTGTCCTGGTCGTAATTCCCATTCCAGTACAACGGTGCCAGTAGACATCTTGGCCCATATGTCCTCCACTTCTGGATCTGCTCTTTGTTCTTGTTCAATGTTGGTGACCATGTTAGATTGTATGACCAGATTGTATATGGTCCCACGGTTGTTGTAATAGAGTTTAAATTCTCGGATGGTATTTAACATCTCCCATTCCGATCTGATCAAACATGCCACGGATGCATGTGATATACGGCTGAGGGCATCCGCTACCTTGTTTGCCTTGCCTGGATGATATCTAAGCGCAAACTCATAATCCGCCAGATACTCCATCCATCTTCGCTGCCTGAGGTTGAGCTCTTTCTGATCAAATAAATATTTTAAACTCTTATGATCAGAAAATACCTCAAATTTTTCGCCGTAGAGGTAGTGTCTCCAACTCTTGAGGGCGAAAACCACTGCAGCTAATTCCAAATCATGTGTGGGATAAAGACGTTCATGTATTTTTAACTGCCTTGAACCATACGCCACCACACAATTACTCTGACTGAGTGTACAACCCAGTCCCTCTCCCGAGGCATCGCAATATACCTCGTAACACTTACCACTTACCGGCAAAACTAAAATAGGGGCAGTGGTAAGTCTTGTCTTCAGCTCTTCAAACCTTTGATTACACAGATCTGTCCACTCGTACTTGACTCCTTTCTGTGTGAGTCGAGTCAATGGAGATGTTATTTTTGCAAAATCCATGATAAATCTCTATAATAACCAGCCAATCCAAAGAAGCTACGGATTTCAGTTACATTCTTGGGCGTTTTCCAATCTTTCACTGCTGCCACCTTAGCCGGATCCACGGCTATACCTCCCTCAGATATAACATGTCCTAAGAAATTTACTTGAGGTAGCCAGAACTCACACTTACTGGCTTTGGGAAACAGCTTAGTCTGCCTCAAAGTATTCAAAACTATCCGTAAGTGCTCTGCATGTTCTTCCTGACTCTTGGAATATATCAGAATATCGTCAATGAATACGATTACAAACTGGTCCAGATACGGACGGAAGATTCTGTTCATTAAATCCATGAACACCGCCGGCGCATTTGTGAGTCCAAATGGCATGACTACAAACTCGTATAGTCCATACCGTGTCCGGAAGGCTGTCTTCTCTATATCTTCCTCCCTAACCCGTATTTGATGATAACCAGACATCAAATCAATCTTGAAAAATCGCTAGAACCCTTCAATTGATCGAATAAATCATCGATCATGGGTAGAAGGTACTTGTTCTGGACTGTTAACTGATTCAACTTCCGATAATCCACACACATCCAAAGTGAGCCGCCCTTCTTCTTTACAAATAATACTGGAGCTCCCCATGACGATGTGTTGTGTCGGATGCATCCCAGCCTAAGCAGTTCATCAATCTGCTTCTTTAGCTCCGACATCTCTGCTGGTGCCATCCGATAGTGTGGTAGAGATATTGGTGAAGTACCAAGATATAACTTGATCTCGAAGTTGATCTCCCTCATATGCGGTAAACCCGGGAGTTCTTTTGGAAACGCATCTGCAAATTCTTTTACTATTGCAGGAAGTTCAGTAATTGGAGCTTTATTAATGGTGATATTATTCAGTACTATGTGGTTCAACCCTTCCTGCAATCCACTTTGTTTGTCTGCACGAACCACATATTGCTTCCCTTCAGGTGACATAAATGTCACTCTTCAACGATAACAGTCAATGTTGGCCTGGAACTTAGCCAACCAATCCATGCCGAATATTATATCATACTCAGACATGTCAAGCACCAGATAATTGAACTCAAATCTGAGTCCAGCTAGTTCAGTGTTAACTGCCGTGCATATAGGTCCCAACACCGAGTCTTCGACAGGGGACACAATTGTAAGTGTTGTGGCTAATCTTTGAACTAATGTACCGGTAGCAGTAATAAATGATGCAGCTATGAAGGAGTGTGATGCTCCAGAATCAAATAGTGCATATGCATAAGAACTACTCACTACCGCCATACCTTGTATCACCGCATGATCCTCTTCTTCTGGAGAAGTTAGAGTACATAATCGTCCAGCTCCAGCAGGGTTGGGTGCCCATCTCGCCCGATTATATGTCCTGCTTCCTCTGGAGTTAGCCGGTCTGACTGGTGGACGAGACGATCCTCTAGAGTAGGAAAGCCTGTTGAGTTTGGGACAATCCCTCCAGAGATGACCCGGTTGATCACAGTGATAGTAGGTGCTCACTCCTCTAGAAGCTTGAGTGACTGCTACAGATTGGGAGGGCTGATTGGGATGAAAGCCCCCAGTAGATCCAACAGACGGCGAGGGTCTGATGAAGTTCGATCTGAACTTCTTATTGGGTTGATAAGCACCCCTCCCACTCGGTGCTCGATGGTTATCAACTCGTGCAACCTCCACCAATTCTTGTTCCACAATGGTAGCTTTGCTGACCACTTCCGCCAGCGTGGCTGCTTTGAACACGATTACCCTGGCCCTAATGTTTGGCTGTAACCCACATTCGAACTTGCGAGCCCGCCGATGTTCCGTGTCCACAATATAAAATGCATAAATTAACAGGCTGAGAAATTCTTGGGGATACTCAGCAACCGTCATCGAACCTTGCACTAATGACAAGAATGCTTGAATCTGACGTTCCTTTTCTTCTTCTGGGAAATAGTGATCTAAGAACGTCGCTGAGAATTTCTCCCAGGTCATAGCAATCCTTTCCCCTTCTGGCACGAGTGCCTGCTGTTTCTCCACTATTTCCCACCATTTAGCAGCGTCATCTATCAGCTGTGACATGGCCAATAGGATTCTGTGAGCATGACTCTTGATATTCAAAAGAGTCAATGTGTGAGAGATCTTCTTCAACCAGTTCTCAGCTCCGATAGGCCCTTCTCTCCCCTTGAAGTAAGGTGGGCACTGTTGTTGGAAGTCTCTGACCATGTTCCGGTCATTAGTCTCACTCGTGCTTCCTCCTCTATTCATATGTTGTTGGAGGACAGAAGTAACTACAGCTTGCACCAAGCTGTGTAGTTCATGCGGCACATGAGGTATAGTCACGTTACTGTTGTTGTTTTCTTCTTCCTCCCGTTGATATGAAGGGTCACTATCGTCCTCTTCTCGCCGAGAATGATGCGACTCTTCCACATTGCGTGATCTTTCATGCACTGATCTCTCCTCATCATGAACCGACTGTTCCCTATCATGTACCGATTGCACCTTCTTATGTACAATCCTCTCACGTTGAGGTATCACTTTCCCTTGCGGCGTAATTATTAACACTTCCTCCTTCTTTTTACCGTCTTTTCGCGTCCTTCTCTTTGATGCCCCTTCGCCTACTCCAATTTGTAATACTTTTTCTTTTCCCTTTTGATTCTTTACGATCTTTTTCTGTGGCGCCATTTCTTCCTATTCATGGAAACATCATAGACTTAGTTTCCATCACAACATACATTAATTGCCATAAATCCTCATTAAAATCATAAAATCGCATACTTTATATAAATTCATAATTCATCTTTGTACAGAGGTGGGTAGGGTTAAACAAAACCCTATATAAAAAAAATGCACCCTTACAATATAACCCTCTTTTTTTAATGTCCCTTCATACTACTTCCTAGCCTAGTCCTCCGTAGAAGATCCTGCATCATCCGTGAACCTAAAGAGGTTATCAGGACATGTCATCGCCGTGTGCCCCAACACTTCACACGTTGTGCAGGGTATTAGCCCAGGTCCTCCATTATAAGGACAATAGTCCTAGCCTCTCCGTGCCCATGCAGTCCACAGAACGAGCAGACAATGCCTAGCAGGTGAGGATAATACATACAGTTGTGCCCGTCTTAGTTGCACAACTCACACGTATCGTAGGGATCTATCTCCCCAAGCGATTCCAATATTATAGGAACATCTGCCAGAGGATCCTCCAGAAAAGGTACTAGATCCTCTTCTTCTTCCTCAGGAGGTCCCATTATCCAAGGAATATCATCCATCAAATCCTCCGAAAAAGGTGTTAAGTCCACATCATCTTCCTCGGGAGGTTCCATTATCCCAAGAATGTCATCCACCAAATCCTCTGGAAAAGGTGCTAAGTCCATATCATCTTCCTCAGGAGGTCCCTCCTGAAGATCCGCGTTGACTTCCATGCTGGTATTGTTCGAAGCCGACACCAAATCTACTGGACAGCTAGGTGTCCCTTTATCCCATAACTCTGTATATTCCTCGTTGCTTGACATATCTGTGCCACAACATTTAAAACATATAAATCAACAACAACCGTTCCAATAAAGAACCAGTCTTGATTTTTCGGGATTTTTCATGCATAATCTCATGTGCTTTGTTTGGGAAGATTGCCAAATCATCACTCTTTGTGTTCTTTTGTTTCTGGGGAAATCTCTAAATTCCTGCTGTTTGTTTCTCAGTGTGGGGATTGTAATGACCTGGAATTTGTGAATCAGTATATCTGTGGTCATTATTTATTTTAATGATGGAAATTGAGAATTTTAGTGGAATAAATGTTAAGTGAATCAAAATTTGGGCAAAGGCCCAAGTATGGTCCAATGGACCATGGGTTGGATGAAATTCATTTAATTGGTCAATAATGGTTGATGTAATGGCCCGGAAGTTGTAAAGTAATATATATGTGTTATTATTTATTCTTTTATGGTGGAAATTGGAAATTGGATGGAATAGATAGTAAATGGATCAAAATGTGGACAAAGGCCCAACTAGGGCCCAATGGGTTATGTATTGGATTTAATTTATCTTAATGGTCAATGATGGTCAAATTGGGCCAAGGATAGACAAATTGGGCCCAATACCCATTTGGGACTTAATGGGTCAAAATAATGCAAACTCTAAGGTAAATGGATAGGAGAGAACTTAATTGGGCCATGGGCCCAATGGTGATCCAATAAGGGAAGTGGGTTGAATTGATTTTTAATCACCTAAGTTAGTATTAATTAGGCCTAAGTGACATGGCCAATTGGGACCCACCTCCACCTCATCAAATGAGGTGGCATGTGGACCAATGATTGGTGGGGCCGGCCACCATGGTTGACTTGGTCAACCATGGGTGGAATAATGGGAATTAGGTTAAATAAAAATGAATTAACCTAAGTTAATTATCAAATTAATTAAATACTTAAATTAATAAGTTGGTGGCTACATGGGGTTAGATTGGTCAAATGGAGACCAAGCTACCCCACCTCAAAATGTTAAAAACGTTGGGCTTGGGTGGTGGTTTGGATAACCACCACCATAAAGCAAATAAAATATCTTAAGGTTGGTGGGATCATTAAATTAAAGTGAAAAATGGAGATAAGTCTTATTGGTTATCTCATTCTCATCTTTTCTTCACAAACTCCATCCCTCCCATTCTCCATTGCCGTCCCATGCTCTAAGGAAGGAGAGGAAGAGAGTTAAGGAGAATAGAAGAGAAGGAGAGAAGAAAGAAGTGGAAATTTGAGGGAAATCACTCTAAGGTTAGGGTTTAACATCTCTCCTCTCATGATTTTTCTCTCTCTCTCTCTCACACAAACCCTACTATGGCTGATTCTAGGGTTGGGTATTGCCACCATTAATCAAGAGTCTTGACCTATCAAAGATCAAGAGGAAGGAGAGAGGAGGCTAAGGAGACCGACGGGAGCGGCGGAAATCGGAGGAGACGTCGGATAGTGAGTATTTCTTAAATAAAAGAATTTTGGATTTTAGGGTTTAAGAAATGGAAATTATTTTTGTGAAATTAATGGTGGATAGGTGATTTTATACTATGGAATTTAGATGCATTAAATGGAAGGGTGGAAGATGGAGAAAACCCCAAATGGGTGAATTAGGGTTAGGGTAAGAAATTGGAGAAATATATTGTGTGCATTGTGTGATTGATTAAATTGAACATGGAATTGGGTACTTGGAAATAAGAATCATGGGCCATAGGGTTCGGCCATATAGTATGGCCGAACCCCATGGTGGGTGAATTGGTGGTTGGTTTAAATTACTTAGGGTTTTAAGAATGGAAAGCAATGTGGGTTCTTGATTAATGAATTAGGGCTTTAATGAATGCATGGGGGTAATGTTTTAAATGGTTGTATGATGAAAAATGCAATGGAATGGTGATTTAAAATGCATGATGTAAACCTCTCATGGGAAGACTTGTGATAGATCTAAAATGTGTTAAAAGACCCAAGCAAAATGGGGAACAAGACATCATGGGTTCGGCCATGGTATGTGGCCGAAACCATGACCCATTTTGTAGGTCATTGTATGTGCTAAGGTTGGTTCCATGTTTGTGATCAGATGATGGAAATTTGATCAAATTAGGTGGCTGATTTTGTTTCATGTTGGGTCATGGTTAGTGAATCTTTAATGGACTTAAGTTATGGATAAATTTAGACTTAAAATATACATGGATGGGTGAATGATTAAACATGGAAGAGAGAATGGCAAAATGGTAATTATTAGCCACATTGAAGAACCGCGGGTTCGGACATGTGAGTTGGACATGAAAATGGGTGCATAAAGATGACCTTGTGAATGATTAAACTAAGCTTGGGGTTGATGCATTTTAGTCTCACAAATGAGAATGCTAAGGGGCTAAAATTTGGAAATATGATGTGTTTAAATCAATAGAAATGAGGCTAAGTTAAGGGTTGATTTTTTTAATGATCTTGTAACATGGTTAGGGATCATTAATGGACTTAGGTTGTGGACCAATTTTGGGCTTAAATAGGCATGAATGAATGTGTAATTGGTTATGTAAAGGGGTAGTGGCACAAATGGTAATTATTGGCTAAAATGAAGAAACCACTAAAATATGGTTTATGGGCTTGGAAATGGGACAATATGGACTAATTTGGTAATTTAATAAGGTGTCGGATAGCGCGAGTGGTACGCGAGTCGGTAGCCGGATTGTCGGACGAATACGGAAAAAGGACGCGAATCGATAATCGGTAGGATTCTAACCTTTTTGTAAGCCATGGATGGAGTGATGGTTTCTTTAAATTACTTTGAAAATTATATGGTTTGGTTAAGATTGGTTTTGAATTATGTATTATGTAGGGGCTTTCATTTGATTTATTCTGGTAAGTATATGATTGGTTTATAAATGGTTTTAAAGCTATGATGTGATCATTGAGGCTTTTCTTGATTTTCTTTTATAATCAAGTTATATGTATTATTGATGGGATTTTTAAATGTCATGGTTTGTTATTTTATTCATTACATGGCATATGACATCTACATCTCATGCATGGCATGGGAGGAATATGACAGGGGAAGGATGAAATGAACCCGGAGTCCATGCTCCGTCGGGGCGACCGATAAACAGACATGGAGGTATTTTAATGTATTTGATTTATCAGGGATGTTGTATGTAATTATGATACCTTGATGATGGTTCTTCCATCAAGGGGGATGATTTGTGATTGGTTATATCAGGACGAGGTTTTGCCGTCCAGGGGGATGATTTGTGATTGGTTATATCTGGACGAGGTTTTGCCATCCAGGGGGATGATTGGGGATTGTGTATATTTTGACGAGGCCGTGCCGTCAAGAGGGATATGATATTATATGGTTTGGATGATGGGTGGGATGCATAACATAGACACCCATGACATGGCATTTACTTTATAGTTTCATTATATGATGGTTTATCAGCTTGCATTGGGTTATTATCTGTATGTTGTTATTACTAATCCATGTGCTAGCCCTACTCGGAGTCCTACTGGGCGCGTTGTCTAACGCCCTACTTCTACCCTAGCTGATGACACAGGAGGTGGCGAAGCGGGAGGAAGAGACGGGAGCCAAGCTAAGGAGCTTGGAAAGGCGTGCTAGATAGTTACTAATGTTTATTTCGGATAATGTAATTTGCAATAGTTTAGCTTGTCGGAAATGTAATAAATTAGATTACTTGCTATGTTTTGGGATTATATTATGGACATTATGATTTTGAGGTATTGTAGTAATTTTAAATGGATGTTATCTTCCCTGCGATCTCAAATTTGTAGGATAGTCCTTATTGTTAGTTCCGCATATAGTTGTATTATTCCTTGATGTTGCTGTCTACGTGTGAACTGTTCTCCATGGACTTCGTGCCACGCACACGTAGGGTTGCCCAGTTAAGGGCCGGGCTTTAGAAGCTCGGACTTAACTCGCGTCGTGATGTCCGCGCCCTTTGTCACTTTCATTTAAAAAAAAAATGTACTCTGATTTTACGGTGAAAAGGGGCGGGCGTTACAGGGATTTCAGGGGAGTACATCCTACTTGCTATGTTTGACATATCCAGTTATGATGATTGTACTTTACTTTGCTATCTTTCATTGTCATTCTCAGATTGATTGTTCAGTCTGAGTCACTTGAAGTAAATTAATCCGGCCCCCAGTCAGCGGACTCCGAAGAGTCGGTCAGTTGGGATTCTCATCCGTCAGTGAGACATGAAACCGTCTTAATCTTACTTCGATGATTCAACTTCCCGTTTCGCTCTGATACCAACTGTAACGCCCCGCCCTCTCTGAGAAATCAGAGTCCAATTTTTTTTTTTTAAATTAATAATAAAGCAACAACGGCAGAGAGCGGGCGGCGTCACGACGCGAGCTAAGTCCGGACTACCCAAAGTCTGACCCTTAACTGGCCACCCATGTGTACATGGACTAAACCATGATAGATAATACACACATGGAACTAAACAATGACTTACGGAATAAACTAGACTAACTGCAGAATTAGGTTGAATAGATAGCAAGTACCAGTTCTCAATTAGTGAATAACATAAACCAACCATCCATCGTTAATATCCTAAACAAACCATAGCAAGTAACTACATTATTACATGTCCATAATAAAGTATCAAATAACAGCAATTATAAATTCATTCCAGCATTCAAGCATTTACGCTTGGCTCCCCTCCTTATCATCAACCTTCTCTTTCCCTTTCCTCGTACCTGCATTCTCCTCTGAGGATAGAATTAGGGCGTTAGATCAAAGCGCCCAGTAGGTTCCCGATCAGGGTTACCACATGGTTAGCTTGTAAAACATGCATATATCAAATATATGATTATCAAAAACAGGTAAATCAATGCTATGAAATATGCATATGTAATGAGTTCCTCCCAACATGCATATACATAGCCATCGCTTGACGTGACTCGCACCGTCAAGGTAAATCACAATAAATCACAATAACATTTCTCCTGGTGGGACCTTCATCGCCTAAGGACACCAATGTATTTCTCATCATCATAACATTTCTCCTGGCGGGACCTGCATCGCCTGAGACAAATGTCTTATCATCATCATAATTCTACTCCTGGCGGGACCTGCATCGCCCAAGGAGGTTTCACAGTTACATCACAGCATATCACCGGAGAGTGGGCTCCGAGTTCCCCAATCATCATCCCATGCCATGCATGAGATATCAATGCATTGTATGTCATTTGTAAACACATAATTTATCATTCGAAACCACATTTTAAACATAAATCATTTACAACATATCTCATAAAAACGTAATAAAACCAAGTCATAGTTGTAGTTACAAGTAGGTAGGAAACCTACTGAAGATTAGCTTCGGTGTATGTTCTTTTTCACTGGATTACGACTCGCACGCCGCTAAAGAGATCTGTCACCTTAATCACATAAACTACGAATCAATTTCAAACCCAAGCATTTATCTTTGATGGGGTTCGGCCATACCACATGGCCGCACCTCATTATCTAAATTTGGTCCTTAATTCATCTCTTGGTCACTAACCTTAGTCACCAAACTGCCATTGGTTCCAATACTCAATTATATCACATTTTAACCTTTAAAATTACCAATCAATTCCATGAAACGGATCCACACAAAACCCATAGTTATGGTCCATGGGGTTTGGCCCTACACATGGACGAACCCTATGGTTCACTTGGTTCAATATTCACCATGATTACTCATGGTTTTAACATGCTAATTCAACCATGAATAATACATGGTTCAGTCGTATATTAACCAACCAAAAACAGTAAACATGTATTCCATTAATTTCCATAAGAACACCATAACTTTATATGGTTTTTATCTCACAAAATCATCAAATGCTTTCATGGGGTTCGGCCATCCAAGGTGGCCGAACCGTATGTCCATGTCTTGGTCCTTATGAACATGTTTTAGGTCTCATTTAAACATGTAATAATCAGTATAATGTTACCAAGTTTTTACCTCTCAAAACCCTCCAAATCAGTCCATCACTTTGCATGGTTTTCACTTTGTAACAAATCAATCCAAATGACCATAACACTTCATGGGGTTCGGCCATCCAAGATGGCCGAGCCCAATGGTCCATTTCATCAATTTATATCCATGGTTTAGACCCATGATACCTTCAGTCCTTCATGACATTCAAATCCATGTTTTAAACCTCTTTAAAACATGCATTTTAAGTCTTAAAGAAAATATCTAAAACAGTCCACAAATTGCATGGTTTCTATGTTTCCAAGACATCAAAACCAAACAATTATTTCCATGGGGTTCGGCCATCCAAAGTGGCCGAACTCCATGTTCTAATTTTTCCATCCTTTAGACCTTATCAACACACTTTACATCCTTACTTAATTTGGCCACAAATGACCCAATTAACATGTGTAAAAATCGGCATGGCTTGACATGGTTTTTGACCTTTAAGAACATCAAACAAATCCACACTTTTTCATGGGGTTCGGCCAACCAAGATGGCCGAACCCAATGACATACTTTTTATCCTTTTAAGCCATCTAATCCAAGGCTAAATTCCCTGACGTAATCGGTCAATCCATAGCCCAACATATGACACTCAAAACCATGATTTTAGAACTTTTCAAAACATGTAAATAATCTAGCTTAGTATCAAAAACAGTCCATGGTTTTGTCCTACAAAAGCCATCCAATTTAACCCATTCTTTTCATGGGGTTCGGCCATCCCCAATGGTCGAACCTAATGATCAAATTTCCATCTTATTTATGAACTTCCATCTAAGGTCTAATCCTTGATGCATTCAGCCAAATGATAGCTCAAATCATACCCTTTTCTTACAACTTATTTAACTTGAACACTTAAGAAAATCTTACCAATTTCCTTTGCTCCTTCCCTCTTGCTTCCTTCTTTCCTTCTTCCTTAATCCCTTGCCGAAATGGTGCTTGATCTTATGATGAAACACAGCAACTGGTTCGGCCAAGAGATGGTGTTCTTGAGAGGGGAAGAGGGATGAATTTCTAAGCTTTTCTTTAAAGTAAATTCGGCCAAATGGTGGTTGTTTATCCTTTTGTTAAATCAGCCAAGCCTCCCTCGGTAATCCTCATTAATCCTTGGCAAAAACGATGGGGTATTGGGTGCCATCCAAGACACCCCTTCACCCAAACGTTGCATCCTTTCATGTTTAACACATGCATCTCATGAGATGCATGATGCCGCCCAACCTTGGTGTCCCTTGGCTTTGCCAAGGCACCTCTTCATTCCAACGGCTAGGATTGGTTTGATTAAGAGTTGTGTGAGATTAGAACTCCTTTCCAATTCCTCTTGACTCACTTGACTCATGATCTTTTTATTCCAACTCAACACATTTAATCCACCATATTTGAGTCAACTCTATTCTTAATTAAAACTTACTCCAAATCAGTCCAACTCAAGCTGAACTGACTCACACTTGAGTTCATCTGAGGGCCCACACGGTCATCCGTGGTCAACTTGGTCAACCCGACCCATTGGGTCCCCAATCAGCCCCTTGACCCATTTTGACAACATGACCCATTAATGGGCTGATTTTGCCATTTTTAATTAGTTTTCACTTGTGAATCAAGCCTACCAATTTTTGCTCCACTTGATTTCCAATCAATTTAGCTTATCCCCATTAAATTTGGGCTCACCCAATGGTCTATTCATCCATTATGACCCATTGGGTCCAATTGGGCCCTTTGACCCATTTGGCCATTTTCGACCCAATTGATATAGATTACCCATCCAATCAAACTTGACATTTATAATGTGCTCATATGATCTTAATTTGAGCAATGGGCCCCACCATTTCCTTATTTGACATCACAAAATAATTAATTTAACAAACCAGGGGCATTTTCATAATTATCCACTTCGTTGAGAAATTGGGGTGTTACATCTGGTAACTGTTGTTGTAAAATAACTTAACCAGCGGTAAGTAATCCTCCCATCCACCCTTGAAGTCTAACATACATGCTTTCAGCATATCCTCCAATGTCTGTATTGTCCTCTCGAACTATCCATCAGTCTGTGGATGAACGCTGTGCTAATCTATAAATCTGTCCCCATAGCCGACTGCATGCTCTGCCACACCCTGCCGATGAATCGGCCATCTCTGTCGGATACAATAGTCCTGGGGATACCATATAGTCTGATGATATCCTTGATGTACCGTCGACCCAAAGTCTCAGATGAATCTGTCATCTTGATGGGAAGAAAGTGTCCAAACTTGATCAATCGATCTACCATGACCCATATTGCATTGTTGCCCTTTGATGACCTTGGCAACCCTGTCACAAAATCCATGGAAATATGTTCCCATTTCCACTCCGGCACTTGGTAAGGGTTTGAGTAATCCTAGTGGCTTCTGATGTTCAGTCTTAACTTACTGACAAGTCAGGAAGTGAGCAACAAACTCTGCCACATCTCTTTTGAGTCCATGCCACCAATAGTGCCTCTTTAGATCATGATACATCTTGGTGCTGCCCGGATGAATAGAGAATTTGGTTTGGTGTGCCTCGATCAATAACTCTCTTCTGCAGCTTTAAGGCACATATGTCCTGCCTTGGAATAAAAGACCATGTCCTGGTCTTAACTCCCATTCCCGTATAACCTCACCAATAGACATTTTAGCCCATATCTCTTCCACTTCCGGATCTGTCCGTTATTCCTGTTCAATCTTAGAAACCATGTTGGACCGTATGATCAGATTATACATACTCCCATGGTTCTTGATGTACAAATTGAACTCTCGAATGGTATTCAGCATTTCCCATTCCTTCCTAATCAAACTGGCTATTGTTGCATGTGACATACGACTGAGGGCATCCGCCTCTTTGTTCGCCTTGCCAGGAGGATATCGAAGCGTAAACTCATAATCTTACAGATATTCCATCCATCTGCGCTGCCTCATGTTGAGTTCCTTCTGATCAAACAAATATTTCAAGCTTTTTGTGATCTAAAAATACCTCAAACTTCTCGCCATAAAGATAGTGTCTCCAGCTTTTGAGAGCGAAGACCACTGCGGCTAATTCCAGATCATGCGTGGGATAGTGGCATTCATGAATCTTCAACTGTCTTGAACCATAAGCCACTACGTATTGACTTTGAGTGAGAGAACACCCAAGTCCCTCTCCTGAAGCATCACAATATACTTCATAGCCCTTGCCTCTTTCTGGCAAAATCAGAATAGGAGCAGTCGTAAGCCTCTCCTTCAGTTCATCGAATCTTCGGTTGCATACATCAGACCATTCAAATTTGACTCCTTTCTGAGTGAGTCGAGCAAGTGGAGATGCAATTTTGGAGAAGTCCATAATAAACTTTTTATAATAGCCTACCAATCTCAGAAAGCTGCAGATTTCAGGTCACATTCCTTGGAGCTTTCCATTCTCTAACTGCCGCCACTTTTGCCGGGTCCACGGCTATACCTTCCGCTGATATGACATGCCCTAAGAAGTTAACCTCAGATAGCCAGAACTCGCACTTGCTTGCTTTGGCATACAACTGATTCTTCTTCAGGGTGTCTAGAACTACCCGCAAATGCTCAGCATGCTCCTCCAGACTTTTGGAATAAATCAGGATGTCATCAATGAAAATAATTACAAACTTGTCCAAGTAAGGACGGGAGATCTTGTTCATCAGATCCATGAATACAGCTGGTGCATTGGTAAGTCCAAACGGCATGACCACATACTCATATAGTCCATACTGCATTCTGAAAGCCGTCTTCTCTATGTCTTCATCCCTAACCCGGATTTGATGCTAGCCTGACATCAGATCAATCTTGGAGAAGTGATTGGAATCCCTGAGTTGATCGAATAGATCATCAATTCTGGGTAGAGGGTACTTGTTTCTAACTGTCAGTTAATTCAACTTCCGATAATCTACACACATTCGAAGCGTACCATCCTTCTTCTTTACAAATAATACCGATGCTCCCCAAGATGATGTGTTTTTCCGGATGCATCCTATTCTGAGCAGTTCATCAATTTGCTTCTTTAACTCTGACATCTCAGCTGGGGCCATCCAGTAATGCGGCAATGACACTGGAGTAGAGCCAAGATACAGCTTGATCTCAAAATCAATCTCCCTCTTTGGTGGCAAGCCAAGGAGTTCTGTCGGAAATACCTCTGCGTAGTCCTTCACTACCGCAGGTAGTTCAGCCACCGGTGCCTTGTCTAGTTTGATGCGTTTCAATACAAGGTGGTTCAATTCTTCATGTAGTCTCCAGGTCATAGGGATGCTCTGTTTGTCAGCGTGTACCACGTATCGCTTTCCCTCGAGTGACCAAAATATCACCCTGTGGAGATGGCAGTCAATGCTGGCCTGAAAGTTAGCCAACCAATCCATGCCAAAAATGATGTCGTACTCAGTCATCTCGAGTACCAGATAATTGAATTCAAATCTGAATCCAGCAAGTTCAGTGTTTACCGCTATGCATATCAGTCTCAATGATGTGTCTCCAATGGGGGATACAATAGTAAGTGCGGTGGACAATTGTTGTACTAAAGTGCCAGTAGCAGATAGAAATGCAGCAGATACAAAGGAGTGGGATGCTCCGGAATCAAATAATGAGAAAGTATAGGAACTACTAACTACTGCCATACCTTGAATCACTGAGTGATCCACCGTCTCGGGAAGAGGAGCCAAAGTATACAGTCGTCCAGATCCTGTCGGAATTAGGTGCCCGTCCTATCTGGCTATATGCCCTAGATACATGTGAATGAGTTGATCGAGCTGGAGGACGAAATGAACCCCTAGAGTGAGAAGGCCTACTGTGTAACGCCCCGCCCTCTCTGAGAATTTCAGAGTCTAATTTTTTTAAAAATAATAATAAAACATCGAAAGAGAGCGGACGGCGTCACGACGCGAGTTAAGTTCAGACTACTCAAGTCTGAACCTTAACTGGCCACCCATGTGTACATGGAATAGACCATGATAATGAATCACACATGGAACTAACATCAACATGCGGAATAACCTAGATTAACTGCGGAATAGAAAGACTAGATAGTGAGTAACAGTCTCAAACATTAATTAACATATATCATCCATACAAAGTTATTAATCTAATCAAACCATAGCAAATAGTGACTTATTACATGTCCAACAAAATATAGTTCGAATGACAGTAATATAAAGAAGTCCAGTCCATTATTCAAGCGCTTAGGCTTGGCTCCCCTCCCAGGTCAACGACATTTCCCTTCCCTTTACTTGTACCTGCATTCTCCTCTGAGGATAGAATTAGGGCGTTAGATCAACGCGCCCAGTAGGTTCCCGAATCAGGGCTACCACATGTTAGCATATAAAAACATGCATATATATCATATTACTTGATCATCAAAAACATATAAAAACATGCTATGTATGTATGCAAATGTAATGAGTCCCACCCCATCACACATACATATAGCCTTTACTTTCAGTGTCTCATATCAACCTATTAGATTCTCCTGGTGTGACGTATCACCGCCCAAGGAGGCCCCACAGTTGCATCTCGGACATTCCGACGAAGTGCGGGCTCCGGTGTTTCATAATCATCTATCAATTCTCCTGGCGTGACGCATCACCGCCAAAGGAGGCCCCACAATTGCTTCTCGGATATTCCGGCAGAGTGTGGGCTCCGGTTTCCATAATCATCATCCCATGCCATGCATAAGATGTTTGTGCATTGTATGTCATTTGTAAATACTTAACTCATCATTCAAAACCACATTTGCAACGTAACTCAAATACAACATATCTCATAAGAACATAATAAAAACCGATCATAAATTGTGGTTACAAGTAGGTAGGAAACCTACTGAAAATTCGCTTCGGTGTTTGTTCTTTTTCACCTGATCACAACTTGCCCGCCATTCACGTTCCGTTACCTTGTGATGTAACAATAAGTAAATCATACTAATATTTAAATTTCCATTCTCATATAAGACCCAATCATCTTGTGGGGTTCGGCCATACCCATGGCCAAACCTCACCCACTTTGACTTGATCTCTTTGGTTTTGGATTAACAGCATCCAAATGATTTATTAACACCTCAAACCACTAAATATTACTTGGTGGGGTTCGGCCATACAACATGGCCGAACCTCACCATATTGGTTTGAGCCCCCTTCTTTAAGTCCTTTGTTCTTCTTATTCATAATTACCATAATCACTTGTATTTACAGCTTTGCCACTCGGCCAAGCCTTGTTTAATTTTTGCTTCACAATCAAAGCCCATATGACCAAACCACCTTAGTGGGGTTCGGCCATACAGCTTGGCCGAACCTCACCAATCCCACTTGGATTTCTTAATCCATACTAATCACATTAATCATCCAACCTTTAATCCACCAAAACCACTCCATGGGGTTCGGCCATACATTTGGCCGAACCCAATGGTTCTTTTATCCATTATTCTTCACCATAATGTCATAACTTAGACCCTTCTCTTTAATCATAAAAACCATATGGTTCAGCCATCCAATGGCCAACCAAAAACAGTAACCTTATCACATAAAAAATCTCCACCATTGGTATGGTTTTATCTCTCCAAAAACCATACCAACTTATCAAACACTTTTATGGGGTTCGGCCATCCAATGTGGCCGAACCCTATGCCCATGTTTTGGACCCTTTTTAACTTACATCATATATCTATTAAACCATGTAAAAATTAGCATAATATTATCGGGTTTTACCTTTCAAAAACCATCCAAAAACCAACACAATATCACGGGGTTCGGCCATCCCATGTGGCAGAACCCAATGATACATTTATACCATTTTAATCAATCTTAATCCAAGGTTTTATTCCTTGATGAATTCAGCCATTCCATGGCCCAAAACATGACATCCAATTTCATGATTTAAAAACCCTTTCACCTTGTATCTTAGATCATACAAAACAGTCCATGATTTTACAAAAACCATCACTTTAAACAAATAAATTTCATGGGGTTCGGCCACCCAAAGTGGCCAAACCCTATGGTCCATGTTTTCCATCTTTTAAACCATTGTTTTAGACCATGTTAACTTCAACCTTTTTGTCATTCAGATCCAGGTTTATAATCCTTTCTATAACATGTATTTGATTCATAAATAAAACCCAAAAATCAGTCCATAAACCTCCATGGTTTCCATGTTTCAAAACATGAAAAACCACCCATCTTTTACATGGGGTTCGGCCCTCCATGGTGGCCGAACCCAATGGTTATTTTTACCATTTTAAATCCTCCATTAATCAAGGTTAAAACCCTGGTGTAATCGGCCATAACCTTGGCCCAATACACATCCATTTTATTAATCAAAAGTCCATGGAAATACTTACCAAATTCCAAGCTTTTCTTATGCCTTTGCTCTTTGCCTTCTTCCCTCTTGTTTCCTTCCTTCTTTCTTCCTTTGTCTCAGCTGGTTAGAAGCATGAACCAATGGTGAAATCACCAAGATATAATTCGGCCAAGGAGGTGTTCTTGAGAAAGGGAGAGGGAGATGAATTCTAGGCTTTTGCAATGAGAAATTCGGCCAAACATGGGTGCTCATTGCTTTTGTATTTCAGCCCCCAAAACCCCTCCACTTCCTCATCAATTCATGCACAAAACGATGGGTCTTGGGTGCTATCCAAGGCACCCCTTGGCAACTACCCATGCAGCCATTCAGCTTTCCATGCAACTCATCTCAAACCCATCATTTGCATTTAACATTCACCATGGAAATCACCAAAACAAGTCCCCAACGTGTGGGACTTGTTTTGGTGGTTATGACCCAGCCAACCTCTTCAAATTCCCACTCAACTCACTGATTTACAGCCCCTTTAATTTCCATTTTGACTCACTTGAACTCAAGGTCATTTAGATTTCCATCTCAACTCACCCAACTCACATACTTAATGCATTTCATTTAATGCACCCAACTCCCTTGAGGGTCCACACGGTCAACCTTAGTCAACACGACCCGTTGGGTCCACCTTTAGCTCCTTGACCCGTTTTTGACTCCATGACCCAGTTATGGTATTTTGGTCATTTCTAATTGGTTTTTACATATGGATCAGGCCTACCCATTTTTCCTTCACTTGATTTCCAACCAAATCAGCCTATCCCCATTTAATTTAAATTCACAAAACGGTCAAATAATCCAGTAAGACCCGATGGGTCCCATTTGGGCCCTTTGACCCATTTAGCCATTTTTGACCCAATTGATGTAAATTACCCATCCAATCAAACTTAACATTCATAATATGCTCATATGATTTTAATTTGAGCAATGGGCTCCACTATTTCCTTACTTAACCTCATAAAATAATTAATTTAATACATCAGGGGCATTTTGGTAATTATCCATTTCATTGAGAAATTGGGGTGTTACATACTGTTCTACGGACATTCCCTCTTGAAATGGCCCTGTTAGCCACACTGAAAACAGGTGCTCACACCTGGAGGAACCTGAGAAATGGATACTGATGGGGAGGGTTGATTGGGACGAAAGCCTCCAGTTGACCCAGTAGAAGGTGATGGTCTCCCGAAGTTTGGTCGGAACCTCTTGTTCGGACGAAAAGCACTTCCCCCGCTTTGGCCTCGGCGGTTGTCCACAAACCGCATTGTCTCTGTCAGCTCTTGCTCAACTATGGTAGCTCGACTGACCACTTCTGCCAATGTAGGTGACTTGAATATGGTCACTTTGACCCTGATGCTTGGTCGAAGGCCCCACTCAAATTTACTGAGCCTTCCTGTATTCCGTGTCCACCATGTATAAAACATAACATGATAGACGGAGGAATTCCTGATGATATTCAAGCACAGTCATGGTGCCCTGCACCAAAGATATGAACGCTTGTGTCTGGCACTCCTTCTCCTCTTCCGAAAAATAAGTGATCCAGGAACATTGCAGGGAACTGGTCCCATGTCATCTCAATCCTTTCTCCTTCTGGAATCTGTGCCCACTGTCGCTCAATCACTTTCCACCACTTGCCGGCATCATCGATCAACTACGAAGTAGCCAGCAATATTTTTTCTTCATTACCGGTGATCTTCAGTAATGTCAAGATCTTGATGATGGTCCTCAGCCAATTTTCCGCTCCGGCAGGTCCTTCTTTCCCTTTGAAATCAGGGGGACGCTGCTGTTGAAAATCTCTAACCATACTCCGATCATGTGCCTCATTGGTGGTTGCACTTCCATTGCCGTTCATATGTTACTGTAGAACGGAAGTGACTACATCTTGTACTAAGTTCTGCAACTCGGGAGGTACCACGGGAATATTTACGCTATTCTGCTCCTCTTCTTGGTGTGGTTGCTGCACCTCTTCCTCCACATGCGGGAGTTCTTCTTCTCGGAGGCATTTTCCTAAGTCATTGAAACATCGTTTGACTTAGTTTTCTAGTAAAGTTTTGTGTTTCCATAGTTTGGGGAGATTGCCAAATAAGCATCTTGTATTTCTTGTTTTTGGGGAACTTTCCTAAGTATCAAGTATTATTTCTTAATTTGGGGAAATCCTGATGTTTCTCGTTTTCGAAGAAATATGTCCTATTTGCTATGCTTGATAAATCCATTTTTATAGTGATTGTCCTTCACTTGCTATCATTCCTTTTTCGTCAAGTGTTGCTCTCAGATTGAATGCTTCAGTCTGAGTCTCAACAAAGTAAATTAATCCGGCTCCCGTGCAGCGGACTCCGAAGAGTCGGTCAGTGGGGATTCTTATCTTGTCAGTGAGACATGATACCGTCTTAATCTTACTTCGAAAGATTCTTACTTCCAGTTTCGCTCTGATACCAACTGTAACGTCCCGCCCTTTTTGGCTCGCCAAAAATCAGAGTCTATTTTTTTAAAAAAAATAAAGAGTGAGAGAGAGCGGGACGCCACGACGTGAGCTAAGTCCGAAGCTTCCAAAGCCCGACCCTTAACTGGCCAACCATACGTGTACGTGGGCTAAGTCCACTAAAACGGTTCACACGCAATAAGGCTATACATGCGAAATAAACGTAATACGGAATTAATATGAGATTAAAGTTACTAACGCTATCCATTTTTAAGCAAGGAAGTCCATCACAAATAATTAACTTAAGTTCCAATGTCCAAAAATAAAATCAAACCATATCAAGATAGTTCTTATTACAATCCCAAAATGCGAATAACTCAAATTACATTTTTCCGAAAATAAAACTTAAATAAAATAAGTCTAAATTGTCCAAGCTCCTAAGCTTGGCTCCTTTCGCATCCTTCGTTCCATCCATTCCCTATATCATCATCTAAGGTAGAAGTAGGGCGTTAGTCAACGCGCCTAGTAGGAATTCCTAGTAGGGTCAAGCACATGGATTAGTGTAAAAATCATAATAGATACGTAATGTCAATCATGCAAGTCAATGCCATGCCATGGGTGTCATATGCCATGATTTCCCACCCATCAACCATATCTCAATCACATAAATAATCCTCTTGATGTACAAGCCACATCAGGGTATTCATTGTCATGACTCCCCATGTATGCCTTATCGGTCCCACCGAACGGAGCGTGGACTCCTCTTTCATTTCAAACATCATATACCATATCTCAATCGGAATCAGTGCGGATCCCTCCCCACGTTTCTTTATCGGATATCCGAATGGAGCATGGACTCCCCTCATATGATCCCTTACATGCCATGCATGAGATGTAAGTGCAAACATGCTATTTCATATTAGACATAGTAGCTTTGAAATCCCATTCTTAAAACATAGCACTTTGATACCAAAAATAGATCATAACACATAGAAATAAAATCCACCACTTATACATAAGTCCAAGTGCATCAACAAGGTAGGAATCTTACCAACTTCCAAGTATTGTATCCTTGCGTTTTCGTCAAAACCGATCACCGATCGCATCAAATCTGATCATACACCCGTTTGTGAAATTCCGTTACCTTATTACATTTAACACATAAATAAATCAAATCGATGATCCATTTGATTCCTATCATCCCCTACATCATCCTATATTCATTTCCATTTACGATCATAGTCCTTAAGCCGTTAAGACCCCTAAGGGGGTTCGGCCATACATCATGGCTGAAAAGTGTTCAAGTCTATAAAAGGAACCCATCAATGGGGTTCGGCCTTAGGGTGTGTTCATGTCCACCCAAAACTCATTAGTGGGGTTTGGCCGTACAATATGGTCGAACCTCACTCTTTTGGTTTTGACCCCCTTCCTTTAATCCTTGCTTTATTTTAAACCATGCAAGTCAATCCTCATTCATTTCTTTATTTCTTAATCTAATATTCCATAGTTAATCATGCTTAGATCCATAAAAATTCATCCATGGGGTTCGGCCATACAACGTGGCCGAACCCGTGGTTCCTCCTCGTCATCCTCGTTCCATTTTAACATCATTTCTTTTCCTTTTATTCCTTAACTAGGTAATCCATAGTTAATCATTTAATCTTTTAAACATACCAAGATTCATACATATCATCCATGGGGTTCAGCCATACAACATGGCCAAACCCATGGTTCTCACTTTTCATCATCTTCCCATCTTATAACCCTTTGAAGATGGGTTTTTCTTAAAACATTTACATCCCACATGTTTCAGTCATTTGATGGGGTTCGGCCATACAACATGGCAGAACCTCATCTAATTCTCTTTTTGGAGTCCTCCTATAATCCCCATAAAAATTAGGATTCGGCCATGCAAGGGGCCGATCCTTGTTCTTGATCATTCTCTTTATGAAATTTATCCCTTAATCGTATATATAACCATAATCTTCATCATCATTACTTCATTTGTTCAACCTATCTTACCCACCACCAAGGTTAGGGTATTTTCATTCCAAATGCTTAATCATCTTCTTGGATGGATTTTACTTTTACATTCCATGGCCAATAACATTTCGGCCAACCTTTTCAACACGAAATGGAACCCCATGGTTTCGGCCATTCCATAGCTGAAACCATGGTTTCCTTAGTCTTTTTTTAATCAATAACCCTTGTTTAAACAATACATACCTATTCCGCGACTCCTCCATTTCTTTAGGTCTAATTTTGCTCCTCCGTCCTTCTCCTTTCTTAGTCCTTTCTTCTTCCTCCTTCATTCTTCGGTTTCTCCAAGTTTAGTGCCGAAATGGGAGGAAGAGAGATTGAGAGCCTCCTCGATCTTTAATGGAGTATTCGCCCAAGGTGTGGATTGAGAGAGAGTGAGGGTTTGAGATGAAAACCCCCAATGGAGGGTTCGGCCTAGGTGAAGGTTGAGAGAGGGAGAGAGGGAGAGGATGAGATGAAAAATCTCTCACACTTTTTTGTCTAAGAGAGGGGATCAGCCCTAGGGTTTAGAGAGAGGGAGAGAGGGAGAGGATGAGATGAAAGTCTTTCACTCTTTTGTCTAAGGGAGGATCGGCCAAGGGAGGGTGTCTTGTGTAAGCCCTAACCTCCCGACCACCCTCATCACATCTTCGTTTTCCCATGTGTCCCTTGGTTAACCAAGAGGATACATGGCTTACACTTGGAGCCATTCCCCACTCCCAACGGTTTTGTCTAGGGTTTCCATGAGATGGAAACCCTCCACCTCCCTCTTTGACTCACTTAGAGTCCCTTCCACTTCCCTTTCAACTCACTTGTTTATTTTGAACTCACTTCCCATTTAACTCAATCCCAACTCAAGACTTTGAATTTATTCCTTAATTCAACTCACTTCATTCACCCATGAACTCACCCATGGTTGACCAAGTCAACCATGGTGGTCGGCCCTACATGTTACCTTAGACCACACGCCACCTCACTTGATGAGGTGGATTTGGGTCCCTCTTGGCTATGCCACCTTCATGTCACCTCCTACACTTGCCACCTCACTTGATGAGGTGGATCCCGTGCCTTAGATCTTAATTGGGTACACGACTCGATTAAATCAATTCCGTACCCATTTACCTTAAACATCAATTCATCTTGACCCATTGGGTCCTAATTGGGCATTTGACCCAATTAACTACATTTACCCAATTAATTATAATCAACTTTATCCATGATCCGTTGGATCATAATTGGGCCATTGCCCCAATTTTATCCATCTAACATTCATTCCATCTATAAATCTTAAATTTAACAATTAAAATAGATAATATCCAATATAATAATTACATTGAAAATCCGGGATGTTACAGAATCTCCGGCGATTTTTTGTATTATTTGAAAAGAAAGCCCTCTGGAAATCAAATTTATGCCTCACACAGTCGTACGCCACCGATCAGCTGCCACGCACGCCACCTATCGCTCATCAGAGGACACACCCCAGATCTGTCCCTCACACAGTAGCACGCCCAAATCTTCTCTTTGGTACAAACTCAGTTTACGTTTGCTTTGTATTTGTGATTTTTTTTTCTCTTTTTCCTCTGTTGCTTGTTTTTTATTTGGGATTGATCCTACCTTCGAATCTGATTGAACTTAGCTCTTTTCAATGTTCCTTTTGATCTGATTTTGTGGGTTTTTTACATGTTTAAAGAATCAAATGCATGTAGCATGTCATTGTTTTCATTAACGGGTGAAAATGCCCTGGTCTACTACCTTGATTTACTATTGTGATTAAAACTGCATATGAAATTGATCTGCCTTAGATCAGGCTGTATTCCCTACTCATCCTACTGCCCGATCTCCTTCTCTGTTCAACCACGATGAACAGTACTTTACTACTATTTGCCCGCAGCCCTTGCTGGCTTTGTGCTGAACTGCTGATCTATTTAGAACTGAGCTTGAGACTGCTCGTTCTCAGCCCTACTTGCATACAACTGTTACAAATTCATATGATGTTCTCAATTCCCTTCTCCTCTATGACTGGCTGACCTTGGAGTCTTGTCTGGATTCCTGTCAAGAACCCAAAGTTGAATGTTCTGTTAAAAATTCCAGCCTCAAAAAACTTATTAAATTGATTTTGTAATCTAATTGATTAAATTTTTACATGTAGTCATGTAGTGATTTTTTAGTGTTTACTTTTATAGTGCCTTCGCAAAAATAGTCTAGTGGCTTCGCAAAACTCTGATGTTAACATTGATGTTGATCCTGAAGTATGATTTTTTTTCTTTCATTGGTAGTTCTTCATTATTAATTCCTTTTTCCTAGATGTATTTATATATTTATCATATTTGATTGATTATTGTATTTAATGTTTAATTAGGTGTTAGACCAATATTGCTCCCACGAATGATAATACCAAAATTTTGGGTATAAGAGATTGTTCAGTTCCCGCTAGTGGTAAGCAAAGGAAAGGATACATAGTAAAGTTAGTTGTTTGAGGTCATTTTATTAGAGATCCTAAAACTAAGGGTGATCATTTAAGGGCAATTTGTAAATATTGTCATGGAAGCTACAAAGCCACTTCTAAAAATGGAACTAGTACACTCAAATGTCATTTAGCACGATGTACTTGTTATACGGTGAAAGACAAGAGTCAAAAGGTTCTTAAATTTGACAATGATAAAAAAGTTGGTGATGATGGAGTGGGAACGGGCCTTTTGCCTTATGGTTTTAACATGGAACAAGCACGAAGAGAATTGGCGATGATAGTTATGCTTGAACTTCCATTTTCTATTGATGATCGTGCACCCTTTCGGAGATTTGTGAGATCAATCAATCCTAGATTTCAATTCATCTCTTGTATCACAGTTAGAAAAGAATTTTTGAAAATCTACCATTTGGAAAATGGCAAGTTGAAAGCGTTTATAAGTACTTCTTGTAAACATATTTCTTTAACGGCTGATTTGTGGACTTCAAACCAAACTTTGGGATACTTAAGTCTCACGGCACATTTTATTGACAACAATTGGAAGTTACATAAGAAGATACTTAGTTTTTGTATGGTTCCAGCCCCACATAGTGGTGTAGTAATTGCTGATATCATAGAGAGATGTTTGGCTGAATATGATATCAGAAAGATATGCACAATCACATTGATAATGCAACAAACAACAAGCCGTTGATAACCTCGTTGAGACTTTTTCTTGAAAAGGAATTTTGTTACAACGGGGTAAATTTTTTCATGTAAAATGTGTGCACATGTTATTAACTTGATTGTACAAAATGGCTTAAATAAGATAAAATCATCAGTTGAAGCTATTCGCACATGCGTGAAATATGTGCGGTCATCACAATCGCAGTAAGCAATAGTTTGATAGTTGCGTCTTGCAAGAAAGAATTGCATCCACTAAAGTTTTGTGCTTAGATGTTTGTACAAGGTGGAATTCAACCTATCTTATGTTAGATTCTGCCTTAGTATATGAGAGTGCATTTTTTCGTTTGAAGAAGCGTGATCCAATTTATGCGAAGGATGTTGCTCCAACATGTGATGATAGGAGAAAGGCTGAAACAATTTGTAAGTTTTTGCGTTTTTTTGTTTTTGCGTGTTTTTTATAGTGCTACAAAGGTTTTATCGAGGACAAAATATACTACTTCAAATCTCTATTTTCATGAAGTGTATGAGATTGAAGCTCAATTGCTTGACATGGTGAAGAATGATGATGGGTGCATTTCTTCAATCTCATAAAAGATGCAAGAGAAATTCGATAAATATTGGAAGAAATGCAATGTACTGTTTGCTATTGCTATGATATTAGATCCCCATTGCAAGTTGAGATATGCCGAATTTATGTATCAACAACTTTATTCAAAATCTGATGCTGATCAACATATTGAATTAATTCGAAATGAGATGATTGCACTTTAAAATGAGTATACTTCATTTTCTTCTCCACTACAAAAGCAAGTAGTCCCTTTTGATGATAATATATCAGAGACAATGGATGATACTTCAACTAATTCTAAGAAAGCACTTCTTCGAAAAACATTTTTTAGAATGGGGGCTGGAAAGAAAAATGTGGATTTGAGGGTAGAGCTTGACCAATATCTTGATGAATGAAATTCTCCGGATGATCATAATTTGGACATTTTGAACTCGTGGAAAGTTAATATCTCTAAATTTCCTATACTTTCAATGATGGCTCGGGATATTTTAGCAATTCAAGCATCCACTGTTGCTTCAGAGTCAGCATTTAGTATTGGAAGTAGGGTTATCAGCCAATACTGAAGTTCATTGAGCCCTGGGGTCGTGCAAGCATTGATTTGTACAAAAGATTGGTTAAAAGATACCACAATTGACGATGAAGTAGATGGAAAGGCTGAAGTTTATGATCTTGAAAATGATACTGCTATGGTTGAATCTGGTAATGATATTTTTCTTTTAGCTATTTAGTATTTCTTTTTGTTCTTTTATTATTGCAATCTGATATTACTCTTAAAATTTTTTTTAGGTATCACTGAAGTTGAAAAAAGCGATAATGTGATTGGATGAAGAGTTGTGGCTGCGAAAGCGATGATGTCATTGGATTTTTTTTTTTTTTAGAAGATCCTTAGATGACAATTTATATTTGGGACTTGTAATATTCTATTTTATTTTGATTAGATGTGACACATTATTATTTATTGTTTGCATGTTTGATAGGTTGATGGACACAAGTAGTATTTTTTTTTTAATGGATTGATGCAATATTTTATATTGAATTGTTAGATTTGAAGACAACAATATGGGTTAGCTTGGGGGAGTACTGGATGTCTGGATAGCTTCCTAGAGTAGGAAGGAAAGCCAAGCCAAGGTTCACTTGGGCTCAGGGCTAACTCGGGTCGGGTCGAATCAACTCTCAAGTTGAGAGTATTAGCAATTCGGGTCGAGTTGGGTTGACATACTCGGGTTTGCAATTCGGGTAGGGCCGGGTCGGGTCGGGTTCAAAAAATTTTGACATGGGTTAGGGATAGGATTTGTCAAAACTCGGCTCGCCCAACCCTGAGTTTTAGCCCTAGTTAATAATACGCTATATGATTATGTGATAATTAGCTTGGACTGTTAGACATTATAACATGTTTGGATGTTAACATGCCAACCCATGATGGATAGTGATATATACACCTGATTATTATGTAATGAACTATGTTAATAACATGTGTAGAGATAATTATTCATGCTTATAACTAACATATGTGGGATGCCAGTGAGGCGTGGGTACTAGGCCACATCAGGATCTAGATACTCCCCCTAGCTTGTCGGGTAATTAGGGTTGGGATGTTATGTGGGACAGCGCAGTGCATGCGTGGTTGGGATGCAGACCACCTTGTGATTGGAAATGGGTAGTTGTACCCCCTTGCATGGATCAAGTGGTCTGTCCGTCTTGTGTTTCTCAGACACACCTATGAGAGAGGTGCAATCTGATTTAGAGTCCCAGATAAGGACTAATTGGGACGTAGTTATGTTAGCCCTAGAGAGACTTTTGGGTTGAATGTTGGTCCACCCAATGTAATCTTGGAGGCTCCTACAGTCACGGTATCCGAGTGCGTGGTGGATGAGGCATCCCCGGAGGACCGAGTAGGCTGAGGAGGTGGTCGCCTACTCATTGGTTAAGGAACGGTGCGGTGAGGGACAACTCCCGCTGGTATAGTTTATGATCCCTAGATGACTAAGCAGGATAAGGAAGGTGCTCGCCCGTTCATTAGTCGAGCATGGCGCAGTGAGGGACAACTCCCTCTGGTATAGTTTGTGATCCCCAAATGACCGAGTAGGCTGAGGAGGTTCTCGCCCACTCATCGATCGAAGGACAATGCGGTGAGGGACAGCTCCCGCTGGTATGGTTTGTGTGTAATAGCCCGGATTTTTAAATCAATACATATGTTGGCTATTATTTATTTTAATGGTTAAAATTTAGAATTTTGATGGAATGGATGGTGAATGGATCAAAATTTGGGCAATGGCCCAAGTAGGGTCCAATGGACCAAGGATTGGATTAATTTCATTTAAATGGGTCAATGATGGCTAATTGGATCAAGGATGGTCAATTGGGTCAAATACCCATTTGGGACCCAATGGGTCAAGATGGTTGAGCAATAGGGTAAATGGGTAGGAGGTGAATTTAATTGGGCCATGGGCCCAATGGTGATCCAAGTAGATGGAATGGATTGAAGAAATTAAAAATCACCTAAGTTAAATTGGAATTATCCGAGTGTTATGGTCTAGTGGGACCCAACTCCACCTCATCAAATGAGGTGGCGTGTGGACCAAGACATAGGTGGGGCCGATCACCATGGTTGACTTGGTCAACCATGGGTTTTCAAAGGTGAACTAAGGAGGATCAAAGTAGGTTGAGTTGAATTAATTAATTGACCTAAGTTAATCTTGAATAAACCAAGGTGGCATGATCAAGTGGGACCCACCTCCACCTCATCAAGTGAGGTAACGGGTGGGCTAAGGAATTGGTGGGGCCGGCCACCATGGTTAACTTGGTCAACCATGGGTGGATTCATGGAGAAATTTAAGGAAACTAAATGGAATTAAAATATGTAATTAAATGACCTAAGTTAAAAATCAAATTAGTTAAATAAATGGGGTGAGTTAAATGGGGTGAGTCACCTAGATAATGAGTGAGTCAAGTGGATGGTTTCATCTCATGGAAACCACCCAAACCACCAAGCTTAGACCCACCAAAACCGTTGGCATGGATGGAGTGCCACATGGAGGGCATGCTTCCCCCTTGGCTAGGCCAAAAGCCTAGGTGGAGAGCATGCCTTGGCCAAAAATGAGGTGGGGGTGCCACCTTATCCAAACCATGCAAAACCGTTGGCCATGGAAGGGTGGTATGCTAGACAAAGATCCATAAAATGGGGGCATGCTAGGGCATGCATTGGCCAATTGTGAGGTGGTGGTTCCACCTCACCCAAACCACCAAACCACTAAGCCCAAAACCATGTACAAGAGTGGTATGGCTAGACAAAGATCCATAAAATGGGGGCATGCTAGGGCATGCATTGGCCCATTGTGAGGTGGTGGTTCCACCTCACCCAAACCACCAAACAACCAAGCCCAAAACCGTGTACAAGAGTGGTATGCTAGACAAGAGGCCTAAGATCAAGGGCATGCATGGACTATGATTGGGCAAAAGGGGAGGTGGAGGAGTCCAACCCAAGCAACCCAAAATGAGATGTAAAAATCTAGGGTTTCCATCCCATTTCCCATATCTTTTCCATCTCACTCTCTCCTAGCCGACCCCCTCATCCAAAGAAAACACCAAGAAGAAAGAAGAGAAAAAGACTTAGAAAAAAAGAGGAAAATCTAAGCTTGGCCGACCACCACCCTAAGACCAAAGACTTAGGGTATTTTTCCATCCTCTCCTCCTCTCCCTCTCTCAAACCTACCTCCATCTTAGCCGAACCAGCCCTTGGAGATTTCATTGGATCAAGATCATATCTTGGCCGAAGATCAAGGAGAAAGAAGGAAGGAGAAAGGCTAAGGATCAAGAGGAGCAAGAGGAAACTGGAAGAGCCGCGGGATTGGTAAGTATCTTCAAACAAGATTTTATATTTCTTTTTTTTAAGGATTAAAAAGGAGACCATGGAGTCCATCATTATTGGATTAATTGGTGGCCAAAATATTATGGGCCATAGATCTAAAATCCATCCAAGAAAGGGGATGAGAAATGGACAAACCCTAAAGGGTAAGATAAGTTAAGAAAAATAAATGCTAAGGACACTATGTATATATTTGGGTCACATATGCATGCATGGCATGATGGGTCAAGGATCATGGTTCGGCCATTGATGGCCGAACCCTAAACGTTATGGATTCATGGAGAGGACCTCATGCATGTCAAAATATGGTGGATGATCAAGATAGATGGTTTGGCCTTTGCATGGCCAAACCCTAGGGTTTCTTGTATGAAAACTATCAAATAATAAGTCATGGAAAAATATGATTTTTGGAAGATATAATGTACCATAGGGTTCGGCCATGGTGTATGGCTGAACCCCATGGAATGATATTAAGTTGTCCTCCATGGGTTTAAATGATGGAAACCATGGAGTAATGGTTAATGATTTTAGGGTTTTGAATGGTTAAATATTTGTAAATTTTAAAGGAGTTGTAATGAGGAAAGTCATGGAGGATGTTGATGATTTTTATGGCCTCAAAGGTTATAAGTGAGGATGAGCCATGGACCATGGGTTCGGCCATAGTGTATGGCCGAACCCCATGGGAGTGTATTGATGATTTTTGGTGAGATTTCAATGATGAAAATCATAGGTGTGTTAAGGATTTTTTTTAAGGGTTTTTGAATGGATACATGTTAAGGATTTAAGTGGGTCTTAGAATGTTGTACAAGATCCATGCAAAATGGGGAAAATAATATCATGGGTTCGGCCATGGTATATGGCCGAACCCCATGACCCATTTTATGAGCCATTTTATGGGCTAAGTTGGGTCCATGCATGTATTAAAATTAGTGGCTATTAAGCTAAGAAAATGGAGGTAATTGTTAGGGGTTTGATAAATTTTATGGCATGATTAAATGAATCAATCATGGATCCATGTTTATGGATCAGTTATGGACCTAAGGATGTAAAAATAAAATGAGAGTTTAGCCATAGAAAAGAAGGATGGCAAAGAGGTAAATATGGCCAAAATGGAAGACCATGGGTTCGGCCATGGTATATGGCCGAACCCCATGGAGGATGGTTGTGGACTTAGGGACTTCCATGATAACCTTATGTGTTGGTTAATGAAGCATAGGGTTGCTGGTTTTTAGACTCATATAACTAAAATAATCTAAGGATTAAAATGGGACCCGAAATCAAGTGATTGAGGTTCGGCCATGGTGTATGGCCGAACCCCACTAAGGTATGAGTAATGGACTTAGGCATGGTTAAAACGTGGGTTTAATTTATTGATGTGTAATAAGGTAACGGGACCTCGCAAGCGGTGCGCGATTGGTGACCGAATTCTTGGACGGAAACGCAAAGGAACACTAGTTGGTATTTGGTAGGATTCCTACCTCATTGTAAGTCATGGATTATGTGTATATGAATGCTTTACTTGACTTATTTTGGTTATATGTATTGATGATGAGATTTTTTAATGCCATGGTTTGTAATATTATATAGCATGTTAGCACTTGCATCTCATGCATGGCATAGGAGGGATGAAATGTAACCGGAGTCCATGCTCCGTCGGGGACAATTTACCGGCAGAGTGTGGTAGAACATGCAGTCAGCTATGGGGACAGATCTACTGACTAGCACCGCATTTCATCCACATACTGATGGATAGTCAGAGAGGATGATATAAACCTTGGAAGATATGTGAGAGCATGCATGTTAGATTTCAAGGGTGGATGGGAGGATCACTTGCCACTAGTAGAATTCTCGTATAATAATAGTTATCAGGCAAGCCTCCAGATGGCCCCATTCTAGGCTTTATATGGTAGGCCTTGTAGATCGCCAGTGTGCTGGACAGAGGCTAGTGAGCCTGTACTGATTGGACCTGAGCTAGTCGCAGAGACTACAACACAAATTCAGTTAATACGTCAGCACTTATTGACTGCACAGAGTCTGCAAAAGAGCTATACTGACAAAAGAAGAAGGTTTCTAGAATTTGAAGTGGGAGACATGGTATTCTTAAAGGTCTCACCACGGAAAGGACACATGAGGTTTGGAAAGAAGGGGAAACTGTCGCCAAGATTTGTGGGACCGTTTCCCATCATAAGAAGAATGGGGGAGGTGGCATACCAATTGGCACTTCCTTCACAATTGACATCCCTACATGATGTGTTTCATGTATCGATGCTAAGGAAATACAATCCCGATCCGTCCCATGTATTGAATGTGCAAGATTTAGAAGTGCAAAGCAACGTGACATACATCGAGAAGCCTGTCAGAATAGTGGAGACTGAGCAAAGGGTGTTACGAAACAGAGCGATTCAGTTCGTCAAAGTAGTATGGGATCGACATGGTATTGAAGAGGCCACTTGGGAACTTGAATCGGAGATGAGAACAGCTCACCCTGAGTTATTCATGTAATTTATTTTGGAACCCTACTTCGCTCGATTTTCGGGATGAAAATTTTAAAAAGAGGGTTATATTGTAACACCCCAATTTCTCAAAGATATGAATATTTACGAAAATGCCACTGGAATGGTAAATTTAATAGATGTGATTGTAAATGAGAAAATAGTGGGGCCCATTGTTCAAATTAAGACCCTATGAACATATTATAAGGATCAAATTAAATAAATGGGTAATGTACATCAAATTGGGTCAAAATGGTTAATTGGGTCAAAGGACCCAATTGGGATCCAATGGGTCATGGTGGACTTATTTGACCATTGGGTAAGCTCAATTTTATTATGGTTACGTTGAATTGATTTGAAACTAAATGGAGCATAAATGGGTAGGCTTGATGCAAATATGAAAATCACATTTAAATGGGTAAACCACCCATAAATGGGTCATGGCGTCAAATTGGATCCATGGGCTAAATGGGGACCCAATGGGTCGAGTTGACCATGTTGACCATGGTTGACCATGTGGACCCTCAAGTGAGCTCAAATATGAGTTAAATCAGGTTGAGTTGGGACTGAAGTGAGTTGGAATTAAATCAAGTAATGGAGTTGACTCAAGTGCATTAAATGAATGGCATTAAGTGTAATGAGTTGGGTGAGTTGAGTTGGAAATCAAAGGACGTTGAATTCAAGTGAGTCAAATGGGATGTGAAGAGTTGCTTTGATCTCAAACATCACCAAGAAAACAAGTCCCACACGTTGGTGTGTTGGAATTAATGGTTGATGCATGAAAACCAATGGAATGGCATGGGAATTGGGAGGGTTTCCATCTCATGATGGAAACCCAAAGCTCCAACGTTGGGAGTGTCAAGGGGTGCCTTGGTTGGCACCAAATGTCTCCTTGGTTTGATCAAGGATTGATGAGGAGTAATGAGTGGTTCAAGAGTTGTTTAACAAAAACAAAACACCACTCCTTTGGCCGATTGTCACTCAATGAAATCATAGAATTCTTGTCTCTCCCTCTCTCTCAAGAACATACCCTCTTGGCCGAATTACCCTTTGGTGTTTTCACCATTATTCAAGCTTCTAATCAGCAAAGAATTAAGGGAGCAAGAAGGAAGAAAGCAAGGATCAAAGGCAAGAAGAGAGGCTTAGAGAATTGGTAAGTACTCCATAGAATTTTGATTAATAAAGTTGGTTAAATGAAACATGATTTGGCCATGGGATGGCCGAATCTACCAAGGGTTTAGAGTATGAATAATGATGTTTAAAAAGATAGAAAACATGGACCATAGGGTTCGGCCACTTTGGATGGCCGAACCCCATGAAATAATATGGTTATGTTGATGGTTTTTGTAAGTTAAAAACCATACAAAATGATGGACAGTTTTAGATGTTTTAATTAGACCTAAGATGCAAGTTGAAAGGGTTTTTAATTATGGATTTGAATGTCATGATTTGGCCATGGAATGGCCGAATTCATCAAGGGTTTAAACCTTGGGTAAAGGTGGTTTAAAATGATAAAAATGGACCATTGGGTTCAGCCATTTTGGATGGCCGAACCCCATGAAGGTATTTGGGTATTTGGATGGTTTTTGAAGGGTAAAAACCATGCAATACTATGGTGATTTTTACATGTTTTTAATGGACATAAGATGTAAGTTAAAAAGGTCCAAATCATGGGTCATAGAGTTCGGCCACTTGGGATGGCCGAACCCCATGAAAGGAGTTGTCAAGCTTATGGTGAGTTTATGGTTTTTAAGGGATAAAATCCATATCATGTAATGAAGAAAAGTTCAATATCTTGGGTCGGCCATGGGATGGCTGAACCATATGGTTCTTATGGCTAAAAGTGTTAAGTCTAAAGTATGTATGAATGATGGAATCATTAAGTTAAGAGGACCATAGGGTTCGGCCATGTGTATGGCCGAACCCCATGGACCATTAAATGGGTATTTGGATTCAAGTATATGATTAGAAGTTGTTGATTGTTTTGTAATGTTTTAAAGGGTCTAAGTTATGACTTTATGATGAAGTATAATGGATAAAAGAACCATAGGGTTTGGCCATATGTATGGCCGAACCCCATGGAGTAGTTTTGGTGGATGAAAGTGATGATTGGAACCAAGGAAATGATGGAAAATTAAGGGCTAGTTAATCACATGGATAGATTAGTAGTTAGTCCTAATTATAAAGGATTAAGATACCAAATTTGGATTGGTGAGGTTCGGCCAAGTAATATGGCCGAACCCCACTAAGGTGGTTTTTATGGAACTTGGTTTTAATATGGTTTAAGGCCAATGGCAAAACCGTAAATACAAGTCAAATGATAAAAATGAATAGAGAAGGATTAAAGGACTTGAAAGAGGGGTCAAACCAAAGTGGTATGGTTCAGCCATGTTGTATGGCCGAACCCTACCAAGGTATGTTTGTAACATGAGATGTTTTAATGAGGATTAAATAAAAATAGAGATCAAATTATAGTGGGTGAGGTTTGGCCATGGGTATGGCCGAACCCCACAAGATGGTTTATGGGATCTAAACTTGATTAGAAATCAAGAAGATCAAATATTAACTTGTTGTTGTATAAACAATGAAACGGAAGTTGAACGGCGTGCGAGTCGTGATCGGATGAAGCTTAAAAAGGAACCGGACACTTAAGCAAAGTTTCCGTAGGTTTCCTACCTACTTGTAACCACTGTTATATTTGGTTTTATCATGTTTTTATGAGATATGTTGTTACTGTTATTATGTTTCAAATTGGTTTTGAATGATGAGATATATATTTACAAATGACATATATATACATTGACATCTCATGCATGGCATGGGGTGATGATTATGGAACAACTTAATGATGAGAGTCCTATCCAAAGGAAATGAGGACTACTCTGGATTACCTTGACATGAGAGTTCTATACAGAGGAAATGTGGAGTACTCTGGATTACCTTGACATGAGAGTTCTATACAGAGGAAATGTGGAGTACTCTGGCTTACCTTGACATGAGAGTTCTATTCAGAGGAAATGTGGAGTACTCTGGATTACCTTGACGTGAGAATCCCGTCAAGTGATAGCTATGTATACTTGTGATGGGTGGGACTCATTACATTTGCACTTACATACATAGCATTGATTTCAGATGTTTTGTTGGTCATATACTCTAATATATGCATGTTTTATATACTAACCATGTGGTAGCCTTGATTGGAAAACCTACTGGGCGCGTTGATCTAACGCCCTAATTCTATCCTTAGAGGATAATGTAGGAAAAGGAAAATGGAAAGAGAAGGTCGAGGACCAGGAGGGGAGCCAAGCTTAAGCGCTTGAGTGTTGGAATGGATTTATATTTTACTGTCATTTGAATTACAATTTATGGACATGTAATAGCTAGTAACTTTGTTATGGTTTGTTTATAGTTTGATAATGGATATTTGGATTAACTAGTTTTAATGGGAGACTTGTACTTACTATCTATTCAGTTTATTTCCGTAATTGGTCTAGTTTATTCCGCATGACTTGATTAGTTCCATGTGTGGATTGTTATCATGGGTTTAGTCCATGCTCACATGGGTGGCCAGTTAAGGGTCGGACTTTGGAAGTCCGAACTTAGCTCGTGTCGTGACGTTGTCCACCCTCTTCCTGTCTTATTATATTATTATTAAAAAAAAAATTAGACTCTGAATCTCGGAAAGGGCAGGGCGTTACAGTACAGTCTGAGGTATGGTATCCCAGGCTATGACACCTGCAGGGTGGGTATAGTCTGAGGTATGGTAATCCAGGCTATGACACCTGCAGAGTAGGTACAGTCTGAGGTATGGTATTCCAGGCTAACACACATGTATGGTGGGGACAGTTTGTGGTGTGATGTGGTATAATATTTCAGACTAGGACATCTTCAGCGTGTGGATAATCTGTGGTGTGTGGATTTCTGTGGAGGTGCAGTGGTCGTCGAGTACATACTGGGTTTTCTTGGGAGCCAGTTGGGTTGAGTGTCTGTTCGCCCACATTTTTGGCTGAGGGGCGTGATAGTATTTTTACTAGTGGTTATGACCTGGGGTTCATTATTAAGACTTGTGTTGTGGGTGTTGACTCAATGGGAGTTTATGGACGCCTAACGAGTGAGTTCGGTCGGATGACTCGGTAGAAGTCTTAAGAATTCTGTGAGGGGTGGATTCACCAGTCATGTGGAGACCAACAGACGAGGTCTAAGGTTATATGTTTGACTGGTGCGGTGGTTACTCCCGTGTGATAGTCTACTTGGGACTTCACTAAGCCCGGCTTATGGGTTAGTGTGGTATGTGTACGGGTTGTCCTGTGGGGGTCATAGGACTGGTTGAGGGCTAGAGACCCTGACCTGATTGAGGATCATTCAGTGTACTTGTGGATGCGTGGACTGTAGCGGTTGGGCATATAAGAGAGTTGCCTTAGAGTTGCATTGGGTTGGTTAAAGGATGTGCTGGAGGCCCAGTTGATTTGGGACCCTGTGCTAGGGGTAGGGCACACGTTTGCATGGTCATGCATGTATACATCCTAGATATTGATGTGTCCATATGATTATATGCAGTGTATGCTTGATGACATATGATGTATGTGTTATCCTCACTGGGCATGTAGATCTCACCCCTTGCCTCACAAGTACTTCTTAAAGGAAGGGTCGGCGGGACCCTCAATCAGACGTTGGGCGTAGAGTTACAGCTTTATACTTTGTTATATTTCCATTTTGTAATTGAAGACTTGCTAATGCATTTGAGATATGTGTACTTTTCATTGAGTTGGATGAATGTAATAATAGAATGATATTATTGTTTCCAATTATGATGAATACTTTATTGGTACTATTGGTTATTGGTTTAATTGTGGGTTACCCATGGTTACTTTGAATTGCGGGAGCAGTGTCTCCCCATATATATAAAAAAAAAATACCCTTGAAATAGTATCAAATCGGCATTGGGACTTCGTATCAGTTTAAGTACTCGTAGCTGGACGGGTCGTTACAGGTTGTAATAAGCCTGCTGGGTTCACGTTTTCAGCCTTATTCCTTTGACAAGAATCACATTGCCAAATTTAACCCCGCACATCGTTCTTCATGGTAGTCCAAAAAAAATCTCTTTTCATGCACTGGTAAGTCTTATGGAACCCTGAGTGACCTCCAATGGGACTATCGTGCATTTGAAAAAGTACATTTTTTTTAAGGGAAGAATTAGGTGAGAGATAAAATCGTCCCTTGTAGAATAGAATACCCCTTTGCTCTATATACCGAGTCGGGTTTAAATTTCCTTCCTTTAAGTGGTTGAAAAGGCGTCGAACATGATCATCAGCCGAATGCTCCCTTTGTAATTCCTCCACCCAGGATGGTATTGGAACCGATACCGCCAGGGACTTCCCTACCTGATGCCACAGGGCATCCGCTACAATGTTGGAATTCCCGCTTCGATACTCTATGGAAAAATCATATCCAAATAATTTTGAAATCCATTGCTAATGCATGGGAGTGCTGATCTTTTGCTCTAAAAGAAACTTTAAACTCTTTTGATCTGTTTTAACTACGAACCTCATCCCCAATAGGTAAGGCCTCCATTTCCTGACATATAGCACCAAGCTCCTTTTCATATGCAGAAAGGAATAAGGATTTCCCCTTTAAGGCTCGACTGAAATAAGCTGAAGGTCGACCATGCTGAGTGAGGACAACACCCACTCCTACACCAGAAGCATCGCATTTCACATTGAATATTTGTTGAAAATCGAGTAGGGCCAATACAGGAGGTTGACTCATCGCCCTTTTCAGTGCTTCAAATGAGCCGATAGACTCTGCTGTCCACCCAAAAGAGTTTTTCTTAAGCATGTCAGTGAGTGGTCGGGAAATGATACTGTAATTTTTAATAAAGCGCCGGTAGTATCCTGTTAGCCCGAGTAATCCTTGCAAAGTGAGAACAAAATTCGGTTGAGGCCAATCCATCATACATTTGATTTTCTCAGGTCAACAGCCACTCCGTCATGTGAGATGATGTGACCAAGATATTCAATGGTAGCACACCCAAACTTACATTTGCTTCTTTTGGCAAAAAACTGATGTTTCCGTAGATTATCGAAGACAATCTTCAATTGCTCCAAATGTTCGGCCCATGTGAGGCTATAAACTAGTATGTCATCAAAGAAGACCAAAATGAAATTTCTTAAATACAGTCGTAATAACTCATTCATGAGGCTTTGAAAGGTAGCTGGAGCATTTGTTAACCCAAAGGACATCACCAGAAACTCGTAATGGCCCTCATGTGTCCGAAAAGCTGTCTTAGGAATGTCTTCCTGCTTAACTCGGATTTGGTGATATCAGGGCCTCAAATCTAACTTGGAAAATACCCAAGCTCCATGTAGTTCATCCAGGAGTTCCTCAATGATAGGAATAGGAAATTTGTCATTGACAGGTTGCTTGTTAAGTGCTCTATAATCAATATACATCCTCCATGACCCATCATTTTTTCGAACAAGAAGTACCGAAGAAGAGAAGCGACTTTGGCTTGGTCATATTGTAACGCCCCGACGAGGAGGTGGGCCCGAAACGCTACTAATTTTTTTTTTTTATCCTTAACAACTCCTAACTGGGCTAGATCAAAAGTTAGGCCCAAAAATAAATGGCACACATGCTCTTTACATGTGGACTCAAACATGAACCAACTACCCACTTACAAGCACATATCATACAAACAAATATTTCCATAAATAAAATATATTTTATTCTCATTAGAGTTACTAACGGTCACATAGTGATTCATACATGCTTTATCAAAATAAGTACCACATGAGATACTTTACACATAACATGGTTCAAAGGAACCAAAAGTCAAACAAGAATGAAATTCTCGTCTGGGGAAAATACTAGAAACAGCAACAGCTTATCCCTCCTAAGCTTGATATGGAGGTTCCTCCTCCTCGAGTACATCTCCTGAAATGTGAGTTGTGTGAGCTAACCAGCCCAGTGAAAGAACATAACAATGCAGTCTAACGAATATCTGGTTAGCCAAAATCAATATAACTTGATAAAAGGTTTATCCTGCCAAAGGTTCCAAAATAATTACATAACTGCTGACATCCACCGTAACACCTAGACATTACACTGACTATGTAACGCCCCGCCCTTTTTCACTATGCTTTCCGAAAATCAGAGTTTTTTTTAAATAAACAAAGAGTGATAGAGAGCGGGACGTCACGACGCGAACTAAGTCCGAGCTTCCAAAGCCCGACCCTTAACTGGCCAACCATACTTGTGCGTGGACGAAGTCCACTAAAATGGCTCACACGTACTCAAGTTAACTTGCAGAATAAAACATATATGCGGAATAACAATAGGATAACAATCCTATTCCAATTTAGATAGCAAAGTAGTCCAACACTTAACCATAATTATCATAACTTAAATATCCAAACATTAATCATCCAATCCATAGCAAATATACCTACGTTATTACAATTCCGAATGCTAGCTATTCAAAAACATAGTCCATGAATAACTTAAACAAAATATAACTTAATCATCCAAGCTCCTAAGCTTGGCTCCAATCACGTCCTCATTTCGTTCCCTTCCTGTGTCATCAACTAAGGTAGAAGTAGGGTGTTAGACAACGCGCCCAGTAGGTATTCCAATTAGGGTTAACACATGGGTTAGTACCAAAAATCTAGATATTATATATATCAAGTCCAGATATAATAAATCATACCATACTTATGAAACATCGTATCCAAAATCATATATGATAATAGAGATCCAATCATACAGATAAAAACCAGAAACCTTGCATGATAATAAAAATCATAATCATGCCGATTCAATGCCATGCCATGCTATCATATGCAATGAGTCCCACCCATCACAAACACATAGTAACCTCTTGATGGAAAGCTCCTCATCAAGGTATCACTCACGATTGTATTACGGACGCCCCGAAGGAGTGTGGATCTCCGGTTACATTTCATACACAGTATCCTCTTGATGGAAAGCTCCTCATCAAGGTATCCCCCACGAATGTTTTACGGACGCCCCGACGGAGTGTGGGTCTCCGGTTACCTTTCATCCCTCCCATGCCATGCATGAGATGCAAATGCCAAAATGCTATGTAGAAATACATTCACTTGAGTTTGGTCCCTCTTTGTAATCCTTTGATCCAAGATCTTGCCATTTTTTATTCATAACTCTAATCACTTATACAATAGTTATTAAACATTAGTAACCACTTAAGTCCACAAAACTTTCCTCATGGGGTTCGGCCATATACCATGGCCGAACCATGGTCTATCATTTCCTCCCGTATTTACACATTTGCCAATACTCCCATCCCTTCATGCTCAGGTCCAAATTGATCCATAACTTAGATTCATAAATGATTCATAAATCACAACATAAAACCCAACGTCCACCAAATATTCCCCATGGGGTTCAGCCATACACAATGGCCGAACCCATGGTCTATTATTTTTACTTATTTACCACATTGCCATTAATCTATCCATGGCTAACATTTCATTCATTAAAGCATACTTAAGTCCATAATTTGATCCACCAAATGGTTCATGGGGTTCGGCCATACACCATGGCCGAACCCTATGATGTCTAAATCCAATTTATCCATTGAATTATTTCCCCTCCTTAGGTCCATAAACCAAGGTCCCTCCATGGGATTTAACCACATATTTAGATTCATTCTTTTTTATCATCATCTACCATGTTTAAAATCAATTAAACTTACCACCATTCCCCATCATTTCCATGATCTAGAATCACCTAAGTCCAACAATATTTTTCCCTTTAATCCCTTCAAAATCATTGATAACCTTCCATGGTGTTCGGCCATACACCATGGCCGAACCCATGGTTCATGGTTCTTTCACCAATTATCATTTTAACACCATGTAAAATGATTAGTATTCCTTAACATGCATCTACAATTTCCATGCTTTGAAACCCATAAAAATTATTAAATAAACCACATAATTTCAATATCTAAGAAAACCCTAAGTCCATAAATATTCCTTGGTGGAGTTCGGCCATACAACATGGCTGAACCTCACCCTTTGGTTTTGTGCCCTTCTTTTCCATTCTTTATGGTTCTCATACTCACATCCATTTGCACCCTTTAAAAACCTTTTAAAATATGAATCATCTTCCATAGAGTTCATCCTTCAAAAACCCATAAAAATAACCAACGACCTTCCATGGGGTTCGGCCATACATCATGGCCGAACCGTATGGTTCATCCTTTTCATTAAACCTCATCATTCATCCCTTAATCTTTCTTCCATGGGGTTCGGCCATACACCATGGCCGAACCCTATGGTTCCTTATTTAGACAAAAACCATTAAAATACCTACCGGTTCCCCGACTTCTCCAGTTTTCCTTCGCTCCAACTTGTTCTTCCGATCCTTTCCTTCCTTAATCCTTTGGCCGAGAGTGAGAGCTTGAGAGAGAGATAGATTTTGGCCAAATTATGTGGGTTTGAGAGAGGATCGGCCGTGAGTGAGAGGGAGAGGAGTTTGGGATGTTAACTCTAAGTCCTTTTCTCTTTTGTCCTTATGGGTGGTCGGCCAAGGGTGGTGCCTTTTGATAAAGCCCTTTTGTAACTCCCATAATTCATCACCTACTCATTGATACTTACATTGGGGGTTTCATCCTTGAGATGAAACTCCCAACCGTTTTGCCCCTTGGTTACCTTGTGTAACAACAAAACCGTCCCCTCCATTCATGACCCATTTGGTGGTTTCATCCATGAGATGAAACTCCCATCTCCCATCATGTAGCCTTGGTTTGAATTGTGTAACAACACCAAAACATCAATCTCCATTGATGATTCATTTGGGGGTTTCATCCTTGAGACGAAACTCCCATGTCCCAACGGTGTAAGCTTGGGTAAGGATTGTGTAACTCCCATTTTCATTTATCTCCTTCCTTAGTGCTCCACTTGAAGGTTTCATTCTTGAGATGAAACACTCCCAACGGTTTGGCTCTTGGGTTTTCATCTTGAGATGGAAACCCCCATGCTTCCAACGTGCAAGCCTTGGTGTAAGTTTGTGTAACCTCCAGAACCCTTCACCTCCCATTAATGTTCCATTTTGGAGTTTCATCCCATGAGATGAAACTCCCATTCCAACGTGTATGCTTAACTTGGATTGTGTAACAACCACAAAACAGTCCACCTCCCATTAGTGATACAATTTGGAGTTTCATTCTATGAAATGAGACTCCCATGTTTCCAAGGTGTACTAAGGTTAAGCCTTGTGTAACCTCCAAAAACCTTTCATCTCCCCATTAATGATTCATTTGGAGTTTCATGCATGAGATGAAACTCCCCCCTCCAATGTGTGACCTTGACTTGATCTCATGAGGTGCATCTCTCCACCTTCCCACTCCACTCACTTGAGATCAAAGTCCCATTAATGTCCATTCAACTCATTTAGCTCAACTCACCTCTTTAATTGAACTCACTTAAAATCAACTCATTTAACTCACTTAAAATCAACCCAATTACTTGATTCCATTTCCAACTTAAATAAGCTCCAATTGAGTAAGCTTGAACTCACTTGGTGGTCAACCAAGTCAACGGCGACCCATTGGGTCCCAATTGGGCATTTTGACCCAAATAACAACCTTGACCCAATTAAATACATCTTACACATTTATTTTAAATTGAACCTTATAACATATCCGTTGGGTGTTAATTGGGCAATTAACCCAACAATTTACCCATCTAAGGTTCATATCCATTAATTCACAACTTAAATGGCAAATTCCGTAAATATTGATAACTTGGAAATCCGGGGTGTTACAGACTATAAGTATTAAGTCCCAACACGGTCAAAATACAAATCTTGCAAGTACATCTCTGACACATCTAGGCCGGTACTGACACACCTGGGCCAGTAGACGCAAACCGACACACCTGGGCTGATAATAGTTCAGTAATTAAAGGACCGTGGAAGCAGTATCAATATCATCATAACTCATAAGCATTTCATCATAATCACAATATACGATAAACATCGTTAGTATCAAGAAGCACTCTTCACAATAGTGCATCATGTCTAGGCATATAAGTGGGTTCATTAAGTCTGATCCTTGAAACCATTCATTGCACTAGATCCTCTTAACCTGATTTACTCCTACTACAATATTAAGTCTCCTCACCGAAAATGTGGGTATCGAAGTATCTATCAAACATACAAACAAATAAACAATCAAAAATCAAACAGTATGCATAGATACAATACAATACATACTCATAGTATTTCAAATCTTTCTATCTTATTTTTCGGGAAAAACTCCAGGGAAATGGATCTGAGACTCCTATATGGGTTACTATCTATTTTAAATTACAAAAATTAGAAATATAATAAGGTGCTCAGGCCATTTCTCATATTGTCTTCTGAAAATGACCATGTAGACGTATTGAGTTAGGCCTAGAGATATAAGATGCTCAGGCCACTACTCATATAACGAGTTAGGCCTAGAGGTCACTCAGTACCCGAACCCTTCTTTTCTACCAAGCGGCGAAATTAATCGTTCAGCTACTAATAGCTATCGGGCTGAGTCAGCTACAAATAGAGAGTATCGACCTAGAAGTGAATACATAATATATATGTATAATATCAAATAAGAGGGGTTAGTATCACTTTTAATTATTAAATGGGTATAAACATCACATTAAAACCTAATATCTAAATCGTGAAATCCTAATTTAGACTAAGTTTCAAAATCAAAACTGCGTTCCTCGGAATCAGGTACTATGGCTTCAGAACTTCCAAGCCACTGCCTAAATCTGGGTTTACAGAACCTTCGGAACATGGGTTCTGTCATTCGGAACTTTCGAAGTTCAGATCTTAGAATGTCCGTGTAATGGCCCGGAAATTGTAAATCAATATATCGGTGGATGTTATTTATTTTAATGGTAGAAATTGGAAATTTGATGGAATAAATAGGTGAATGGATCAAAATATGGACAAAGGCCCAAGTATGGCCCAATGGACCATGGATTGGATTTAAAATCATTTAATTGGTCAATGATGGTCAATGGGTCCAAGGATGGTCAAATTGGGCCCAATATCCATTTGGGACCCAATGGATCAAGATGATGTAAGCTCTAAGGTAAATGGGTAAGGGTGAATTTAATTGGGCCATGGGCCCAATGGTGATCGAATAGTTGAAATGGATTTAAGAAATTGAAAATTTGATGGAATAAATGGTGAATGGATCAAAATATGGACAAAGGCCCAAGTATGGCCCAATGGACCATGGATTGGATTTAAAATCATTTAATTGGTCAATGATGGTCAATGGGGCCAAGGATGGTCAAATTGGGCCCAATACCCATTTGGGACCCAATGAGTCAAGATGATGTGAGCTCTAAGGTAAATGGGTAAGGGTGAATTTAATTGGGCCATGGGCCCAATGGTGATCGAATAGTTGAAATGGATTTATTAAATCATATAAGTTGGAATTCATTTAAAATCTAAGTGACATGGCCGAATGGGGCCCACCTCCACCTCACCAAGTGAGGTGGCGTGTGGACCCAGAGATTGGTGGGGCCGGCCACCATGGTTGAATTGGTCAACCATGGGTGTATGTATGAAGGCAATTTAAGCAAATGGAATTAAGTTCAAGTGGGAATTAATTAACTTAACCTAATGATCCAATTAATTAGTTAATTAAGCTAAGTTAAAAGGGTGGTCAAAGGGGTCAAAAGGTGGAAGACCAAAACACCTCATTCCAAGCTTAAGAGAAGGAAAAAAAAATGTTGGCTAGTGGTGTTGGGTCAAAAAGCATGGAAAATATCTTGTGCTTGGTTGGTGGAGAATTTATGGTTGAGTATGAATTAAGTAACCTTGGGATAATATGGGTTTTCATCTTATCCCATCCTCATTTCACTCTTTCCTCTCTTTCCCTCTCTCATGGCCGTCCCACACTAGGAAGAGAAAGAAGAAGAAAAACTTGGAAGAAGAAGAGAAGAAAAGAGAGGGAAGTGCAAGGATTAACCATCACACCAAGGCCAAGACTAGGTGCCTTCTTTCTCATCTCCATCCTCTCTTCTCTCTCTCTCTCAAATCAAACCCTACTATGGCCGAACCCAAGCTTGGAGGTTGTCACCATTGATCAAGCATCCTAGCCGACCAACAAAGGAGAGGAAGAGGAAAGGAGGCCAAGGAGTCCGACGGGAGCAAAGAAAGTTGGAGGAGACGACGGATTGTAAGTATTTTCTAAAACAAGAGATTTGGATTTTTCTTAGGGTTTTAAGAGGCTATGAAATCCATTTCTTGGATTTAGAGGTGGCCAAATCATGGCCTTGGATCTCAAATCCATCAAATGAAGGGAGGAAAGATGGGCCAACCTTAAAGGGGTAAATTAGGGTTAAGAAAAAAATAAATAAATGCATTAAGGACATTGGTATTAAGAATTGTTTTAAGCATGGGTGTGTAAGATTTGAAGGAAAACATGGGCCATAGGATTCGGCCATGTACCCCATGGTAGAGAATTAATTAATTTATTAGGGTTTATAACAATGGAAGCATGGAGAATGATTTAGGGTTTTGAGTTGATAATGATTAAATGTAGGTAATTTTTGAAGAGTTTTTTTTTATGATGGAATCCATGGATGAATGTAAATGTTTTTATGGTCTAAAATGGCACCAATGGATATTGAACCCTATGGTGATGTTTAATAATTTTAATAGGGGTAGAAAGATAGAATGATGATGGATGTAAAAGAATGGAAAAATAAATGGGAAATGTTGGTGGTGTTGATGGACCAAAATGGACCTAATGTTTTTAGTTGTAATGGGAGTGTGGCTAAGTTAATAGACTTTAATGTGATTAAAGATGATGATTCAAATGTGTAAATAGGCGAAAGAAAGAATGGGGTAAAGACATCATGGGTTCGGCCATGGTGTATGGCCGAACCCATGACCCATTTGTGGGTAAACTTATGGATTAAATTTGGTATTATGCATGTGAGAAATGAATGAGGATAAGAGTGTTTAAATGGGTGATTTCTAGTATTGTTATGTCATGGTTAATGAGACATCAATGGACCCATGTTGTGAACCAATTAAGGACTAAGATTAAGGTGTATGCATATGGATTAATTAATGGGGATTAGATTAAGTAAATGGCTATTTTTTTAGTAATTTTTATGTCATGGTTGCTGGGTATGAATGGATCCAAGTCTATGATCAATTATGGACTTAATTAGGCAAGGATGAATGAGTAATTAACCATGGAAAAGTGGTAGTGGCAAAACCGTAATTGGGCCAAAATGAAGGACCATGGGGTCGGCCATGGTACATGGCTGAACCCCATTGGGGATGAACTTGGACTTAGACGTTTTTATGATGACCTTAGGTGTGTTTTATGAAACCTAGGGTGGCTGGATTTTAAACTCACAAATTAAAGTATCTAATGGATTAAATGGGACCCGCAAAACCTAAATAGTGACCGATTATTCATATGGACTTGAAAATGATTAATGGGCTTAGAAATAGTTAAAAATATGGACTGATTTGGTAATGTATAAATAAGGTACCGGACATCGCAAACGATGCACGATCGGCGACCGGATTCGGGAACAGAAAAACGTTAAGACACTAGTCGGTATTCGGTAGGATTCCTACCTTCTTGTAAGCCATGGATTATGTGATGGTTTCTTTAATTTATTTTGGAAATTATATGGTTTGTTTTATGATGGGTTTGTAAGATTATGATTTATGTAAATTATATGGCATAATGCAAGGCTATGAATTATATGTTAAGTTATGAATTCTATATTAAGACTATGGATTATACATATTACATAGCATAATGCACCTACATCTCATGCATGGCATGGGTGGGAAAATAATGAAACCGGAGTTCATGCTCCATCGAGGCGACCGAGAAGCAAACATGGGGATAGCCTGATGCGCTATAACCGGAGTCCATGCTCCGTCGGGGCGACCGAAAAACAGACATGGGGATATTTTGATATGTTGAGATATAACGGGAGTCCATGCTCCGTCGGGGCGACCGAGAAACAGACATGGGGATAGTTTGATATGCTATAACCGGAGTCTGTGCTCCATCGAGGCGACCGAGAAGTAAACATGGGGATACCTTGACGAGGCCTTGCCGTCAAGGGGGATATGACATCATGATGGTGTGGTTGATGGGTGGGACACATGACATAATGTACCCATGGCATGACATTCATCTTATAGTTTTCCTTATATGATTTCATGTGTGTTTGTTATTACTGATCCATGTGCTAGCCCTATTCGGAGTCCTACTGGGCGTGTTGTCTAACGCCCTACTTCCACCCTAGCTGATGACGCAGGAGACGGTGGAGTAGAAGGACGAGGCAGGAGCCAAGCTTAGGAGCTTGGGGAAAGCGGCTACTTAATTTATTTAAATTTGTTTTGGAAATGTAATTGAGTAGCCTAGCTTATCGGAATGTAATATTTTAGATTACTTGTTTAGGTTTTGGTTTTCAGTTTTGGATGTTGTAATTTTGAGGTATCTTAGTAATCAAATGAATGTTCTTCCCTGCTATCTAAAATGTGTAGGTTAGTCTCTATTATCATTCCGCATTTAATGTAATATTCCTCGAGCTTACTTCTACGTGTGAACCATTCTCCGTGGACTTCGTTCCACCCACACGTAGGGTTGGCCAGTTAAGGGTCGGGTTTCAGAAGCTCGGACTTAACTCGCGTCGTGACGTTCGCGCCCTTTGTCACTCGTTATTTTAAAAAAAAAATAGACTCTGATTTAGGTGAAAAGGGGCGGGCGTTACAGTCCGAGCCTGTTTCCTAACAGAAAAACAAAAAACAGAAAATCAGTGGGTCTGTGTGTCTCGGAACCTGCCAAGGTATGCTCGGAACTTCCGAACAGTTCAGAACGTCTGAAGGGTCTCGGAACATCGCGGTCTAAACAGTAAAGACAGAAAGAACATTTGGCCTCTGGACACTTTGGAACCCCGAACAGAAGTTCAGAACTTCCAAAATGTTACCTTCAGAGCTTTGGAAGGCCAACTCTCAGAACTTCTGAGAGTCGTCTTCTTCCTCTATCACCAGCAACAGAGTTGTGATGGGAAACGACCGTATGAATACAAATCCAGAAACAGTGGATTTTCTGGGTTCGTTTTTGCACAACCTACAGGTCAGATGGACTCCTCAGTGAGTCTTCTTTACTTTAGGATGAAATTAGACCTTTTATACTTATCAAAAACACTAGATTTTAAGAGGAAAAATAGTGAAACACTTAAAAATTCAAGTTTTCATCTAAACCTCAAAATCATTTTTGACACTCAAATCTTAACCAAATTTACTTCTGTTTGATCCTAAACTGACTAGAATTTGAAAAAGAACACAATGGTTACCTTCATTTTTGCTCTTGGGTAGAAATTCGGTAACTTGAAAAATCTTCCACTTCAAAGCTACGGTAAAAAAATTTGAACAGAGGAGGGGTAGTTTCTTTTCTAACGGTGGGTGATTCCAAGTGGGAGGTGATTGGATTTATAACCATGGCTAGGTAGGGTAGTAGACCCTCCAGCAAGGCCAGGGAGTGGACACCTCATCTACAAGCTACGTCCGTAGCTTGCATGAGTCGACGCTAAAGCAGCAGCTTCCGGCCACGTAAGTGGTCTAATCATTTGAAAATTTTGCAATTTAGTCCTTCTGTAGTTTTTGCAAATAAGCCCATTTTTATCTTATTTCAATTTTTAATTAATTACATGATTTATTTGAATTAATTAATTTAATCCAACTTAACAAAAATGTTGGGTTTTATAAACTCTACTCATCATAAATTTTTGGAGATTTATATTTTATCAAAATCTATTGATTTAAACAAAATTCGCATTTTGTCAATATTTACTTAATTCAATTTGTATTTATTAAAAGAGTTTAAATATTTTATTTTCAAAATTTGAAGACAAAAAACAATGAGTTATAATAAGGTCTAAAACACATATTTTTCTTAAAAATTTCTCTTTTCTGAAATTGTTTAAAAATAATTATTTCTTCACTTTCGGGATCTTTTCTGGTAGTTTTAATAATATTTTCTGAAAATAATATAATAATATACTTATAAATTTTAAAATTTTAAAACCCTTAGTTAAGGAAATCAATATTACTCAATAACAATCAAATAATTAGATAAATAGTAAAATAACGTCAACAAATGGCAAATTACCATTTTGCCCTTCCAACTAGATGAGTTGAATCATTGAGCTTTTGGGCTCTGATTGGGTCAAACCTGGACTTTTCATAAAGCCCTAACTGTAATCTTTTTTATTAAAAGGTTAAAATATGATTTATCATATTGATTTAGCCTAATCCGGGTCAAGGTATTACACGTATGACCCCACTTTGCAGGAGTTCTCCCACAAGTTTTTCTATTTCTGTTTTCTGGCAGTATGGACATTTGTAATGTCAAACACTTACAAGCTTGGAATCTGGCAAGAGGGGAACATGATGATCATGAGTACGAACGGGCGGCAATCCGTTCTGCATTTGAGTAATTGAAAAGATCTGTAACAAGTAATTGGGGTTCTAATTGGGCATTTATCTTCCCGTCTCTGATAAATGTGAGTTCCTTCCCTTTTTTTCCTAGCCATACATATGATTGGTCCTTCAAGCTGAACTTCATAGTAAGTCTAGTGAATCCCACGTGATTGGGCCTAGGGTCCTTAACCATTGAGCGCCAAGTACCATGTCATAACCTCCCAAAGCTAGCACGTAGAAATCGGCTTCGATCTCGACCCCTTGTACCCTTAGTTGCACTCCCATACACATACCCGAACATTGAACTATGTCCCCATTGGCGACGGCAAAATCAAACTTCGTTTCTCTTGTAACTAGTAAACTTGTCTTATTGGCTATGTGCGGACTCAGGAAGTTATGGGTGCTTCCTGAATTGATCAATATCATGACAGCAAGCTGGTGCAAGTGAACCATAACTCTCATGGTCTGGGGGAATGGATCTCCGTCACCGCATGTAATGAGATTTCAAGTTGGGTAACTTGATCTGTAACCACTTCATTGTGTTCATCAAAACCCTCGTCTTCTTCATATCCCATTGTCTCTGTCGACCAACTGCCTTCCATGAGGAATAACTTTTGGGTTTTACATTTATGCCCTGGAGCGAATTTCTCATCGTAGTTGTAGTATAATCATTTTGCTCGCCGTTCTTTCATCTCCATTGGAGTAAGTCTTTTGATGACTGGTGTGGGAGGTTTAGATGGGACTGATTAAGTAGATTGTCCTGATCGAACGGTACCAAAACTAGACTAACTCCTACGGACATTAACCTTCTCCTCTTGGAGACGAGCCAACCATATAGCGTCGGAGAGAGTTCTAGGTCTCAGCATTTGAACACTTTGCCGAATAACTTCCTTTAAGCCACTCAAAAAGCAACTCACCCTAAAAGGCTCGGTGAGTCCTTCAGTACAATTGGCGAGTTCCTCAAAGCGATATTGATAATCTTCGACGGTAGCTATCTGGTGAAGCTTGGTGAGTGAAGCGGTAGCATCTTCATATGGAGATGGTCCAAATCGAAGGAGCAAGCCTCATGTAAAATCATCCCAAATTGAGATGGCATTAGACCTTTCCATCCACCAAAACCACCGTAACGCCTTTCCCTCGAGATAGAAGGATGCCAACAGCAGTTTCTGTGACACTGGGGTTTGCTGGTGTGCAAAGAATTGTTTTGATCTATAAATCCAACCCGATGGATCAGTTCCATCGAAACGAGGAAATTCTAGTCGCACCATACAGGTCGTGAGTGTATGGTCTGTCTTTGCTCCAAGGGAGCTTCCCGAGTGTGGCCCACGACCAAAAGAGTGAGAACTAGATGTGTCTCCCCTCTCTGGGGTGCAAAGTTGTTAAATAGTGTCTAATCTATTGTCGACTGCAACAAGCTGAGATGCTAAATCGTCCATTCGCCGACCCTGAGTCTCCATTGTTTCACGTAGCACACATCATGTCATCAATTTTTGCATTGTGGGTTGCTTTTGCCATTGTGGTGTAATCTGTCTCTGATACCTTACAGTGAGCCTACTGATTTTTAGAGAAGTTGCGTCGGTCCAGTACAAGAATTCAGAAAGATTAAAACTGGATAGAGAAGAAGAAGAAGAAGAAAATAGCCAATTAGATAGGGATTGACTCGAGGTAATCCCAGACCTCCTAGTGACACAGACTGGTTGTAATGGCAATAAGATAATCACATCCATTCATACTGAAGTAAAAAATAAATACATTTAAACAAGGATAAACACACATTACATCATTATATCAGTTTTATTAACTAACTGTTTATCTGGGTAAACCATAGCTAAACGCGTTCCTATAATTGGTATGATTCATCTAGGCACGTAACAGATGCATGACATATTTCCATTGAGCCAATATGGCAAATTTGTAACTTGCCAAGAAGGCAATTTGTGAACATGCCAAGAGTGAAATTTGGTAATGTGCGAAGAGAGAAATTTATGAACATGTCAAGAGGGCAATTTGTGAATATGCCAAGAGGGATATTTATGAAAGTTCTCATTTTCAATGTGCTAGAACATCATGATTGACCCTAGAGGGGGGTGAATAGGTCAATCCAATTTTTAATGGTGTTTACAAATTTCTTAATTATTTTGAGTGCAACAGAATAATTAATCAAGAGATTTGTTTAGTGTGATGGATTGTTTATTTAATTCTTTAAACATTCACACTAAGATTTTGGCTCCTTTACATAAAGCTTGATTATCGATGCTAATGCACAATGTATAGCATAAGATAATCAATATGCAAAGCGATGTGTATTAAGAAGAGTACTTAAACATTAAATACAAACACACAAAAATCAAACACCATAAGGCCAATTTAAAGTAGTTCGGTTAGCCAACCTGCATCCACTGTTGGGACTCGCTCAACCTTGAGTTATCTCCAAAATCCACTAAGTGGAGACTTACAGTCTCACAATTATAGTACAAATTTCACCTCACTCAATCGACTGAGTTTCACCCACCACTGTCGAATAAGAATTGTAATAGCCCGAATTTTTGAATCAATATATATGTGGCAATTATTTATTTTAATAATGGAAAAATGGGAATTTTGATGTCATGGATGTTAAATGAATCAAAATATGGACAAAGGCCCAAGTATGGTCCAATGGACCATGGATTTGATAGGATTCATTTGAAGGGTCAATAATGGTCAAAGTGGGCCCGATAACCATGTGGGATCCAATGGATCATAATTGATCCAAGCTCTAGAGTAAATAATAGAAAATAATCTAATTGGGCCATGGGCCCAATGGTGACCCAATTAATTGGAATTGATCACCTAAGTTAATGAGGAAATAATCAAGATGACATAATCAAGTGGGGTCCACCCCACCTCATTAAGTGAGGTGGCGGGTTGACTAAGATTTGGTGGGGCCGGCCACCATGGTTGACTTGGTCAACCATGGTGGATACATGAAAGATTTGAAGGGAATTAAATAGGAATTAAATTATTAAATAAAAGGGGCTAAGTTAAGAAAGAAATTAAATAATGGGGTAAGTCAAGATGGTTTCCCATCTTAATTGACTCACCAAACTCATTGGAATGAGTTGTGACTCAAACCCATCCAACACCTCCACTAAAGGGGACAATGACCCTAAAAATGGGGGCATGCAAGCCCATACCTCCCTCCATGCTTGGTTGGTGGAGGGAGTCAAACCAATCATCACACCCATCTCATCTCACTCTCTCCTTCTCTTCCTCTCCTCTCCAAACCGTCCTCCCCCTTGCAAGACAAAGAAAACACCAAAGAGAAAAGAAGAGAAAGGAACTTAGAAGGAAGGGAAGAAGAAGCTAGGAGTTGGCTGATCACTCCTAAGACCCAAGACGTGTGACATTTTCCCATTCACTCCTCCATTTTTTCCCTCTCAAAGCTGCTACACCTTGGCCGAACCAAACCTTGGTGACCTTACCCCGATCAAACTCACCACTGGCCGAGTATCAAGAAGAAAGAAGAAGGAGAAAGGGAAAGAATAAGGAACAAGAGGAGCAAGAGACAACCGGGAGAGCCACGGGTTGTAAGTATCTCTAAACAAGATACTAAGTTTGGTAATGGTTAAAAATGGAGTATTTTAAGAGAAATCGCGAAGGAAGGAAGTCCAAAACATGCAATGGAAAGGACTGACGAAACAGTCAGTCGACTGAATCAGAGATTCAGTCGACTGAACAGATAATGAACTAACCAGAAACGAAGTTCTGGGAGTTTCAGCCGACTGAATCAGGGATTCAGTCGACTGAACTGACAATGGACGAATCAGAAACGAGCTTCTGGGAGTTTCAGCCGACTGAACTAAAGTTTCAGTCGAGTGAACTAATGGTGGCTGAAAACAGAAGGAGTTTCTGGGAGTTTCAGCCGACTGAATATGGGGATTCAGTCGACTGAACACAAACGTCTCGGACAAGAAAAGGGTTCTGGAGGTTTCAGCCGACTGAATCTATGATTCAGTCGACTGAACTAATACTTGTTAAACACGTATACGGATGGTTGATAGTTCAGCCGACTGAATGTGTATTTCAGTTGACTGAAAATAAATGGCAAGACAAATAGACGATCTGATTCAAAATCAGCCGACTGAATCTGTGATTCAGTCGAATGAAAGGATATGAACCATGTTTCAGCCGACTGAATGTATATTTCAGTCGACTGAAACTGAACCGGCGAGACAAACAGACAATCTGATTCAAAATCAGCCGACTGAATTGAAATGTGCAGTTTTTGAATATTTTCTAAGACAATACTAATCCAATTAGATAAATGGAGATGATATTAAATTAAAGGGATTGATTTTAATGATCCTATGACATGGTTAGTAAGTCATTGATGGATCCAAGTGCATAGATCAGTTAATGGATTGAATTATATACGTGTTGAAATCAATGGAAAAAGAGGCCAAGATAAGGGCTGATGATAGTAATCTTATAATGTGGTTAAAGATCACTAATGAACATAGGCTTATGATCAGTTAGAGACTTAATCGTGGATAAGATATAAACTAACTTGGGAAATGTATAATAAGGTATTGGCACATCGCAACGGTACGCGAACGACGACCGGAAGTATCGGACGAGAATGAAAAAGGACGTTATCAGTATTTGGTAGGATTCCTATCTTTTTGTAAACGATGGATATATAATGGTATTTTAAATTATTTTGGTTTGGCTTATGATGGATTTATGATTATGATTTATCTTATGACGAGTTTTAAGTTATGAATTATATGGATTATATTTTAACATTATGCACTATATGGCTATGTATGGTATATCAAAATTATGGTTTATCTATATATACTACATAGCATAATGCACTACATCTCATGCATGGCATGGGCGGAAAAAAAATAAACAAACCGAAGTCCATGCTCCGTCGGGGCGACCGAGAACAGACATGGGGACATTGATATGGTATCACCGGAGTCCATGCTCCGTCGGGGCGACCGAGAACAGACATGGGGACATTGATATGGTATCACCGGAGTCCATACTCCGTCGGGGCGACCGAGAAGCAAGCATGGGGACACCTTGACGAGGATTTGCCGTCAAGGGGGATAAGATATTTCGTGATGATGTAGATGATGGGTGAGACACATGACATAAGCACCCATGGCATAGCATTCATCACATACTTATTTTGTTATATGTTATTTTATCGGTATGTGTATTATTACTAATCCTTGTGCTAGCCCTACTCGGAGTCCTACTGGGCGCGTTGACTAACGCCTTACTTCCACCCTAGCTGGTGATACAGGAGACGGAGGAAACAGTGGACGTGACGGGAGTCAGGCTTAGGGACGTGGGGAAGCGGCTATTTTGTTTATCAAGTTTTATTTTGGAAATGTTGTAACTCAAGTAGCATAGCTTGTTGAATTGTAATAATTTTGGATTTATTACTATGGTCTGGATTAAACTCTGTATGTTAACATTTTGAGATATAATCATGAACATGGGGGTATTTTGGTAATTTAATGTTGTATCTTCCCTTCTATCTAAAACCGGTAGGATAGTATCTATTATAATGTTCCGCATGTAACTATGTTCCGCGAGCTTACTTCCTACGCGTGAACCGTACTCGTGGACTTTGTTCCGCGCACGCATGGGGTTGGCCAGTTAAGGGCCGGACTTTAGAAGCTCGGACTTAACTCGCATCGTGACGTCTGCGCCGTTGTCACTTTGATTTAAAAAAAAAAATAGACTCTGAAATATGGTGAAATTGGGCAAGCGTTACAAGAATTCCACCTATCCATTTGGCTGGGAATTCCACCCAACACAGTGCCGGAGACTCCGATTCAGAGTTTTTTTATAGTAGTTCCAGAGTACCTCTCCTTAATCCACTTTCGAAACAAAGGTTTTAAAGAAAATTAAAACCAAAAACCATTTGCCTTTGAAGCTCTTTCTTCTGATGTGTGCTTCTTCAAGATCCCACCCATGTATGCCGACACTCTGCCTCGTAGCCGTCGTTTAGCAATCACAGTCCAGGGTGTCAAGGAAACTGGTTCTACCAAAGGTTTCCTAGTTTATGGTTCTCTCCTTCTCACTTTCAAACTCAATACTCAGATTGGTTGTTTATGAGTTTTCATCCTTCCTCTCTCTCTCACAACTCAATTCATCTGATTGGTTCTATTTGATTCCCCTAGTGTAAGCACAAGAGAGAGAGTGATCCTTTTGTTGGCCCTTGTTTAAGTTCACTGGTGAAGATGAGGGTCCAACTGATCCTTCCGAAGGATACCAATTGGTTGCATAAGGATTGGTTTATATAGCAAAGGCAACCAGTTGTAGTAACGGTAATGTACTGCAGGTCAGTCGCACCGAGTGGTTGGTGACTAGAAATGTTACAGTTACAATTCCGATCGTTGTGCATTAATTGTACTCCCAACGGTAATATTCTTTCTCGGTCGACATGTCGTTGTCGCTGATGAGTCGACACTTATGGTACTGAGGGGTTCAGTCCATCCGAGAGGCTTGTTCTGGTGCAAAACATGTCTAACAGTAGTTTCAACTCTAGAAACCTATTACCCAGAACGACCTGTCGCCCTTTACCGAGGGGTCGGTCCTGGTATTCTCGATCATTCTTTGATTGCCGATATCTCTGTTTCTTCGAGAGTCCACATGAGTTCATAATGTCAAAACTCAAGATCTTGATGGAGGAGTCGTTGACCACGATGGGCCATTTCAGCCTTTCACTGAGGGGTCGGTGCATACGAGACTCTCGATCAGAGACAAATCCAGAATGACAGTTCAATGTTTCATGTAACGCCCCGCCCTTTTCTAACCTTCCAAAAATCAGAGTCTATTTTTTTTTTTTTATAAACAAGTGGAAGAGAGCGGGGAGACGTCACGACCCGAGCTAAGTTCGGACTTCCAAAGTCCTGACCCTAAACTGGCCAACCATGTGTGCATGGACTAAACCATGATAAACAATACACACACGGAACTAAATAAGTCATGCGGAATAATACTAAACTAAATGTGGAATTAACTGATTGCAGAATTATACTAAGTAGATAGCAACTACAAGTCATCCATTATAAACTACTTAAACCAAATATCCATTATCAAACTAGTCACAAACCATAGCAAAGTTACTAAACTATTACATGTCCATAACAATGTATCCAAACAACAGTAAATAGAAACCCATTCCAACACCCAAGCATCTATGCTTAGCTTTCCTCGTGATCCTCAGCCTTTGCCTTTCCCTTTCCTTTTCCTGCATCATCCTCTAAAGATAGAAATAGGGCGTTAGATCAACGCGCCCAGTAGGTTTTCCGATCAAGGCTGTCACATGGTTAGTATATAAAAACATGCATATATCATAATATTTGATCATCAAAAACATATAAAATCAATGCTATGTATGTATGTGCAAATGTAATGAGTCACACCCATCACAAGTATACATAGCTATCACTTGACGGGACTCTCACGTCAAGGTAATCCACAGTACTCCTCATTTCCTATGGATAGGACTCTCATCATTAAGCTATTCCTCCTGGCGGGACTCTCATCGCCTAAGGAGGCCCCACAGATGCATCACGGGCATACCGACGGAGTGTGGGCTCCGGTTTCCATAATCATCACCCCATGCCATGCATGAGATGTCAATGAATATATGTCATTTGTAAATATATCTCAACATTCAAAACCCATTTGAAACATAAAACAATAACAACATAACTCATAAAAACCATGATAAAACCCAATATAACAGTGGTTATAAGTAGGTAGGAAACCTACTGAAAGTTCTCTTTAATGTCCGTTCTTTCTTAAGCGTCACCCATTCACGACTCGTGCGCCGTTCAAGTTTCATCACCTTGTTTATATAACAGCAAGTCAATATACTATCATTTAATTTCCATTTACATCTAAGTCCCAAAACCCATCTTGTGGGGTTCGGCCATACCCATGGCCGAACCTCACCCACTTTGGATTTGATCCTCCTTTTCATTTGATCAATACCATCCATATAAACACCTTATATTACATAATATAGCTTGGTAGGGTTCGGTCATACAGCATGGCCGAACCATACCACCTTGGTTTAACCCCTCTTTCGAGTCCTTTAATCCTTTATTCCATTATAACTTATATTTACGGTTTTGCCACTAGGCTAACCAATAATTAATCTTGCTAACCACTATTATCAAAACCAATCCACCTTAGTGGGGTTCGGCCATACAACTTGGCCGAACCTCACTATCTCCAACTTGGTCCTTTAATCCATTCTAATTACATTCAAATGCCATTCAAATCATCCATTTACCTAGCCTTTAACCGTTCATCATTGTCACTCTATGTTAACCTTTAAAACATCACAACAACCATTAACAATTACTAATCATAAACTTAAATCCAAATACCCATACAAGGGTCCATTTATCCCATAAAATGGTCCATGTGGTTCGGCCATACACATGGCCGAACCCTATGGTTCTCTTGGTTCAATACTTCCCATAATTATTCATGGTTTTGACATACTAATTTAACCATAAGAAAGATATAGTTCAGCCATACATTGGCCGACCCAAGACCTACACCTTATCTCCATTTTTTTAACACCTTAACCCTTCCATACCTTGTATGGTTTTTATCTCTCAAAACCATCAAAAATCACCATAAACTTGTCAAATCCTTTCATGGGGTTCGGCCATCCCAAGTGGCCGAACCCTATGGCCTATGATTTGAACCTCTTTAACATATACTTTGTGTCTCATTAAAACATGTAAAAATCTCCATGATTTTGTATGGTTTTTAGCCTTCAAAAACCATCAAAATACCCAAATAATTTCATGAGGTTCGGCCATCCAAAGTGGCCGAACACAATGATCCATTTTTTATCCTTTTTATACAGCACCATCCAAGGTTTAAGCCCTTGATGGATTCGGCCATTCCATGGCCAAATCATGCTCCCTTTTACCAATTTATTTAACTAAATTCTTATGTAAACACTTACCAATTTCCTTTGCTTCTCTTCTCTCCTTTTGATCCTTGCTTTCTTCCTTCTTGCTCCCTTAGTCCTTAGCTGATTGAAAGCTTGTACAATGGTGAAAACACCAAAGGATTATTCGGCCAAGAGGATGGGCTTTTTGAGAGAGGGAGAGAGATGAGGATTCTATGTTTTCTTTGTGATCAAATTCGGCCAAGGGATGTGGTTTGTTGCTTTTATTAAACAGCCCTTGAGCCCCTCATTTACCCTCATCAATCCTTGATCAAACCAAGGAGTCCCATGGCTTAACTATGGGACACTTGGCCTCAGCTTAGACCATCCTTTCAGCTTCCCATGTTGGGTCTTAGGTTTCCATTATGAGATGGAAACCCAACCAAGCTTCCAAGGTGAATCTTATCTCATGCCTATGAATTCCATGCATGAAAACCCGCTCCACAAGTACCCAACGTGTGGGACTTGTTTTGTGGTGTTTAAGATCATGGCAACTCCTCACCTCCCCATTTCACTCAATGGAATTTAAGGTCTCTTTGGTTTCCAACTTAACTCACCCAACTCATTACCCCAACTCACCACATTTAATGCCATTCATTTAATGCACTTGAGTCAACTCCATTACTTAATTCAAATCCAACTCATTTCAGTCCCAACTCAACCTAATTCGACTCATCCTTTGAGCTCACATGAGGGTCCACACGGTAAACCATGGTCAACATGGTCAACATGACCCATTGGGTCCCCATTTAGCTCATTGACCCAATTGGCGCCATGACCCATTTATGGGTGGTTTAGCCATTTGAATGTGGTTTACACACTTGCATCAAGCCTACCCATTTATCCTTTATTTAATTTCATATCAATTTAGCCTAACCCAATTAAAATTGGGCTCATTCAATGGTCAAATAAGTCCATCATGACCCATTGGGTCCCAATTGGGTCCTTTGACCCAAATAACCATCTTGACCCAATTAGATGTATAATACCCATTTAATTTAATTTGATCCTTATAATATGCACATTGAGTCTTAATTTGAACAATGGGCCCCACCATTTTCTCATCTACAAACATAACCTTCTAATTTACCATTCCAATGGCATTTTTGTAAATATTCATATCTTTGAAAAATCGAGGTGTTACATTTCAAAACCTATGTCATTCGGGTCGACCAGTCTCTGACCACGATGGGTCGATCAGACTATACCGAGGAGTCGATGAGATAGACTGGTCTAGCTGACAGTGAAACCAAATACATATTTCCAAGTTGGTTTCCAATTCACTGTCAAGCAACCTCTCTAGGCTTTTTATGATTTAACCATTTGTTCTTCTAAGCCTAGGGATAGTCCTCTCTAAGGTGTAGGTACCACCTAAAGTCTTCTATGGTCATTTTCCTGTTTTGTGATTGCCATAACAATGAGCTTCAATCCGGTCGAGCATGATCTTTTCTCTTGATCATCTTGGGTCTTCAAACTTCCGGCAAGTGCTTCTTTCTAAGTCATGGAATTGACAAACATAGGGGCTTGGCCAAGCCGAGGCACTAACAAAACTCATTAGGTGTATTGTGAGGGTGAGATACTCATTCATAGTGCATTTCCGGATAACCCAAGGTTTGGTGATTATAAGAGTGGATGTAGATTATTTAACCAAACCACTAGAAATCATTAGTGCATCTGTCACGCCCCGACCCGATTGTGGGCCCGAAACGTGTAACGCCCGCCCCTTTTCACCGAAAATCAGAGTCTAAATTTTTTTTTTTTTTCAATTAAGAAGTGACAAAGGGCGCGGACGTCACGACGCGAGTTAAGTCTGAGCTTCTAAAGCCCGGCCCTTAACTGGCCAACCCTACGTGTGCGTGGAACGAAGTCCACGAAAAACGGTTCACACGCAGAAGTAAGCTCGAGGAATACTGTCCTAAGTGCGGAAATTACAATAGAGGCTAACCTACAATTTTTAGATAGCAGGGAAGATTTCATCATTTAATTACTAAAATACCATAACATCATATGTCTATAATAAAATCCAAATCATAGCAATAAGTCTAAAATATTACATTTCCGACAAGCTAAACTATACAAATACACATTTCCCAAAATAAACTTAAACAAAATAATTAGTCCGCCTTCCCAAGCTCCTAAGCTTGGCTCCCATCTAGTCCTTTTGCTCCGGCATTTCCCGCGTCATCAACTAGGGTAGAAGTAGGGCGTTAGACCACGCGCCCAGTAGGACTCCGAGTAGGGCTAGCACATGGATTAGTAATAATAGCATGCAGATAATAATATAATAAAAACTGGTAGACAATCATATAATGAAATTATGAGGTGAATGCCATGCCATAGGTATCTGTGTTATGAATCCCACCCATCATCCCTACCATCATGATGTCATATCCCCCTTGACGGCAAGACCTCGTCAAGGTATCCCCATGCCTGTTCTCGGTCGCCCCGATGGAGCATGGACCCCTGTTATAGCCTATCAGGTTATCCCCATGCCTGTTCTCGGTTGCCCCGACGGAGCATGGACTCCGGTTATAGCCTATCAGGCTATCCCCATGCCTGTTCTCGGTCGCCCCGACGGAGCATGGACTCCGGTTCCTTTATTTTCCCGCCCATGCCATGCATGAGATGTAATGCATTATGCTATATAATATTTATAACTCATAACCTTAACATATCATACATAGCCTAAACTTATAATGCATAACTTTAAAACATAATTCATAGCCATATTCCATATAATACTTAATCATAGCCATAAGAATCCATCTTAAACATATCATAATCTTAAAACCCATCATACAACCAATCAATATGATTACTAAAAATAAACCAATAAACCAATTACATAGCATCTAATCCATGGCTTACAAATAGGTAGGAATCCTACCGAATACCGACTCGCGTCTTTTTACGGTTTCGTCCGATAATCCGGCTACCTACACGCGTACTGCTCACGATATCTAATACCTTATTACATACACATAATTAGTCCATGTTTTTAACCTTTTAAATCCATTAATCACATACTTAAGGTTACCATAATTGCACTTATGTCCATGATCATTTCTCATGGAGTTCTTGAATTTGGCCATTATTTACAATTTTGCCACTACTCCTTCACATAATTAATTACTCATTTTTATTTCTCCATTCTTAGACCCATGATAGATCCAAAATCTTGGATCCATCAATGATTCATCAACATGTCACAAGATCACTAAAATTCCACCATCTAATTAGCCTAATCCTTATTAATTTAAACACCCATATAGTCCCATAACATAACAATACTAAAAAAAAATTAGGCATTTAAACACTCTAACCCTCATTCATTTCTCCCATACATAATACCAAATTTTAATCCATAATTTTACCCACAAATGGGTCATGGGTTTGGCCATACACCATGGCCCAACCCATGATGCCCTTATCCCATTTTTTTCTTTGGTCTTTTTACACATTTAAACCCACCATCCTTAATCACATTTAAGTCCATTTACATCCATCAACAAACCATCATACAACCATCATTTTCCATTCATTTTTCCATTACTTCACATACATCATCATTCCACAATTTCACCATTTGATCACCATAGGGTTCGGCCATACACCATGGCCGAACCCATGGTTCATGATCCATCATCCATTGATGCCCTTTTTGACCATAAAACAATTACACTCATCCATGGATTCCATCATAAAACCTCTTCAAAAACTACTTACATTTAATCATTTACACCCTAAAAATCATACACATTCTCCATGACTTCCACCCTTATAAACCCTAACAAAATACAAGTCACTTACCATGGGGTTCGGCCATACTACATGGCCGAACCCTATGGCCCTTGATTCCAAAACATACATATCCATGCTTAATTAACTAAATTACATAATGTCCTCCATTCCTTAAAACCCAAACAACTTCACACATTAATTACATAACCCTTAATCCATTTATACTTTTTTTTTTCCCTAACCCTAATTTATCCATTAGGGTTTCCTCCATTTTCCATCCTTCCATTTGGGCACCATTAAATTTAACAAAAATGAATCCCAAATTTTAAACCCTAAAAGTCCAAAACTCTTGTTTAAGAAATACTCACAATCCGTCGTCTCCACCGACTTCTGCCACTCCCGTCGACTTCCTTAGCCTCCTTTCTCCTTCCTCTTGATCTTTGGTCGGCCAAAACGCTTGATCAATGGTGAAACCCTCCAAACTTAGGATCGGCCAGGGTAGGGTTAGATTTGAGAGAGGGAGAGGAGAGGATGGAGATGAGAAAATACAGGATCTTGCAAGGGCTTAACTAACCCAACGGTCCGACCTCAACGGCCAATAATAGCCTAACGGTAAAATGTGTGATGGTAGTACCAATAACCAAATTCTTACCAAGAAACAAGTCCAACATCTCTTACCATAATGTTGAGGTTCTCACATTGGAGGACATTAATCTCAAAGATCATAAATACTATGCATCATAAACATCATCATATATTCATATAAATATATCTCAATAATTCATCAATATCTAGGCATGTAAGTGGGTTCATTCTCCGTTATAGACTACTAGACCTCGACTCATTGACACCGTTTTATGCCTCCGTTTTAATAGTTAGAACAAATCTCATCCCTTGCATGGAAGCAATGTCAAGTCTTGTTTTCTGGCTCACTTAGTCTTTTCCATCTTATATAATATCCATGAAATCACTCTGAAAGTTCTCCCTTTGGTGCTATAATACAATTGACCCTAGAGAGGGGGTGAATAGGTCAATCGCAATTTCCATGGTATTTACAAATTTCTTGATTGTTTAAAGTTTAAATGCAACGGAAGGACAATATCAATCAAGAGACTTGTTGAGTGTGGTATCTTGTTTTTAATTACTTAACTGATCACACTAAATTTAGAACCCTTTGCATATTGCTTGATTATCAATGCTTGTGCACAATGAAAGAATAAGGATAATTAAATACAAAGTGATGTGTATTGAGAAGAGTGCTTAAATAGTAAAACACAAACACAAAAAGATCAAACATCATAAGACCAAATTTATAGTGGTTCGGTTAGCCAACCTACATCCATGATGTGTGCCGACGCTCCGCCTTATAGCCGTCGTATAGCAATCACAATTTCAGGGTGACTAGGAAATTAGTTCTACCAATATCTATCCCAGTTGTTCATCATTTCTCCTCTCTCTCTCACAAACCCAATCCATATGATTAGTTGTATTAGATTCCCAAAGTGCAAGCAGAAGAGACAGAGTGATCCTTTCGTTGGCCCTTATTTAAGCTCACTGATAATGATAAGGGTCCAACGGTTTTGCCAAAGGATGCCAACTAGTTGTACAAAGACTAGTTTTTATAGAGAAGGCAACCAGTTGCAGTAATGGTCATGTACTGACAGGTCGGGCGCACCGAGGGGTTAGTGACTAAAAATATTACCGTTCAACAACCAGATCGTTGCTCATTGAATGCACTCCCAACGGTATAATTTTTTCCCGGTCCACATAGCGTTGTCGCCGATGGGTCGACAGTCATGGCACCGACAGGTCGGTCCATACGAGAGGCTTGGTCTGGAGCAATACCATGCTAACAGAGTTTCAAGTCCAAAAACTAGTCTTACCGAGACCGACCTTGTCACCCTTTACTGAGGGTTGGTCCTGGTACTCTCGATAGGTCTTGAACCACTGATAAGCCTGTTTTCTCGAGAGCCCATTTGAGTTCAAAGTCCAGAACTCACAAGTTTTTCATCGAAAAGTCTTTGACCACGAGGGGTCATTTCAGTCTTTCACCGAGAGGTCAGTGTATACGAGACTCTCGATCAGAGGCATACCCAGAATGACAGTTCTATCATCCAGAACATTTGTCAATCTGGACGACCAGTCTTTGACCACGATGGGTCGATCCTGTCTCCACAGAGGGGTTGGTGAGAACGACTGGTCGAGCTGACAATGAAACCAAATACATATTTCCAAGTTGGGCTCAAATTCACTGGCAAGCTTCCTCTCAAGGCTTTTCATGTCCATTACCAACATATTCAACTAAGCCTAGGAATGGTCCCTTCTCAGGTGTGGGTTCCACCTAAAGTCAACTATGGCCAAATACTTGTTTTGTGATTTCCATAACAATGAGCTTCAAACCGGTGGAGCGTGATCTTCAATCTTGATCACCTTGAGTTTTTAAACTTCTAGCAAGTGCTTCTTCCCGAGTCGTGGAACCGACAAACTTAGGGACTCGATCAAGTCGATGTAATAACACACTCATTGCCTAGAGTCTAGGTTTTCAAAACTTGTTTTACTAATCTGATGTCAATAAGTCTCATCACCGTTATTTGTCGGGTATACACAGGAATCTGTAGCACACAATAGAATATAAGTAAATATATATTCACAAATGATACAATACATATCCACAGTAAAGTCAATCTTTCTAATTCATTTTTTCAAAAACTTAAGGGAAATGGTTGTGAGTACACTTAAATGTTACTACTCTGTAGCGCCCCGCCCTTTCCGAGAATTCAAAGTCTAATTTTTTTTTTTTAAATAATAATAAAACATCGGAAGAGAGCGGGCGGAGTCACTGACGCGAGTTAAGTTCAGACTACTCAAGTCTAAACCTTAACTGGCCACCCATGTGTACATGGACTAGACCATGATAATTAATCACACATGGAACTAACATCAACATGCGGACTAACCTAGATTAACTGCGGAATAGAAAAACTAGATAGCAAGTAACAGTCTCAAACATTAATTAACATAAATCAACCATCCAAAGTTATTAACCTAATCAAACCATAGCAAGTAATGACTTATTACATGTCCAACAAAATATAGTTCGAATGACTGTAATATAAAGAGGTCCAGTCCAACATTCAAGCGCTTAGGCTTGGCTCCCCTCCCGGTCAACGACCTTTTCTTTCCCTTTCCTTGTACCTGCATTCTCCTCTGAGGATAGAATTAGGGCGTTAGATCAACGCGCCCAGTAGGTTCCCTATCAGGGCTACCACATGATTAGCATATAAAACATGTATATATATCATAATACATGATTAGTAAAAATAGGTAAAACAATGCTATGAAGTATGCACATGCAATGAGACCCTCCCATCATGTACATTCATAGCCATCACTTGACGTGCCACGCACCGACAAGGTAATTCACAATACACTTCCATCTCTTCATCACTGACTGATTCATATCACGTATTAGTCCTCCTGGCGGGACTCTCATCGCCTAAGGAGACCAATGTGACTATGACCATCATGTTACTCCCTCTGGCGTGACTTTTACCACCGAAAGAGGACGTAACCCATAATTGTAACACTGTAGAACCTCATTCATCATCCCATGTCTATACATGAGATGCCAATGCTTGTATGCCATTTGTTAATGCATAATATATCATTCGAAACCACATAAACTAAACAAGAGTCTCATAAGAAAACTAGGGTAAAACTGTGGTTACAAGTAGGTAGGAAACCTACTGAAGATTCACTTCAGTACTTGAGCTCTCTTAATCGTCAGCCGATCACGACTCGTATGCCGTATACGCAAGTCTGGATACCCTATTTAAATAGCATCAAACCAAACGTTTATCATGTAGTTCCAACTTAGTCAATTTCCCAAAATATACTATGTGGGGTTTGTGTCCGTACATCCAACCCTATGATCATTTCCATCATTGATCATTCTATCAATAATTACATTTATGCCATTTAGGCTAACCTTTAGTTTTACCATATCTAAACCAATTTAGTGGGGTTCTTCATTCATCACCTTTAATCCCATTTATTACTTAACTCAATCCTATCAAATAATCATTTGATGGGGTTCGGCCATACTACTTTGCCGAACCACATCCTATGGGTTTTTATCCCACTTTCCATCATCATCAATGGTTGATTATTTTCTTACACATAGTCCATAATTTATCATGTATGTTTCCTTAACTAAAACAATCATAAACTCCCATCCAAAACAGCCCATTTATTTCAAAATAGCCCCATGGGGTTCGGCCATACTCATAGCCGAACCCTAGGGTTCACTTGATCCAATCATCACCATGATCACTCATGGTTTAATCATGCTAACTCAACAATGAATTAAACATGGTTCAGCCGCATAATAATCCACCAAAACAGTAACATGTTAATCCATTTATTGCCATAAGAACACTATATCTTCATATGGTTTTTAACTCACCCAAAAAATGAAAAACTTACATGGGGTTCGGCCATCCAAGGTGGCCGAACCCTATGTCCATGTTTTGGTCTTTCAAACATATTTTTGGTCTCACTTATTCATATAAACATCAGCACATCATTGCTGCGCTTTAACCTGTCAAAACCATCTAATAAATTCATTACTTTGTCCAAATAACCATAACACCTCATGGGATTCGGCCATCCAAGATGGTCGATCCCCATGGTCCATCTTTCCAGTTTTAATCCACTGTTTTAGATCAGTAATTTAACCATAACATTACCTTGGTTCAGCCATATATTGGCCAACCAAAATCAGTAAAAAATCTTCATGTAAATCACATAAAAACCCCATGGTAATGTATGGTTTTTATCTCTCAAAACCATCACCATTAACCATAAAATTATCACACCATTTCATGGGGTTCGGCCATGCTCATTGGCTAAACCCTATGGTCTTTGGTTTGAACCTCTTAAACATGTCATCTTATGTCTAATCTAATCATCCAAAACAGTAAAACATTTGCATGGTTTTAACTTACAAAAACCATCAAAATTCCAACATCAATTCATGGATGGCCGAACCCAATGAACCCTTTCATCATTTGATACCCAAGGTCTTAGACCCATGATACATTCAGCCATTTATGACATCCGAATCCATGTTTTAAACCTTTCTAAAACATGCATTTGAATCTTAAATCAAACCCAAAAACAGTTCATAAAACTCATGGTTTTCATGTTTCAAGACATGAAAACCAAGCAACTTTTACATGGGGTTCGGCCCTTCATGGTGGCCGAACCCAATGGTCATCTTTACCATTTTAAAACTTTTATAAATCAAAATTCCATGGGAATACTTACCAAATTCCAAGCTTTTCTTGTTGCCTTTGTTCCTTGCCTTCTTCATTCTTGCTTCCTTAGTCTCAGCTGATTAGAAGCATGAACCAATGGTGAAATCACCAAGATACAATTCGGCCAAGGAGGTGTTCTTGAGAGAGGGAGAGAAGATTGAATTCTAAAGCTTTTACAATATGGAGTTCGGCCAAACATGGGGTTCATTCCTTTTGTATTTCAGCCCCCAAAACCCCTCCACTCCCTCATCAATTCTTGCATAAAACGATGGGTCTTGGGTGCTATCCAAGGCACCCATTGGCACCTACCAATGCAGCCATTCAGCTCTCCATGTATCTCATCTCAATCCCATCCATTTGCATTTAACTTAGCATGAAAATCACCAAAACAAGTCCACAACGTGTGGGACTTGTTTTGGTTGGTTTGAGACCAAGCCACCTCTTCATATTCCCTTCAACTCACTGATTTACAGCCCCTTTGATTTCCATTTTGACTCACTTGAACTCAGGGTCCTTTTTGATTTCCATCTCAACTCACCAAACTCACCATACTTAATGCATTTCATTTAATGCACATGAGTTAACTCACACTTGATTTAATTCCAACTCACTTCAGTCCCACTCAAACTGATTTAACTCATGTTTTAGCTCCCTTGAGTGTCCACATGGTCAACCATAGTCAACTCGACCCGTTGGGTCCACTTTTAGCTCCTTGACCCGTTTTTGACTCCACGACCCAATTATGGGTATTTTAGTCATTTGTAATTGGTTTTTACATATGGGTCAGGCCTACCCATTTTTCCTCCACTTGATTTCCAATCAAATCAGCCTAACCCCATTTAATTTAAGCTCACACAACAGTCAAATAATCTAGTAAGACCCGTTGGGTCCCATTTGGGCCCTTTGACCCATTTAGCCATTTTCGACCCAATTGATGTTCATTACCCATCCAATCAAACTTGACATTTATAATGTGCTCATATGACCTTAATTTGAGCAATGGGCCCACCATTTCCTTATTTACAATCATATTTATTGAATTCACCAATCTAGGGGCATTTTCGTAATTATTCCAATCATTGAGAATTCTTTGACCCAATTAACTATTTTGACCCAATTTGATGTACATTACCCATCCATTATAATTTGACCCTTATAATATGTTTATAGGATCTTAGTTTGAGCAATGAGCCCCACTATTTTCTATTTAACATCATAATTATTAAATTCACCAAATCCAGGGGCATTTTCGTAATTATCCATTTCATTGAGAAATTGGGGTGTTACATACTCAATTTTAAATAGATGTAAGAAGAATTAGTCATCTAAAAACACTCAATAAATCACTCAGTGCCCTATCCCTTTTTTGTTCCACTGAGCGGCGAAAGAAGAGAAAAGAATATTGTTGCACTACTGATGGCCACAGAGCGGCGTTTCTGCTGCGCTATATATGAATGGTTGTCGGCCTGGAAGTGAACGAAAAATAACTCACTCAGTGCCCGATCCTTTTTACCACCTAGTGGCGAATACCGTTTCACTACAGATGGCTACCGAGTGTCGTTTCCGCTATGCTACAAGAGGGTTTCGGCCTGGAAGTGAACACTCAAAGTGATAAAATAAACACATAAGTAGTTAGAGTCAGTCTCACTTTTAATTTAAAATGATGAGCTTTGGAATTTTCCACTGAAAATAAGTTAAAATTTTTAAACTAAATTAAATAATCATCCTAACAATTTTAAAACTCTTTAAAAATATCCAGATAATTCAACTAGGATTTAATAGTAAAAACTTCATCAAAATTAAAATTAAAATAATAACTAATTAAAATACAAATAAAAGACATAATTACAAACACAAGTAAGCTTGTTAGGTGAAAATAACACATATAGTAGGCCTTAAAATAAGTATTTTGGCTATTTTTAATATTTTAAAATAATTAGGCAAAATGACCATTATGCCCCTATACTTTTCTAAAAATTACATCTGTGTTCTTTTTATTATATCTAAAATCAAATCTTCTAACAAAAATACCACTCAAATAATTTGTAATTAGAAAATATCTTGTAATCATAATTGTATTAGAAGATACAAATAAATTTTGACGGTAGACTTATAAAAATCAATTTTCAAAAATAAACCTTTCATTAACTAATTTAAATAAAACAATTAAAATAAATAATTTGAGCATAATACCTGCTTAAAACACTGGTAGAAAGAGAGCCTCCCTTTTTAAAGAGAAAACTTAGAGAAAAAAAGTGAGCGGCTGAAGAAATATAGCACCCAGGGGTCCAAATATCGGTCGATATGATATGTATCGGCCGACATTCACAATATCGGCCGATATCGGCCTTTTTAAAAAAAAAAATGGAGGAGAGAGAAAAATATCGATCGATATATCGTATCTGCCAATATATCTGTCAATATATCATATCGGTCGATACCGTATTTACACCCCTGAAGCACCCCTCACCTCTATTTATAGTTGGGGTGAGGTTGTTTGGAGGTTTTAAATATATATTTATTATTATTATTATTAAATCATTTAATATAATATATATAAAATATGTGTTAATCATGCAAGAGGATATCTCAGATGTCTAGACAGTAGGTCATCCACTCCTACTGTATAGCCTTTTCAAAAATTATTATTTTTAATATTTTTTTAATTATTTTTATTATTTTCTATTATTATTATCATATATATTTTTTATTCATTACCATAGGCATGCAAGCCTACACGTTAGCTAGGCTATGAATTCATAGCTTATATGAATCATCATGTTGATTCAACACATGTGATAAGATAACATTTCAATAGCTTTTAATATATTTTAATTTATCTTAAGCCTATCATCATTAGTTAGTTATAAAAGGGAGTTTAATTAAATTAATCAATCTGGCCCAAATTGTTAAGTTTAAAAATAATGAATACTAAAAATCTAGAGAAAAATACACTTTGAAAATCAATCGATTTAAGCAAAAACGTCGTATTTCTTAAATTAACTTAATTTTGAAGTATTCTTTGGAGAAAATCTAATTTCAAAGTAATGTTGGTAGAATTCAACTTATGAAAAACTTCTAAAGTCCGAAAATTTTGGTTTTCATAAAACCTTAAAATTTGATATTTTAAAAATAGGGACCTCTTAGTGTCAAATTTAATTATACTTCTGAAAGTCAAGAAGACAAACTAAAATATCCTTTAGACTTAAAGTTAAAAATCATTAAGAGTGAATTTTGAAAGTCTAATTAATTCAAATAATATATTTTAAATAAATAATGTTTATGACAAATTATAATTTTAACCTTCCAACCTTAACGAGTTAAATCCACGAGGTAACGAGCTCAGATTGAGCCGATCTTAGACTTTTTTAAAAATATAATCCGTAACCTTTATAATTAACGAATAACAAAACACATTTATTAGCACAAATTATACAATTAAGTCTAAATTTTGGTCGGAATTTTACAGCATCTGTGGTGATTGATTTTATAGTTTGATTGCTTGCATCAAATACATCTTGAGTCATTTATTTGTTAATAATCAGTAAATTAAATTTAAAATTGGTAAATATAAGTGGTTTGTCCTATTCACCCCCTATAACCTGAGCATTGGTCTAGCCGGACTTACAGTCTGCTCTAGCAGGCGAACGACTGGGAGAAGATTGGGTTTTGTCATACCCAGCCTACGTTGCTGCCGGGGACGGTCCCCTTGACCGAGTGGCCTCGCCTGTTATTCATATAAGACCTGTGTCTACAACCAGGTACCTTTCTTTGTTGCCTTCAACCCACTCCCATCTCTTCTTCACCCTCCATCATCACTGTCCCCATTCTCGGCCACCCTGTTTCCATCGCATAACAGTCCCCTCTGTTCATCTGTTCCCCACATCCCATTCTCCTTCCTCGTGTCCGTCCTTACAAGGTCTGCTTCCAGCACTGCCCAATCCCATATGCACCTAACTTGTCTGCCATGTGTGATTATTGATGTGTAACTATCTTGCAGTTACACTTGAATCATGTTCATGCAGTTGTGCAGCTTCGGCCATCAATGAAGTACCTGAATGCTAGTCAGAAGAACAGATTGCTGGCAGTGAACTTACAGAACTCAGATTAGATAATTAAAATTGAATCCATAAGCCACAGATGCGGTTGACCTATCTTTTTTTTAAAGGTAAAGATGAATTTCATTAAATAGAAGGGAATGAATTACACACAGATAGAGTGACCGAGGTGGGCATAAAATACATCAAGAATATAGGCCTAATTTCTTTAATTGAAGAAAAAATTGGAATCCAGGTTGCGGATTCTCATCCACCTTCCTCAGAGAGAATCCAACACCGTCAAAAAATCCATTTTTATACAAAGAATGGCCACGAATCACACTACTTCTCCAGAACTGGATGTCCTCAAAACTTGTCATCTCTGCAAAAAGCTGATGAGCCTGGACAAAGATGTATACATGTACAGGTATTTGTCTCAGATTGTTTTCACTCGCACTCTAAAATGCAGAGTGGATTCAGGTGGTCGAGAGCATTTTCCAGAGCAAACTGACTTGATAATTAGAGGACCAATGGGCAGCGACCAATGGGCCTTCCCGTGGATTCCTGGCAGCAGGCGACGAACCAGGTTCTGGGTCGTCTGGCACGGCTGGGCAGCGATTGCTTGGCCTTGCGGTGTTGGCTCAGGTGAAGAAAGCCATCTGAGGCAGCATATGGTGCCATTGCTTTAAGAAGACTTTGAATGTAACGACCCGTCCTGCTAACATGATATTGTCTGTTCTGAGCCTCACACATGGTCCACACGGCTTTCAATTGGCGAGTCAACCCACTGTTGCTCTCAAAAGTCCTCATGTTAGAAGGAGGAACGTTACCACTTATATACAAGGAAATTTCCAAAGCAACTAGGAATGTAGGACTTTTTTCTCTATAGGCATGCTCCACACTATAGACTCCTCTGGGGCGGGGTATTACAATGCACTAATGCACCGAATCCCATCAGAACTCTAAAGTTAAGGGTGATTGGACCAGAGTAGTACTAAGATGGGTGACCTCTTGGAAGTCCTCGTGTTGCACCTTGTTTTTAGAAATTTATTTTATTGTAATACCCTGTCCTAGAGGGGGTCTATAGTGTAGAGTGTGCCTATGGAGAAAAAAGTCTCACATTCCTAGTTACTTTGGAAATTCTTTCGTATATAAATAGTAGCTTCCCTCCTAGCATAAGGTTTTTTTGGAGCAATAGTGGGTTAGTTCGCCAATTGAAAGCCGTACGGACCATGTGTGAGGCTTAGAGTGGACAAGAAGCATACAAATCATCTGTGTATTCTTGGTGGATAAGTACTATAAATATACATAGCAACAGTGCAGCGTAGCATTAATAACACATCACATCAAATTAGATATGCAATCCAATAGACAAGGCAAAGAAACGAAGATGCCAATCTCTCTACATCCAATTATCGCCATTGTGCACCATAAATCTTGGGAGTCAACATGACCGACCACACCTACAATTCGTCATGCAACACCATTAGGGGAACTAGCCAAAATGCTACCCATGGAAGTTGTATTATTATTATTTTTTTGTGTTATGATCATAATGTCCAGACATCTCACTTGACTAATCCTTAAGGTATGTAAAAACCTCTCAATCAACACATGCTGGGTACAAAACAATGAGTGGTCATTTTTGTGTTGAGGGAAATTTGATCCCAAGGCTTTCATAAAAGTAATAGTTTGCATGTAATTATATCACTAGTTGATCAAATGAGCTACTTTATGCCCAATGTGTTTCGAGATCAGACAATTCTCCAACACTATAGCCTTCTTGGAGCAACTACAATTATAGGATACACGAAAATAATAACTTGCATAAAAAGAAAAAGTTACAAAGAAATGGACGACCAACCAGCATCATGAATCAACATCAATTGAGTTGTATGAGTGGTGATCTCGGTATCAGGGATGGTTTTGGTTCCTTGCCAGCAGATCCATAAGGATTGTTTTCTCGAAATTCTTCTCGAAGAGCTTCCACAGGCATAGCTCGAAGTGACTCGATCGCAGCCTTACTTGGCACATCCACATTGGACCTCAGTTGGCGTAGCACCACTCGGCTCATAGTCCTTGGAATTGATGATATGGAAGTTAGCAGAGAGCTTCTCAAAATAATAATGCAAAAGAATGGAGCATAATAATAGCTCTTCACAACCACGCTGTGCAAGTATATGCACCATGAAGTCACATCCACAAGATGTAAGATGATAGAGGACCATATGATTTTTTCAGAGATGAGGTGATAATTTTCCCAAAAATGACAAATGGTCATTTATTTAACCAGTTTCAAGATTCTTTTTATGGTAACAGTATTTATAGATATTAAACATTGTAGTAGCAGATTTATTGTCATTCTTTTGCTCTTTATTCTCTTCTTTGGAATTAGCAAAATAGGATTAGAAAAGGAAAAATTTAACCATCAAGAGATTACTCAACCAACGTCTGTTGTTGGGACGGGCCTAAATTTCCTATGCACATTTAAATACCTGAGTCATTATTGTTCCCCTTTTAATTAAAATATCAATCTGTTTGTCACCAAATGTTGAGTAAAATTCGTACATTATTTTCTATTTGTATCATTTTCACACCTTATTTTTCATTCAAAATAAATTTAGATTTAAACTTATCTAAATATGATGTCATGTCTCTATGTCCTTATTTTTCTAGATTGCCAACCTTGCACCGTATCCATGCAATTTACTCAGACATTTCGTAGGCCTCCAGTTCAGACCATATTATGTCTGATTCACATCAAGAATACTGTAGTTCTATTATCTATAGTAAACATTAAATCAGAATAGAGAGATCAGCAACCAGTACCATATATTTATATTGAAAGGTATCCTGTGCCTGCTGATTTATCTCAGTAGTCTGGTCCAAATGGTCCTTGTGCAGCTTCTGGAGTGTTCCCTTGTGAACTTCAACGACTTCCACCAGACCAGAGAGTGATTCATGCCCCTCCTCTGATAGGCCTGTAACAATTTTTTACACATAAATAACCAAAGTCTTCAATCACGCTTATTCCCATTGTAAAAAATGCATATGCTTATAATCTATCACTCAAAAAAGACCCTGTTTATAATTTGTGAAAACATATTCAATAACCAATATGTAAATATTATTGAATGAGAAATGTCCAAAAGTTTTCCCAATTGTATCAAAGCCATACATTCCCGTGACCTTGACAACCAACTCTTTATGTAACCATTTATCTAGTCATAGATATTTTGAAGGTTAAGCTCTTCTAATCAGTCATGTTTCAGGATAATCCACAATACGTTGTGGGCCCATTCAATCCATGGTGTGGAAAACAGAACCAAATGCACCAACTTGTTGAGTAAGAGATCTGTACACCATTTATGTTTTGCTGAATACAGCTAATGAACATTGACTAATCCCTCCATACAAACTCAGTTGCCAATCATCAGTAGAATCAGTCCTCAAAACAATGACATACAAATGTATCTTAACAGAAGAATGACAATGATCTAAGTGACTATAATAAGAAAATGAGACTTATATTCATCATTTCTGATCTCAAAATATCTGGGTAAGAGATCCATTGTGAAAACATCATCCTGAAGCTGAAGATGTGAATAACATGTCATCCCCTCAATGGTATGCATTCAACCTAGAAATTTCATTTGGCAGACTAACCAAAAGTATGTCTAATAGGTTAGTTTTAATCTTCCAATAGTATGTGCAGTAAATACAATTGTAAAAGGCTCACAGACAAAACACCTTCAACAACTCAAAAAAAAAAGATAAAAAGTAGTCTGGGTATTAGCCAAATGAAGTTCATTCCCATCGTGAAGGATCGTATTTTTCAAATATTTAACGTAAATAAACAGAAAAATGGAACTAGACAAATTACTTGCTAAGCCCCTAAGAATATTGTCACTGCTCTCAGCAACATCTTGGTCTGCTCTATCCCTAGCTAAACCAATGTCATCATCATGCAGTTCATTAGTTTCAATGCCAACCCTGCACAAAAGGCACACAGAAGGTCATCCATCAGCTCTAAGCATCATGCAAAAGTCTCAAACAAAATCAAGTCTCCAGATTGTCATTTATACACGAACAACAATAAAGATGGTGGGGAAAAAGCTGCATTAAACAGTTATTATCCTAATTCTTTTCTTCCCCAAGAATAGCATGGTTTCATTGTGGATCATAACTGGAAAGAGAGAAATATCACAGCAACACAACACATGTCAACCAAATACAAGTGAATAAGCCACCAAAAATGTAACTTAAGCCAATAAAGTTCCATGCTTCAACATCAGTACCCCTTCAAAAAATAGATATTGGCAAAATTTAAATGTTCTTCAAATTTATGCAATTAAACAAAATAATGAAAAAAATTATTGTACCTACTAACCTGACAAGTGACTCCATAGCCTTAACATGCTTGTTACCCATATCATTTATGGAATCATATGTCTTTTCCCAGTGTTTAGAAGCATTGTCAACGGTAGCAATACTGAGGGAAGAAAAAAAATCAAAATACTTATTAGTGGAATGATAATTTTTTGAAAGATAATACAATAATAGGAACGTATCGAGCATGTGCTAATTTAAGAATATTAACACTAATAAAAAATTCAACTCTTGCACTTTTAAAATATTCGAGTTGAGAATGCTGACCATTGTTGAAGAAGCAGTTCCACGCGACAATGTTTGGCAGCAGAAAAATCAGCACCATCTTTCACATCATTCTCTGCTTGCATTGCGAATGTATGCCATTTTCTCTTTGCATCACTTGTAACACCTTCCATTGCTGATGCATGATTGTCTAAAACTGCTTTGTTCTCCGCAGCTGCATCTCTCAAGCCAACCAATTTGACATCCACCTGCAGGCCAAAGAATCATCTTATCAAGCCAGAAACCAAACATAAAAGATTTAGGCCATTAAAGCTATCGACGGACCAGCTCTTTCTGTCTAAGCATATGGTTCGTCACCAAATTAGTCACATCTGCTACAAGCTTCTCAGCTTCTGACCTTGACTGCTCCTGCTCATTATTTAAAATAGAAAATCAGACTTAAGAGAACTGAAAGGGGGCACCTTCAACTTGGAAATATACCTCATATGCCTTCTGAAAATCAGCAATTGTTTTTGCTTGGAAATCATGAGCTTGATTTCCATGTGCTTGGAGATGGCTTGATTCCTCTATGAGCTGATCAAAAAGTTCAACAATGAATTTGCACATTGCAGTCGAGTGCTCCATGCTGACATGAAATCTCTGTAAACAAAAAGTCAGCAAAGGGGAATCCTTTTAGAGTGTATTTTGGTGTACCCATATCCATAACAGTAGCAGTTTGAATATAATGACTAGGTAATAGCTATGAGGCTGTCTGTTCAGGTGTAAAATTGAAACAGTACATTAATGGAAGAGAGCTCAAAGGGAGCCTATCAAAATGGACCAGATGAAGGAGCCTAACATATGAAAGTGTAGACAATAGATTACCATATCAACCATCTGAATATCCTAGCCTTTTGATTTTAGTCTTCAATTTTTTTACAAAATGGTTCCAATTAGCCCATCTCAAAAGAATGGGATGATTGGATTGTAAACTCGACCCATTCCCCATCCATGTGGTCCCTTCCACATCCCAACCGGTTAGTCTACATTTGGCCAGAAACCTAAGAATACTCTCCAGTCTACTTAAAGTAACTGGTTTTTGTCTTGTGTCACATTGAATGCAGATTCAAATACGAAGATATGATGGCATAAACAAATAAAAATGGTAAAGAAAAAGAAGTTGAACAAACCTTTCGCAATTCCCAAGCAAAAATAGCCATCTCTCCTTGATGATTTGCTAATGTACCTTGAAGATCATGAAATATTGCATTTGCTTCTCTTGATTCTGCATCTAGAAGCTTATGCACATACAATATACATTCCAGTAATAGTGTTAGCAAGTGGATAAAATGAAATTGGAAGGTGCCAATTTGATCCAAACAGCAATAGGTACTCACTTCCTTAATGGAACAGGAATCAGCAGACGCCAAAGACAACATCTCTTCTAGAGTAGCATTACTGTTTGCCTCATGCAAACACACAACATTTTGCATGGCTTCAATATGAGACAGATATAAAGCCTTTGAAGATGCCATTTTTTTCTTCAGTTCCAACACTGACTGCAGCCAAAATTCCACATCAAAGGCAAGATTAATAAAATCAACTGAAGAAATCTCTCATTCAAATACTGAATATACAATGAGCAAAAAACTCCAGCTCCAACAAAGCTTTAAATATCAAGTGAAAGTTCCCATTCTCATCTTATTGACCCGAGAGGGAGGGGAGGTTGAATAGGTAAATCCCATTTTTAATGGTGTTTACCTATGAAGCACGGATACGTGTAAACCCTTCGAGTATCAGTGTTGGATACGTATCCGACACGGATACGGCTTAGATATGTGTCGAATACGTACCCAATTAATTAAATATTTTTTTAAATACGGATACGCCACCGATACGTGTAGGTGTTCCAAGATACGGCACGCGACACGACGAGACACGCCCAAACACGCGACACCCGTTTTTTTTTTTTTTCCCTTATTTTCGAGATCTTACGAGTCAAACTCTTAAAATCGTTCAATTGTGCGATCAGAAGAAAGGAAAAAGAAAAAGGAAAAGGAAAAAAAGCGGGAAGACTTGGAAAAGGAAGAGGGAAAGACGTGTATGGTTTTGGAAAAGGTGTTTTTCCATACCTCTTTTTCTTTATCTTTCCTCTCTTTTCTTCTTCCACTCTTCGATTTCTGCCTCTTTCTTCTTCTGCTATTCCTTTTCTTCGTTTTTTTCCTCTGGTTTCGGCCACAACTGGAACTGTTCTAGAGCTTTCTTTCTTTGGACACGCAAGGTATTTTAACTTGTGTCTGTCATCGTGTAAAACGCAAGCTTTAGTCAAGTTTTTTATATTTCTTTTTAAGTAATATTCTTCAGTGTTTTTTATATAGTTTATTTCACTTTCTAATTAAATATTTTTTCCTTGTTTTTCACATGTTTATTTTTCTTATTTTTATTTTTTGTATCTTTTTCTAATTTTATTAAAAACCTCTTTTTATTTTTCTAATTAAAACATCTTTTTATTTTTAATATTTTCTATCTATTTTAAAAAATTATTTGGTAAATGTTATTAAGAATTATTTAAAATTTTAAATGCTATTGATTTGTGTCAATTAAACAGTTATTATTTAAAATATTAAACTAACTATTTTAACATAATCATTATTTAAAATAGTACACATCTCAATTAAATAGTTAATGACAATTTTATTCAATTGAAATTAAATTTTATAATTACATTTAACAAATATTATTCTAAATTATCTATGTAAAATACATACTATTCAATTATAGTATAAATAATTATATATTATAAGGAATTGAACAAAGCATCTTATTATTCTATGTTATTTTATATTTGTTGACTCTTTTTATCTCATAGTAGAATTTATGATTTTTTTGTAAATGTTGGAATTTATGTCATTTTATATTATATTATATATATATATATATATATATATATATATATATAATTTTTTTAATTCGGCGTATCCTGCCGCACCCGTATCCTAATTTTTCAAAATTTGTCGTATCCCCATATCGAATACGTGCACCTGTATCGGTGCTTCTTAGGTGTTTACAAATTTCTTGATTATTTAAGGTGCAACGGAATATTTATCAAGAGATTTGTTTAGTGTGATAATTTCATTAAGCGATCACACTAAGATTATGACCCTTTACATAGACTTTGATTATCGATGCTTGTGTGCAATGTATGTAATGAGATAATCAATATGCAAAGTGATGTGTGTTAAGAAAAGTACTTAAATACTAAATACAAACACACATGAATCAAACACCACAAGATCAATTTAAAGTGGTTCGGTTAGTCAACCTACATCCACTGTTAGGACTCACTCAACCTTGAGCTATCTCCAAAATCTACTAAGTGGGGACTTACACCTTCACAATTAGAGTAGGAATTCCACCTCACTCAATCGGCTGAGAAATTCACCCACCATTGTCAAATAAGAATTCCACCTATCCATTTGGCCGGGAGTTCCACCCACCTCTGTGCCAGAGACACCACTCCAGAATTTTTTATAATAGTTCCGGAGTACCTCCCCTTAATCCACTTTCGGAACAAAGGTTTTAAAGAAAATTTAAAACCAAGAAACACTTTCCTTTGAAGCTCTTTCTTCTGTTGTGTGCTTCTTCGAGATCCCACCCATGTATGCCGACGCTCCACCTCGTAGCCGTCGTTTAGCAATTACAGTCCAGGGTGTCAAGGAAACTGGTTCTACCAAAGGTTTCCTAGTTTATGGTTCTCTCCTTCTCACTTTCAAACTTAATCCTCAGATTGGTTGTTTATGAGTTTTCATCCTTTCTCTCTCTCACAACTCAATTCATCTGATTGGTTGTATTTGATTGCCCTAGTGTAAGCACAAGAGAGAGAGTGATCCTTCTGTTGGCCCTTGTTTAAGCTCACTGGTGAAGATGAGAGTCCAACTGATCCTTCCAAAGGATACCAACTAATTGCATTAAAGATTGGTTTATATAGCGAAGGCAACCAGTTGTAGTAACGGTAATGTACCGACAGGTCGATCGCACCGAAGGGTCGATGACTAGAAATGTTACAGTTACAATTCCAACCGTTGTGCATTAATTGCACTCCTAACGGCAATATTCTTTCTCGGTCAACAAGTCGTTGTCGCCGATAAGTCAACACTTATGGTACCGAGGGGTCGGTCCATCCGAGAGGCTCGTTCTGGTGCAAAACATGCTTGATAGTAGTTTCAACTCTAGAAACCTGTTACCCAGAACGACATGTCGCCTTTATTGAGGGGTCGGTCATGGTACTCTCGATCGGTGTTTGATTGGCGATATGTCTGTTTCTTCGAGTCCACATGAGTTCAGAGTTTCAGAACTCAAGATCTTGATCGAGGAGTCATTGACCACGATTGGTCGTTTCAGCCTTTCACCGAGGGGGTCAGTGCATACGAGACTCTCCATCAGAGGCATACCCAGAATGACAGTTCAATGATACTGAACCTATGTCAATCTGGCTGACCAATCTTTGACCACGATGGCTCGATCCTGACTGCACCGAGGACTCAGTGAGATTGACTGGTCTAGCTGACAGTGAAACAAAATACATATTTCCAAGCTGGTTTCTAATTCATTGTCAACCTTCCTCAATAGGCTTCATATGTTTTAACCATTTGTTTTTCTAAACCTAAGGATAGTCCTCTAAGGTGTGGGTACCACCTAAAGTCATCTATGACCCTTTTACCTGTTTTGTGATTGCCATAACGATGAGCTACAATCCGGTGAAACATGATCTTTTCTCTTGATCATCTTGGGTCTTCAAGCTTCCGACAAGTGCTTCTTTCCGAGTCATGGAATTGACAAACATAGGAGCCAAGCCGAGGTACTAACATCAGGTATTATCATAGAAATATAGAATGTATTGATCAATCTCCAATATGAAGAATACATTGACGAGAGATAAGTTGCATGTCAAAAATGGCATCATATTACAATTAAACGTCAGCCTAAATACTAGAGCAAACAGCAACATCATCATGAAGAACAACTAGCGTTCTCATCATCATCATTATCAATATTAATGGCAAATCAACAAAAGGAAAAATAGAAAAGAAACATTTACTAAATTAATAGAGTTGACCAATTGGTACATACTTTTTTCTTCACAAGCAACAAACACATTTTTCATAATCAAACCCCACCCCCAAATTTTCAAATATTTTATTAGCATCTTGTTAGTGTTGGCATCTGTGGCATATCTCATTATTTGCATATATGGCACATGGAACAATACCGGACAATCATCATGTCCTGTGAAGCATGTGCTAACACTAAAATGTGTATTCTTTTTCTTTATTGTCCTTGAACTTTAAATGGTTCTTCATAAATATCTGTTTGCAATACCTTTTCATAGAAACTCAGGCAAGATTGACAGATGCTCTCAACACATTGGAGATGTTTGTTTTGTTGAGTCATAGAGGCAGCAACAGTATCACAAAGAATAGTAATTTGCTTTGACAACTCTGATTGAAAACCATCCACTACTGATCTGTTCTCTGCAGTCAACTTATCTTCTCTAGCTGCAGTTTATGACAAAAAATAAATATTGAAATTGGCACAAAACTTTCACTTAAAGGAGAACAAATTGTGGGAAGACAATGAATCCAGTTCATAATACAGATAAAATTGCATGTTACCTATTTTTGAGAACAGCAAGGCATTATCCTTAATAGATTTCTCCAAATCAGACTGCAAGGAAGAGGCCTGTTGTGCCAAAGCATTTTCTGTTTCACAATTACAAAGCATCAGAAAATCTATGAGAAAGTTTTCCTCCACAAAGCAACACATACATACAGCCATAGTATGTGTTACAAATGCAAAATTCCAGACAGACCAAGGCAAGGTTTCCAAAGTAAATGGGAAGGGCCTTGAAATCAGTTCAAATTTATCAACTAGATAATGTACATTAATTAACTTTAAACACCAGCAAAAGTTCACTTTCGACCATCATTTTATGTTAACCAATCAATAATTAGGGTTATCCATTCAATTTATTTTGACAAGGAGGCCCATGAATAAGATCATTCATATTGAGGACATTTCTAATCCTGCATGTTAAATCCAATAATTAGAAACAAATTCCTATAGGGAATATTCCCCCCCCCCCCCCCCCACCCAACATAAAAACCAAAAAAAAAGTTCAAGCTTGAGTACACAAACCTGCTTTCTTTTGTTCAGATATAATGAAATCCTTCTCCTTTAGAACATACTTGCATTTCTTTATATCTTCCTTGGCTGCAGCCAGTAATTTCTTTGTTTCTTGCAAACTTTGCTGAAAAACACACCAATTAAGTTTGACTATTGCATTGATTTCGAAAACAATAAAAGATGGTTTTCAATTTTTCATGTTTAGATTACGTGAGTACATTAAAAGACACATTTAGTTTACCTCAGTATATTCAAGTTTGTTACTCAAATCAGATGACTTGTGTACTTGAGCATCATATTTATCTTGCAATTCTTCAAGTTGCTGCAGATTAGGTGTCCAACAGACAATTAGCACAATTTCACATCATGAATTTTGCTAGATAAACTAAATACTTTTGGCTGATATCATAGTATGGAAGCAGAAGCACACCATACCTTCTGATTGTTTTCTAGCATAGCACCCATCTGCTCAATCTGTTCTGCCATTGCCTAAATCCAACCAATAATGCCAGATTAAGGGGCACTAGAAGCTACATAGATAAGTTTTAGAGAAATGAAGGATGTAGTAACCAATGCGTGGAGAAATTTTGGATTGGAGCAATAAATGCCATTTATGTCTAGAAATATGGACGTACTTGATGGTTACACCCTTTTCATGTATGAGTTACCTGGCAGAAAATTAAAAGAGATATCCCATATGGAAATATTTTTTCCCTCACTTGGTATGTGTTTGGTAATTTTCAAATTCTGAGCCTAACAATTTCTCAAAAGATTAGAAGGAAAAACTGTAAGAATTTTTTTTACTATTTGACAAATATTAAGGATATTGTTAGATTAAAATTTTGTTGTTTGACAACCGTTTCAGATTTTGTCAAATAAAAATATAAGTGTGTGGTAAACATTTTTCACATTTAAACATAAAATATTCAAAATATTATGTCAATTAAATATAATTTATTATCAAATATAACACATGAGCATTTTTAACAATGAATGCAAAAGGTTATTGAGTGTATTATGCTTTCCACTGAAATACACAATATTTGTTGCATCTTTGCACGATCTTTTAAAAAATTGTAAATGAATGAAGAGACTCTACTTATCTTATAATTAATTAGTTGATTTTGAGAAAAGAAAAATAAGTCACACTAGGTGATCATTTCGTTGGGTTAGAAAGGATTATCACATTGTGTCCAAAATATTACCCGCATACCTAAGAATGGGGCCCACCATACGGTGTGATGATGGGTCCATTGGATAGGTTTTTTCATTGAATATGTGGCCCATAAAAAATCACCTTCATTGAAGCAATCAAGCCATGTTGTTAAGGGCCACAAAGTTTAAAAATTAAAAAATAATTTAAACTAATCAAATATAGCAGAGCTTAAAAAATCTGACTTGATTGATTTAATCAATGCAATTTGGTAGGCCATATATTAAAAAATGTCTTTCAAACTAACCCATCACCACTTCATTTAATAGACTCTATATCTAAGCATATGGCATAATACACCAAATCCACAAATAACCGATGGCAATCCTCAACCAATTTAAGACCACATCATGACTAATTCAAAGTTGTTCTTTTAATTGAGTTATGCACATTACTTCATGAACACTTTACTGTATATCCAATATTCATCAATTAGTGCACCAAAAGGTCCAAAGAGAGAGAGAGAGAGATGGTCTATACTACTTAGAATGGCTCTCTCATATTGAGAAATTCTGTCTAGTGGCATTCGATCACAGAAGCCCTTGACAGCTGGATAAATCACTAGAATTTGTTTTTCAATTGGAAGTGGTTCATATTGTGGTTGTTTGAGCACTTCTGTAAGCCTTCACCTTTTGGTGCACTAATTGATGAATATTGGATAAACAGTAAAGTGTTCATGAAGTAATGTGCATAACTCAATTAAAACAACTACTTCAAATTAGTCATGATGTGGTCTTCGGTAATATCTTTCTAGCGAAAATCATGATGTCAGTAGATTTACTCTACAGAATTGCTGCCGGGGGAGGGGGGCAGCTGGAAATATTGTAAAATATGACAGATTTTCTTGTTTTCTTCAGTTATCCAAATATGTTCGAAATCTAAATGATCCATTAGAAGAAAAAAAAATTAATCCTGCAAGATATTGTGTTACCAAACACATACTTACTGTATTTCTATATTCCCTTCCATTCTCTCTATTCTACAAAGAGAAATGATCGCGTGAAGAAGACCTAACAGGAATACCATCAGGCCTGCAACTTTATCATCCACTATGAAAATATGGGATTACCAAAATGAATGGTCGAGATGTAGCACTTAAGAGTATTACCATCATGTCTCCTGTATGTGATCATTCATCCTACATAAACAATGCAACTCACATCCAAACAAAGAACTAGTTACTGTCTATTGCATACTAGGTATAAAGAGAAAAAGAGGCAAGCGTGTCTAAGAGACCCAAGGCTTCCATTGTGAGATTCAACTATCAAGAAGTCCATCCAAGCATGTTAATCTCAAGGGACAAAATCATTCAGAAAGAAACTCTCATAGGCAACTTCAAAATCTCTGTCATCAGCTTCCTCCATTATATTGAGTCCAATCATTGTAGCAGAGCAAGAAATTGATTTGATGTGTCTCCAAGGCATGCATCCTATATTCTGAACCTCCTAATGAGGTCCTCTCCTTAGGACTAGATAGTAGGGAACATAGGTTCTTCCAAGGTGGAAGTAGAATTCTACACTTACAAGAGAATGTGTAGATGCAGTGTGATGCCATCAAGTACACTTTACCCTACTAAAAAATTTCTAAACAACTTCCTTTGATGAAAGTTTTACCATTTACTCTCCTCTCATATCCATCATCCCAATCCAAACAAACCATGCATTTCACACATAGGGAATATTCATTATTCTATTTGTTATTATTTCAGAAAATTCTTCAGTTTCTTTTGTAACTCACATTAACTATCAATTATTTTATCATCACACTTGCATGATCTACATTGGCATTTGCAAGCATTCAAAACTCATGTACCAAATCGAAGAATATTGATTCCACTTCTGTACATTGTACTTGTAAACCTTTAAATACCATTCTATATTACAAATTTGGAATTGATAAACAAAAAACAATAGTTGTCATTCTATCAATTATGATTCACAAAAATGTGTGTAACTAGGATGAATTTGCAATATTTTCTGCCATAAAGATCAAAACAAGTGACAAAATTATTTTATACTAAGATGCAATTGTAAGACAGCCAAAGCAATAGCCTACTTAACTACAACTTATAGAACCAGGGTAGAGCACTGCAGCCAATACCTTTCTTTCACTCTCCTCTTGATAGTACCGTTCCTTTGGTATGTAAACACCATTTTTCTCCCGAGCAGCATAAACCTCTAGCAGAATTAAATAGAACAATTTAATATTTCACCGGTTAAAACAGAGAAAAAATGATGGTAGATAAAATCATGCCTGCTGAAAGATAATTAACAATAATGAAAATTAAAACAAGTATTTACAACTTAATACCTGCTTTAAGCCTGTCAATTTCTCCATAAAGATCCTTAATAAGAGTTGATTTCATCATTTTTTGGTTGACCTATGAAAGATTGAACAATATCAATCATGATTTGATAATTTCTAAATCTTGATAAAACATACATTACAAAGTCAGTTTTATCTCATATACTTAGTTTGTGTGCAGGCCTAGTAACATTTTGACCTTTCACAAGTTCTCTAAATCCATATGAAACAGAATATTTAAGCTTGGAAGAAAGATTTTAGCAAGCACATTATTCACCTAAGAACAAACTGTTGGTAAATGAACAGGATAAGTCCATAAAAGAATGATTCCCTACTGGTCATTCTATGTGCAAAGGGGACTGCAGGAAGGAGATGACAAACCTCTGGCCTATTCTTTATGTTCTTTGCTCTGTGGGCATAATCCAATGTGCTAAGAGTCTCCTCAAGACAGTGAACAGAAGGTGAAACAGTAGCAATTATACATGTCTTAGTTCTACCACCTAATGAATCTCTGAGTAACCGTGTAAGCTTGCTATCCCTGTATGTAGATGCAACAGCATCAACAAAATGAATGTAAATATGTGTTTGAATACGCAATAGACATGAGTTGAAACAAAACAATGAGTACGAGAGAAGAAACAAATGTTTAAATTTAAAACCTATAGGGAATGTGTCCAAGATGCTCGACAAGTGCAGTAATGACACGCCCCAATGTAAGCAAGCTTTTGTTTATCTCCCCAGCTTCTCTTGCACGGCCCTGATAATTTCCGAAGTCAAAGAGTATAAGATTGACTGCAGTTTTTTGGATAAATAATTTAAATGACAAGTGATACCAACAGTAAACAACAGTAGGTTCAAATTGATTCCACGTCACATGAGAGACGTCAACAGAGTATGATACTATAATTGTGTCAAGTGATCATAAGCATAAATAGAAGATGGATCCAATTGATACCTCTCTAGCACCTGAACGTGAAATATTTTCTGAACCAGCAAGATCAACTAAATTTAGCTTGCCACATTTGATGAGTTCCTCACCCTCAGGAGTAGCTTCTTTGATATGAATTGTAATAGTGAATAGAGAATGTGACCGACTACAAATAGAATATTAATAATTACAAATAATTAATGTTAAATTAATAAAACATGCACCCACACTCACAAATAAAAGACAAACATTGACACATTAAATAATAATAAAAAAGATTTACCTAGATTGTTTGTTTAATAAAGTTTCTGCAGTACGACGTTTTGCAGATCCCCTTTCTAGTAAAGTGAAAATCTCATTGGCACTTGTTACAATTTCCTCCTCAAGACCTCTTACAAGGACACCACCTTTGCCATCCTCCATGAGCAACAATGGTTTTTTCTGCTTCTCCTCCAAAATAACCTTTGATATTTCTTCAGGAGCAAGTAGATCAGTGATTTCTTCATTGTACAACTCCAAGAATGTAACTTTCACACTGTACTCAGCATTTTGGCTTTCCAAAGTGTCAAATATCTGCTTAACAGCCCTTGGTATGACACCAGCATCTGGAGGTAATTGTCCCTTAGGGCCACTCTGAAATTTCAATGTTAGCAATACAATAAAAGGCTCAATAACAACATCTAAGCATGGAAATGTCAGACAAAGAAAAAAAACTAAGACCCACCTTAGACTTTTTGCATTCGCCCTCCATTGTATAAGTTTTTCCTGTACCAGTTTGACCATATGCAAAAATAGTGCAATTGAATCCCTCTAACACCTCATTTACAATAGGAACTACAGCTTGATCATATAAATCTTTTTGTTGAGACGAGGGACCAAACACCTGCTCCAACATCATCATAGATAGAGAAGTAAAGTTTACTTCAAAAAAAATGGATGTGATAGATATGAATATAGTGACTCCATATTTTGTGTAAGGAAATTGTAGCACAAAATAAAAGAAATAGTCAGTAATTACAATTTACAACATACTAGTTTAACTGTCAGAAATAGAAATTGGCTTTCACAAATTTTAATTTAAAGATGACACAAACCAAATCCCCAATCTTCATAGTTGCAACACTAAGAATTTGTCAATTGTGCACCATAATACTAAGGTAACAGAAATCTGTAGCCTTAGTTATGGTAAGTCGGTAACAAAAGCAGTATTTTTTTTACTGCTGGCATGTAATGTGCCAGCCAGTCCCATCAGACTAAATTCATAATTATGGAGCATCCAAGATTAAAAGTTTGAGGCCAAAGTGATTGTTAGTCATTTAATCCAAATGCATTGAAATTAATACTCATTTCAATATTAATTTGGACAAACCTAAATCTAATGGCTAAAAATGTCCTTTGGTCCTAAATTTTAATTATGGAATATTCTAGGGTAGGTTTTGATATATACACCACCATTTTTCTTAAAAGAGACACCTCCTTTTATTCCATTTTTACCCTCAAGTTTGTTACCAACTTTCCATCACTTTCTTCCTCCCTAAGTGTAAAAATGAAACAAAAAGAGTGTCCGTTTAAAAAAATAGTGGTGTAACTATCGAAACCCCTCCAGGGCTAGATATTGAATATGATAAGGCCCACTTGGCCACATAATATCTTTAGTAAAAACTATAACTTCTGTTACTTTAGCATTTTTCGTGTGGAACATACTCTTGTTACCTTCCACAAATACACTGCCATGAGTAACACACCTATTTAGCAAATATCTTATAACAATGTTAAATTGCTTGTGCATGCAATTACTGCATTTTGTGATGATTTGTACTTTTCATTGATGACTTTTCACAGATTCATATACCACCGAAAATGGTCACTATCATCATTGTTGAAGCCACACTCTATATATCTGGAAGTAGCTTCCTCAGTTCTCCACTTGACTCTATAAGAAACCATGTACTCTAGCCTCTACCTCTCATAATTTAACAAGTCAATGATGTAGGCTAGGTAGGAATATACCAAAAACCCGATCACTACGCCAAAGCTTAATAATAACTTGAATAACTTGGGTGCAATATAATAACCATATGAAATTTGTTCAAAGGCCTAGAAATCTAGTTCTCCATGGATTTCAACACAGCAGGATCTGTTCTTGGACCAACTGTATGATGTTGCCAAACAACGGTGCTGATAGATGTAACGTACCTGCTCTCAGATGGGTCAAGGTGTCAACATGTGTTCATAACCACTTCACAAAACTACAATCTGCTGCAGTCATCAATCTCAAACAACACACCAAGAGGGTACCTTGCGCAGTACCAGTCACTGCCTGAGATTTGGATGTTTCTTAAAGGAAAACATTGTTGAAACGCCGTCGCCTTTGGCTGGAGTTTCCAGCGAGAATCTGCAAAGTGCAGAGTTTTCTTCCAACGCAATATGTTGTTGGTTGTGAAACTCAAATTCACAAAAACACAAACCACTGTTTGCTAAAACGAAAATAAACTTTTATTAATCCATCATCTTCCCTTCTTCTATCTATTACAAAACTTAAATAGAAAAAAAAAACTACCGATGAAAACCGACCCTTCTATACACGACTTGACTCAAATAACAACTCCTAAATCTAGACCTCCTAAAATTGGAATTAGAAAGAAATAAAAATACATAAGTGCCAAATAGAAATAAAAGTAAATAAAATAAAGCAACTACTTTATCTAAAGTCACCACCGATTAAAACAAATCTAATCCTATACTCGGTGCTGCATTTTAGGGAAAGACCCCCACACGTCAATGGTTTCCAAATGAGTTTAGGAGTCAAACATATGTAATCCAACTCCCATGCAATTCCACCAACGTGATGCAAAGTCATAGCTTAGCATTAATTTGAATTGTCAAATGGTGGTAGTGGGGCAGCCATGTTGGACTTTTGGATCTTGAATAACTCTTGGGCCCCACTTGAACTCAATTGGGCATGATGTGCTGGGCTTGGTTTGATTAGGCTTGACATAACCCAAACAGCTCACACCTGCCGGGATCGAAAATGAAACTTTCCATCCTTCGATTCGGGGTCCAACTTGCTAATTTGATAACATACCCACCCGGGTCAAAATTAAAATTCTGATTACACCTCTGGATGCCCTGCATCAGTCAAGCACTAAAGCCCAACAAAAAGGAGGAAGGCAGACTTAACACAAGATGTTCGAAACATACCACCCCCTTATATGAGTTAGACATAAAACACACACCAAAAAAATCTAATTTTAAGATTCCAACCAATTTTACAAATGATAAATTTTGGATCTTAAAATATTAAACAATTCAGAAAAACTAAAGATCTGCAAAATGGACATTCTGATTTTCACATGTCCTAGATGATGGCTACCAGGATGGGAAGAAAATGCAGAGGTGGAAGCCTAATCAAACCAAGCATGGAAGAAATTTAAGACATAGGAAATGAGAAAAGCAGCATTCATTGTAAAAATGAGTATCAAATAACTATGACCTAAATAAATCCATATATAGGAAACTGAGGACACGAAAATAGACTGCAGTATTTAAACTTCTTGAAAACTAAAAATAATCTGGCAAACAGCGGACCTTATCAAAGGTGAAAACCCTATCAATCTGTTTCCCTGCAATGCTCTGAGACACCGCGACCTCTCTCTGGTACTCATTGCAGGTCACCACCTGTGGCGCATTGTTCCTAAGCTCCTCCTCACTGAAAGGCCTTCAGAAAAAGAAACAAAAAGCAGCGAAAAACATTAAAAGAAAAAGGAAAAGAAGAAGTGGAAGATAGATCCATGGATCAAAATTGAAAACCCTAGCGGCAAAGGGGGAAAAAGTTTATCGCTGCAATGGTGGATTGGGGCAGTTCATCAAGGGGATCATACAGCTGATGGCACAATCGAGAACCAGAGGACAATGGAAATTGCATTTGAAGGAAAACATTGAAAAAAACAAGATGGATGGTGCAGTTACCCCATTTACGCAGGAAGTCAAAGTCGGACGTACCTGCAACGGAGAAGGACCTGAACGTTGACGCCTTTCTCTTTGTCGTGGCGACTGGACATGATCGAACGGAAAGTGCGAGAGAGAAAGAGGACTGGAAGGTGCTTCGATGGAGTCTAGGGTCTGGATGTTGGGAGAAAGGAGAAGAAAGCAGAGATAATTTTCTTCAAGTGCAGGCTCCTCAGTGTTTAAAATGAAGGCGGGATCTCAAATATTGTTTGAATTTTTCATGCACCACTGGCCTCCTTCGCCGTTGGTTTTCCCTGTATACATCCCACGGTCCATGTGTTTATGGGTTCCGTCAGAAATGAAAGAAAATTGAGTCTAAACAAAGGAAACTCACAAGGGGTGAAACTAAGATTTGACCGTATGATCTGACTCGAAAAATTAATGGTTTTGAATTATATATTTGTATATTTTAAGGTTGAGTTAGGTTGCAAAAATAAAAACTCGTATGAAATTTGGGTCCAGGTTGGATTGAAAAATTTAAAATCAATCTGACCCGATCCGACATAACTCGACTCAACCCATGTGCACCAAGTTATAAAATATCACTCGGATTGACTCGGATCATCAATTTGGGTCAGCAATTTGGGTCGGGTCAAGTTCAATAAATTTTTGACATACGTTGAGTAGGGTTTATTGAAACTCCCAACCGAGTTTCAAACCTAGAAACTGATTTGTACACCATGAGATTTACTTATCAGTCGACCAAATTGAATTTTTTTTTTCATTTTTCCTCTTCGACCTTTTTCAATAGATATTACAGAAATGTCATTTTCATTTCTCTGCTCTCTCAATTCATTGCGCGTAAATGCAAGGGAGCTAAGAAATCTCTTCTCTCTCTTAAAATGTGTTTTAAATAAAGAAAAATTAGAGTACAAAGTTAGTATTAGTAAAAAAATTATTAAAATTTAAATCTATTATATTAGATACATGGAAAAAACTAGATAGAATGTGAATGATTTTTTAATTTAAATTATATTATTTTAAACTTATGATTTAGACTTCTAGATTTTGGTAAATATAGTCTATAAGATTTGAAAATTAAAAAAAGGCTGGATTTATTCCTTTAAGATGCACTAAAAAAAGTCTATTTAAGGTGATTTATTGTGTTTCTCACATATTTTTAAATTCATAAAAGTTGAAAGATTAAAATTAAAATAATAATTTAAAGTAATTAAAATTTAAAGTGTTTAAAAAATATTTCTATTTCCATTGAGCTTTATTTTCATACATAAGTCTTACTGCTAAACCAATTGCCTCAATTACAAATAGAACAAATTTCACTCGAATTTTCTTAGTTATTATCAATTGAAATATGTAGATTTAATAAATTTTGACAGAACTTTTCAACAACCGATAAGAAAATTTCTCTTGGTCAAAATATAAATAAGCTCATCACATGGAGCTAAAGTGGGGGCCATGTTAAATTGAAAAGTTGAAGGATTATTAAATAATTTAAAACCATCAATTTTTTAGAGCTTCAAATCATGATTTGATTAATCCAATCAAGTTGTTCTTTTTGTTAGAATTGTATTTGTAATACTCCAACCCTTAATTAGGAACGATTGTAATACTGTCAACATTGGAGTGGTGGTCAATTTCTCTTTCAATTCTTAAAATGCCCTTTCACAAGCATCACTCCATTCGAACTTAACGTTCTTCCTTGTCAATCGGGTCAATGGTACTTTCCCAATTTTTCACAGTTTCTACCTTTGCTGGATCTACCGAGATTTTTTCTGTAGACACTACATGTCCAAGAAATTGTACCTGAGTTAACCAAAACTCATACATGCTCATCTTAGGGTACAATTAGTGATCTCTAAGGGTCTGAAGAATAATGCGTAGATGACGTTCATGTTCTTCCTCAGATGATGAATATATTAAAATATCATCTATTAAGACTATCACAAATTCCCTCAGATGCGGTCGGAAAACACAATTCATCAGGTGCATAAACATGTCTGGTGCATTGGTCAGCCCAAATGGCATCACCAAAAACTCATACAAACCATATTGCGTTCTAAAAGCAGTTTTAGGATTATCTTCTTCTCGAATCTGCAATTGATGATATCCCGACCTCAAATCGATCTTAGAAAAACATTTTGATCCTCTCAATAAATCAAAGAGAGCATTTATCCTAGGTAAAGGATACTTGTTCTTTATAGTTACCTGATTGAGTCGTCGGTAATTTATACACATTCTCATCGATCCATCTTTCTTTTTCACAAAGAGAGCAGGTGTACCCCAAGGTGAATTGCTTTGTCGAATAAAACAAAGTTTGAGAAGCTTGTCTACCTGTATAACTAGCTCTCTCTGTTCAGCTGGCGTCATCTGGTAAGGTGTCATGGAAATAGGAGATGTTCCTGGCTATAGATCAATAATTGTTCCTGGCTATAGATCAATAATAATTCTATCTCTCAGAGTGAGGTAGCCCAGCTAACTAGTCAGGAAACACATCCATAAACTCACACATCACTCGAGGTACAACAGATTCTACGCCACCCACATCTTCCCACCCCATGCTAGCCACCATACTACCAGGATATGTCCTAAGGCAAGAAAAACTATTTCTCATCCTTTCATAGGATATTAACTTCTCTATAAATCTTTCATTGGTTGAAGAGACCCTAAAAATTCTCCTTTGAGAACTCAAAATTTGATAAACTGACAACCAATCCATGCCTAGGATGATGTCAAAGTCCGTCATTTCTAATATCAGAAAGTCATAGGACAAATCTATACCACAAATCCTTTAAATGCATGACTTGTATTTTTGGTTTACTAACGCCTTTTTACCCAAATGTGACACTACAATCAATGGGTTACTTACTTATACTAGTTGTAAATCCAATTTATCACAGCAAGATCTAGAAATAAAGGAATGCAAAGCACCAGTATCAAAAAACATTCGTGCTAAATAACTGAAAAGGGTTAGTATACCTTCCATAATTGTGTTCTCCATTGGCTCTTCCATCTGAGTCCCAATCATGTAGACCCCCTGAGTGGTCTGAGGACGTCCCTGTCCGTTCCGTGGTAGCCCATTCCTAAGTGCCACCGAGCCTCTGGAGGTTTGCTGAGAACCTCTGCCAAAAGATGATTGTGCAACAGAATGAGCTGGCCTCGTGCTTTGTAGAGGTACGACTCTCCCAAGAAAGGGGCAATCCCTCAGTATGTGTTCTGTCTGTTTACAGTGATAGCACGTCCTCTTATTTCGAATTGGGCAAGTCCTGGTTGTACGCCCTGGCTGGTTGCAGAAATAACACACCAACTGTCGTGTGTCAGCCTGGCTTGTTTGTCCTGCTGCATGTTGGATTTTCTTACAGAATGGCATCTTCTAATTGACCTTGGCCTTCTTATTGGAGGAAGATTTCTGGAAACTTTCCGTACTCCTATTGGTGGAGTCTACAGCTTCCACCTTCGAAATTCGCTCGATGATCTCCTCCAAAGTGTTGAAAGTTAGCCCAGCCACTTGCCGTTGTATAAATTATCGAAGTCCATTTTCAAAATGTTGGATCTTCTCTGCTTCATTCGCCGCTATCCAAGGCACATATTGCATCAATTCAATAAACCTTATGGCGTATTGTGCCACCGTGTCAGACCCCTCTTGGATGTTGAGAAATTGTCTCTTTTTTGCTTCATGAGCTGTCTTAGGGTAATAACAGATAAGAAAAGCAGCCGAAAACTCTTCCCAAGTCATGGGCTCATGATTACGAACCAGACTTTTTGCCTCCCACATTCGTAGGCATTTCTCTCTAGTTGATAAGTTGCCAACGTTACTCGCAGATCATCTGCAATGGCCAGGGTATTGAGGATCCGACCAATATGGGTGATCTAGTTCTTTGCCGCACTTAGGGTCTTTAATTCCCAAAAAGCTTGTCGGGTTTAACCGTTTGAATTTTTTTAGAGCCGTAGTGACTCTCTCTTCTGGGGTCCTAACAAGAGGACGTTGTATATTCTCGGCAATCCTCTAGAATGCCTCCATTGCTACGTGCACAGCCTCATAGGGTACATCTTGATTAACACAAGGGTTGAGGACTTGTTCCTCCTTCCTCGGCCTCTAGTATTTTCGACTGGTCCTGTCATTCACATTCGTAAATATCACATAATAATTCAATTTTTTTTAATCAAAATAGACCATACGAGTTGTGTAAATCATAAACATGTATCCAACATATAAATAAACATAACTTCAAGTTTTATTTATATACATAAGTTGGTAGGGTTAGTAAAACCCTTCATACAGCACACATTATATACATATTTATAATTTTTACAAAAGTCTCCCCCAACCCTTCTCATACATTTCCCTGCCTAGTTATCGGTAGAGGATTCTACATCAACATCATAGTTGAAAACGATGTTGTCAGGACATGCTGCCGACATATGCCCCAACACTCCACAGGTTAGGCATGTCACAATTCCTGGTCCTCCAATGTATGGACAATTGGTCATTTCCCTTCCATGTCCATAGTATCCATATATAGGGCATATTACATTGATGGGATAAGGACAGTAGGTGTAATAATGCCCTTCCTGATTGCACAGTTTGCAAACATACGCCTTCATGTCCTCTGCATTTGGGGTGGACGGTGTATATTCGGGCGAGCCTATTTGCCCTATAGATGATGACTCCCCTATAGCTGGAAAAACTCCAACATTTTCATTTTGGACACTGGAGTTGCAGGTAAACGAATCCAATACTATTGGGCAGCTAGGGGTCCTTTTGTCCCAAATCTCGGTGTATTCCTCGTTACTTGACATATTTGTATCACACAATTTATCAATATTGTTAGATAATGTCAATAACAAATATAATTCTAATCCAAAATAGGTTTTAATCATGTATTACCCATCACAGTCCTAGAGTTTGAGCCAACGCTCTGATACTAAGCTGTAACACCCCGACCCGGAGGTGGGCCTAGAACGCTACTAATTTTTTTTTAATATTATTCTTTAATTACTCTTAACTGGGCTGGATCAATAGTTAGGCCCAGAAATAAATGTCACACATGCTCTTTACATGTGGACTCAAACATGTACCATATGTCTACCAGTTTACAAGCACATATTATACAAACAAATATTTCCATCAAAAAAGATATTATCATTTATGTCATCAAGAGTTGCTAACGGTAACATGGAAGTTCATACATGATTACAAAATAAGTATCACATGAGGTACTTTACACAAAATTTGGTTTCAAGAACCAATAGTCAAAATAAATGAAAATCCCATATTGGGAATTCCAAGTAACCGCAACAGCTTATCCATCCTAAGCTTGAAATGGAGGTTCTTCCTCCTAGGGTATATCTCCTGAAATGTGAGTAGTGTGAGCTAACCTGCCGAGTGAAAAGTATATAACAATGTAGTGTAATGAATATTAGGTTAGCCAAAATCAACATCATCATCATAATAAGTTTATCATGCCAATATATCAAGTCATCTTCATGTAATTACTGACATCCAACGTAACACCTAGACACTATACTGACTATAAGCATTAAGTCCCAGCACGGTCAAAACGCAGAATCTTGTAAGTACATCTCCGACAACTTGGGCCAGTGCTGACACACATGGGCCAGCAACTGACACACCTGGACCAATAATAGTTCAGTAGTTAAGGGTACGTGGAAGCAGTATCAATATCATCATAGCTCATAAGCAATATACGATAAACATCGTTAGTATTAATAAGCACTTTACACAATAGTGCATCATATCCAGGCATATAAGTGGGTTCATTAAATCTGATTTTTGAAACCACTCATTGCACTAGATCCTCTTAACCTGATTTATTCCTACTGTAATGTTAAGTCTCTTCACCGAATATGTGGGGTATCGAAGTATCTGTCAAACACATAAAAAAGGATAAAATGAATTATACAATCATTAATCAAGCATAATACATAGAACACATATTCATAGTATTTCAAATCTTATCCTATTTTCCAGGAAATACTCCAAGGAAAATGGATTTGAGTCTCCTATATGGGTTACTATTTATTTTAAATTATAATAATTAGAAGTATAATAAGGTGCTTAGGCCACTTCTCATATTGTCTTTTGGAAATGACCATGTAGACGTATTAAGTTAGGCCTAGAGATATAAGATGCTCAGGCCACTGCTCATATAGCGAGTTAGGCTTAGAGATCACTCAATGTCCTGACCCCTTCTTTTCTACCGAGCAGCGAAGTTAATCGCACATCTACTGATAGCTACCAGGTTGCGTTTCTGTTGCGCCACAGATAGAGAGTATCGGCATGGAAGTGAATACATAATATAGATTTACATAATAGTACCAAAGAGAGGGTTAGTATCACTTTTAATTATCAAAATGGTATAAACATACATTAAAACCTAGGATCTAAGTTTTAAAATGACATCTTAACTTAGACTAAGTTTCAAAAACCAATTCTGGGTTCCTCGTAATCAGGTACTGTGGCTTCGAAACTTCCAAGCCACTTCCTAAAATCTGGGCTTTACAGAGCCTTTGGAACTTGGTATATGTTCTTCGAAACTTCCAAAGTTCAGGTCTCGGAACTTCCAAGCCTGTTTTCGAATAGAAACAAATAAAACATGAAAATCAGTAGGTCTCAGTGTGTCTCGGAACCTATCGAGGTCTGCTAGAAACTTTCGAACAGTTCGGAAAGTCCGAGGGGTCTCGGAATATCAGGGTCTGAACAACAGATGCAGAAAGAAACATTTGGCCTCTGAGTGCTTCAGAACCCCGAATAGAAGTTCAGAACTTTCGCAGTCTCATCTTCGGAACTTCCGAAGGACGATTCTCGGATCTTATAATACCCTGCCCCAGATTAGGCATGTTTTAGCTTAATAATCTTGTTTAACCTATTAATCTCGAATATTACGGTTAGGGCTTTGAGGAGAGCCCAGGTGTGGCCCAATCCGAGCTCGTGAGCTCAGTGATCCAGCTCGTCCTGTTGGAAGGGCATTTTGGTAATTTACCGCTTCTTGTTGCTAGTATTTTATAAATTATGCTGTTATGTGATTATTAGTGGTTGAAAATGTTCTCCTTAATAAAGGATTTGTATTTCTAATTGTAAAATGAATTTATTTTCAGAAAATAGTATTTTAAATCCACCCGTCAAAACTCCGAAAGGGAGTAATAATTATTTTAAAAGGTTTTGGAAATAAGATAAATTTTGAAACTAGTATTTTTTGTTAGACCATTTTAAGTATGGTCTAGTTATTCCTTTGCACCACAAAATGAGATTTCTAAATTGTTTATTTTAACATTTGTTTAATTAAGTAAATAGTGTTAAAATGTGGTTTTGATTTAAATCAATGGTTTTTATTGAGGGTTAAATTCCAAGATTTTTATGGTAATTAAGGTTTTCAAAACCCAGCTTATCTGTAAGGTTGTATTGATATTTTGAGTTTATAAATTATTGCTTTCAGTTTAAAATCGGCTTTTTATTTAAAACTGGACTTATCTGCAAAACCAGAACTGTTGGAGGGCTAAATTACAACCAACCAACGGCCACTGTAGCGGACGTCATCCACAACTGCATGCAGCCGCATGCAGTGGCTGTCCGGCCAGTTTTCCCGGCCAAATTTTCTATAAAGGGAACCCTTCTCTGCTGCCAGCAAACCGATTTCTTCTCTCTTCTCTCAGAGACTCTCAAGTTCTCTGTTTCTAAAACCAGAAACCCAGCCTCTGTTACCAGTTTTTCTGTCACCCGTACCTTAGAAAGGAAATTTTCAAAAGCTCAGATTTCAGCCCAGGAACTCTAGTGAAGGTAATAACTGTGTTCCTCTTTCAATTTCAATCAGTTTAGAATCAAATAAAACCGATTTTGGCCCTGTTTTGAGTGAGTAAAACCAGTTTGAAGTTTCAAGAAAACTCAGTTTTAAGTGTACCATTAAGCTTTCAGTGCTAAAATCGGATGGCCCAGTGAGTTTCAAAGCTCCAAATCATTCCCTATGGAAAGACGACTCCCAGAGGAGTCCATCGGACCGGCTAGATGTGAACATTGAGTTCGGAAAACCCTCTGTTTCTGGATTCGTATTTCACTGTTTGTCTACCGTCACTGTCTGCTGTCGCAGGCAGTGGAGGAATACGACTCTCAAACGGTCCTAGAGTTGATCTTCGGACGGTCCGAACCTTCGGACGGTCCGAGAGCTAACCCTCGGACTTTCCGAGCTTCACCCGAAGCCCAGTTACGCCCGAGGCTAGCCTGACCCTTTCGGACGATCCGAGCAGAACTCGGAAGGACCGAACCCACTTGGACGTTCCGAGACCCACTTCGGATGTTTCGAGGCTTACAGACCCACCGAGACCTGTTTTCGGATTTTAATCGGTTTGGATGGACTTTGGATGATCCGAGACCTGATCTTCGAACGATCCGAGGTCAGTGACTAGTTTAGGTGTGGTTCGGATAATCCGAAGCCACAGTACCTAGTTCCGAGGCATGTTTTGAGGGACCCAATTTTTAAGTGTAAAATCTTATTTGTTTATGTTTGATTGCGTGTGATGTTAGTACCCCTTTTGTTAATTAAAAATGTACTAACCCTCTTCTCTTATTACTATAGTGTAAATACTATTGTATTCACTTCCAGGCCGACCCTATTGGTCGGGCACTGAATGATCTCACTTTCAGGCAGATGCTATATTGTCGGGCACTAGGTGACCTCGATGCCTAACTCAAAATGTTAGATCTGGTCCTATCCAGAAGACAACCGAGAAGTGACCCAAGGATCTAGACCTAACTCAATAAGTCAATCTGATCAATGCTCAGAAGACAATATGAGTTTTGGACTGAGCACGTTATTATATTATCTGTGAATTATTATAATTTAAAAAGGATAGAAACCAAGTAGGAGACTCAATTCCATGTACCTTGGATATTTTTGGGAAAAACCAGTATGATTTCAAAATACTGTTTGTATGTACGTATTTGATGCTATGTATATTGATTGTGCACTTGTCTGTTTATTTGAACAGAGACCGCGAAACCACACATACACGGTGAGGGAACTTAACTTTGCAGCTTGATGTAAACATGTTTATTTGATATGGATATTGAGCAATGAGTGGTTTCAGATTTGATGAACCCACTCATGTGCCTAGACTTGACGCACTATGGTAAGAGTGCCTATGATGTTAATCATATAAAATGTGTAAGACTGCTCCACGTGCCTTGACTATTGAACCAATATCGGCTATATGGGAGATGGTTTATGTCTACTAGACCACGGGTGTCGACAGTTGCTGACTTAAGGGTGTCAGTATTGGCTATGGTAGAGCCGGAGATGTACTTGCAAGGATGTATTTTGACCGTGTCGGGACTTAATATAATGGTCTCAACGTAGTTGGCAAACGTTACGTTAGATGATAGCAGTATTGGAAAAGAAATGATGAATTATGAGAATGCTGATAATATTATGCTTATTTGTGATCAAGCATGAGATATTTATTGCAACTGTTGTTTATTGCCAACCTGTTGTTTACTTATCTACACTGTTATATTTCCTTCACTGGGCTAGTTAGCTCACCCCACTCACCTTTCAGGAGATGAACCTGAGGAGGAGAACCCTCTTTTTCAAGCTTAGGGTGCATAAACTGCGGCGGTATTTCGGGATTCCCACTGAGGGGAATACCCTTATCTTTGCTTTCTGGTTCTTGGAACCTTTTGTTTTTATTAAGTACCGGGTGTGGTACCTAATTTGTATTAATGTGATGTATTAGACTACTGCGTTTTTGTAGTAACTCTGGTGATGTTTTGAATGATAAATCAAAGATTGGATTTATGTGATTTTATGTTTGTGTTGTCGTTGTGCTTTGTTGGTATCAGACTTATGGTACATGTTTGAGTCCACATGTTGGGATCATGTGTGACCTCTGGGCCCCACTGTTGATCCGGCCCAGTTAGATTACTTGTGTTGGTTTAATAAAAAAAAAAAATCAGTCGCGTTTCGGGCCCACCCTTCGAGTCAGGAAGTGACAAATCTTCCGAGAGTCGTCTTCTTCCTCTGTCACCTACAACAAAGCAGTAATTGGAGGGACTGTGTAAATTACAAATCCAGAAACAGTGAGTTTTTTTTATTCGTTTTCACACTCTACTCGTCAGATGGACTCTTCAATGAATACTTTTTACATTGGGAATCAATTGAAACATTTATACTCATTAAAAACACCCGATTTTAACAAAAAATTAGTGAAACACATGAAAATTCATGTTTTCCATTAAACTTCAAAATCAATTTACACTCAAATCTTAATCAAATTTAGTTCTGTTTGATCCTAAACTGATTAGAATTTGAAATTAAATCTAAATATTACCTTCACTTTGTAAATTGGACAGAGTTTCAACAATTGAAAAAACTTCCACTTCAAAGCAATGGTGAAATTTTGAGTAAGGAAGAAGTAGGAAGAACAGAGGGAAATCCAGAGAAACAATGAGGATTTCCTTTGCATTTCAGGCCTGAATTTATGGGCAATGGAAGGTAGGGTAGTAGGCCTTCAAGCAGGGCCGTGGGAAGAACACATCATCTGCAAGCTACGTCCGTAGCTTGCATGTGTCGACGTCCAAGCAGCAGTTTCATCTGCCATGTTGGTGCTTCAAATGATTTGTAAATTTACAGTTTAGTTCTTCAAATTTTGTTTGCAAATAAGTCCAGTTTATTTCATTTTTAATTTTTTAACTAATTAGAAGATTTATTTAACTTAATTAATTTAATTCATCTTAACCAAAATGTTGGGTTTTATAAACTCTACACATCATAAATTTTGGAGATTTATATTTTATCAAAATTTATTGATTTAAACAAAAGTCATATTTTTGTCACTATTTCCTTAATTCAACTTGTATTTATTTAACGGGTTTAAAACCTTTATTTTCAAAATTTGAAGACATAAAATAATGAGTTAAAACAAAATCTAAAACACATATTTTTCTTAAAATTTTCTAACTTTTAAAAATTGTTTAAAAATAATTATTTCCTAATTTTTGGGATCTGTTCAGGTAGTTTTTAATAACATTTTCTGAAGAAAAATATAATAAAATGCTTATAAATTTCAGTATTTAAATCCTTAATTAAGGAAATCAATGTCACTCAATAATAACCAAACAATTAAATAATCAATAAAATAACACTGTCAATGGTAAATTACCATTTTGCCATTTCAACTTAGATGAGTTGGATCATCAAGCTATCGAACTCTGATTGGGCCAAACTTGGACTTTTCACAAAGCCCTAACTGTAATCTTCATGATTAACATATTAAATTGTGATTTATTAGAATAAATTATATTAATTAAGTCTAATTTGGGTTAGGGTATTAGAATTTCCCTCTTCGCTGCATGCCTACAGATGAGTGTTAAATGGAGAGCGGAGACATGGCCGTACTTCAGTTGATCCTATCACTCTACTGACTGCTCTCTAAACTCTCTTCTTCTTCTTCTTCTTCTGTCACTTATTATGTGACTCAGCAACTACTTCTTTTTCTTCATTGAAGAGTTTTTGAAGGGAAACTTTCTGAGACTCCTAGATCACATTTAAAGGTACCCAAACTCTTCATTTAACTCAATTAAGAGGTTTAAAATGAATTAGAAATGGTTAGGAGTAAATGGGAAGAAAACTCTAAGTTTGGAAAATTTATTGTTCCTCTCCAAAACTTCAAGCATGAAGATCGAAGCTTGTTTTTAATAAAAAAAAATCATGTTTAAACTTTTGAAATTGAAGTATTTGATCATTAGAAAACATTTGTAAGGTTAGTTTCTGAATTAAGGACAAAAAATCAACCCTTCTAGGAGTTGGAAATTCAAAATTTCCGTCGCAGACTGTTCTATAACAGAGAATCGAAAGTATGATAATGTGTGTAATGACCTGACCCGAATTAAGTCTAATTAATGTGATTTATATTAATAAATTATGTTTTAACCCGTTAATCATGAAGATTACGGTTTATGCTTTTAGAAAAGTCAAAGTTGGAAGGGCAAAATGGTAATCTGCAATAACTTAGTGTTATTTTAATGATTTTAAATTATTGTTTGAATTAATTTATTTCTTTGATAGGGATTTAAATTATGAAATTATAGAGTATTTTTAATGTATTTTTTATTTTCAGAAATATTGTTAAAGATCCCATCTTTAAGAAATAATTATTTTAAATAATTTTAGAAGTTAGAAAATTCTAAGAAAATAAATTATGATTAATCTATGTAAAAACTTATCATTTTTTATTTTGGATTTTGAAAATAAAAGTTTTAAACCCTTCAAATAAATGCAATTTGATTTAAGGAAATTGTTTAAAATATGATTTTTATCTAAATCATTTAAGTTTTAAAGAATAGGTTCTCCAAAAAAATTATAGTGTGGATTTTAACGCCCAACAATTTGGATCAGATGGATTAAATTAATTAATTCTTTTAATTAGCCAAATATTAGAAACAAATAGAAGTGGACTAAAATGCAAATAACCCAAATTTTTGAAAAACACATATGTAGAAGGTGACGAGCTGCTGCGACGACGTCGACTCATGCAAACTACGAACGACAGTCGTGGAAATCGTTCCTCCACTGTCTGCTTAGCCTCTTAGACCTCCATTGCCTATAAATTTATGTCAATCTAGAAGATCATACGAGTAGTGGCGTGAGCACCTTATATCTCTCTAGGCCTAACTCAATGCGTCTCTATGGTCAAATCCAGAAGACAATATATGTAGTGGCATGAGACCTTTATCTGTACCCTTTGGGCAAAGTCTCAATATCTATTCTGGCCAGGATGAAATATGATACTGTGCACTGAGTATTTTATTGATTGATTGATTATTATAACTAAAAAGAAGTAGTAACTTAGTATGAGGACTCACAACCAATTCCTTTGAAATTTTCCATAAAATAAGTTAGAAAGATTTGAAATGCTATGAATGTATTATGTATTGTATATGAATGTGTATTATGCATAATTATGAATGTATATTCATTGTATTCCTATTTGTGTGCAATAGATACCCGGGATACCCTACGTTATTCGGTGAGGAGACTTATTAATACAGCATGAGTAAATAAGGTTTTGTAGATCTAGTGCAATGAGTGGATTCATGGATTATGCATGATATGGAAAAGACCGAATATGCTGGAATGCGAGACTTGACACTGCTTCCATGTGAGGGATGAAAAAATAAGTTCTAACTATTTGAACGGAAGTGTAACATGGTGTCAGGGAGTCGAGGTTTGCTAGTTTATAAAAGAAAAAATGAACCCACTTATATGCCTAAACTTGATATATTGCTTTGAGATGATACTAATTGTAACACCCAGGATTTTCAAGTTATAAATATTTACGGTAGTTGCCCATTTAATTTGTGAATTAGCAGATATGGACCTTAGATAGCTAACATGTTGGGTCAATTGCCCAATTAAGACTCAACGGTTATGGAATAAGTGTTCAATTTAAAGTAAATGGGTAAGATGCATTCAATTGGGTCAAGGTTGCTATTTAGGTCAAAATGCCCAATTGGGACCCAATAGGTCATGGTTGACCACCAAGTGAGTTCAAGCCCTAACTTAATGGGGCTGAATTAAGTTGGAATTGGAATCAAATTATTGAGTTAATTCAAGTGAATTAAATGAGTTGAATTAAAGAGGTGAGTTGAGTTAAGTGAGTTGGATGGGAAGTTATGGGGATATTCATCTCAAGTGAGTGGAGTGTGAAGATGAAGGTGGATTGTTGTTTCAAAATTCAAACAATGCCATACGCATTGGAGCCTTGGAGTTTCATCTCATGCATGAAACTCCAAATAGATCATTAATGGGGAGATGAAAGGTTTTGGAGGTTACACAAGGCTTAACCTTGGTACACGTTGGAAACATGGGAGTTTCATTTCATAGAATGAAACTCCAAATTGTATCACTAATGGGAGGTGGATTGTTTTGTGGTTGTTACACAATCCAAGTCAAGCATACACGTTGGAATGGGAATTTCATTTCATGGAATGAAACTCCAATTGGATCATTAATGGAGAGGTGAGGAGTTTTGTTGTTTCAAATATCAATTCAAGGATACACGTTGGTAACATGGGAGTTTCATCTCATGGGGTGAAACTCCATGTATATCATGAATGGGAAGGTGACGGTTTTGTGAAGTTACATTAGCCAACTCAAAGGTTTACACCGTTAGAGATATGGGTGTTTCATCTCATGGATGAAACCCCCAAAGGCTTATTGATGAGGAGATGAAACGATTTTGGGGGTTACACAATTCAAACCCATAGCACACATGGGAATTATGGGAGTTTCATCTCATGGATGAAACCCCCAAATGGGTCACTAATGGGAGGGGACAGTTTTGGTGTTACACAAGGTAACCAAGGGGCAAACGGTTGGGAGTTTCATCTCAAGGATGAAACCCCCAATGTAGGTATCAATGAGAAGGTGATAAGTTATGGGAGTTACAAAAAGGCTTTACTAAAAAGCACCACCCTTGGCCGACCACCCTCATTTGGAACAAAACAAGTGTTAATCTTCATCTCATTCTCTCCCTCTCACAAGGCCGAACACACACACTCTCTCTCTCTCTCTCTCAAGTTCTCACTCTCGGCCAAAGGATTAAGAAGAAAGGAGGAAGAGGCTAAGGAAGAGGAAGATCAAAGGAACAAGGAGAGAAAGAAAACCGGAGGAGTCATAGAATCGGTAAGTGCTCGATAAATTTTTATTAAGTAAGATGGACAAGGAACATGATCGGCCATTGCATGGCCAAACCCTAAAGGGTATACACAAGAACCATTGAGAAAAAAAAGGGGTTGATGAGGTTCGGCCATGATGTATGGCCGAACCCATCAAAGGATTATAAGCTTGAAGGAATGATTTTAAGAGAAGATTATGAATCATAGGGTTCGGCCATGGTGTATGGCCGAACGCCATGAAAGGTTAATCATGTTGTTAAAAGGTTTAAAATGGATATATTGTGGATGGACTTAGATGCAATTGGATCATGAAAACCATGGAAGTTGATTAATAGTTTTTAATGGGTTTCAAAGCATGAAAATTATAGATGTATGTTAAGGTGTTTAAAGGGTTTTTAAAGGAGGAAATAAGGAAGGATATTAATCAATTTAAATGGTATCAAGGTGTAAATGGTGAAAGAATCATGAACCATGGGTTCGGCCATGGTGTATGGCCGAACCCCATGGAGAAAAACTAAGGGATATATTATGGATCCTAGGGTTAAATGATGAGCTATGGGTATGATTAAATTTCCCCATGGAGGGACTTGATTTATGGACTTAAAGATTGTAATTGCTTTAATGGAGAAATTGGAATAGAGACATCATGGGTTTGGCCATGGTGTATGGCCAAACCCCATGAACCAACTTAATGGGTCATTTGGGGTTTTATGTCACGGTTAATGGATCGTTTATGGAGCTATGTTATGGATCAGTTTATGGACCTAATATTGTGATTGATTAAATGGAGACCATGGAAATGAAACATCATGGGAACCATTTAATGAACCATTTGTTGGAATATTTTAAAGGTACACTTAGAGTGGATTATGAATGTTTAAATAAATGGAGGATTGAGCAAGGAAATGAGGGATTTAATTATATATACCTATGTTCATGGTTTATGTATTGGTTATGGATTTGTATAATGGCAATGTTGTAAATAAGTAAAATTAATGGACCATGGGTTCGGCTATGGTGTATGGCCGAACCCCATGGGGAATGTTTGGTGGACTTAGGGTTTATGTATGTTAGGTTAATGAATTAAAAACGACATGATCTTGGACTTAAGTTAAAGGATCAAAAGAGGGACTAAAACCAAGTGGGTAAGCCGAACCCCACCAAGACATGTTTATGGACTTGGACATTATTGTAAATCAAAAGGAATTGATTGGTTGGCATGTTATAAGGTAACGAGACTTCACAAGGGGTGTACGATTGTGAACGGTTTTCGGACGAAAGCGCAAGGACGCGTTAGTGGTCTTTGGTAGGAGTCTACCTCTTTGAAACTATGGTTATGTAATATGGTTTAACTTCTTATTTTGATGGTTTATGTTGTAAAAATGTTATGTTTCAAATATGAGATTTTAAATGCTATGATTTGTATGATTGCATAGCATGTGGACATTTGCATCTCATGCATGGCACGGGAGGGATGATATGTAACCGGAGATCCACACTCCGTCGGGGCGTCCGTAATACAATCATGGGGGATACCTTGATGAGGAGTTTTCCATCAAGAGGTAACCGGAGATCCAGACTCCGTCGGGGCATCCGTAATACAATCGTGGGGGATACCTTGATGAGGAGCATTTCCATCAAGAGGTTACTATGTGTTTTTGATGGGTGGGACTCATTGCATATGATAGCATGGCATGGCATTGAATCGGCATGATTATGATCTTTATTATCATGCAAGGTTTCTGGTTTTTATCTATATGATTGAATCTCTATTATCATACATGATTTTGGATACGATGTTTTATAAGTATGGTATGATTTATTATATCTGGATTTGATATATATTATATCTGAATTTTTGGTACTAACCCATGTGTTAACCTTAATTGGAATACCTGCTGGGCGCGTTGTCTAATGCCCTACTTCTACCCTAGTTGATGATACAGGGAATGGATTGAACGAGGACGTGATCGGAGCCAAGCTTAGGAGCTTGGATGATTAAGTTGCATTTTATTAAGTTATTCATGGAATGTGTATTTGAATAACTAGCATTCAGGATTGTAATAACGTAGATATATTTGCTATGGATTGGATGGTTAATGTTTGGATATTTAAGTTATGATAATTATGGTTAAGTGTTGGACTACTTTGCTATCTAAATTGGAATAGGATTGTTATCTTATTGTTATTCCGCATATATGATTTATTTCGCAAGTTAACTTGAGTACGTGTGAACTGTTTTAGTGGACTTGGTCCACGCACACGTATGGTTGGCCAGTTAAGGGTCGGGCTTTGGAAGCTCGGACTTAACTCGCGTCGTGACGTCCCGCTCTCTATCACTCTTAAAAAAAAATACTCTGATTTTCGGAAAGCGAGTGAAAAAGGGCGGGGCGTTACACTGATGATGTTTATCATGTATAGTATTGTGATATTGATGATGAAATGCTCCGATGTGAGAACCTAAGCATCATATTATGATGAGAGATGAATCTATGAAGTTGATACTACCTCCACATACACTTAGCTGCTGGGCTATGGTAAACCAGTGATGTGATATACTATTGGCAATAGGTCGGACCATATTGGTCATATATTATTGGCAATAGGCTGGATCATATAGGTCATATATTATTGGCAATAGGCTGGGCATTGGCCGGACCATGGGGATCGTTTATGCTCTTGCAAGACCGTGTCGGGACTTAATGCATTTATAGTCAGTGTAGTGCTTTGGTATGATAGTTGTATGACAGTGATTGTGACTTGATAAATTGGTATAGTAGACCAATTATGTGTTTAAGTATGATAAATAGGTATATGTAGACCATTATGATATTGTTGATTAATCTGCATGCACAACCTGATATTGATTATTATGTTAAGTACTATTCACTAGGCTTGTAGTTCACACCCCTCACATTTAAAGAGATGTACCAGAGGAAGATGAACCTCCATTGCAGGCTTAGGATGAGAAAACCGCTGCTGTCATTTGCAGTCCCACTGAAGGGAAATATATTCATTTTGTGTTGTTGGTTTGTAAACCACATTTTGCATAAGTACCGTATTTGGTGCTTATTATCCTTCTAAGCATATATTAATCCTCTATGTTACCGTTAGCAACTTTGATATGAATATGAATATGTTTTCATCATGTTATAGAAATATTTGTTTGTATGATATGTATTGTATATGGGTGGATATATGGTACATGTTTGAGTCCACGTGTGACGAGCATGTGTGGCATTTTATTTACTAGGCTCAACTGTTACTCTGATGATCTAGCACTGTTAGGTTGATAGTTGATTGGAGATTATATTTAAAAAAAATAGTAGCGTTCCGGTCCCACAAATGGGTCCAGTTGTTACAATGTGCATTGGACGTCCGATACTTATTATATTGGACGATCGATATTGGAACATCAGACGACTGATACTTGTTGCATCGGAAGTCCGATAGCTTGTATATTGAACGCCCGATAGTGTGAACGTTAGAAGTCTGATTCCTCTTCCGACCTTCTGCAGAGAATTTGAATTTCTAAAATTTCTGACTTTTTCCAATCCACGTTGATTTGTGTGATTTTGTGTGTTTATTGCTTTCATTTTCTTTTCGGCCATCTTAGTCCAGGTATGACTAATATGACTAACTTCTGTTTGAATTGGTCCTTAGTCTTTTGCTTTAAATTTTGTCTTTTTATATTTGTTGCCTTCTCAGTCTAGACATTACTAACACTCTAACTTACTAACTCACTAACTCGCTAACACTTTAACTTTTTGTTCGGATTGATCCCATGGCTTTTTATTTTTTTTCTATATCCTCTGCGCTAAACTCTCAGAATCCACCATGTGACTATCACCCGGAGATACATGAGACCAGGCACTGGGTACTTTATTTACTTTCTGCTTTAAAATATCATGTTTTATGTGTTATTTTCCTTATTGTGTGTTTTTATTATGAAACACATTTTACTTACTTCTTAGATTTATTTACGCATATTTTTCCATACGCCTAAGTTTTAGTATTTATTTACACATTCTTATTCTTTTCAGTTCTTTCGAAAAACTCATCGGACGATGGTAAAGAGATTCAACCACACTCTTTTATTTTAAAATGCATTGTATATTGTATTTTAACTCTAAAATTGGAAAACCTTTAACTCAATGACAATAATGGGATCCATAGACATAATAAGATGGAAAAGACTTTAACTGGATCGAAATGCGAGGCATGGCACTGCTTACACGGTAAGGGATATAATAAAGTTCTAACTATTAGAACGTAAACATATAAATGTGTCGAGGATCCGAGACCTAGCAATCTATAAACGCAGTATGAGACCTAGGTATGTGTCTAGAGGTTAATAGGTTAATTGAATTGGAAGAATATGCGTAGACGTTAGTCTTCAATTCAAAACTCGCATATGGAAACGTGGTATTATGTGTTGTATATTTTTGTACATGTATTTTCGTGTAGGACTTGTGTAAAATCAATTGTTGCCTGGTTTTGAAATTGGAATTGCCAAAATGCAAATGGCTTTGTGACCAGACTCGAATATGGTCCATTCTCATGTGTAGTCCTAAGGCAAGGACACGGTATACAACGATGATGACATGTGTTGTTGCTATTTATTTATGGTAGATGCTATGTTTAATTTCCGTACTGATTTGATAAACCCCAGATTGTGGGGGATTTACCTGCTTGTATAATTTTAATTGCAACACTTTGCTTATCCATAGTGATATATATGTTGAATGTGATGTACATAATGTAATATATGCATTTCCACAAGGGGTATGTGTTAGGAATTCATGATAGACTGAGTGTATTGGGGATATTATGATGGGTTAATAAGATAATTTAATCCATATGTGCATAAAATGCTAACTAACCTTCCATTTTTGGATGTACTTCTTTCATGCACTGTGTGAAGGATTGGGCCATGGATAGCCACAATGTAGAGCGTGTATACGTCCTGGTTGAAGCATTAGGCCATGTCAAGTCGCAATGTAGAACGTATTGCCGACTGGATGAAGCATCGATTTTCACTGTGAAACTGGTGTAGACCACATGTCAAATGATAGAGGCAGCGTTGTTTGTAAGAAAGATGCATGCATGTAAAAATGGTAAAGATTAACCATATTAGAGTGATGACCCAAGTTGATAGAAAATGCATGATGATTGTATGATAATCTATTTTGTTGATAATTGTCACACCTCAACCCGATGTCCCAAAACGTGATTGATTTTTTTTTTTTTATAATCATACTAAACAATGGTCTATGGGCCTCTATTCAAGCTCATCTAAGGTCCAAATAGAAAATATCACACGTGCCTTTCTCACGTGGACTCAAACATTTATCATAAGTTCCCCATACACAAAACACATGATTATAATATAAGATATCATATCATCACATTATATCAGAGTAATGTTGAGTACTGAAAAATGACTATTTTACCCCTAATTATTGGACCAGTGAGCCTTCAATTTTGTATATATAGGTGCATTTAATATTGTTTGTTAGTTTTGTAGATAAAATTGAAAATTGCAAGATATTTGTCAAGAAACTAGGAATAAATGCAAAAATCTATGCTAAAATGGAAGACCCAGAATTTTTAATAATTAATTTTTGACCACTTTTAGGAATTTAATTTTACATTGAATAAATCTAGATCCAATTATGAGAGTCTGGATTAATTCAATAATTTTAGATTTAAGTGATGAATTAATTATTTTGATTATTGAGAGAGAAGCTGCAAATCAAGAGGTCAATGAAGATTAAAAGTCTGAAATTCGAAGCCTGTGGGCTAGAAGTCCATGAGTAAGAAACCAAGCCCCCACACGGAGTTCCAAGCCATACACTGGGCCTAGCTCAAAGTGATCTATGCGCATTTCATATGTGGGTCAGGCCAGTGTGCAAACCAAAGTCCAACAGGAAGAGAGTTCAAGTCCATATTCACAAGGTCCAACGGAAGCCCAATTGCTCAAGGCCTGAGATCCAAATGCACCATGCTTGAACTTCACAATAAACCCTAGACCATTCACACACATGTACATCAAACCATTCATTTCATCATCTTTAATTTAAGCCATTCATTTCATGCATAAAATATAGGTAAACCCTAGAGCCTTCGTTCGAATTTTACTCCATAGATATCCATATTAGATCTAGACCATTCATCTAACCCTTCATCCAAGTCAACCTTTAAATCTCAACCCTTCACATAAAATCTTAGCACTTAAACAATCCATCTAACCATCCATCCAATCAATCTTTTGATCTCAACCATTCATTCAAAGCCTCCATCTTATCCACTCGAAAAACCCTAGATTTAATCCAACTTGTATACCAAGTAACCGTAGATCTCCACTCGATTTTACACCTCATACCCACCTCACACGATTTTTACAGAATCCATCCCAATCCATTCGACTTCAATCATCCAAACCCTAAACACACACATGCACATCCATCCATTCATTCAAACCAACTTTGAATCCCAACCATTGAATCATACATTGCATAAAACACTAAGACCTCAAGCTATATTCGATCCACCTCATCCAATCCCCATCCATTCGAATTTTCCTACGTTGGTCACCAAGTCAACTTCATCTCCAAGCCACCATAGTTGACCAACCCTTGTAAACCCTAGCCATCTCCATTTTAAAATGGTTTAATCTTATCCTTATATTCATCATCTAAACCTTGATTAAATCCCAGTCATCCAGCCTTTCCCAAAGCCTATAATATGAGCACTAGGGTTACATTAGAATTTCGAATTTGTACCTAGAGATTCAAGAGTTGGGGTGGACAATAGAGAAGGAAAAGAAGAAAATCAAGGAACATCTGGAAAATTTGAATACACTAAAGGGTTTTTAGTTTTGAATTTTAGTTTCAATTCCAATTATTCTTGTATTCTTTTTTTTTTTTAATCAATTCTAAGAAGTGTAAATTCGAACTCCATGTATTTAATAATTTCTAAGTGCAATGAAATAATTATTCTCTGGTTTTCCAATCAAATAATATTTGTGTTATGATTGTTTACCATTTAATTTTGTTTTTAAATTTTCATACCATGTTCGAATTTTATTGTGTATTCAAGAGTTAGATGCAATTAAAATTTAGTATTAAATAGAACTTTAGTTTTGATTTCTAAGGATTTTGGATTTCAAAAGTGCAATGAAAATTTAGAGTTGGAATTCAACTTCTACTTAATCTAAGGTCCGACTTTTGGATATTTTTATTGGAATTCATGGATTGAATTTTAGATAATTTAAATGAATGACCTGAATACAATGTTATTTGATTTACGCGAGCTCTGGATTCTAGGCTCATATTTTATTATTTATACTTGGAAAATAATTCATTCTTGACATCTTAGATCCAATTCTATTGTATCATATGTAAAGTGTTTGATTCATTTGATTTATTGATTCTTTATTGTTTATTATTTTTATCCAAATCCAAATCTCAATTGTGAACTAGGATTGAAATTAAATGGATTAATTGTAATTAAATCTCTGTTAGAATCTGCATTGTTTCCACTTTTCTAAAAAGATCCACCAACATAAGTTTCAAGTTAGATCTTTAAATTGAATAATTAATAAATAATTGTAAATATTTTTAAGATTTAATTTTTGTAATTCCGTTGGGTTCGATCTCGCACTCACACTGCTGTATTATATATGGTTCGTACGCTTGCGAGTAATAAATTTAAAACTTTCCATTGCATAACAAGTAGCAAGCAAAAACACAGTGGTGAATACACATGCTTAGGGTTTTTACCACAAGAGGCATGATTATTGATATTACATTGTTTGCATGACAATAAATATAATAAATATATTTCCCATCCATAGAAAATATGATGGACTCCATGGTTTCATCTCTTAGAATAGCAATGGGGTTCATCAGTTCCCTCTTCAAATCTTGCAATGTAAGGGATGTGAGCTAACAACCGAGTGAAGAGTATTCAACATAACAATATATAAATCACATAACTAATATGCAATTAGTATTTCACTTTAAAGTAATTAAAAAAAATGGTTCATCTCTACCATTTTTAATATATGTTCTGTAACGCCCAGACCTGTTTAGTGGGCCCGGATTGTTACTAATTTTTTTTTATAACTTCCTATCAATTAAACTCCTAACTGGGCTGGATCATTAAGGTCTACGCTAAAACCCAAAAATAAAATGTTACACATGTTCTTTGCGTGTGGACTCAAACATATACCATATGTCTACCCATTTACAGCACATCATACAAACAGATGTTTCCCTAACATAACATATTTATTTCAGAGTTGCTAACAGTAACATGGTGGTTTAATACATGATCAAAATATGATAAGTATCACATTAGGTACTTATACAAAACATGGTTTAGACAACCAATAAACAAAATAGAATGTATTTCCCGTCTGTGGGAAACACAAGCAACCGCAACAATGTTGACATCCTAAGCTTGCATTGGAGGTTCCTCCTCCTCGGATACATCTCCTGAAATATGAGGAGTGTGAGCTAACTAGCACAGTGAAGAGAACATAACATAACATAATACATCATCAGGTTAGTATGTGCAGATAAAATCAATAACATCATAAAGGTCTACTTATACCATTTCCATAGTTGAGATCACAATTGGTCTACCATACCAACATATCAAATCATCAATGCCACTGCCAATATCCACCGTAACACCTAAGCACCACTCTGACTATAAAAGCATCAAGTCCCGACACGATCAAGATGCAGCATCTTGTAAGAGCATAATGGACACACCTAGGTTTGGCCAATGTCTACCATAGCCCAGCAGCTGAGTGTAGGTGGAGACAGTATCATCATCATCATAATACTCAAGTTCTCATAATAGAGTATTTCATCATCAATAATCACAATATACAATAAATATCATTAGTATCAATAACGCATTTCATAGCAGTGCATCATGTCTAGGCATATAAGTGGGTTCATTATGTCTAATCCTTGAAACCACTCATTCCACTAGATCTTCTTAACCTGATTTACCCATACTGCAATGTTAAGTCTCCTCACCGAAATATGTGGAATTTCGCAGTATTTGTCAAACACACAAATAGAAATACAATGAATCATAAAGTCATTAATCAAACATAATATATAGTTATATACAATACAACATATATTTATAGTATTTCAAATCTTTCTATCTTATTTTTCAGAAAAACTCAAAAGGAAATGGATATGAGTATCCTTAATGGGTTATTATTCATTTTTAGTTACAATAATTCATCAATTAATATAATACTCAGTGCACAGGTCTCATATTTCTTCCTGGCCAGGGTAGAGTATTGAGACTTTGCCCAGAGGTATAATAAAGGTGCTCAGGCCACTATACATATTGTCTTCTGGAAATGACCATGGAGACGTATTGAATTATGCCTAGAGATATAAGATGCTCAGGTCACTACTCATATATTGAGTTAGGCCTAGAGATAAAAGAAAATCACTCAGTGCCCAAACCTTTCTTTTCTACCGAGCAGTGAGGTTAATCTCTCAGATACTGATAGTTATTGGGCTTGCGTTTCCGCTGCGCAATAGATAGAGAGAATCGGCTTGGAAGTGAATACATAATATATGTATATAATAATACAAATAAGGGATAGTATCATTTTTAGTTAAGAATCTGGGATAAGAACCTTTACATTAAAATCTAGAGTCTAAACCTAACATGAAATCCTTAACTTAGGATAAATCTCCAAAAACCAGTTCTGGGTTCTTCAGAACATGCCTCGGAACCAGGTACTATGGCATCGGAACTTCTGAGCCACTGCCTAAACTCTGGGTTTTACAGAACCTTCAGAACCGGGTTCTGTACTTCGGAACATCCGAAGTCCAGGTCTCAGAACTTCCGAGACTGCTTTCCGAACAGAAACGTCAAAAACATAAAGCAGTAAGTCTCGGTCTGTCTCGGAACCTGTCGAGGTCTACTCGGAACGTCCGAATGGGTCTCAGAACGTCCTTTCTGTCCAGTTGAGGCAGAAGGAAAAACAGTTGGCTTCTGCTTGCTTCGGAACTTCGAATAGAAGTTCAGAACTTCCGAAGTCTCACCTTCGGATCTTTCGAAGGTCGATTCTCGGAACTTTCGAGAGTCATTTCTTCCTCTGTCACCTGCAACCAGTATAGTGACAGGAAGGATAGAGTGAAATACGAATCTAAAAACTGTAATAGCCCGGATTTTTAAATAATAATTATTTTGTCTATTATTTATTTTAATGGTTGGAATTAAGAATTTTGATGGAATGAATGGTAAATGGATCAAAATAAGGGCAATGGCCCAAGTATGGTCCAATGGGCCATGGACTGGATTAATTTCATTTAAATGGGTCAATGATGGTTAATTGGGTCAAGGATGGTCAATTGGGTCAAATACCCATTTGGGACCCAATGGGTCAAGATGGTTTGAGCATTAGGGTAAATGGGTAGGAGGTGAATTTAATTGGGCCATGGGCCCAATGGTGATCAAAGTAAATGGAATGGAATGAAGTGATCAAAATCACCTAAGTTAAATTGGCATGAATCAAGATGGCATAATCAAATGGGGCCCAACTCCACCTCATCAAGTGAGGTGGCGTGTGGACCAAGACATAGGTGGGGTCCGACCACCATGGTTGACTTGGTCAACCATGGATAAGTCAAAGGGAATTGAGGAGGATCAAGGTGAATTAAATTGAATAAATTGATTAAAATCACCTAAGTTAAGTTGGAATAAATCAAAGTGGCATAATCAAGTGGGGCCCAACTCCACCTCATCAAGTGAGGTGGCGTGTGGGCTAAGACATTAGTGGGGCCAGCCACCATGGTTGACTTGGTCAACCATGGGTGGATTCATGGAGAAATTAAAGAGAAATAAATGGAATTAAATGACCTAAGTTAAAAATCAAATTAATTAAATAAATGGGGTGAGTTCAATGGGGGTGAGTCACCTAGGAAATGGGTGAGTCAAATGAGTGGTTTCATCTCATAGAAACCACCCAAACCACCAAGCTAAGACCCACCAAAATCGTTGGCTGATTTGGAGTGCCACATGGAGGGCATGCTTACCCCTTGGCTAGACCAAAAGCCTAGGTGGAGAGCATGCCTTGGCCAAGAAAGAGGTGGGGGTGCCATCTCATCCAAACCATGCAAAACAGTTGGCCATGGAGGGGTTTGGAGTGCCATGTGGAGGGCATGCACCCTCCATGGCTAGACAAAGATCCATAAGATGGGGGCATGCTAGGGCATGCATTGGCCCATTGTGAGGTGGTGGTTCCACCTCACCCAAACCACCAAACCACCAAGCCCAAAACCGTGTACAAGAGTGGTATGCTAGACAAGAGGCCTAAGATTAAGGGCATGCATGGACCATGATTGGGCAAAATGGGAGGTGGAGGAGTGTAACCCAAGCAAACCAAAATGAGATGGAAAAATCTAGGGTTTCCATCTTATTTCCCATCTCACTCTCTCTCCCTCTCTCCCTCCCTCTCCTAGCTGTCCCCCCCTCTCTTCCAAGACCAAGAAGAAGAAAAGACTTAGAAGAAAACAAGAAGTTCCAAGCTTGGCCGACCACACTCTCAAGACCAAAGACTTGGGGTATTTTTCCATTCTCTCCTCCTCTCCCTCTCTCAAACCTATCTCCATCTTGGCCGAACCAACCCATGGAGATTTCATTGGATCAAGCTTACCCATTGGCCGAGCATCAAGGAGAAGAGGAAGAAGGAAGGCTAAGGATCCAAGAGGAACAAAAGGAAACCGGAAGAGCCGAGGGATTGGTAAGTGTCCTCAAACAAGATTTTAATTTTAAGGGTTAAAAGGAGACCATGGAAAGTCCATTTTTCTTGGATTAAATGGTGGCCAAAATATCATGGGCCATGGATCTAAAATCCATCCAAGAAAGGGGATGAGAAATGGACAAACCCTAATGGGTAAGATAGGTTATGAAAAATAATGGAATACTAAGGACACTATGTATATCTATGGGTTATGTATGCATGCATGGCAAAAATGGGTAAAAGACCATGGTTCGGCCATTGCATGGCCGAACCCTAAATGTTATAGATACATGGAGATGACATCATGCATGTCAAAAATATGGTGAATGATCAAGATGTATGGTTTGGCCTTTGCATGGCCAAACCCTAGGGTTTCTTGCTTAAGAACCATCAAATAACAAAGCATGGAAGTATGATTTTTGAAGGAATAATGGACCATAGGGTTCGGCCATGTTGTATGGCCGAACCCCATGGAAGGAGATTAAGTAATTCTTAAGGGGTTTAAAAGATAGAAACCATGGAATGATGGTTAATGATTTTGAGGTTTTTGAATGGCTAAATGATAGTAAGTTTTAAAGGGGTTAAGTGAGGGAATCCAAAGGTTAATGAGTATTTATGGTCTTAAATGTTACAAATAAAGATGAACCATGAACCATGAGTTCGGCCATGGTGTATGCCCGAACCCTATGGAGGTGTATTAGTGACTTTAATGGATGAAAAAGATGGAAAATGATGAGGGAATGTTGGTCGCTTCAATGGACTCAAAATGTACTTAATGATGATAAAAAAAATGTTGACCTAAATGTATGATGGAATCCCCTCATGGAGGGACTTTGTTGTGGATCTAAATGTTGTGAAAGATCCAAGAAAAAATGAGGAAAAGACATCATGGGTTCGGCCATGGTGTATGGCCGAACCCCAGGACCCATTTTAGGAGTCATTTATGAGCTAAGTTAGGGTCTATGCATGTGTTTAAATGAATGGGATTTAGGTTGAGAAAATGTATGATGTATATAATTTTTGTATCATGATTAATGAGGCATTGATGGATCCATGTTTACGGATCAGTTAGAGATATGGACATGCATAAATGAGAGGTGATTAACCATGGGAAGAAGGAGTGGCAAAAATGTAATTGTGGCAAAAAATGAAGAACCATGGGTTCGGCCATGGTGTATGGCCGAACCCCATGGAGGATGGTTATGGACTTAGGGACTTTTATGATGACCTTATGTGTTGGTTAATGAAACAAAGGGTGGCTGGTTTAGACTCATATGACTAAAATAATCTAAGGATTAAAATGGGACTTGAAATCAAGTGGGTGAGGTTCAACCATGGTGTATGGCCGAACCCCACTAAGGTATGAGTAATGGACTTAGGCATAGTTAAAACGTGGGTTTAATTTGTTGATGCGTAATAAGGTAACAGGACCTCTCAAGCGGTGCTCGATTGGTGACCGAATTCTTGGACGGAAATGCAAAGGAACACTAGTTGGTATTTGGTAGGATTCCTACCTCATTGTAAGCCATGGATTACGTGTATATGAATGTTTTACTTAATTTATTTTGGTAACCAAATGACATGTTTTAAGATGGGTTTTAATGCCATGATTTGTAGTATTATATGGCATATTGCACTTACATCTCATGCATGGCATGGGAGAGATGAAATGAAACCGGAGTCCATGCTCCGTCGGGGCGACCGATAAACACACATGGGGATACCTTGATGTGCTTCATCCATCAAGAGGGTACTATGAGATTGTAATACCTCGATGAGGGTTTTCCATTAAGGGGGACATTATGTATGATGGAAGAGGGACATTGTATAATGATGATATGGATGATGGGTGGGACTTATGACATGAAACCCATGGCATGGCATTTACTTGCATGATTTTAATATACTTATATCTATGTGTTTTGCTATCACTAATCCATGTGTTGACCCTACTCGGAGTACCTACTGGGCGCGTTGTCTAACGCCCTACTTCCACCTTAGATGATGATGCAGGAAATGGAGGAAATGAAGGATGCGACCGGAGCCAAGTATAGGAGCTTGGTGGAGCGAGCTAGCTTATTTACTTAAGTTTTAATTTTGGAAAAGTAATTTGAGTAACTTAGCTCGTTGGACTGTAATAATTTAGATTACTTGCTATGGTTTGGACTTTATTTTGGACATTCTAATTTTGAGGTGTTTTGGTAATTTAAGTGATGTAATTCCTTGCTATCTAAAAATTGGTAGGATAGACTCTATTATAATTCCGCATTAAGTTTATATTCCGCAAGCTTACTTTCTACTTGTGAATCGTTCTCGTGGACTTAGTTCCACGCACACAGTAGGGTTGGCCAGTTAAGGCCGGGCTTTAGAAGCTCGGACTTAACTCGCGTCGTGACGTCCCGCGCTCTTTGTCACTCTTTATTTCAAGAAAAAAAAAATATACTCTGATTTTCGGCTAAGCATAGTGAAAAGGGGCGGGGCGTTACAAAAACAGGGGGCTTCCTAAATTCGTTTTTCACTTCCTTATGGTCAGATGTACTCTACAGTGAGTCATCTTCAATTTCAAAATAAATTGGATAATTAACACTGACTAAAAACATCAGCTCTTAAAAGAAAAACCAGTAAAACACATGAAAATCCATGTTTTCCACTAAACTTCAAAACTGATTTTAAGACTCAAATCTTAACCAAATTAACTTTTGTTTGATTCTAAACTTGTTAGAATTTGAAAATAAACATAATGGTTACCTTCTCTTTTGAATTTGGGTTGAAATCTAGAAACTGGGAAGAACTTACACTTAAGCTAAATTTTGAAATGGGAGAAGATTGACAGAGAAAAAGAAACACAGGAGAACAGATTCAAACTGGGATTTCTCCCCTCCCTCTCAGTGGTATTTATAGCTTGGAGGGCAGAGGAGGTGTGGCCTCCAGGCAGCCACGGTAGCCAAGCTACCGTAGCCTAGCCTGCATGAATCATCGTATAGAGCGATGATTCGAGCGTATGCAGCTGGTTTTGGCGCGTCACCTGCTACACATGTGATTTAAAATTTTGGGTATTTGCAGTTTAGCCCTTCAAATCTTATTTGCATATAAATCCAATTTTATTTATTTCTAATATTTGACTTAAAAAAGATTTAATTAATTTACTCCATTTTACCCAAGATGTTGGGTTTTAATAACTCTAAATACCATAAAATTTTGGAGATTATAATTTATTAAAATAAATTGATTTAATTAAAAATCACCTCTTAACAGTATTTCCTTAACTTAAATTGTATTTATTTGAAGGGTTAAAACATTTTTTTTTTAAAATATAAAAACATAAATCAACAAGTTAAAACAAAATTTAACAGTAGCTATTTTCTTAGAATTTTCCAACTTCTAAAGTTATTTAAAATAACTAATTCTTAGATTTTGAGATCTTTTCGGATAGTTTTAATAACAATTTCTGAATTTAAAATATAATAAAAATACTTATAAATTCCAAAATTTTAAATTCCTAATATAGAAATCAATTTAACTCTATCAATAATCAAATAACACTATCTATGGTAAATTATCATTTTGCCCTTCCAACTTAAATGAGTTGGATCAACGAGCTATCAAGCTCTGATTGGGCCTATCCTGGACTTTTCAGAAAGCCTTTACTGTTATCTTCATGATTAACAGATTAAAACATGATTTATTACAATAAACCATATTAATTATGTAATACCCGCCCCTTTTCACTAAAATCAGATTCTATTTTTTTTTTTTTGAAATAAAAGTGATAAAGGGCACGGGACGTCACGACGAGAGTTAAGATCGAGATTCTAAAGCCCGGTCCTTAACTGGCCAACCCTACGTGTGCGTGAACGGTTCACAAGTAGAAGTAAGCTCGCAGAATTATAACTTAATGCGGAATTATAATATAGTCTATCCTACCAAATTTTAGATAGCAAGGAAGTTACATCATTAGATTACTAAATTACCTCAAAATTATAACATCCAAAAGTAAAGTCCAAACCATAGCAAGAAATATAAATTATTACAGTCCGACGAGCTAAGTTACTCAAATTACATTTCCAAAATAAATTTAAGTATACTATCTAGCCTGCTTCCCCAAGCTCCTACGCTTGGCTCCCGTCGCGTCCTTCGATTCCACCATCCCTTGCGTCATCAGCTAAGGTGGAAGTAGGGCGTTATACAGCGCGCCCAGTAGCACTCCAAGTAGGGCCAACACATGGATTAGTGATAACAAGCACATAGGTAATAATATAATAAAAACCATAAAATGAATGCCATGCCGTGGGTGTCTTATGTCATGAGTCCCACCCATCATCATTACCATCATTGTACAATGTCCTCTTTCAATCATACATAAAGTCCCCCTTGATGGAAAAACCTCATCAAGATAAATCAACACAAGTATCCCCTTGATGGCAAAAACCTCATCAAGATAAATCAACACAAGTATCCCCCTTGATGGCAAAGCCTCATCAAGGTATATCAACACAAGTATCCCCCTTGATGGCAAAAACCTCATCAAGATAAATCAACACAAGTATTCCCCTTGATGGCAAAGCCTCATCAAGGTATCCCCATGTTTGCTTTTAGGTCGCCCCGACGGAGCATGGACTCCAGTTCCATTTGTATCCCTCTCATGCCATGCATGAGATGTAAATGCAATATGCCATATCATATATAAATCGTAGCCATAAAAACCCATCTTAAACATATCATATGGTTACCAAAATAAATTAAGAAAACATCCATACACACATAATCCATGGCTTACAATAAGGTTGGAATCCTACCGAATACCGACTAACGTTCCTTTACGTTTTCCGTCCACAAATCTGGTCACCGATCGCGCACTGCTTGCGATGTCCGGTACCTTATTACATATCAATAATCAGCCCATGTTTTATCCATGATTAAGTCCCTAATACATGCCTTAGAGGGGTTCGGCCATATACCATGGCCGAACCTCACTATCTAGGTTTGTGGGTCCCATTTAACCCATTAAATATTCCAATTAGTGAGTCTAAAAATCAACAACCTTAGACTCCATAAATCAGTAATTAAGACTATTACTTAGAGCCCTTAAGTCTACAACGTCCCTCATGGGGTTCGGCCATACACCATGGCCGAACCCATGGTTCCTTATTTTGGCCATATTTACGTTTTATGCCACTACCTCTTCCATGGTTAATCATTCACTTATTCATGTACATTTTTGTCCATAAATGATCCATACACTTAGATCCATTAGTGCCTCATTTAATCATGCCACAAAATCATTAAAACAGCCCCTTTTCTTAACTTAATCCTCATTAATTAAAACACATACATAAACCCCTCCTTAGCCCATAAAAATGACTTACAATTGAGTCATGGGTTCGGCCATACACCATGGCCGAACCCATGATGTCTTTTTCTTATTTTTCCATGGACCCATTTACATCATTTAGCTCCACCATAAGTTCCACCATGAGGGAATTTAAATCATCCTTCTTAATCATCATTAGATACATTTTGGTCCATCAACGTAACCCTAATTCCCATTTATTTTTCATGGTTCCAAAATACCTAATCCATCAAAGTCTCCCCATGGGATTCGGCCATACACCATGGCCGAACCCATGGTCCATGGTTTTATTTTTAAAACATTATTTCCACCCCTTTAAAACCTTATTTATAATACTTAAAATCCACTTAAAAACAATGAACCTTCTCCATCAATTTTCCATCTTTTTACACTCATTAAATTTACAAATACATCACCATAGGGTTCGGCCATACACCATGGCCGAACTCATGGTTCATGGGTCACCTTCATCTATGCCTTTTGAGGCCATAAAAACCATTTACATCTTCCATGAATTTCCTCATTTAAAATCCCTTTAAAAATCACTACATTTAAGCATTAAAACCTTAAAAATCATAAATCATCCTTCCATGATTTTAATCCTAAAAACCTCATTAAATTTTCCTTAATTACCTACTTGTATGGCCGAACCCCATGGTCCATTATTCCTTCAAAAATCCATACTTCCATGCTTAAATAAATCTTAATACATAATGTCCTTAATACATCTATTTATTTTTCTTAATCTCTCTCACCCATTAGGGTTTGTCCATTTCTCATCTTTTTCCTTGGATGGATTTTAGATCCATGGCCCACAACCTTTTTTGCCACCATTCAATCCAAGGAAAATGGATTCCATGATCTCTTCTTAACCCCTAAAAAAATGTAAATTCTTGTTTAAGAATTACTTACCACTCCGCGGCTCCTCCGGCTTCTTTTTCTCCACTTGGATCCTTAGCCTTTTCTCCTTCTTTTTCTTCTTGATCTTTAGTCAAGATGTGCTTGAGCAAAATGAGATCATCAAGGTTTGGGTCGGCTAATGATGGAGTGGGTTTGAGAGAGGGAAAGGAGGAGAGGATGGGAAAAACTATCCCAAGGTTTGGTCTTGAGGTGGGGGTCGTCCAAGCCTTGATCTTTCCTTCTTTTCTTCGAAGTTTCTTCTTCTTTTCTCCTTGGGTGTGGGTCGGCAATGAGAGGGAGCAAGAGAGGGAGAGAGTGAGATGGAAAAGAGATGAAGGAATGAGATCAAAACTCATCTCATTTGGTTGCTTGAGTTAGGCTCCACCATCATTCCCTCCACCCACCAAGCATGGGCTTACATGCCTTAGTGGTGGTGGTTGGGATAAAACCACCACTAAGCCAACGGTTTTGGGCCTCTTGAGATGGAGTGGTTTGGTCTTCCATCTTGACCATTTGACCATCATCATGGAGGGTATGGGTCATCATGCTTTGGGTGGTGGTGGTTGAGATGAAACCACCACCCTAAGCCCATGGTTTTATTTGTGTTTCTTTAAGTGGTTTGGGTGGTTTCAATGAGATGAAACCACCCATTGACTTATCCCTTTGACTCCCCAATTGACCAAATTTGACTAACCTAATCATTTAATTAATTGGATCATCAACTTAGGTTAATTAATTCTTATTTAATCCCCTTTAATCTCCTTGATTCTTCTCCATTAATCCACCCATGGTTGACCAAGTCAACCATGGTGGCCGGCCCCACTAACTTCTAGCCTACCCGCCACCTCACTTGATGAGGTGGAGGTGGGCCCCATTCGGCCATGTCACCTAGGTTTTATAAATTCTAACTTAGGTGATTCACATTAATTAAATCAACTTAATTTTAATTTGTTCCTCCTCAATTCCCTTTGACTTATCCATGGTTGACCAAGTCAACCATGATGGTCGGCCCCACCTATGCCTTGGTCCACACGCCACCTCACTTGATGAGGTGGAGGTGGGCCCCACTTGGTTATGCCATCTTGATTCATTCATAACTAACTTAGGTGATTTAATTAATTCCATTTCAATCCATTCCAACTAATTGGATCACCATTGGGCCCATGGCCTAATTAAATTCTCCTCCTACCCATTTACCTTAGAACTTAAATCATCTTGACCCATTGGGTCCCAAATGGGTATTGGGCCCAATTTGACCATCCTTGGCCCAATTAACCACCATTGACCATTTAAATGAATTTAATCCAATCCATAGTCCATTGGACCATACTTGGGCCTTTGCCCAAATTTTGATCCACTTAACATTTATTCCATCAAAATTCCCAATTTTCATCATTAAAATAAATAATAGCCACATATATATCGATTTAAAAATCCGGGCTATTACAAATTAAACTTAATTTGGGTCAGGGTATTACATGTTCTTTCCTTTCCCACATAGATCTGCTTCTATAAATTTCACACCATCTCAAACCAAGGCTCCACAGTTCTCAATGCACTAAGTCTAGACACGGTCAAAATGTTGAACATAGCAATAACTCTGTATTACGATCCAACATGGTCAGTTATTCCACATAGAGCGCCAAGGCAGTTTTTCTCGTGCACATAGCATTTATTTCACGCACAAAGCATTAGGCAATTTATCTCATGCACAAACCATTAGGCAGTTTATCTCATGCACAAAACATTATGCTATTTATCTCATACACAAAGCATTGTTAACTCCCCACAGCTCAGGGATAATTCACAACCTGTGTTTGTTCTTTGTTTCATTTATCTATCACTCCATGTGCCTTTTTTGCATAGGGTTTCACGCTAGAGAATACCAAACCGTGTCTGGACATGTAGCTGTTCACAATTCTGGTTTCAAGACCGTAAATAGCCAAGTCATAAAAACCCTGCACAAAGTCATAATAACACAATACACAATATATATAGCAATTTGAATTGATTATGAACGTCAGCGCGTCTTCATCCAATTCATTTAACATATTATCCTCTAAACACATAAATGAGTTCCATACAGCATTTATAGACTACTAGGCCTCGTCTCTCTGACACCATTTTAGCTTACGTTATATCAATTAGAACTAAATTGCATCCCTTACAAGTAAGCGATGTCAGGTCTCACATTCTGGTCATATTTAGTCTTTTCCATCATTAACATGTCTATGGGTCCCATTTATCATCGTAAAGTTAAAGGTTTTCAATTTAAATGCAATATACAACACATTTAAAATAAAAAGGTAGTTAAGTCTCCTGACCGTAGTCTTGCGAATTTATCAAATAACTTCCCACATAGTTTTGGATAGAGTTTTGGCTTCCCAAAATTTTAGCCCCTTACTATTAGTTGCAAATGAAGGAAGAAGAAGAAAAAGTACAGAAGAGGAAGACGAGGAGCAACAAAGTTTTGATAACAGAGAATTTTCTTTTTGATTCGGTTGAATGCCTTCGATCTTTATTTATAAGATCTACTAGTAGGCATGCAATGGCCTGAAACAATGGCCACGATACCTACGGCTAAGAAGCGTAGGATTGATGATTAATCATTTTAATATTTTTTTATTAAAAACTTTATACATTAACACTTGACTAAATTCATGGAAAAATAAAAAAATTCTTCAATTAAATCTAACTCTGGAGATGAGTCTGAGATATCAGATTTAGGTTCGTCTAAACTTTTTTTTGAAAAGATACAGCAACAAAAGCCAATCGATTGGATGCAAAATGTCGATTTTCTTAAATCAACGATTCACACTTCAATGTCCAGATTGGGTGTCTAAAATCTCAAACTAGAAAAATCTGAAAACTTGAAATGTTTGGTTAAAGCACATATTAAATGCAGACTATTTTTCTATAAATTTTTCACTTCCATAATTATTTTTAAATTATGGTTTTGCAAAGTGAGTCCTTTAAAGGGATTAAAATAGGTGGAAATCGGAAGATCAATAGAACAAACGAAAGAGTCTGTTAAATTCGAAATTTGAAATCATAGAGTGTGTGTGAGTTTGGGAATTCAAATGACCCAAATGGGGGGTTTTTCGGAATGAAACAGTTTTATGATCAATCTCAAAATAAATAAATAAAGTTCAAACATTTATGATTTTGCCCTTCCCACTTCAATGAGCTATCGAGCTCGGATTGAGCAAAACTTCGACTTTTCGGAGAGCCCACTCAGTAATGTTCACGATTAACAGATCATAATTCACTTTTAACGGTTAAAATCACACAATTAATCCTAATTTAAGATAAATGGTATTATATCTCACCATTCTTAAAGAAATTTCGTCCGAAAATTTAATAAGAAAATTCTCGGTGCTAGAAAAAGATTGGTCCTAGAGAGAGAAGGGGGGGTGAATAGGACTATACTCAATTTTTATGATCTTTACAAATTTCTTGATTAATCAAAACATATGCAGCTGAATAACAATATTAATCAAGTGTTGTGTGATAGAATAATATAAAAGATATAAGAACAATCACAACAATAAGCCAATCACATGATGTATAGTGGTTCGGAGTAAATCTCTCCTACATCGATTGATGGACTCACCCGACCTTGGGTAATCCCAAATTCATTAGGCAAAGGAATTATGCCTCACAAATAGAGTAGGAATTACGCATACACAATAGAGTGGGAATTTTCCCCCACACAATTCCATCTAATTTTGAAAGGTTCGACCACCTTGGTCTAATCCTTATCCCTCTATTTTTTATAATGGTTCAAGCTCCTTGCTTTAATCCACTTCACAATGAAGATGTTTGAATTTTAAACATAAGAAGAAACACTTGTCTTTTTAGCTCACTTGATGTAGATGTTGTGCTTCTTGGGGATCTCTTCTAGCTGAATCCTTTGTTGATGAAGTTCACCAATGTATGTATAATCACAACTAGGAAAAGGATCTAGGATATGTGATTCTCCTATGAAATCCTAGAGTTGGTTTTTCTCTCTCTCCTGATCTCAATCTAAGTATTGATTAGATTTCAAATGAGTCACCAATGTGAAGTGCTTAGAGAGGGGTTGGGATTCTCTAGGAATGTCTTAAGATTTTCCAATTCAAAGGGTCCAAATAAACTCACCAAAGTTCGGAGTTTAAATAGGCAAACCAGAAATTTTCCCAACAGTAAGATGGCGATGGGTCATGCCAGTTCATTATGCCTTTCAACAATATGACCGTTGTGCATTTGATACAATCCTAAAGGATATAAAACGGCCACCCACGATTGGTCGTGGTCCACGATGGGTCACCATTGACGATTGTATCCTCCTAAGGCCAATTGAGTAATACAGAGTCTTTCCATCTAGAACTCTGATTAACCCAGTCGAAATATCGTGTCCTGCGAGGGGTCGTAAGGTGCCATAGTGACATGTCGTCAACCACGATAGGTTGGGCCTGAGAGCAGACCAGTTTGACAGTATTTTAAAACCAGAACCTTTGTCATTCTAGAAGATGGATCGTGAACCACAATGGGTCTGTCCTGTATCTGGCGATTATCGACATGTTGATATTTTGAAAAATTGGAGAACTTTCTGAAAAAGGAAAACTTAGCAGGTTAGACAGGTCGATATATAAACGTATCGGTAGACAGACCAGTCGATGGGTTCAACCAGTCGGTGGCAGTAAAACCTTAAGTTAAAAGGTCGTTTTCTGCGAAATCGAAAAACCCATTGGAAAAACCTCTTTTCTTCCCGTGAAGTTCAGGCAATTTCCCTCTCCCTCCTGTGCCCTAGACCTCTCGAGGTGATTTCTTGCCTGAAAATCTTGGGGTTTTCATTCCTCTCGCTTCAAGAAGCTAAGGTGTGACGGATTTTGTGACTTTCCGCGACCAGGTAAGCTTCAAATCTTTCCTCCTTCGATTTAAGTTAAGGTTTCTTTGGATAATCAACTGGAAATCATGCTTAAAGCTAAGATGCCAGATACAAACCGAACTCCGACCTCTAAAGATCATGCTGAGACTAGTTATCTTCCTCCCAAAAAACCAAAAGATCAACCTCTAGACCTTGTACTGTTGTTCTCAGCTTTGTAGAGTCGGCCTCTGAAACTGCTTTTCAGTCCAATCTCTCTCTCTCCAGACCTAAATCAAGTTCATGTCCTCATCTGAAATCCCAATCCAAAGTTGAAGAAGAACCTATAATAGATAAATAAGTAATTGTAATGCAAAGAAAACGTGAAGAAAGAATAGAGAATGTTGAGGAAGACGACGGGTTCAGAGTTGCTAATGAAGAACATGTTAGCATTCTAAGTGACAGCGATGAGGAAGAAGCATACTTATATGATGAAATCAAGGGAGAAGAAGAGAGTGATGAACTTGAGAGACCTGTTTCCTAACCCCTAACAAGGTTTGTATGTCTTGTTGGAGAAAGGGTTTCCTCACTCGAAAGGCATATGGACGAGCTTGCAGATTGTGTGAATGACATCAATTTATCAGTCTAGAATATTCTGTCAGCAGTCACCTCCTTCCACAGATCTGATGGCACGGTCCTCCAACCTCGAACTCCTGCCCCACCTCCTCTTCCAATTAGCACTATTAGCTTAGTTTTTTTTTTTCATGTGTTGTGTATTTTGAAAAACAATCATTTTGGTATCGTAACTGAGCACCCCCGGTGCCAAAACCATATGTGATGCACAATGTTTTGATAATGCTATGGTTTGGTTTTCTATGCCTTGATGTCATGTGATTGTGATGCATTTTTGGATGCCTTATATCTCTTGTCTATGCTAAACATGGATTTTTGTTAAATATACTAACATGCAGGTTTATATGAGTTGGTTTTGTACTGACATGTTAGGGAGATATGATTTGGCTCATGATGTTCTACACACCCTTGTAATTTGGGGGAGCACAACACGTGCTTTAGAGCCTTTGCCAATAGTCATGAAAAAATGGGGGAGAATGTTGTGACGCTATGGGAGATAGCTTGAGTCATGGGGGAGAAAATGGAGAAGCTTGGAGAAGCTAGGGAAATGTTATAGCTCATTCCATGGGGGAGAAAGGAAGGACACATGAATCAAAAGCCAAATAAGGAGAATGTATTTGAGGAGATACATCTGGCTATGGGGGAGAGTTGTGTTGATTGGGGAACTCAATGGAGTTAAGGGGACAGGAAACAAAAGCTAAATAAGGGAAATGTATTTGAGGAGATACATTTGGCTATATGGGAGAGTAGTGTTGATGGGGGAACTCAATGGAATTCAAATTCAAAATTGTCCAATGCATTGAGTATGGGGGAGTTCATTTGATCTTTGGACTAACATACTAATGTGCTTCATGTTTCCATAGCTTGCTTAATGTGTGTCTACAAGTGAATTCTGAAATTGAAACAAGCTGAGCAAGAATATGCATTGGTCCAAGTCATGTTTTTCATTTGAATGTATGATGTAATTTGATATATATTTTATCATTCAAATGTATTGTAAAAAGGGGTGGGTTATTCCTTTTGAGTTATATATTCAAATAGCTTCTAGGTTTTGTCATGAAATTGACAAAATGAGAGATTGTTAGTACCCCGGCTTACCAAGTCTCTTGTTTGTCAAGTCCATGACTCGGGAAAAACACTTGCTAGAAGATTTGAAGACTCAAGATTGATCTAAATAATGAAGATCAAGTCCAAGACTCCAAGATCATCGGTGTATGGTAATCACACAGGTAAAATGGCCATAGATAACCTTAGGTGGAACCCACAGCCGTATGTGGACCTTGCCTAGGCTTAGTTGAACATGTTGGTAATAACATATCAAGCCTAAGTGTACTCTGGACAGTTACAGAACCAGAGTGGACAAAACATTGGAAATCTGGTAAACCGTTACGTCGACCAGTATAGTCCACCGACCCCTCAGTGAGACAAGGCAGACCAGTCGTGGTCATCGACCAGTCGACCAAATTGACAAAGGTTCTGGAACGGAATGACTGCCATTTGGGATTTCTCTCAGGTAGAGTGTCTCATGCCACCGACACATTGATATTTACAGACTGACCCATCGGTGGCTACGACATGTCAAGCAGGATCAAGTTTGAGTTCTGGAACGTAGAACTCTGGGTACTCTCAAACCGACCCATCGATGACATCGACCCATCGGTGTACCGACATGTCGACCTCGATTTGACTAGTTTCTGGACCTGAAACTCTGTCAACATGACTTTGCCTCAGGTTGAGATGGTCGACAAGAACGACATATCGATAATGAGATCGTCGACCTGTAGGTGTACTCGACCCATCGGTGACACTTGTTTCTGTGCCGTTGGATGGTAATAAATGAACAATGGTCGGGAGGTTGAACGATAACATTTAAGTTCATTGACCCATCGGTAAGCTTGACCAGTCGGTACTGAATAGTGACGAAAAACTAGTTTTCCCTCTCTATAAATATGAAACTATTTGCTTGTGTTGAGAGATCCTTTGAGTGAATATTTATGAACCTCATCTTCCACACTCATCAGTGAAATCAATAGCTCAAGGAATGATCATTTTCTCTCTTGAACACACATTGGTGAATCATTCAAATCAACCAATCTTCATAGATTGAGTTTGAAAGAGAGGCAAAGGCAAAACATCTAGGATAAATATTGGTGACCCAATTTCCTAGAGGCTTCCCATAGCTTGTGATTGCTCTACACTTGGCGCATCATCGGCACACTTGCAAGATCACATTGGGAAGGAGATTCGAGAAGCACACATCACTACATTGGAAAGCTTGAAAGGCAAGTGTTTCTCCCTAGTTTATATTTTTTGTTTTATAAATCAAACTTGTGAAGTGGATTAAAGAGAGTGTACTCTTGAACCACTATAAAAAGTAGAGGGTTTACTCTAGGATAGGTGGTTGAAATTCTCAAACAATTGGATAGGTGGAATTCCTATTCTATTTAGTGTTGGTGTAAGTCCCCACTTAGTGAATATAGGATAGCCCATGTTTGGTGAGTCCATCAGTGGATGTAAGAGGGTTTACTCCGAACCACTATAAACAAGGTATTGTGGTGTTAGAGTCTTTTACTTGGATTGTTATTTGAGCACACACAACACATCTTGGTTAATTGATTTATCCGCTGCAAACTGTTTAATTAGTCAAGTAATTTTTAAAGGACCAAAGAATTTGGTCATTGCCCTATTCACCCCCCTCTCGGGTCAATCGTGTTCTAGCACCCCCGGGAACTTTCAATATATATGAAATATACAAGCGTTTGTCTTCCACAAAATTAGCTCCCAATGTTTTCCACCATATTTACCATTCATTTATGAATATTCCATTGAAGTTCTATACTTTGAATTGAATGGTAGATGAATGGATTATCCTTTTGAACTTCTGATCACATTTGGATCATTAATACCATTCATAAGGCTAAGTATAGGGCAAAGTTCATTCTACAAGATATTCACATATTTAAGATCATGGAATGAAACAACACTATCTATGTGCACATGGTCATCTCCCAAATAAGATTCTACTAAATGAGTATAGAGATGAAAACACATAATGTATGCACATACATTTGCAGTATATGAGGAAATACACAATGTTCATTCATTCCAAAAAGATACACAATTTATTTGACAAATGGAATGAGAAGGATCAAGATGCATCAAGTGAAAATTCTCTTGTAGGCAACCATTCCTTAAAAACATATAACCAATTTAAGATCATGGAATGAAGTAAAATTTTCAAAAGATGGGTTTTAACTTAAACATGTTGCATAATGGCGATGCCTCGTTGTTTGGCAATGGCTCGTTCCGATGACTCGACAATGGCGATGTCTCGTCGAAGACATAAAATATTTCCCTTTTTAAATCCTTTTTCTTTTGAAATCTTCCCTCTTAATTTTAAAACTCATGGCATATGATAAATATGGTTTTACCAATATGAAATGGAATGCCACACAAATATCTTGCACATATTCAATCAACAAAACATATACCAATAAGGAGAATGGAATGAAAGGAAGATACACACTAAGATTCCAAACATGTGTCAAATGTGTTAACCACTTTGACAAACATTAACACATCTGAGCTAACACTGTAGGACTTGGAATCTAAGTCCAAACTGTATGAATCTCCAAGCATTACATATACTATAGCCAGGAAAAGTACAATCAAAGCATGCTTGAGTCAAATTTTCATGCCACAGTTCTAGAACTGTTTGAACTCACCTGAATGAAGATGGTGTAACGCCCCACCCTCTAACCACTGTCATCAGAGTAATATATTAGGAATATTTTAATGGGGAGGGAGGCGAGCGTCACGACGCGAGCCATGTCCGAGTCTGAAGACCCGACACTAACATAAAACTTGAGAAATTTAAACATTTATTTCATTGCATGAATAGTCAAACACATGTCAAAGCAAATATAAGAAAATTCCCAAGGTAATCATACATGAGTCAAATACAAAATACTTAATTACAAAGTTCTAAGTCATATTGCCATTACATTCCCCAAATATTACATGAACATTCGTAATACATAACATTGTCTTACTTTTCCCAAAATACATAAGTTCGCTTCAGTTGTCCAAGCTCCCTTCTTAGTTCTTCATTTTGTCTACTTTCGGCCATCGCTTAGTCAACGGGCCTAGTAGCAATTTTGATCACATAACATGCACTACAGCGTGCCATACTAAGACATTATACATACTTGTACTTTGAAAATCAAACGCTTACATATTGTATATTGTAAATCCCAGTGTGCTAGAACACGATTGACTCTAGAGGGGGGTGAATAGGTCAATCCCAATTTGTTGGTCCTTTTTAAAATTCCTTGATTGATTAATATGTATGCAGCGAATAAAACAATCAAGTGAGTGAGTGTAAATAAAAGTGATTATGCAATTAACATAAGAAATTAGCTCTAACACCACAAGAATACAGACACACTATATATAGTAGTTCGGTTATCCAACTTACATCCACTGTTAGGACTAGCTCAACATTGAGCTATCCCCAAATTCACTAAGTGGGTACTTACACGCTCACAATTAGAGTAGGAATTCCACCTCACTCAATCGGCTGGGAATTCCATCCACCACTGTGCCAGAGACGACACTTTAGAGTTTTTTATAGTGGTTCCGGAGCCAATCCTCCTTAATCCACTTTCGGGACAAAGGTTTTAAAAACAACTTTAAAACCAAGAAGCACTTGCCTTGTTGCTCTTTCTTGTAGGTGTGTGTTTCTCAAATATTCACTCAATGTGTGTTGACGTTCTTTTCTTTTAGACGTCGTATAGCAATCACAGTTCCAAGATGACTAGCAAAAATGGTTCAAATCCTAGTTGATGTCTTATCTTATCTCCTTTATTTATCTCTCTCACAATCTTAATCAAAGATTGGGTATAGGCACAAGAGAAATGATCGTTCCTTAGAGTGTATAATTTTTCTCATTTCAAGGAAGATGATCAAATGATCACACAATACTCATATTTATAGAGGAGTCTTAACAGGTTTTCAAACTGTCTTGTACCGACAGGTTGGTGGCACCGATGGGTCGGTGTTCATATTTATTACCGTTCAACCACCCGACCGGTGCTCATTAATTGCACTCCCAATGGTATAATTACTTCCCGGTCAACAGTCATGGCTACGAGAGGCTCGGTCTGGGGCAACACTATGCTAACAGAGTTTCAAGATAGAAACTAGTCTTACCTAGACCGACCTGTCGCCCTTTACAGAGGGGTCGGTCTTAGTACTCTCGATCGGTTTTGAATTACCGAGATATCTGTTTTCTCGAGAGCACACTTGTGTTCAAGGTTCAGAACTCACAAGTTTTACATTGATGAGTCGTTAACCAGGAAGGGTCGTTTAGTTCATCATCGAGGGGTCGGTGCATACGAGACTCTCGATCAGAGGCTTATCCAGAATGACAGCTCTTTGATCCAGAACCTATGTCAATTTGGTAGACCAGTCTTTGACCACGATGGGTCGATCCTGTCTCCACCCAGGGGTCGGTGAGAACGACTGGTCAGGCTGACAGTGAACCCAAAATACATATTTCCAAGTTGGGTTCCAATTCACTATCAAGCTTCCTCTCTAGGCTTTTTATGATTTTACCATTTGTTCAGCTAAGCTTAGGAATGGTCCTCTCTAAGGTGTGGGTTCCACCTAAAATCATCTATGGTCAAATACATGTTTTGTGAATGCCATATCGATGAGCTTTAATCCGGTGGAGCATGATCTTCACTCTTGATCACCTTGGGTCTTCAAGCTTCTTAACAAGTGCTTCTTCCCAAGTCATGGAATTGACAAACTTAGGGATTCAGCAAGTCGGGGCACTAACATATACCTTATATGTAAACATCCAAGCGTTTCTCAAAACTCATTTACTTATAATATCAAAGCTATATACTCACCTCATACTTCTTTTCATACTAGAAATCTCATAATTGAAATCATGAATAATACTTTTCTCAAAACCTTTCTCATATCTTAGTCATATCATAATAGTATAAGTATTTCAATACTTTTCCTCAAAATACTTATCATCATAAGAATCTCATGTTCAACTTATTATGGAAAGCTTATATTTGAAAACATAATACATATTTCATTATAAGGTATCATACTCATACCTAACTTATCTCATAATTTCATTATCATAATGATGTCAACCCAATACTTATAATGAAATCATATTCACTTATCTTTTCAAAATACCATATGTCAATCATGTAAATGCTCATCAATGTGCAATGTATTATGCCATGGGTGCCATGATTCATGCATACCTTTATCATGCCCCATGCATAGGTATTTCAACAACTCATTTAAGACAATGGGGCATTTTTTCTTCCCGTATACTCATTTCATACTCATCCTTTGGGGTGTCATAATACATATCATCATAATTTTAACTGGATCCATCGGTAAAGCATTTATTTCTTGGCCATACACGTACGACATCAAAGTATGCCTAGGTCAATTCAGCACTTTGATTCGTCAATTCACTTTCCATAAATATGACACCAAAGCCCGTCTGGACATTCGGTACTTTGGTTTGTTGACTGTCACCCCCATAACAATAATCATGACACTAAAGTCTATTTGGGCTAACTAGTCCTTTGTTTTCATTCCATGTCTTTCCCATCCCATGCTTCATGCATGAGGAATATGAATGTAAATGATGCCAATGATCTCATAGGACAGAGAGGCCAATTGGATTTGATCTTTAGAGATTGAGAAAGAGAGAAACTTGAGGGCAAATTCTCTCAAGAGGGACACATGTCAAAATTCGCCCAAGCCTGATGGACACATGTCAAAATCAGTGTGAGCTTGTGGAGAAGATTGTGGATCTTGGATTGCTATGATGAGTCAACCACTATCCATTCAACCATGTCATGCACCTCTCATCCAACCATCCATTCCATTATCTTTTAATCCTCCCTCCATTTCATAAACCGAACAACACAAACTCTAGAATAGTCATTCGAATTTTACAACCCTAGCCCATTCATCCAACCATTCATCTAAACCAATCTTTAAATCCCAACCCTTCACATAAAACCCTAACTCCATTAAACCATTCATCTAACCATCCATTTAGATTTACCTAGATCCCAACCGTTCAGTTCATGCATCTCATAAACCCTAATCCCTCATACATTATTCGGCCACCACTTAATCTTATCTCATCCAAACCTTGGCACATAAGACACCTCCCTCTCCAAGCAACCCTAGCCATCCCACCTAGTTAAAACCCCAGTGACTTCCTTTAATTGTTTTAATCTTAACCATTCAAGCACCCATCCTAAACCCTGATTAATCCTAGCCATCCATTTCCATTTAAACCCAATAAATAGAGCACTAGGGCTACATGCAAAAATCGAATTGGACATGGGACTTCAAGGCACTTGCGTGAAAAGGAAAAAGACAAGAAATTCTAAGAAATTCGTGTGCAACAAACTGGTCTCCTAGTTTGATTTATTTTCTTTATTTTCCATGATTCTTGTATTTTTCTATTTCAATTCCAAGTTGTGTAATTCGAATTCCATGTTTATTAATAAGATTCAAATTGCAATGAAATATTTATTTTCCAGTTTTCCAATTAAATGATGTCTATGTTATGAGTGTTTTCCATTTGATTTTATTTTTAAATATAATACAATATTTGAATTTTATTGTGTATACTCAAAGATTAGATGTGATGAAATTTTAGGTCTGAATAGTCCTTCCGTTTCAAGGGTCTAAGGCTTTTGTTTTCAAAAGTGCAATGAAAATTTAGAACCTCGAACCGAGCACCTATTCAGACTAAGGTCTAATTTTTGGGTATTTATTTTGGACTCATGGACTAATTTTTAATTAATTTTAGATGGAAAATATGAATGCAGTATTGTTTAGTTTACGTGAGCTCTCGATTCTACGCTTTAATTTTGTTTTTTAATATGGAATAATACAATACCGCATTGATTTCTTCAATTCAATTCCAATGTATCATATGTATTATGTTTGATTTATTTCAATTCTTTAATTCATTCAATTCTTTGATTCATTATTATCTTTATTTGATTTTTCTCTCCACTCTTGATTTAAATGGTAACTAGGTTGAGATTAAAATAACTAATTTCTGATTGAATCTAGGTCAGATCTAAATTATCTTTGATTTTCTATTTAATTCACCAATACAAGTTTCAAGTTAGAATTTTAATTTAAATAATTGGTTAATAATTGTAAATGCTCAAGATATATTTTCTGTAATTCCGTTGGGTTCGACTTCGCACTCATTTACTATACTATATATGGTTCGTGCCCTTGCTAGTAAATAAATGTAAAACTTTTTATTTCACAACAACTCTCCTTTCTACAAAATTAAAATCCTCTAATGATGAAATTTTTAAGTTAAAAGAAAGTGAGAAATCTCTTCAAGACGAAATAGAATTTCATGGAAAAGATGTTGAAAATTTGTGAGACATCAAGAAACACCTTGAAAAAGAAGTTCGAAAACTATATCTTGAACTAAAAGACTTGAAAAATCACAAAAAGAAGTTTCAAGATAAATTTACACATGGAGAACATAAACTCGAAAAATTACTTAATTTGGGTAAAAGTTATGGTGATAGGTCGGGTCTTGGTTAATCTATGTCAACCAAGGGACCTATGAACCATAAGGTATTTGTTAAAGGGAAAGTGTCTCGTGCTCCCAAAGGTAAATGTTTCTACTGTCATAACATTGGGCATTATAAGATGGAGTGCAATCTTAGAAAGAGACACTTGAATGATCAATCCTTTAACAACCCACCCAAAGCTAAGGTTAAAAAATTTAAATCTCCAAAGAAGGTGGACCAAATGCACTCCTTGATCAAACAATTGAATGATGTTTTGAAGGAGTTGAGGAGACCTTGGTTGGGAAATCAAAGAGTTTATCAAAGGAAAGTATATGAATCACCAACCTCAACCATTATGGTACCAAAGAGAGACCATCATTTGTGTTTTGCCTTGGTCTTAGGCTCACTTGTATATCTCAAGACCATTGCAATTGAACTTCACAAGTTGTGCATGTGAGTTCAAATAGCCCCTTGTGCTATGACATGGAACATCTTGGCCAACTACAAGCTTAGACTATACTCTTCCTGCCTATAGTACTAGTCTTGCTTGGAAAGCAATACATTAATGAACATTTGATTTCAAAGTCCTACATTTGTTTTTCAATGTGTTAAACATGTGTGTTTGGTTTACACAATTGAATCTTGTATGGTTTGTTGACTTGTTTCTTGCATTTTAAATTCAATATACTTGGTTTGCATATGTGAATTTTGAATCAATTGTTTGCAAGATGTTTTGTGGCATAATTGTGCTTTTATAATGTGATTGTAATATGTTTATGCCACGTGTTTTTGAAAATCAAAGAGGGGGTTTTCAAAACTAAAAAGGATTTCCAAAATAGAAAATTTTCATCTGTCATGACAACAAATCATCATTTGATGATGGATCGGCCCAACGACCAATCGTCCTGGACGATGTATCATCCGTGTGAAGTTTTGGGTTTTAAGTCAAAACCCTTGCGAGAAAATCAGTGTTTGGGTTTTTGTTGATGCTATCACACCCTTATTCCCTCCTTCCAGAACGATGAACAATCGTGCCCTATGCTCCTCCAACCTCCATCTCCGACCAATCTCGCCGGGAAATCTCTGTGGAAAAGCTTCCTCTGATGTGTGGATTCATTGCTCTCTGTGTGGAAAAGCTTCCTTTGATGTGTGCACTCATTGCTCTCACAAATTTGAGCAATTTTTTCGATTGGGTAAGCCTCAGATTCCCTCCAAATTCGATTTTTTTTTGGAATACTTGTTAAGGAAGTAGAAATCATGGCTAGAACTAAGATGCCTAGTTCCAATGAAGCCCCAGTTTGTAGGAATAGCCTGGAGAAAGACTCTCCTCCTACCAAAAGGTCGAAAACCACTGGTGTTGTAGTCTTATATTTATAACTCGCAAGCGTACGAACCATTTATAGTATAGCATATGAGTGCGAGGTCGAATCCAAAGGAAAATCATAAAATATATGTTTAAAATTAAATTTGGTATCTTTAAACAAGATATGATTTTTAAGAAATACAATTGAATCTCAATGTACAAAACAAACAATTCTAATACTTGGAATTATTATTTTACTTTAGCAAAACTTAGATCTAGCAAACCAAAATAACACCATTATTATTATCTAACTTATGAATTTAACAAAATAAGATTAGGTCCAATTAATGTTGAGAATCAAATCCATATCCTTTTTATTAAAATGGTGAAATAAGAATAATGGTAGTCTCATCTTAATTAAAACTACATGTTTCAGATTAAAATATCACATCTTCAACCTAGTTAAAGAATCTTGAGAGAGAGAGTGATTTGAATACAAAGAAATACACAAAATAAATGAACAACAAAGTAAACATCGAAATTGAATTATAAAATTGAAATGAAGAACATAACAAATAGAAATAAAATGAACAAAGAAAATAAATTGACAACTAAAGTAAATAAAATAACAAAACAAGACAAAATTTAAAGGTGGTAATTGAATAGAACAATCACAGCCAAGCCTGTAAATGGATCCGGATCTGGCCCATTAAGCTTATCAGACTGTCCGGATCCGGGCCACTTACACAGGATCCAATAAGACATGGATCTAGATGGTCTAGTAAGCCTATCGGACTGTCCACGGCCTATTAATAGGCCCATTAAAGATCCAAATGTCCATTTAGCTTATTTTTTTACTAACATGCCCAACATCAATTTTTTAATCTTACTAATGCACACAAGATCCATATTTTGACCTAAAAAATTATACTTACAAGCCCAATACCCATTTTTTAACTTAAATATTTTTATTTTAACAGGCCTAATTCAATTTTTAAATTAAATTATTTATTCAAAACTTTAATACACTTATCTATAAGCCTAAAATTCATTATTTCAACTTAATACAATATTTCACACATACCTCAATTCAAACTTATACCACAAAAAAAAAAGGAAAAACACTAAAAATAAATAAATTGGGCTTATTACCCTTAATACAAAATAAATAATAAAAAAAATGCATGATCATCTTCTTCCATACAAGCCAAATTCTGCCTTTATATATTGTTCTTCATATTCCTTTTCTTCATCATTATTTCTTGACTTTGAGCTCACACCCTTCAAAGTATTTTCTAGTTTCCTAGACAGCAAGTAAACAAGCAAGAGAAATTTTCAGCATAATCCAGAGATCTCATGGATCTTAATTCTAACTGAAGATATAAAATAATAGATTTCCCTTTTTTACAGAGAAGTCCTCACCTGTTCCACAGTAAACCATCTACCATGTAAAGTATATGCAAAAACTGCAAAAAAATTCTCCTCAATCAAGCCATATATGCCACCAGAAACATCAAAATTCAGTATGTACTAGACCACAGGCTCAAGACATTGCTTCAAGAATCACTCCAATCATCCTAAATCAAATCTATGGAATGAGAATGAAATCAAATGTGAAAAATCCCACAATCGCATTATCTTCAAAAGGGTATTGTGATATCCTGACCCATGAGCCAGAGGCCAGACCCTAGAAGGGTTGATCCAAGTAAAATCTGGCCCTATCGGTCAGACCAGCAGTGTGGGAGTGCGTGCTAGAATTTTTGAAAGTCCCACATTGGAAGTTGATGACTTCCAGTTGGGGTTTATAAGTGGTTGCCCCTCCTTAACTCATGTGACTCGTTTTGGGCCTACTTAGGTTGGGTCATGCCCAAAGGAGAAACAGTGAGGGCCATGTTTTGGGACCTAGAGCGACAATTTCACACTGAGTTGGACCCTAAGCCCTGTTCATGGGTCGGGTCGTTACAATTATGGTATCAGAGCTTCGAGTTCTACACTCGGACTGTGTGGGCTTACTGCATTCCATTGGGTTCGTTGGGTCGAGCAGAGGGCGACTCTGGGCTTTAGGGAGTGGATTGTGATATCCTGACCCATGAGCCATAGGGCCAGGCCCTAGAAAGGCTGATCCAAGTGAAACTCGGCCATGTCAGTCGGACCAACAGTGTGGGCTGGTCGGATCCGACAAGCCCAGCAAGTGGGATTGCGTGTGGAATTTTGGAGAGTCCCACATCGAAAGTTGAGGACTCCATGATGGTTTTAATAAGTGGTTGCCCCTCCTTAACTTATGTGACGCATTTTGGGCCTACCAGGTTGGGCCAGGCCCAACAGAAAAACCGTAAGGACCATGTTTTTGGACCAAGACCAGACAATTTCACACTGAGTTGGACCCTAAGCCATGCTCACGAGTCGGGTCATTACAGGTATTCTACAATTTCAAATAACCCACTAAGTGGAGAGTCACAAATCAACTAAAAATGTGTGTAGTAAGTACATTTAGATAAACATATATGTAAAAACTTATCTGTTGTGTGAACCTTTCAATTCTTTCCAGAATATGACTGATATTTATCTCCATCTCTTCTGAACCAACAATTGTTTGAGTCTCTTCAATACCCCTTCATGGCCTAGCTCTGTCTTCTCTCCTTCAATAGTATCAATCTTGAAAGTCCTTTTGGGTGCTAGAACAAGGACCGAGATTGTCCCTAGAGGAGGAGGGGTGAGTGGGGGTGGGGTGGGGGGGGTGGGCGGAATAAGACCAACCCCAATTTTTATGGTCTTAGCAATTATCTTGATTAAATGAAATGTTTGTAACAGAAATAAGAAGTTAATCAAGATGCATGTGTGTTGTGTGATTAGAATGTGCACAATTATAAGAACAATCACACAAATAAAGATCAACACCTTCAAGACCAATTTATAGTGGTTCGGTTAAACTACCTACATCCACTCTAAAGACGCACCCAACCTTGGGTTATCCTGAATTCACTATGTGGGGATTTACACCTTCACAAATATAGTAAGAATTCTACCTTACTCAATTGGCTGGGAATTCCATCCCACCACTTGTGCCAGAGACGACGCTCTAGATTTTTTATAGTGGTTCCGGAGCCAAGCCTCCTTAATCCACTTGTCCTAGATTTTGAAAGGTTTAACCAACCCAAGGTCTACTCCTTATCCTTCTATTTTTTATAATGGTTCCAGCTTCCTTGCGTTAGTCCACTTCACAAGATGATTTGTAAAATAAAATCACTAAGAAGCACTTGCCTTTTAAGAACTCACTTGTAGATGTATGCTTCTTGAAGATTTCTCCTTCCCAATGTGATGTTCAAGATGTGTCATATGTATGTGCAATCACAAGTTGGGACAAGGTTGGTAGGCTATGGATTTGCAAGTTGATCCTATGCTTGATTCTCTCTCTATCTCTATCTCAATCAAATGGTTGATTGGAAAATGATTTACCAATGTGAAGGCACAAGAGAGTTGATCGTTTCTTAGAGTGTGAATTTTCTCAGTTCAAGGAAGATCGTTAAATGATCACAACTCTCATATTTATAGAGGAGTCAACATAGTTTTTCAAACTGTCTAGTACCGACAAGTCAGGGGCACTAATGGATCGGTGTTTATATTTATTACCGTTCAACCACCCGACCGTTGCACATTAAATGCACTCCCAACGGCATAATTAATTTTAGGTTGACAGGTCATTGTCACCGATGGTCGGCAATCATGGCACTAAGAGGTCGGTTCATACGAGGGTCTCTATCTAAGGCAACACCATGCAGACAAAGTTTTATGTCCCAAAACTTGTTCTGCCTAGAACAACCTGTCGCCTTTTACCGAGGTTTCGATCCTGGTGCTCTCAATCGGTATTGAAATACTGAGATGTCTATTTTCTTGAGAGTCCACTTGAGTTCAAAGTCTAGAACTCATAAGTTTTTCATCGAAGAGTCGTTACCACGAGAGGTTGTTAGGTTCATCACCGAGGGGTCGGTGCATACGAGACTCTCGATCAGAGTCTTACCCTGAATGACAGTTCTATGACCCAGGACCTCTATCAATCTGGCCGACCAGTCTATGACCACGATGGATCGATCCTGTCTCCACCGAGGGGTCGGTGAGAACGACTTGTCGAGGTAACAGTGAACTTAACTTATATTTCCAAGTTCGCTTCCAATTCACTGTCAAACTTCCTCTCTAGGCTTATTATGTTCATTACCAACATATGCATCTAAGACTAGGGATGGTCCTCTCTAAGATGTGGGTTCCACTTAAAGTCATCTATGGCCAATTACCTTTGTGATTACCATATACAATGATGATGAATCCGCACTTGATTCTACAATGCTTGAGTTCTTGATTCAATCTCCATCACTTGAGTCTTGATCATTGATTCAAACCTCCAAGACAATGCTTCACCTAAGTCATTGAATTGACAAATAAGTGACTCGGCAAGCCGGGCCACTAACAATCTCTCTCTTTGTCAATTTCCATGACAAAACACCTAAAAACTAATGAATATAGATTCAATAACTTAGCCCAACCCATTATGCATCATTTGAATACAAAAGATACAACAATTATAAGAATGTATTCAAATGAAAAGACCCTAGACTCTATGCTTCGACTCTTTCTTATTTTGCTCAGCTTGCTCCCCCTCAAGGTGTGCCAATGTACCTGTACACACAAACAATGCAAGCAATGGTGGAAGCATAGAAGTCTCCCCCTCAAATTTTAGTCTATAAGCACATAGTGCTCCCCCATAATACATGGACTAAACCCCATCTTAGTCTTTTTTAATCTCCCCCTTAATCAAAGACTATCCTCCCCTAAAGATCTTCTCTTCCTAAGATCTTTAAGTTTCACCTCCAAAGCTTACATCAAGCTTCTAATCTTTCTCTCCCTTAACACAAGCTTTCTTTCAAGCTTCCAAAGTCTCCCCAAAGCTTTCATAAAGCTTCAAAACTTCTCCCCCTTTTTGTCATAAATTGACAAAGGGTATTAAGCCCAAATATAACAGATTTAGTGTGCTTCAACAAGTCCCAATTTGGTTTTTCAAAAATGCCAATATGAAACCAACTCCTGCATGTTAAAAAGAGGGAATCACTCATAATAGGAATTTTCCATGAGGAATACATATGAGTGAATTCAACGTGAACTATATCAATATGTCAATGAAACACATCGTTCATAAACCATGAAAAATCCAGCCAAGCCAAGAAAATACTAAAACCAAAACTGTAAGGTTTTCAAGATTTGTAGGCTGATCTTCACAAAACAAGTATGATGCAAAAATTATTACCAAAATGAGTACAATGCATCAAACAATCAATTCATTCAATAAAACATGCTCCAAAAAGTGAACACCGAATGAACAAACACCTATCCTTAGAACACCATTAAGCATTTGGAAGATGGAGGCTGATTTCTTCCCATACAACATTCCAAGGGGTGCTCTCCTTTGCTAAAAAATTTGCGAGCACAATGCACCAAGTCAATCAACATTTGGACCACAAACCCATTTTGGCTTTTACAATACCAATCAATCCAGATTTTGGCATAACCCATTTTGGCTTTTACAATGCCAATCAATCCTATGTGACATATCCCAAGACACATGTGAAGGATTAAACCATGAATGCAAAACCAAAAAAGTTTTGGAGAAAGGATAATATACCTCATTTGAACATTTCTCCAAAAAACGCATTTCCAATGTCTAAAGATTTTCCAAGATAGTGCATTATCAAGACATGGAAATAGCATAATACATCCCTATACGATTTGCAAATTGAGGGATGAGAGTGTGTGCCTGCGATGCATGTAAGTCCACAAGACAACAAGTTTTGCAATCCACCTTTGAATACCAATGAAAACTTATACATTCACACACCAATTTGTGCCATTTGATGATTCAACCAAATTAGTAACACTTGCACAAATTGATTGGATTTTGGATCATTTTACCACTAAGAGTCCATTCTAAAAAAAAAAAAATTGATCCAAACCTAATCCAATAATCTTGGGCATTTTAATTTACCATTTTAAAAGTCCATTGCCCATGTGTGATGTCATATGATAAAGCATTCATAGTTTGGTAAAAACTTGGTGCTTATGAACCAAAATCATTCCTCATAATGTATACCAATAATGAGTATAGGAATGAAGACCAAGCACACAACCATACATTCATTTCATATATGATATACCAATAAAAGGCATGGAAATGAAATATGAAGACATATGGCATACACAAATATACATTAAGTATAAAAGCCCATGATATGCCATAACCAACAAACACTTGCAAAAACATTTTCAATTTGCACCAAGATATACCAACATGAGATCAAGTAAAGGTGCAAAAGAAATGATCTCTATGTATAGCATACAAGTGTTTGCCAAACACTAGATTAGCTCCCATGTTTTTCATCAATGTTAGTGCCCCGGCTCAGCTGAGTCCCTGTGTTTGTCAATTCCATAACTCAAAAAGAAGCACTTGTTAAGAAGCTTGAAGATCCAAGGTGATCAAAAATGAAGATCACGCTCCACCGGATTAAAGTTCATCTTTATGGCAATCACAAAACAGGTATTTGGCCATAAATGACTTTAGGTGTTACCCACACCTTAAAAATGATCATTACTAGGCTTAGTTGAATAAATGCAAAATGATTAAAAGCCTAGAGAGGAAACTGGACAGTGAATTGGAAACCAACTTGGAAATATGTATTTGGTTTCATTGTCAGCTCGACCAGTCGCTCTCACTGACCCCTCGGTGGAGACATGATTGACCCATTGTGGTCAAGGACTGGTCGGACAGATTGGCAGAGGTTTTGGATCAAAGAACTATCATTCTGGGTAAGCCTCTGATCGAGAGTCTCATATGCACCGACCCCTCGGTGAAAGGCTGACACAACCCCTCGTGATCAACAACTCTTCGATAGAGATTAATGAATTCTGGAATGTAAAACTCAGATGGACTCTCGAGAAAACAGACATATCGGTAGTCAAGACCGATCGAGAGTACCAAGACCGACCCCTCGGTAAAGGGCGACTAGGTCATTCTGGGTAAGACAGGTTTCTAGACTTGAAACTACTGTCAGCATGATGTTGCCCCAGATCGAGACACTCGTATGGACCGACCTCTCGGTACCATAATTGTCTACCCATTGGCGACACAAATATGTCTACCGGGAAAGAATTGTACCGTTTGGAGTGCATTAATGCGCAACGGTCGGGTTGTTGAACGGTAACATTTCTAGTCATCGACCCCTCAGTGCGCCCGACCTGTCGGTACATTACCGTTGCTGAAACTGGTTGCCTTCTTTATATAAACCAATCTTTATGAAACCAGTTGGCATCCTTTGAAAAATCGGTTGGACCCTCATCATTATCAGTGAGGTTAAACAAGGTCCAACAAAAATGATCACTCTCTCTCTCGTACCTACACTTGGGGAATCTAATACAACCAATCATATGGATTGAGTTTGTGAGAGAGAGATGAAAGGAACATAAACTAGGAAACCTTTGGTAAAACCAGTTTCATTGTCACCCTGGATTGTGATTGCTTTACAATTGCTACAAGGCGGAGCGTTAGCACACATTGGATGGATCTTGAGATAGAGCTACAAAGGTAAGTATTTCTTGGTTTAATTTTGTTTTAAAACCTTTGTTCCGAAAGTGGATTAAGGAGGATTGGCTCCAGAACCACTTTAAAAAACTTTAGAGTGTCGTCTCTGATACAGTGGTGGGTGGAATTCCCAGCCAAATGGATAGGTGAAATTCCTATTCTATAGTGGTGGGTGAAATTCCCAGCCAATTGAGTGAGGTGGAATTCCTACTCTAATTGTGAGGATATAAGTCCCCACTTAGTGAATTTGGAGATAGCTCAAAGTTGAGCGAGTCCTAACAGTAAATGTATGTTGGCTAACCGAACTACTTTAAATTGATCTTATGGTGTTTGATCTTTGTATGTTTGTATTTAGTATTTAAGTACTCTTCTCAACACACATCACTTTGCATATTGATTATCTTATTTTACACATTGTGCACAAGCATAAAAGATCAAGCAATATGTAAAGGGTCATAATCGTAGTGTGATCGTTTAAAGAAATTATAAACAATCTATCGCACTAAACAAATCTCTTGATTAATGTTCCGCTGCACTTAAAACAATTAAGAAATTTGTAAACACCATAAAAGCTGGGATTGACCTATTCACCCCTTTTAGGGTCAATCGTGTTGTTCTAGCACCTTGTGAAAGGGGACTTTCAATCAACTTTATCATCAATTTATGAATGTTTGAATTGAATGATACATGAATGGATTACCAATGAAGAACATTTGATCACACATTGATCAACAAATACCATTCACAAGCATGGAGCAAGTCCCATTCCACAAGTGATTCACAAAATTTTGTAAATTGGAATAGAACAACACTATGTATGTGCATAAGATCATCTTACACAACAAGATTCTACCAATTTAAAATCTGAGATGAAAACAAAGAATGCAAGCACATACAAGCGAGACCTGAGGCAATGCACAAAGTCCATCCATTCCCAAAAGATAACTTAATACATTGAATGAGATGAAACAACATATATTCCAATAATAAAGCATAAGTACAAGCCTACATGAGAACACATGGCATATAAAACTATGATTCTATCAATTAAAAGCATATATACCACAAACATCTTGCATAAGATCATTCCAACAATCAAACAAGAACATGGAATGAAGGTAAGATACTAAAGGTGATTCAAAATCATGCTTCAAATGTGATACCAACAATGGTAGCCCTTCACACATTTGAGCAAACATTATGGGACTATGAATCTAAGTCCACAACTCTATGACTCTTTAAGCATGATAAACACTATAGCCAGGAAAAGTGAAATCAAGTACTTGCAAGAGGTCAAATGTGCCATGCCACAACACTTAGTTGTTTGAATTCACTTATACCAAGTTTGAGTTCAACTACAATTGGCCTAGAGACATACAAATTAAGCTCAAGTCTTAGACCAATGTAGGGCATGGGTAAGGTCATATCCCTTTAGGGATCCGTACTAAATTTAAATCCGGACCTTTCCTCTTAAATCTTTGGAAGTTGGGCTTTTTCAATCTCTTATTTTTAACATTTGGCCCAAATTCAAAAGATTGAGACAAAACTCTCATTCTCATATTTCTTACCATAGTATCAGGAGATCTTGGTCTATCCCTTTTTTATTTGCTAATGAAGGGACGATGTGAAGTGTGAGGTGAAAAGTGTTTCCGAGAGACATTCACAAATTGATTTACTTTTTTCTTTTTTGCATAGTGTGAATTTCCAATCACCTCATTTTTCCTCTTCCTTGGTCCTTGACGAACACCATCAACCACCTTTGATTTAATCTGCATTCTCCTTATCTTGCACTCATCTTTGAAACGACTGTTAATCCACAATAGAAACATTTAACTATAGAAGTGTGGATGGTGTGGCTTCTACCTAGTATGGATTGGTTCATAGGTCTCTTGAGGTTTGACTGAGAGTGACCATCACCATGCCAACCATGAAGTTTATCCAAGTTTATAGATTTCTCCAATTTTTGTTTTTTTGGGTAACCATGTCTTGAAATTTCTTAAGATATTTCAAATCTGATCCCAACTTCAGATTTTCATCTCTAAGACATTTTCCAACTTCCGTGAGCTTCAAGTTTTCATTTTCAAAAACTTTTAATTTTTCTTGAAGCAATTTTTTATTCTCTCTCAAATTCAAAATTTCATCATATACCATATACAACAATTTGAATTGATTACTAACGTCCGCACGCCTTCATCTAATTCGTTGAACCTATTAACCTCTAGACACATAAATAGGTTTCATATTGTGTTTATAAACCACTGGGCGTCGGCTCCTTGACACTATTTCATTCTTACGTTCTATCAATTTGAACTAAATTACATCCTTTACATATAAGCGATATCAGGTCTTGCATTCTAGTCTCATTTAGTCTTTTCTATCATTATTATATTCATGGGTCCCATTTCCTGTCTTAGAGTTAAAAAGGTTTTCAATTTTATATAAATGCAATATACAATGCCTTTATAAAGTAAAGGTGCAGTTGGATCTCCTCACCGTAGTCTGGCGAATTTTATCAGAATAACTGTACAGATAAAAAACGTGCAAATGATCATCAAAAGTAAAATACACGTGATTAAATCTATATTTTAAGTCCGGTATTTCCAAGAAAAACGAGAAAATGGCTGAGTCTGATTACACATAATTAATCCAATTTTAAGCGATCAAAAGTGTAAATTAAATAAAGCACACAATAAAAGAAAATATGACCTAAGACATGGTGTTTTAAAGCGGAAAAGTAAATAAAAGTACTCAGTGCATGATCTCGCGTATTCTCAGGCCGTAACCACTAGTGAATATTGAGAGTTCAACTCAAAGGGTGTAGAGCAGTAAAGTAATTTGCTTGATAAGTAAATACCCCTTCGGACCAGTTCAAATAGGGTTGGCGAGTTAGCAATTAGTGAGTTAGATTCAGACCGATAAAGGCTGATAGAATATAAAATGTAGAAAGAAAACGCACAATGAATAAAGTAAACACACAAAAATTATCTTTCTGGATTTGATTTATAATCCCATTTATTTTCAACTTTATAAATAAATTTAGAAATTTAAAGTGAGTCATTCGGAACTTGTTATCGTTCCTTCATAACTTCCAAGCTCCAGTATTCGGAACTTCCAAAGTTACTGTGTCAGAACGTCCAACAATGGTTTTTCAACAAAAAAACTACAGAAAGCCTTATAGGCTTCAGAACGTTCGAACCTTACCCTTGGACCCTCCGAGTCCATCCTCGAATCGTCTGAGCCACGTCTAGAAGAGGCAGAAGAATAATTGGTCTCTGAAATCTTCGTAACGTTTGAACTGTGGTTTAGAACTTCTGAGATAAATCTCAGATCTTCCGAAGACTGTCTTCTTCAGACAGTCACTTGCAGACACTGTAATGCCCCGCCTTTTTTCATTATGCTTTCCGAAAATCAGAGTCTATTTTTTTTAAAAAACATAAAGAGTGAGATAAAGAGTGGGACGTCACGACGCGAGCTAAGTCCGAACTTCTAAAGTCCGACCCTTAACTGGCCAACCCTATGTGTGCATAGACTAAGTCCAAGAAAACGGTTCACACATAACAATATACACATGCGGATTAAAATCATAACTGCGGAATTATAATAGAACCTAATTCTATTCCATTTTAGATAGCAAAGTACTTCAAGTCTTTAATCAATAATTAACATAACATAATTATCCAACTAAACATTTAACGATAGCAAATTATCTAAATTATTACATGCCCGAAGTCTAGTTACTCAAATTACAAGTCCATGAGTATCTAAAGCAAAATAAAAACTAAAAGCATCCAAGCTCCTATGCTTAACCCTTTTCGCCTTCATCGTTCCCCTCGTTTCCTATATCATCCACTAGGGTAGAAGTAGGGCGTTAGAACAACGCGCCCAGTAGGTATTCCATTTAGGGCTAACACATGGTTAGTACAAAACATATATAATAATATCATAATGTCAAAAACCATATAAACCATGCCATGTCATGATGTCAAATGCAATGAGTCTCACCCATCACAAGTACATATAAGTACCCCCACATAGGTCATTCGGACGCACCGACGGAGTGTGGCCCCTCCGGTTTCTTCTTGATGGAAAAGCACATCAAGGTATCCCACATAGGTTTTTCGGACGCCACGACGGAGTGTGGCCCCTCCGGTTACATATCCTTCATCCCATGCTATGCATGAGATGCTAATGAAACACATGCTATTTTATATTGTAAACATAGCATTAAAACTTCACAATTGAAAACATATCTTTTACTGTAACGCCCGGCCCTTTTTCACCCGTTTTCTGAAAATCAGAGTCTATTTTTTTTTGAAATGAAGAGTGAGAGAGGGCGCGGACGCCACGACGGGAGTTAAGTCCGAGCTTCTAAAGCCCGACCCTTAACTGGCCAACTCCACGCGTGCGCGGAGCTAAGTCCACGAGAATGGTTCACGCGTAGGAAGTAAGCTCGTGGATTATGATTATTGCGGAACATGATGATAGAGTCTATCCTACCGGTTTTTAGATAGAAGGGAAGATACAACATTGAATTACCAAAATGCCCCTAAGTTCATAATTATATCACAAAATATAATCGTCCATAAGTAACGTCCAAACCATCGCAAGAATGTAAACTTATACAACCCGACAAGCTAAGTTATTTTCAAATTACATCTCCAAAATGTAAACGTAAATAAAACTAAGACTGCACTGCCCAAGCTCCTAAGCTTGGCTCCTGTCATGTCCACTGCTTCCTGCCATCCCCTGCGTCATCAGCTAGGGTAGAAGTAGGGCGTTAGTCAACGCGTCCAGTAGGACTCCAAGTAGGGCTAGCACATGGATTAGTAATAATACACATACCGATAAAATAACATATAACAAAATAAGCATGTAATGAATGCTATGCCATGGGTGTTATGTCATGTGTCCCACCTATCATCCGTATGATCATACAATGTATTATCCCCATGTTTGCTTCTCGGTCGCCCCGACGGAGCATGGACTCCGGTTATAGCCCTCAGGCTATCCCCATGTCTGATTCTCGGTCGCCCCGACGGAGCATGGACTCCGGTTATGGCCCTCAGGCTATCCCCATGTCTGATTCTCGGTTGCCCCGACGGAGCATGGACTCCGGTTTGTTTATTTTTTTCTGCCCATGCCATGCATGAGATATAGTGCATTATGCTATGTAATATATATGTAACCCATATACTTGACATATCATACATAGCCATATAATGCATAATATTAAGATATAAACCATATGCTTCATAAACTTATAACTCATCATAAAATAAATCATAATCATAGATCTATCATAGGCCAAATCAAAATAATTTAAAACACCATTACATATCCATCGCTTACAAAAAGGTAGGAATCCTACCGAATACCGTGTCGCGTTCCGTTACGTTTTCCGCTCGTTAATCCGGTCGCCGATCGCTTACCGTTTGCGATGTCCGATACCTTATTACATTTACCGAATTAGTCCATACGTCATCCATGATTAAGTCCCTAACTTTGCCCATTATCCATTGGTTTTAGACTCATACATAAATCCGATTTCTGGCCAAATTTAAAATTCCGATTTGCGAGCCTAAAACACAACATCTATCCGTTTCATTTAAATCATTCGCCATATCCGATTCCATGTCTAATCCCCATAGGGTTCGGCCATGTACTATGGCCGAATCTATGGTTTTTTCAATGTGGCACTTATTTACCGTTTTGCCATCCTTTCCTCCATGGTTAATCATCCATTCATTTATGTGCATTCTAAGTCCAAGATTCATTCATACTTAGGTCCCTTCAATCATGACATAGCATCATAAAATCAGCCACCTAATATTTAATTTTTGAAAAACATTTACTCCCACACCTAATTCCATATTTTGGCCTAAGGTGTGGCCCACATATCATTTTTATAAATCCATCAAAATCTAGTATTCTTCTACATTATTTTTCATTTATTAAATCCACTAATCACTACCCTAAGGTTCACCTTTTTGGATACCATTTTGAAAAACTAGGTTTTGTCCCAAATAATCCAATTTAAAATCAATACTCCTCATTCATTTTGGCCCTAAAAAAATATCATACACTTTGTAAATCCATTTAAGTTTCATCATTAACTTAACCTAATTTCCATTTCGTTTAACCACATATATAAACCATACTTAGCCCATGAATGACCTAAAGACATGGGTCATGGGTTTGGCCATACACCATGGCCGAACCCATGATGTCTTTCCCTCATTTTTATATTGGATTTTTAATTACATTTAAAATCCACTTCTACCACCCATCATGTCCTCATTACCTCCATAATTCAAAATTATTTACTCCACCACTTCCATCTTTCTATTCTTATAAAAATAATTAACCATCACCATAGTTCCATAAAAATTCTAATACATCATTCATGGACTTCATCATAAAACTTTTTCCAAAAATTTGCCTACATTTAACCCTTGAAACCCTAACCATTCTCCATCATTTTCCAACCTTAAAAACCATTATTTAAGAACCCTAACCCTCATAATCACTAACCATGGGGTTCAGCCACCTTGTAGGGCCGAACCCTATGGTCCATGATTTCTTTAAAATATCATATTTCCAATATTTTGAGGCCACTTAAAATCATCTACATACCTCATAGTTTTTTTTTTCTTATTTAACACCTTTAAAACTTACCAACTTTTCAATCATTTTAAAATCTTGAACTCCTCATAAAAATCATTAAGCATTCTCCAACATTCTAAACCATATAATCTCAATTAAATTGCCCATCATTCACCATGGGGTTCTGCCATGCTACATGGCCGAACCCTATGGTCATCCATTCATTTAATCTTTCTCTCTCTAAGTTTATCCATTTCTTAATCTTCCATTGATGGATCTTAGATCCAAGGCCCATGATGTTTTTGGCCATTATCTAGTAAATGGATTCCCTTTTTAACCATAAACAAAAATCTAAACTCTTGTTTAGAAATACTTACGGATCCGAAGGCTCCTCCGGTCTTTGTCGCTCCCGTCAATTTCCTTAGCCTCTTCTCTCCTTCTTCTTGGTCTTTGATCGGCTAGATGAGCTTAATCAATGGTGGGACATGTTTGGATCGGTTAAGGTAGAGCTACGTTTGGGAGAGGGGAAGATGGGAAGATGGTGGAAAACAAGATCTTAGCCTTTGATCTTGAGTGGATGGACCAAGACTTGCTCTCTCCTTCTCTTTTCTTCTCTTCTTCTTCTAAGTTCTCTTCTCTTCTCCTTTGCAAGGTGAGTGCCGTTTTTTCTTGTGTGTGTGGGGAGATAGAGTGGAGTTGGTTAGCTTGGAAATGGGATGGAGGTGGTTGGAGTAGCCTTCACTCAAACATTAATTTCTTCACCAACCAAGCATGGGTTAGCTTAACTTGGGTGGTGGTGGTTGAGACCCAACCACCAAGCATGGCTCCCATGTCCTCTTTGACTTGTTTATGTTGATCCTAATTAATCAACCTAATTAATTAAGTTAAGTCCTCACTTAGGTTAATTAATTTCTATCCAATTTAATTCCATCAAATTATCTATCTAATAAATCCACCCGTGGTTGACCAAGTCAACCATGGTGGACGGCCCCCACATGTACCTACCCCACCCGCCACCTCACTTGATGAGGTGGAGGTGGGCCCCACTTGGCCATGTTATTTTAATTCCGTTAATTTTAACTTAGGTAATTTCACCATAATTTTAATCAATTTAATTTACCATAATCCACCTTAGTCATTCCTAAATTTATCCATGGTTGACCAAGTCAACCATGATGGTTGGTCCCACTTTTTCCTTGGTCCACACGCCACCTCAATGGGTGAGGTGGAGGTGGGCCCCATTTGGCCATATCACTTAATCTTGATACATCTTAACTTAGATAATTTTATAATTATCTAATCCATTTAATTTATCTTAATTGGATTACCATTGGGCCCATGGCCCAATTATATGTTGTCTTTCCATTTATTTTAGGGCTTACCTACTTTGGCCCATTGGGTCTCATATGGCTCTTTGACTCAAATTGACCATCTTTGACCCGATTACTTACCATTGACCAATTACATGTATTAATTCTAATTCATGGTTTATTGGGTAAACATTGGGCCCATGGCCCAATTAAATTCCCTCCTTACCTTAGGCTTACCTCAATTGGGTCCATTGGGTCCCAAATGAGTATTGGGCCCAATTTGACCATCCTTGACCCGATTAGTCCTCATTGACCCATTAAATGGATTTTATCCAATCCATGGCCCAATGGGGCCATCCTTGGGCCATTGTTCCAAAATTTGGTCCATTTGGCATTTTATTATATCAAACTTCAAATTAAAATGAATAAATGCCAATATATATATTTATCAAAAATTCGGGTTATTACATTTACAACGTAAATGCATCAGATTAAGATAAAAACATTGTACATAAACCCATGGTTTCAAAGAGGTAGAATCCTACCAAAGACCACTATCGTGTCCTTGCGCTTTCGTCCGGTAACCGCTCATGATCGTACACACCTTGTGAGGTCCCGTTACCTTATAATATATCAATCAATGAAAACCATGTCCCATTTGATTTACAATAATGTCCAAGTCCCTACACACAACCTTGTGGAGTTCGACCATACACCATGGTCGAACCTCACTTACTAGGTTTTAGTCCCTCCTTTAGTTTATTAATCAATAACCCCTAAGTTAATCATTTAATCACTTAGTCCACAAAATACACCTTAGTGGGGTTCGGCCATATAACATGGCCGAACATCACCATCTTGATTTTGTGCCCTTCTTTAGGGTTCTTTGATCTTATAAATTAAATCATCTAACATTGGTAACCACTTAAATCCATAAAAATCATTCCTCATGGGGTTCGGCCATACACCATGGCCGAACCCATGATTTTTCATTTTTTTTATCCATATTTACATTATTGCCATTGTTTCCATCATTGTCTCTCCATTAATCCAATCACTATATTAAGTCCATAACCGATCCATAATATTGCTCCATAAACGATCCATTAACCGTGACATAAAACCCCATATGACTCAATAAGTTGGTTCATGGGGTTCGGCCATACATCATGGCCGAACCCATGATATCATTGTTCCATCCTCCTTCTTAATTTATTTACAATAATAAATCCATAATTGACCCTTAAAATTGCTTCATGGGGTTCGGCCATACACCATGGCCGAACCCTATGATGTCTAACTTTCCAATTTCTCCATTGCATCATTTTGATCCCTTTAAAGTCCTTAATTTCTTTCTATGGGGTTCGGCCATACACCATGGCGGAACCCTATGGTTCCTTATTTTCTTAAAATATCATACCACCAAGATTAAGTCCTTTGGTGGTTCTTATACATATATCCATTTAAATCCTTTTCAACCTTTTAAAATCATAAGCATTCATCTATTATCTTCCATTATTTAAATCCATTATAATTCATTAATATCCTTTCCATGGGGTTCGGCCATACCACATGGCCGAACCCTATGGTTCCTTACTTTCTCTTGAACATCATTTAATCCCATATCAATTGCTTAACATACATCTATAATTTTCATGCTTTGAAACCCAATAAAACTATTAACCCCTTCCATGGTTTTCATCCTTAAAAATCCATTAAAAATAACCAATGTCCTTCCATGGGGTTCGGCCATACAACATGGCCGAACCCTATGGTTCATCATCTTCCCTTAAATTACTGTATTCATTCCCCAATTTTCTTCCATGGGGATCGGCCATACACCATGGCCGAACCCTATGGTTCTTTTTTTTAAACAAAATTATCAAAATACTTACCGGTTCCGCGACTTCTCCGGTTTTCCTTCGCTCCGATTCGTTCTTCCGATCCTTTTCTTCCTTAACCTCTTTCTATGTATTCTTCCTTCTACTTGATCTTTCACACTTGCTGGTTGCCCTCTCTTTCTCTTGATTTGTGTATGCCGTGTTCCCCTTGTGTCTTTATTTTATAAAACTTCCACTCGGTCCTAATTAGAAGATGCCGAGCACTCCTTGTGTCTTTCTTTTATAATAATTCCACTCGGTCCTAATTAGAAGATGTTGAGCGCTCCTTGTGTCTTTCTTTTATAATAATTCCACTTGGTCCTAATTAGAAGATGCCTAGACCCTCAATTTAGTAATTCCTTAATACCGCTCTTAATAAAGGGAAAGGACCCCTTTTAGAGATACTCTAGCGCATCAATGTGAATATGCATATCTCACATACACGGCCAAAGCAATATCCCATTCCTAAAATCTTTCCATCAATACCTTCCATTCCAAGTTCCCTTTATGCGCATGCCACTTAATCCAGATCCCTTATTGATTGTGTATGCGTGTGTCTCCTCATCCATAAATATATTGCATTACCATTTTAATTCAGCCCTATTTAATTTGGCTTGAACTCACTTGGTGGTCAATCAAGTTAACCACTACCCATTGGGTCCCAATTGGGCATTTTGACCCAAATAGCAACATTGACCCAACTAAATGCGCCTTACCCATTTATTTTAAATTGAACCTTATACCATAACTGTTGGGTCCTAATTGGGTCATTGACCCGACACTTTATCCATCTGAGGTTCATATCCGTTAATTCACAATTAACATGGCAAATTCTGTAAATATTGATAATATGGAATTCCGAAGTGTTACAGACACAGTAACGATACAGAACAATGGAGTTACAGGATCAAAAAATGGTGGGGTATTTGGGCCAGATTTCCCAAGTTAATCAGTCACATGTATTTTACATGTGATTTACTATATTTTCGAATTCAATGGACTCATTTTGACTGAGAAAACCCATTGATCTCAGAGGTGTAATAGCTTAAAACTCAATTTTTCAAAAACTCCATTTTTTTAGTAAATTTTAGTCCAATTTGTTTCTAACCTTCTCTAATCTTCTTAATTAAGTTAAAGGAGTAGATTGGATACCTTCTGGAGTGAAATTTGAGTCTCTGGGAGCTTCCCTTTAAGAATTCATCGATTTCAGACAGAAAACAAAGGAATAAGAAAGAGCTGCTGCAAAACTATGTTGCAGGCAGGTTGAAAAAAGAGGAAGAAGAAGAAGTATACATAATGAAAGAGGTGTTGGAGCTTACAGAGAGAGGGTGAGAGAGTTTCGACAACTTGGTGTAATGGAAGGAGGATTACACCGAGTGTCGATCGCATAAAAAGAAAAACCTTATAGGTTTGCCACCCAGCCTACGTAGATGTAATGAAGTTATGATATTTGCGATTTTGACCTTCCAACTTCAACGAGTCAGATCATTGAGCTATCAAGCTCGGATTAGGCTAAATTTGGACTTTTCGGAAAACCCACTCAGTAATTTTCCTGATTAATGGAATACAAATCATATTTAATGACACAAAATCACACAATTAAATCTAATTTAGTATTGGAGTATTACAAGGGATGCCATTCATTAATCAACACATGATGATTAAATCAAGGATAATTCATCATTAAGCATAGGAATTTATGGAGTTATATGTGTTCATCTCATCAGATATAGCACCATACAACAATCATCAATCTAAGAATCCTAAGAAAGCGGATGTCAACTAATTTCATCCATTCAATGTGTTTAGCGTTCCTCACCTTGGATTCTACGCGTCTCCGGGGTTGGCTCGCATGTCTTCCGACTCCAGAATAGAGGTGTTTGGCTTTAGTCCAACACAACAATACAAGAAACACACATAAGTTTCTAGATTGGGCCTAATACATGCCCAAATATAAAAATCCCCAAATTTCACCTAAGGTTTGACCCCAACCTACGTCAACCAAGCTCAACCCATGAGGAATCTCCAATTTTACAATACTTCCTAGCTTCAATTTTGTCAATGCACCATTTTCCCCCAATTACCTGTCTCTTTTTAGGGTTCCAAGACCAAACTTAGCTCAAACCTACACCATGCAAAGCTCCATTTTTGAAATCCCTACTTTTCTCTGTGAAATCTTCTCTATCTTAGGTACAATATAGCCATCCCAACCTCATCCCATAAAAATCCACTCAAAACCCAACCATGCTTGAGAAATGGGAGGTGGAGGAGTGAAAAGATTACCTTGGGAAAGAAAAAATCCTCGTAGGAAGGAGCTTGATGGTGAGTTTTACTCTCATCTCACACATGCAATGTGTAAATGGGAGGGAAAGGAGGAAGGAGAAAGGTCTGGTACCGTTGCAAGTGAGTCTGCTCGGAGCTGGAGAGGAGTAGGAGGGCAAGTGGAGGCCTCAAAACACAACTTAACCCTTTCTATACAAGTCACTTTTGTGCACGCTTGAGCCCTTTAGGAAGCCTCGAGGCCTTTAGGCTCGAGCCCTCAAGTCATCTCGAGGCCTCGGGCCAGAGAGTGATTGTTCAGGTCTGTAAATTCTTAGCTCTCAACCTCGAGGCCTTTAGGCTAACAACAAAAAAAAATCTCCAACTCTTCTCCAATTTCTCGGGGTCCCACGGGGGAGGTCTCCACACACACTCCCATGCACATGAGCTCTACTCTCATGTGTCTAATGATTCATTTTTTATTAATATTTTGTAATTCTTGAGTAGGGTAGCTCAACTGGTTGCTTCCTGCCTCAGGAAGTGGGAGGCTATGGGTTCGAACTCCCATGGCCTGAATCTTCGTGTGCTCTAAGAGTAGTGGGCTCATCGGTGGGGGGTTTTAAGCTGGGTATCCTGCAGTTTTCCACACATAAATTCAAAAAAAAAATATCATATTAAATGAAATAGTATATAGATCTCAAAAAATAAAAAAAAGGTTATTCTTACAAAATGTTAAAGAAATCAATTTTATCAAATATTTACAATTATCAAATTTAAATAAAATAAAATAAATAATACCTTTAAACTTTCTGCATGATCAATCTTCTTTACTTGCATGAAATCTATAAGTGAATTTAAATATATTTATTTTTATATTCAATATGTTAATAAATTATAATTTATTTTTATAGGATTAAAATAATATACTAGTATAATATATATTATTTATGTTAAAATTGAGTCACGCAAATTCGTTGTTCATGCTAAGAGAAATCCGTCCCGATCCGAATCAATATTTATAGAATCCGACTTGATCCGACCTGTTTGAAATTTTCGATTCGAATTTTAACCCAACTCAACTTAAATTCTTAACATATTTTAGCCTAATTTAACCAGTTTAGATCAGAGCGAATTAATTTGAAAATTTCTCACCAGATTCAAATTTCATAAGAATTTTATCTTCTGCGTCCGGCCCAATCCTCTAACCCGACTCACATCGGATCAACCCGACCCAAGTTTCACACCTATTTCCTGCTCTCTCTCTCTCTACTTTGTCTCATTGTCAAAGCTCATTCCTCTCTCTCTACTTTATCTCATCGTCAGAAGCTCATCCCTCTCTCTCCCTGCAATGGCGGAGCCAAAATCTCGCCCCCTCGGCGGGACGGAGTTGAGCTGGTGCAAAGCTGTCCATGGTGGCACGGGCATAACCGTCCTTTCCCTTCTCCTCTCCCACCCTCCCGACCCTTCCATGCTCCAGGCTGCCCTCTGCAAACTACAAGTTTCTCATCCCATCCTCCGCTCCAAGCTCATTCAAACCAACAACCCTTCTTCCTTCACCTTCTCCATCTCTTCCTCTCCTTTCCTCCAAATCCAATCCGTCGACCTCCCCACCACATCGAATCTCCTCCACACCCTGTCTTCCTCAACCCCTGTTGAAATCCCCCCATTTCATCTACTCCTAGAGCATGAACTGAATCAAAACCCATGGTATGAGACCCCAAATCCCTCCGAATTCGACGTTCTTTTCGCATCCATCTACTCACTTCCCGATTCGAACCACGTCATCACGCTTCGTCTCCATACTTCGGTCTGTGACCGCACATCGGCGGTGGCCCTGTTGAAGGAGCTGCTAGGGCTGATTAGGGGAAGGGAAATGGAGGGTAGATATGGTATGTCTCTGCCGGTGGAGGTGCTTGTGCCCAAGGGAAAAGGAGATAAGCCATTTTGGCTTCGTGGGGTGGATTTGGTTGGGTACAGTTTGAATTCTCTGAGGCTCTCCAATCTGGGATTTGAAGATGTTTGTTCTAGTCGTTGCTCCCAGGTGGTCAGGCTGCAGTTGAACAGAGATGAGACTCATCGTCTTCTTGCTGTAAGTAACCACTAAACAAATTCATTGTTTCAGTTCTTTGATTCTTGAGAATATTTAGAAATAAAGAATGGGTAGTTTAGTAAATTTGCCGTAGCTCATGTTTAAGTTAATTAATTGCTTAGTGGAACAAACAGTCGCTTCTTGAGCTCAGAATCCGATGTTTTCTATGCATTAGAATAATATCAGATAATTTAAGGGTAAGTCCACGCTGGACTAGAATTTTCTTTTTCAGTTGTGTTGTTTGGTCTAATTGAGAATTTCTTAGAGTATGTCATGTTTTCAATGCAATTTAGTTTTCAATGAAATTTAGTTTGTGTACAGAAATCGAGGTAGATTTTAACATTATAGTGGTTTTCTTTCTGCTAACTTATGGAATTTTAAATGATAATATACTTTGATGCATGTAAAAAAGTAGATTTTCCGACAGAGGGTCATTTTGAGGAAAACCATTTTCCTTTGGAGGAGGGTAGAACAATTGGTTCTCTTTATTCTCTAATGTATGAAAACACGCAACATGCATAATAGAGGAACCCAGGGGCAGTATGCGGCCCTTATCATGTAAGTTTTTATGAGGAATTTGTCGTGGTTTTGATTTATGCACGGGTCTTTTTCCCAAAATGGGGTGGAAGCTTTTCTATTTTGTTCTTTTATTTCTTAATTCACTAAGAATACAATGATAAGTAAAATGAGAATTTTTTTTTCTAAATTATATCATTCGGTGTTTCATTTAAGAAAAAAATTAATGCACAAATCAATTTTTATTTCTTGTGTACATCAATAAATATAACATCAAGGTGTATTTTTATTGATTGAAATTTACAATGAATTATTTAATTAGCTCTCTGTTATGACAAATGCTTGAGAAAACTGAAAAATGTTGTAAGCCATAGTGTATGGGAGAATCTCTCCTTTAATAAAACAAATTTATTAAGATATTGTTAATTATCTTATTTTAAATGATAATTATGAGTCATTAAAATAAAATAATATAAAATATTCTACAACTTATTAGGATATATTTAGATGTTAAATATATTTAGGATTTGCTCAATATTTTGTTTACTATATTTAGGGTTTTACTCTTTTATATCTTCCATATTTGTATTTCATTTTCTTTACAAATAAGATTAGAGGGTCTTTCCTTGATTAAAGAAGACACACCAAATCCTCTGTATGTATTATTCTACGTGGTACAAAGCCTAACATCAATCCAATTTTTTTTTCCTCTAAGCAAGCCTTAAACGAGACTCTTTTTTGCTCCCTCTACTGGAGACGATACATCACCAGCAGAGGGAGGCTAGTCATTTTTCATCATTTGTTCCCGTTTTCTTTCTCTATTCCGTTAAAAAAAAAAACCTCTTTTGGCCGTCGCTGAAGATGACGCTGCTGCCCTCACGAGTAAAACAAAAAAAAAAAAGCCCATCGCTGCACTCCCTCAAATCTGATTTGCTGCGTCCATCCTGGTTTGCCTTCTCTTTGGCTTTGTTCTGCTCGCCGCCCGACGCTACCTTCTTGTCTCTGCAATCCCAGATCTACTGGATTGTTGCAGTATCATGTTAAGGTCTTGTCAAGTCACAGGGGCACGATCATGAGCCACATCAGAGGAAAGAGGAGCAGTAGGTGCAGCAGAGAGGTTGGCTTGCGTAGGTCGCCCATGTAACTTGTAGTAGGAGTCAATGTTGTGGTTATTCATCTTGCAATAGGTGCATAACCGAGTACCCTTCTTCCGTGAGCCTTTGGTGTCTTTGCGAGGATCAAAAGAGGGATCCTTGCCATGGAAGTTGGAGGCCCATAAGTCGGAGAAGGAGCAGAAGAATGGGTGGTGACTAGGGTAGAACGTTCAGTCGGCATAAGAGTCATAACAAGGCGACGTCTATTATCACGAAGTAAGGTAGAGTAGACCTCATCTAGAGAGGGGAGAGGTTGTTGCCACAAGAAGTTGGGTCCGTGTAGTTTCGAACTTAGAGTTAAGACCAGCTAAGAACGCAAAATCTGTTGCTGTTCAACATACTTATGAAACTTCAGAGTATCTTCGAGATATTTAAATGTAAGGGATGTAGCTGATCTAGCTCCAACCAACAAGACTGCATAGTAGAATAGTACTGGATAAGGGACAACTCTCCTTGTCTGAGAGTGGTAGCGGTTTGAGATAATTCATACATACAGGTGAAGTTATCCCCATTAGAGTACAGAGTCTTCACAGTGTTCCAGATGACTTTAGTGGTAGGAAGTGTATAAACAAGAAGCCGTACATGAGCTTACATGGAGTGAAGAAGCCAAGCCTGGACCAGGTAGTTATTGGCAGTCCAGGTGGAGAATGTAGAATCAGTCTTCGCCGGTTTGGGGGTAGTACCATCGATGTACGAAGAAGTTGTCTCGCAGTTAAGAACATCGTTGCAGAATAGGACCACTCAAAGTAATTGGTCTCATTTAGTAACACCGTCGTGATCCGTCCAATCTGTGGAGAGCCAGAAGAGGCCATATCTGGTGAAGAAGATGATGCCATGAGGCTTAGGCGATATCCAAGTCAAATTAGGGGCACAAAGACCAACCCAAGTAGATGATTCCTCAACAGATCTGAGAAAAAAATAGATGAACAAGGACTCCACACGGCACAATCTGAATTAGAATCCGCATAGATATGAGGTGAAGGAAGGGATGAGGGTGGTGGTCCAAGTTGGAAGGCATGCAGTGTAATTCCTCCTAGATCTGAAGAAAAAACACCAAAGAACTAGGTGTGCAGGCGTCCTAGACAGCCAATCGAAGGCTTGGATGTAATGACCCATGTCAACAAAATGGTTATGAGAATAAGAGGATATATGAATCGTATGATTTTGCGATTTTCGATTCACGATTCACACTCCTAGACCAATTTCGATATGATTCGAGTTTGATAACATTGGGTAAAATTGGATAATGCAATACACTTAGAGCATTGAGAATATTTGTAAAATTCCATGCTCACAAGGTGTGTGATAATATGTTTGAGTGAATGTTGCCTTGTGCACATCCCAATGCATAGTTGGGTAAGGTTATGGGTTGACCTCTTTATGCCTGTGTGTGATTGATGTGAATATATTGTATCAGATACATATGTATGAGTTTCCCAAGTTCTCTGTGATTAGATGTTTACTATAGTTGAGAATTCATAGATTTGTGATGTGTTGAACTATGATAGAATGTATGATAAATCAAGATTGCCCAAGATGCATATATCAAATGAATTCTCATGATTGTGATTGAAATTCTTACTGGGGTAACTCATATAATAAGCATGATGAATGTGTTTTAATGCCATGCTTGGATTTTGTGATGATGTGTACATCACTGATGTGTACCTATGTTGATAATGGCTGTGGTGGATTGACTTAACCATGTGTAGAATGAATTTCCATGATTTAAAGAGGAACTTGATAAAGGATTAGACTAAGTGATATAGTGAATTAAGGTCAAGTATCTTAGAACCCAAGGGGGTTAGCATGATTGAGAATGCATGGAATGCAATGTAAATGCTAAGAAAGCTTTATTTGATTTCTCCAAAGTAAAAGTATGACCACTCCCCAATGTCAACCCAAATGTGAAAATGATGAACGACGGCTGATCTGATCCACTATGTGGTACGTAGGCAACTGAGAGCATTATTCCTTAGCTCGATCAAAAGATGCATTGTGTCATCCATTTATGTTAACGATGATGTAAGATATTGAGCACATGTGAAGGGTAGAAAGGGATTGGTGGGATATAGCTTTCCTAATGTAGACGCTAATGCTAGATGTTGGATCTCTCGAAGGCGGCCCGAAGAGGTTATGATACCTTGAGAGTCTCGATATGATGAGACATATATGTTTGTTACTTGAGTAAAGCCTAGAGTGGCTAGAGAACTGTGAAAATTCTTAAGATGGACAGATGAGGACTTTGGCACTGAGATGTATGTGACTAGGTCACTTGATTATATTGAGACGTGGTATGAGTGTGTCCCTCACGTGATGATTTTGTTGAGACGTGGTATGGGTGTGTCTCTTACGTGTTGATTGAGACGTGGCATGGGTGCGTCCCTCACGTGATATTGATGATGATTGAGACATGGTATGGGTATGTCCCTCACGTAATGATAATGTTATGGCTCAATCTGTTGAAAAAAAAGGAAACTGTCCTATTAGTAGATCATTGTGTCTCACCTTTGTATAGTTAAAATAATGAGATAAGTATATAGATTCCATGAGTAAGGCCTAGAGTAGCCGCGAGACCGCGAGAGCTTTGATATGAATATACAGAGACTGTGGCATCGAGATATTTATGACTTGGTCACTTGATAGTGAGACGTGGTATGGGTACGTCTCTCACGTGATTGTGATGTTTGATTTCCTGTCCCAAGGAGGTATTCAGGATAGTGGTGTTTTTCCACGGAGACTTGGTCTCGTGTGGTTGCTGTCGCAGGGTGAGTCTCTTACATGTTATATACTGTAGGGTGCCCTTACGACTATTCCGGACACTTGTTGTACATGGTTGCGCAGAGCTAGTTACTATTTTACCCCATGGGGGTGGTGCTAGCTTCGTTAGATACGGTCCGACCGCCTTAGAGCTTGATTGAATCACCCATGAGGTGAAGGGATGCATGGCTAGGTAGACTTGATCATGCTAGTCGTGTGTCTCCCGCTTAGTAAGTCATGGGCCCTAAGTCTTGCTAGGGGTTGTGGTATGTTTATGATATGATATTGTTGCCACAGTCACGTAGTGATTCATTCGAGTGTTATTCATACAGATAGAAGATCTCATGGTAGATGATGTGCCCCTAAATTAGTTATGCCCATGGATGGATTATACCCATGGAGGGATTATATTCATGGGTGGTTTATACCTATGAGTAGATTATACTCACAGATAGAGTGTTACTAGGGATGGATGTGTATACCATGGATGATGGTTCCCATGGTAGTGCTCGGATGTTGGTCTTATGGTAGACGTATTGGTCTTATGTTAGACATGTTGGTCTCATGGTAGACGTATAGGTATTATGGTGGATATGTTGGTCCCATAGTAGACGTATTGGTCTTATGTTAGATATGTTAGTCCTATGGTAGACATATTGGTGTTATGGTGGACATGCTGGTCCCATGGTAGAAGTATTGGTCTTATGTTAGACATGTTAGTCCTATGGTAGACGTATTGGTATTATGCTGGAAATGTTGGTCCCATAGTAGACATATTGGTCTTACAGTAGACTTGCTGGTCCTGTGATTAGACATATTGGTTCTACGAATGTATGAGTTATACCCATGGATGGATTATACTCATGGAATGATTATATTCATGGATGATTATTACCTATGGATAGATGATACTCACTGATGGAGAGTTACCAGAGATGGATGATGAATCCCATGGATGTTGTTCCCATGGTAGACATATTAGATTTATACATAGATATTGATTATATGGTGGGCATATTGACCCCTTGATAGATATAGTTGTCCCATGGTAGCCGTATTGGTCTCATGGTGGACGTGACGGTTCTATGGATATATATTATTTGCCATGGATGATTATTCCCATGGAGGGCTTTGTGACCATGGATGAGTATTGTATGTCGTGGATGGATATTCCTATAGAGGGCATTGATTCCATAAAGGATTGGACCCATATTTAGAGTATTGTCCCTGAGGAGAGATGTACTTATGTTCGGGTATAGGTCCCATGGTTGAAGTTTATCCCATGTGTGACATTGACCCCATGGTTGATTGTGTTCCCATGGTTGGTATAGACTCATGATAGATGAGATTTATTCTACTGATGAGGCCCACGATTGGGTAATTAGAATGTCTTAATGTGACATCATGAATAATACAGGGTTAGTGCCATGAAATAAATGAATTGAGAACTACACAAGATCTGATCTCCATTGGAGTACGTAGGCAGTTGATAATTCAATTCGATCAAATCAAGGGTCCAATAAGTCCTAGGATCTGTAGGGATTTCGCAACAGTGTAGGTGTCCCGTGTTTGGACTATGAGTTGTGCATGCTTCAGAGTTAAAAAAAAAAGTATTGTTTCTCACGTGTCCGTTGGGTCGGGGCGTTACATTTGAAATGGGTCCCACAGTTGGAAGATGGTGAAAAACCAAGTGATGGAAAGTAGAGGCTGGGGTAGTAGATCAAAGTAGAAACCCAAAAAGAAAAGAGTTGTAGGCGTCCCCAACAATAGAGATGAAGAACAACAACGTGGGCCCCATTGTTGACTAAAAGTAGAGGTCAACCCTAGGCGAGTGAAGGTGGGTCAGGGGCGAATACAATAGTGGTTTTTGGAGGGAGATCGAAGACCTGAGGAAGCAGATCTAAGCAGAGAAAGCTAGATCTGGGGTTTTTACAGGCGGAAATAGCCCTGTGGAAAAGCTGCCGTAAGACAGTAGTAACAACTACTGATAGCTAATCAGTCACCACCAAGGCAAAGATCAGGAGGAACCAGCGGTAGATTGCAGAACTTGAAACCAATGAAATAAAACTGTAGAAGTTGTTGGGAAAAAAAAACTGCAAGATAGGCAGGGAGCAGGTCCATTACAGATCCTCAAAGATCAGGGCCGAAAAGGACACTAGAATCCGGCGGTTGACAAGAACGCCGGTGAGGAATAGTAACAATGGAAGAAAGAAACTCCTTACAATGTCCAAAAAACCGTTCTGACTGATACCATGTAGAAAAAGAGAATAAGGAAAAGAAATTAGAGAAGAAAATCTCTGAATATTGTATTGATGTGTAGCTATATACTGTATGAATACAAGTATATATAAAAGAATGAGAAATCTAGGGATCTATAATAGGAAGAAAATAACCAAATGGTTATCTACAATCAATTACAATCAATCACACAACAAATGCTATTTTAGTCAACAGTGCTTCGATGTGGGTCCCACAACAAAAGGACTATTGACAACACTAAAACCTCTTTAATGCTATAGCACTAGTGATGCGAAGCACCACACGAGTTTTCATATTTAGCAAGTTTCTATATTTAGATTTGGGATTTCCAGCTTTTCATGATTGTATTTTTTCTTTCATTTATTAGTTTAGTCCAATAGTTGGTTTTGTTTGGGGAAGTTTAGTGATTTTACATGTAATTAGGTCTTTCTAATCATTGGGGGTAGTTTGGTATTTGTTTATTTGAGGGTATTTTGGTCTTTTTTATGATTTTAAGTCATTATATATATGATGTAACCCCTCCATACGGGATTGACACTTAATCAATGAAAAGAATAACTTTTGTTTTGTGCAAACTTGCCTCCATCGTAGGAAGCATGGTGAGAAGCCAAGGAATCCTCGTAAGAAACTAGGGAAGGCGAGAATCCACGAGAAAAGGTGAGAATCCTCTCCCAAGATCCAGGTTTTTATATATTTTTTTTCTATCTCTCCCTTTTTCCCTTTCTTCTCATTTTCTTGTTCTCTCAAAATCAGCCGAACTGCTGTCCCAGAATCATCCTATTGCTGTCCCAGAACCGTCCTATTGTTGTCCTAGAAAAATCCTTGTTTACCATCCCGACTTGTCCTAGATCCCATCCAGACTTGTCTCGATCTGTCCCAGATCCTATCGAGACTCGTCCCAAGCCCTTCCCTATCCCAAACAGCCCTAAACTGTCCCAACCCATAACAGTCCCATATATGACTGTTTACTGCTGTCCTATCCATTTTTATCCCCTATCTTGCTCTATACTGTTAAGATCTCATATTATTGCTGTTCTACAATTTCTCCTTTCCAAACAATCAATTTAAATCCCATTTCTGAGGATAGATCTGCATATTTATGGGATTTGACAAACCCCTTTGTTTTGAGGGACCTTTCCTGCATATGTGACTTGGTTTGGATTGTCTTATAATCACTTGTATTAGATTCCAAGAATTTGCGTGATTCTTTGTGGTAAATTTCTATATTAATTAATTGCATATATTAATTGGTATTTAATTTCAGCCCATTTTTGATTTAAGGTGCACTATTTTCATCCCTTTAATCCACATTTAGGCATTTAGGGTTACCATATCCCTTGTCCTACATCAAATTGGTATAGGTTAGATTGTTTCCTTAAACATCCACGGTCCTAGATTTGCATTTAGTGTAAAAAAAAATTAATTAATTAAAAAAAATATATGATTTTTTTTTTTTATGGCATATAGAGTTTAGGACACAATATTTAGAATTATCTAGACATGGCAGGAGAATAACCCCCAGCTTGGTTCAATAAGTTCCTCACCTTGTTGACTACCCAAACGACTGAATTTCAAAGGAGATAGGAAGCCATAAATGCTAAATTCATTCTTGTACAACCCAAGAGCATCCAGTTGACTTTTAAGTTGGCTGATCTCTGAGGAGTTGATCGTGGTGAGTACCATCAGCCTCATAAGTCTTAGGAATTTACCAAAAATGGCGAATGTGCCTTAAAAACTGTTCTTATCGTGCCCCGGGATTTTGATGGACGTCTAGAACCCAAAGTTTTTCTCGATTGGCTATCGGACATGGAATGCTACTTTGAGTGGCATGACATGTCAGAAAGTCGACGAGTCCGTCACGCCAAATTGAAATTGGTGAAACAAGCTTGGACTTTCTGGATGACGGTGGAACAAAAAAGTAAGAAGTTAAGAAAAGACCTCCTCAAGTTGACTTGGGATGAAATGAAAGAGTTGTTAACGGAGAAATATGTCCCTCTCAAATACAGGCAGAGACTCAAAACCAAAAGTCAGGAGATACCTCTTTTGATAGGAGAATCTCCCAGGATGAAAAACCTGAGGAGACCAGAAAAACTCCTCTTGCTTTGGTTAGGTGTGCTTTCACTCCATCCCAGTCCATAGATCCCATCCCAGTGTCATTGTCACCTAGTCTGTCTAAGTCTGTACATGCATCTGCACAGCACATTTATGATTCGCACGCTGAAATTAAAAGTCAAATTAATAGAAGCGATGGAAAATATAAGTTTGCTGCAGATATTCATTGCAAGTCCAATGAATTTGGTGTGGATGACCATGTGGAGGACCTCACACCCTGTCCAGATCCAATACCTTCACCTCCAGACCCCACCCCACGTCAGCATGACCTTGTCCACATATTGGCCTTCCTGACCATCCTATTGGCCTTCTTGACCCACAACCTCACCCTGATCTTATTGGCCTTATTGATCCACAGCATGACCCAAGTTACCTACTAGTACAGTCCCTTCAGCCTTTATCGGTAGTCCCTTCAGCCTTTACCTGCGTCACCATCTTAGCCTCTACCTTTTGTACCTCTTGGCCTTCCTGATCCATTCCATGAACCATGCGATGTGCATGTCCAGCTAATTCAGCCTGTACTGCCTCCATCTTTTCATAGCTCAACAGCTGCACCATCTAGCCCACCTTCACAGTTTAGAGCTGCCTTCAATCTTGATCATCACATTGACCTTCCTACTAGCTTGCCAGACCCACTTCATAACACATGGCCTGCACCTATACAGTTTTCACCGATTCTATCTCCCTTACTTCTTTGCCACCCAAAAGAGAAAAGATAGAATTTATCTTGGTCGAAGAAGTTATTGTAAGTGCCTCGGTTCATCCGAGTTACCCTTATTGTCAATTACGTGACTCAGTTGGACTTGCCGTGGATGTATGAGAAGATCTACTATGAAATTGAAAAATCTACACCGAATACGTTATTGACACACAAATAAGTGAACCGTAGGAGACCTTAGGCTAAGTCAAATATCTTAAAAGTCAAATGGTATAAAATTGGAAAATAAGATAATAAGTGACTTTTAGCCTCGAGGCCTCGTGCAGTCTGTCGAGGCCTCGCAGCCAGTCTTGTGCTGAGTTGTCTTTTGGACAACTGAAACTCAGCTTACCTTGTGTATTGCTGACTCAGTCTCCTACAGATTTAGGAAGTTAAATCTGTATTCTTTTGTTTGGGAGTTAATCATGGTAATAAAATATATCCACTGGTGAGACTCAAAACTGCCACCTCACATGTTTTGAATTTAATACTGTTGGGGAGCTGGCCATGTGTGATAAGAATGGAAAGGCTCCTCCATGAGTTGTAAAATCATTTACAATATTCAATCTAATCCTTGATTGATGTCTGAGATAAAATTACTATCAATCATGCACAGTGGCATATGAGGTGGCTAGATACTTACTGTTTTGAAAGACAAATTAACTTATGCATATCTGAGCTGCCTTTTCATGTATATTGGAATCCTCGAGGCCTCGTGGGCGTGACTGGCTACACAAACTGCAGACAGTCATATAAATAACAGTAAGCTGTATGAATGTTTTACCGATTCACACAGACAACATTTTGGAAAATCATAACCGCGTGACCAGAGCTATTTAGCTCCTTTCCTTCACACCACCTTCATCAGCTTCCTTCATAGATATTTGGGTAATAAATACCCCTTTGCTGATGAAGTTTAAGGTGTTCACATAGGACATTAAAACCAGTCATACTCGAGTCCTGTACTACTGTGCCGATAGTCATTTTTGATGGAGCTAAACTGATGGAAAGGAGCACACAGATCAAGTAAAGAAGAAAGCGCATAAAGGAAATCAGATAAGGCCCAAGGCAAGTATTTCTTCTTCCTTTTATTTCAAACTTTGTAAAGTGGATTAAACTGTGTGTTCGAACCACTCAAAAAAATAGGTGTAGAGGATTAGACCGATTGGGTTGAACCTCTATAAAAAACTAGGTTGTACTATTTGGGTGTGAGACCCATACATAGTATATTTGGGACGACCCTAGAGATTGGGAAGTCTGACAGTGGACGTAGGTTTGTTGAAACCGAAACCACTATAAAATCTCTCTCTCTTTATGTGGTTGATGCTTTGATTTAATTGCTTAGATTGAATACTGTTTCACATACACACTCTTATATTGATCGGTCACTTTTATTAAACAGTTGTTCATTTCACGGTAAAAGGATCTCATTGAATAATTCATACACTTAAATTAAAATTCGGTTGAGAAATTTTAAAAGGGAATTAAAATTGAAAACCGACCTATTCATCCCCCCCCCTTAGGTTATGCATTACTCTAGTAACGGAATTTCAGTTATTCCACAGCTGTAGACGTACATCAGATATATCCTTTGACGTGGAAGCCTAGGTCCATGACTGTTGCCACTTGGCTGACCACGAGAGAGCTACAGTGCCTTGCTCCGGATTTACTAGAGAGATTTTGGAGTCTTGTCTCAGCAGAGGAGCGTTATACTCATCTTGCATTTGCCGCCAACCAGAGTCGATCGCGAGCATTCTTCTCACATCTTGTTGCTACCACCATTCAGAGTTGTTTCTGATGTCAGTGTCGGATTCCATGTACACCATCGATGGCGGGAGAGAGTTGATCCAGCATTCTTATTGTGGTCAATCCTGATCCGTTTGGTGACACTTGAAGACCTCACGTGCGCATGTTTGCACTTTGAAGACCCCACACTGGAAAGACGCGTGCGTGGGTAGATTGTCTTTTCACCTGTTTGAACTCGAGGTCGAGTTCTTTTTCAGATGGGGAGATTGATACAGAACACCACACGAGTTTCCATATTTAGCAAATTTCTATATTTAGACTTAGGATTTCCAGCTTTTCATGATTGTATTTTTTCTTTCATTTATTTGTTTAGTCCAATAGTTGGTTTTGTTTAGGGAAATTTAGTGATTTTACATGTAATTAGGGTTTTCTAATCATTGGGGGTAGTTTGGTATTTGTTTATTTGATGGTATTTTGGTATTTTTCATGACTTTAAGTCATTATATATATGATGTAACCCTTCCATACGGGATTGACACTTAATCAATGAAAAGAACAACTTTTGTTTTGTGCAAACTTGCCTCCATCGCAGGAAGCATGGTGAGAAATCAAGGAACCCTTGTGAGAAACTAGGGAAGGCGAGAAGCCACGGAAAAATGTGAGAATCCTCTTCCAAGATCCAAGTTTTTATTTATCTTTCTTTTATCTCTCTCTTACCCTCTCAAACCCATCCGAACTGCTGTCCCAGAATCATCCTATTGCTGTCTTATTGTTGTCCCAAAAAAATCCTTGTTTACCATCCCAACCTGTCCCAGATTCCATCCAGAGTCGTCCCGATCTGTCCCAGATCCTATCGAGACTCGTCCCAAGCCCTTCCCTATCCCAAATAGCCTTATAAACTGTTGTCCCAACCCATAATAGTCCCATATATGACTGTTTACTGCTGTCCTATTCATTGAAATCCCCTATCTTGTTGTCCCATAGCGTTAAGATCTCATATTACTGCTGTCCTACAATTTTTCCTTTCCAAACAGCTAATTTAATTCATATTTCTGATGATAGATCTACATATTTATGGGATTTGACAAACCCCTTTGTTTTGTGGGACCTTTACTGCAGATGTGACTTGGTTTGGATTGTCTTATAATTACTTTATAAGATTCCAAGAATTTGTATGATTCTTTGTGGTAAATTTCTATATTAATTAATTGCATATATTAATTGGTATTTAATTTCAGCCCATTTTAGATTTAGGGTGCACTATTTTCATTCCTTTAATCCACATTTAGGCATTTAGGGTTAGCCTATCTCTTGTCTTGCGTCAACTAGAGGATCAAAGAAGTATTCTCTAGCATCTTTTGCACTAGCCTTCCTGAATTGAGGTTTAGGTAGTGCCATTTTCTATTAAGTTAGAATCAACCAACATTAGACATTTTAGAATAGTAGAATGACCAAATTGAGTACTTGATTTGGATGTTGTTTGTATGTATCTATAGAGTTCCTTGGTGCATTTATAATGTAAATTTTGTACTGCAATCAATTAGGTTTTGTCATTTGGACAGATTTAGAAGTATTCTGGTCATTTTAAAATGTTATTTTATTGAATTTCTTTACTAGTCAGAATGCAATTTGTTGCATTAAGAATGATTTGCTATAAATGCATCAAAGCAACTCTATATTTTAGGATTATCCATTTCAATTGCCTTATTTAAATGGCTTTGAACTTTGAATTGTATTAGGGAATATGGTGTACTATATCCATGGACCATCATGTCCTATTGAATGTATTTATGGTGGAGTTTGTTGTAATACTAAACAAATTTTAGTAGTAATATAACATGGGGCACCTATTTATAATAGCCTGTTTTTTATTGCACTGCATCATCTCAAAGTGTTTAAAGTATTTTTGTTTATTAAATTCAATTAGGTTCTTTTCATTTAATACATAATAAACCCTTTCAAGAACTCTAGATCGTGCATCATCTCCAAGTATAGAGATTGTCCATTTTTTTTTTTAATTATTATTTTTAAAGTACACTAGACATTTTCTCTAGGATGCACTATCATAGATAAAGTAAAATTTCATTTTTTTTTTTTTGAAATTGTTGTTATATTAATAAAAAAAGAAACACCATGGGTGCAAATACAATAAGCAGAAGCAAAGCTGGAAAGATAGAACACAACCCAGAACCCCAATACATCCTCAAGGAGAAAAACAAAATCAAGAAACAAAATAGGGAGAAAGTAACACTAATACAGAGACTTATGCAAGGTCGATGCTTTCTTCTAGGTTTATAGGATGTCGTTCGTATAAATATTCCTGAATTCCTCAAGAGAAGAAGCTCAATAGGCACACTTGGCAAACACATGTCTAGAAACAAACTGAATAGACTCGGCCAAATCCTTGAATACCCTATTATTACATAACCCCCAGAGGCTCCGGACAGTTGCCAAAGAGCAAGGCGCCACAAAGAGGAACACTAGGAAGAAACTGAGACAATGTCCTAAGCATAAGATAATTGAGCTAGCAAAAAATGCATAACCCATTGAATTCCAAATTGATCCAAAATCGAATTCCAAACAGTAGAAGAAAAAGGGCAATGAATGAGGAGATGATTCGACTCTTCCGAGGCTTGGAGACAAAAAGGGCAAGCACTGATCATATCTTTTCCTCTTTTACACAGTTTCTTGTGTAAACTGATGGCCTGAGGTGGAGCTATAGGAATTCTAGATATCCGGGTTAACAACAGCAAAGGAGGTAATTTGATCACTCCAAGAGTAAAATGACTTCACAGAGAAACAACCACTAGGGTCTGGCCATCACACAAGATAGTCCTCATCTGAAACTCGGATCCGGTAGGAACTAATAATTTGGAGGAGGTCCGAAAACTTATCTGTTTCTAAATATGTTAAATTACGCTGAAGGAGGAGATCCCAAACAATCTGTTCGCTAACTAACTGAGTAAAAATATGAGACGACCCTTGATGGCGACTGAGAGAGGCGGTAAAGTAGGGGAAACCGGGGCGCCAAAGTAGAGTTGTCAGGGTTCTGTCCAAATGTTAATTCTATTTCCTCGCCCCGCTTTAAACCTAATCCCTTCCTTAAATCTGCCAACGCAAGCTGAAATGGCTCTCCACATGCCTGATGCTCTGCGAGGGGAAGGATCAATGTCCCATCCTTCGTTTCCTACCCTGTACTTGTAAATGAGAATAGCCTTCTATTGGAACTTATCCCCTAGTACCTAACCATCAAAGCCACTTGGAAAGGAGCAATATTGGCATCCTTAATAGGGCGGACCCCGATGCACCGGCATCAATCGGGAGACAAACTTGCTCCCAATTCACGAGGTGGTCTTTTCTCTTGTCCTCCTGGTCACCCCAAAGAAAATTGCTCATAATTTTCTCCAAAGAGCGGATAACTTTGATCGAGCATCTAAACGCTGAAAGGAAATAGACATGAAGTGTTGATTGAACTAACATAAGAAGTGTGATTTTACCACCAACGGACAAATACTTTCCTTTCCACGGGGCCAAACGCTTGCTGAATCTGTGAATAATGGGCTCCCACTGCGAGTAGCGAGGAGAACTAATACAAAGCCGAAGACCCAAATAAGTAGAGGGAAGAGAATAGGACACACATCACAAAAGCCTTGATACTATTACAAACTTAGTGTCGTCTTAGTTGATATCGGAGATTTCACTTTTGAAGTAGTTAATACGGAGGGAGGAATACAATTCAAACCATCTAAGAAGAGATCGAAGATTCATGACGGAGTCCTTGGCAGCCTCACATAAAATGATGTTGTCATCCATGAACTGTAAATGATGGAACTGTAGAGAAGAGTTACCAATTTTAAAACTGTGCATAAAGGGAGAAATCAACAGTCTTGGATAAAAGAATACTAAGAGTCTCCACTACCATGATGAAGAGTGTAGGAGAAAGAGGATCACCTTGGCGAATAATTGTCTTCTGGTCTTCTTCAAAAGAATGGTTAAAGCTTGCTCATCCAAATTGATGAGATGCCTCTAGGAGGAAGGCGGAGAAAGGCCTTGGGAGGAAACTGGGGAATGAGAAGGCAAAGCAGGAGAACTTTGCAGCTCAAGACATTGTGACAGCAACATTATAGGTGGAGGATGGGCCATGGTCTTGCAGTTTTGTTACTGAGAATGAGCTGACAGTGCCGCCAGAGGTGAGAGAGAAACAGAGGCGACTATCGTCTGCAAGGGAGGTGACGGCGGAGGGGGATGAGCCGTGGTCTTGCATTTCTCTTGATGAGGATGAGGAGAGGAAGACAGTGGAGGGGAAGTGGAAGAGGTTCTGAAGGCTTGGCTTGGCTCCTGGGCCTTAAAAAGAAGAAATTTGCCTCGAGGATAAGGTGGGTATTTGCCTTTAGAATCTAGGCTTGGATTCCTTTGGGCCTCAATGGGATTGGATAGGGCTTGGCAACCTGGAAGCAAACCCGGTAAATGGCTGGAGACTCGGCCAAGTTGGGTACTCTTGCTCATGAAAGAGTGTTGCATGTGTGAGACCGGATTGCTGATTAAAAGGGGAAAAACATGGGTGAGATAGGAACTGGATTCAGAGGGATTTCCTTTCCTTCGCAAGAAGGCTCTGCTGCGATCGCTAGGATTAGATAAAGGGCGACGAATCGGTGGCGAGGCCTGGAAGAAGGAACTTTCAACGATGGGAGGTTGTCTTGCAAGGATGGCAGCTTGGGTCAGAGGAGAGGTTTCGTATGCATTTGGAAGTAAGAAAGGGATCTTTGACTTTTCAGGCGAGGGATGAGAGGTCATCTGCCACGTGGATGAAAGTTTTGAGAAAGTTTGACTGCTACCTCTGATCACCGGAACTGGAAATTTGGTGCGACCAGCACCATGAGCTACCGGAGTATCCTCAGAGGTGGAAGGAGAGACAAGATGTAATACCCCGCCTCCAAAAAGTACCATATTGCTAGTTACATTGGAAATTCATTGGTATATAAGTGATAGCCTTTCTCCTTCTAGCATGAGGCCTTTTGAAAACAATAGTGGGTTGGCTTGCCAATTAAAAGCCATGCGGGCCATGTGTGCACCTAGAGCGGATAATATCATGCTAGCGGGGTATGTCGTTACAAATGGTATCATAACATAGTTCAACTCTCTGCCTGAGAGTGTGAGCTTAGTTGTTGTGTGTGCAGAGCCGGGGCCGGCTCTGGCTTTAAGGGGGATTAGATTGTAATACCCCGCTCCAAAAAGTGCTACATTGCTAGTTACATTGGAAATTAAGCTGTGCAGGCCGTGTGTGAGCCCAGAGTGGACAATATCATGCTAGTGGGATGTGTCGTTACACTAGAGAATGTGGATCTTCTTCTATCTCAACTCTCAGCTGAATCTATACGTCTTCAACTTTCAAAGGGATCGATTTGAGCTCCACTATACTTGGTGACCAAGAAACTCAAAATCTCTCATACACTAAATGGCTATCGGAGGTTGTGGGACAGTCAACTTCTACGACCTTTCTGAGGAAATCCCCAGTAGCACGAATGGATTTCGGGAACCATGCTCGGAGTGGAATTCCTGTAACACGGACCCAACTGCTTTTGAAATCACTGTCCTTTGACCAAAAGATGGGATTTGAGAAAGGTCCTCCTTGAAGGACTGACATCTCAGCAAGTAACCTGGTCGCTTCCTCTTCAACTTCAAAAGAGAGAAGGGCATGCAACGAATTGATCAGGCTCACTAATACATGGCCGAGACACCCCCAGTGTTCGGGCCAAGCCTGAACGTCAAAGGAAACCACAGTGCGAGAGGGGAATGTGGCAACAGTGCAGTGCTTTAATGAGTCGGTTATCTGATTGACAACATTTTTGCTGAGGATTATTGATTTGCCTTTATTAGTGATTACAGTCCAGACTGGTGATGCCATAATCTGAGAAGAAGATGGCTTCCAAGGTGTAGCAGTTGTTGTGGGTGGAACAGTTTGGATAAGTTGGATAGGCGAAGGGAGCTTCACTATGACTTTCGGGGGGTTCACCAATTGCATGGCCAACTTCTTGTCCTTGAAAGCTCTTCCGTTGATGTCGATGATGCCATGCAAAGCTTCCACTTCAGAGACGAAACTGACAAAGGCAAAGCCATTGTGGTTTCATTCCTTGATTAACATTTCTAATTTTGGGACATTTAAAATATAGACTTATATCACAAGTTTATGATGATTATATAGAGTTATTTTTCTAAAATCTTTCAATCCCCACACTCCATTCTGAATAATGTTAGCTCAATCCATTTTAGATGGCTAGTTTCTTTAGAGAAAATGTCTATCTCAGCTTTCTTAGAGTTGCTTAAATTCTAAGTTGTATGGCTACAGGTGTGAGTGTTGGAGTCTGACATGAGTGTGAGTTGTTGGACTCCACAATCCGTAAGAAATAGGATATGGGGATATGACAAATTTAAATATAAATTTATTTTAAATGAAAACAAGGTGTGAAAATAACACTAATAGAAAATAATGTACTAGTTTTACTCTAAATATTTAGGTGACAAATATATTGATATTTTAATTAGGTTTTAAGAAGAGGAATGTGTAGTAATATTTTAGTCATCTTGGAAAACAACGTTAAAAAGCGTAGGAGTCCATGAAGAATGGGTAGGAGTGTCTACAAGTGTTCAATGCGGATGCTTCACACATCTTGAAGTGTCTATGCAACATATCTCAAACTCCTTTTTCCTTGGTTGAAAGTAAATTGTCCCTTAATGCAAATCACAAATGCAGGGATGCAACAAGAGAGAGATAAAGCTGTGTGGAGCCTTAGTGGCAGCTGGATTAATTGCTGCAAATTCTTGTATGAACTTGACCAATAAGCATTCCGAGAACTATGCAGTTGCCACTCTTATTGATTGTCGAAATATTTTGGACCCAGTTCTCCATGATCACAATCTAGGTAATATTTCTACCACATTTTCCGTATTTGGTATTGCATTAGTGAATTTGTGATTAACTCATCCATCGGTCATTGTTTGGTTTGGGAGCTTGATGGACTTTGGACTTGATCAAGTGGCGAAGTTTGGGTGGAGGTGATTTTCTACCCTTGGTTGTGTTAAAACCTCATGGCTGAGAAATCTTACCACTGGTTTTATTTTTTGTTGAGTAAGAATGTAGTTGCAACCATTAAAATAGATTGGAGAAGAGATGATTTCACCATCCCTTAAGAGGAGTGGTTACCACTACAAAGAGAAATTATTTATTGTGAACTTTAAGGATAGTCTTTGGTTTGAATTATATAAGTGAAATTTGACATATTTGTATTAATCAAACGACTTTGATTGAAAGTTCACACTAATTTTTGTGAAGTATTTCACAAGAGATGATTTCTTCCTTGCAAATGAATAGATTTTGTTGAGTGTTCCATACTCCAAATTAAATGACAAACTGGTGAAGGTGATTAACATTTGGTTTTTGTGGTGGTGTCCGAACCTAAGCGTTTCTCTTTTTACTCTCTTCGCATTTTCATCTCTGCCTCCGCTGCATCTCTGTTCTCTTTCCATCAACCATTCTGTGCTTTTGGAATTTCTTTTCAATCCCTCAGATTTCTCAGTTCCGTTTCATCTCTGGTGATCGTGTCTTCTTTCGCCTCAACCCACACCTTCCAATCGTGAGCTCTTTGCTTGCTATCAAGCCTTGCCTGCTATAACATTGTTTTGTGACTGACTTTGCTTTAATGGCTGGATTTGGGTTCGTTCGCAAACCGCTTCAGTAACTCTCGCAGCAGTTCTTCTAAATTGAAGCTAATCTGACGACTTTCAGGCAGATCCAAAAGTTCTAGATCTCATGTTCTTCATCATTGATCTTCTCTCTCTGGTGGTGCTGATTTCGTCTGTGGCCACTCTTGTTATTTTTTTCTACGTCATATCTGCGCCTGCTTTCAACGCTGTTCAGTGGCTGCCATCAATTCAGGACCTGCCTTCCACAATAGTATCTCCTCAACTGGTCGTCCTGTGTTGGATCTGTCACAACCTCTTTGCTTAACTCGGATCTGATCTCTGCAAGCCTTCTGATTCTGCACACCAGCGCTTCTACATCAGTGCCCTGCTGCTTCTCCAGTACATCTGATATTCAATCATCAATCTCTGCATCAGAGGTGATATTTTATTATGATATCATCTTACTTCCACAAAGTCATTAACATTGATTTGGATGGGCTGCATTATACCTGGTGGTCCTCTTTAATGTGAAATTCTATAAAAGGGAAAGGACTTAGGAAATATGTCATTGGTGATCTTTCAAAGCCTACAAAAGATATTGATGAATGGGATACAAACAATCATATGCTTGTTTCATGGATTACAAACTATGTCATTCCATCTATCAGTTCTTAATTAGACAAATTTAACACAAACAAAGAGGTTTGGGAATTTTTAGAAAAGCGGTATGTTCAAAATAATTCTGGTCGGAGATATAAGATTGAATCATATCTCTAGTCGTTTTATCAACAAAAGGGCCAATATATATCTGACTATCATTTCTCCTTGACTCTTTTATGGAATCAATGGACCTTGATGGAACTGAAATGGACTTTAGATCCTGCCCTATTTCACAAGTATCAAGAGGAATCTCGATTTGTGCAATTTCTCGTGGGTCTTCATGATGAGTTTGAACATGTTTGCACCAATATTTTGTATTGCAAGCCTCTCCCATCTGTAGATGAGGCTCTGTACGAACTGCTCACTGAAGAAACTAGAAAGGGGTTTTTATTTATTCCTTCTGATTTTATCTTTGCTGCTAACTGGTATCAATCAGCCCAAGCCTCGTCAGTATATGTCGCAAGTTCACTATTATTATTTCAAAGAACTCGCATATGAAGTTTACTTGCCCTATTAAGGCCAAGAAGAAAAGTAACAATGCTAAGGGTGTTGTTTCTACTTCATCAGCAGTTGTACCAGCTATGGCATCTTCTCTAGCAAAGGGTGATCTTCAGAGTCTGGTTCAACAGGCTTTTGGTTTGAGTACCTCAACTGTTGGTTCTGCTTGTGTCTTTGCCCTAGGTATATCTTGGTATATTGATTCTGGTGCATCCAATCATATGTCCTTCAATGACCAATTCTTTTCCTCATCTGTTCCCATTAATCACTCTCCAATTACCACTGCAAATGGTTCTTCCTTATCCATTAAGACTATTGGAACAATTCATTATGATAAAAATTTCCTTGTCTAATGTTTTGCATGTTCCTTAGTTGTCTATGAATCTACTTTCTGTTGGTCAACTATGTGATCAACGGTCTCGATGTTGTTTTCTTTTCCTCTTGGTGTTTTATTCAGGATTTGATGGGAAAGTAAGTTGAGAAAGGTCGTAAAGTGGGACGATTGTTTGTTGTTGTTGAACTCAATCTATCTCATTCCCCTTTTGGTGTTGTTTTGGGTTCTTTTTCTGATAGCATAATGTAGAAATGCATATCACAATAAACCATAAACACCATAACACTGAGAATTACGTGGAAAACCCCTCACGGAAAAAACCACGGAGAAAGAGAGATTCTATTATGTTCTATTTTTACAATTTACATATGCTTATTTGTAAAGACAAATACAAGTCCTAGTTCCCACTCAACCTCTCTCTCTTTATTCAACACGCCCCCTCAAGTTGGTGCGAAAATATCGATGGAGCCCAACTTAGGACAATATCTCTTGGAATTTAGCAGCAGAAATACTTTTTGTAAAGATATCGGCTAACTGTTCATCACTGTGAACAAACGGGGCAGAGATAACATTAGCTTGCAAATTCTCTCGAACAAAGTGACAATCTAGCTCAATATGTTTGGTTCGCTCATGAAATACTGGATTTGAGGCAATATGAATAGCACGATACTCAGCTTCTGCACTTGATCGAGCAACAACATTTTGTTTCTTACTCTTCCAAGTTACTAGGTTACCTCCAACAAAGGTACAATATCCTGTTGTAGATCTTCTGTCAACTGGGCACCCAGCCTTTCAAAATCAGTGTAAGCAATAATAGAGCAGTGACCATGCTTACGCATCCATATACCTCTTCCAGGTGATCCTTTCAAATATTGAAAAATTCTGTTGACAACATACATGTGAGTTACTGTTGGTGCATGTATATGTAACGCCCCGCCCTTTTTCACTCTACGCTTTTCGAAAATCAGAGTCTATTTTTTTTTTTTTATAAACAAAGAGTGATAGAGAGCGGGACGTCACGACGCGAGGTAAGTTCGAACTTCTAAAGTCCGACCCTTAACTGGACAACCCTATGTGTGCATGGACTACGTCCATGAAAATGGTTCACATATAACAAAATAAACATGCGGATTAAATCATAACTGCGGAATTATAATAGAACTTAATTCTATTCCATTTTAGATAGCAAAGTACGTCAAGTCTTTATCCATAATTAACATAACATAATTATCCAAATAAACATCCAACCATAGCAAATATTATCTAAGTTATTACATTCCGAATTCTAGATACTCAAAATACAAGTCCATGAGTATCTTAATCAAAATATAAACTAAAAGCATCCAAACTCCTATGCTTGGCCCTCCTCGCATTCATTGTTCTCCTTGTTTCCTGTATCATCCACTAGGGTAGAAGTAGGGCGTTATAACAACGCGCCCAGTAGGTATTCCAATTAGGGCTAACACCTGGTTAGTACAAAACATATATAATAATATCATAATGTCAAAAACCATATAAACCATGCCATGTCATGATGTCAAATGCAATGAGTCTCACCAATCACAAGTACATATAAGTACCTCCACATAGGTCTTTCGGATGCCCCCACGGAGTGTGGCCCCTCCGGTTTTACATATCCTTCACCCCATGCCATGCATGAGATGCCAATGAAACACATGCTATTTTATATTAAAAACATAGCATTAAAACCCACAATTGAAGCATAACCTTTACAACATAGTTTCATAAAAAATAAGATAAAAACATTGTACATAAAACCCATGGTTTCAAAGAGGTGGAATCCTACCAAAGACCATTAATGTGTCCTTGCGCTTTCGTCCGGTAACAGCTCACGATTGTACATACCTTGTGAGGTCCCGTTACCTTATAATATATCAATCAATTAAAATCATGTCCCATTTGATTTACAATAATGTTTAAGTCTATAAACCCAACCTTGTTAACAACAAAGTCTACAAAACAATCCCCATGGGGTTCAGCCATACACCATGGCCGAACCCATGGTCCATTATTTCTACTTAATTATCATATTGCCATCCATGGCTATCATTCCATTAACCTAGCCCTTCATACATTAAAACCATAAATCATTCCCCATGGGGTTCGGCCATACACCATGGCCGAACCCATGGTCTATCATTTTCACACTTATTTACATCATTGCCATTGTTCAAATCCATAACCAAAACATTCCTCATGGGGTTCGGCCATACACCATGGCCGAACCCATGATCTTTGATTTTTAGCCTATATTACAATATTGCCATTATCTCCAACAACTTATGTTTAGGTTCCAAAACATAGGTCCATTCATTTATTTAAACATGTGTAACACTCCAAATAACCCTTTAAAATGATCCATAACCGATTCCTTAATCCAAACATGATCCACCAGTGAGGGACCCATTAAAAATTACTTCATGGGGTTCGGCCATACACCATGGCCGAACCCTATGATGTCTAACTTTCTAATTATATCAATTCCCATTCTTGAATCCATAAATCAAGGTTCCTTTCTTTTTTTAATCCAAAAGTCCCTTATTAAAACCTTTCTAAATTAATAACCATCCTCCATGGGTTCGGCCATACACCATGGCCGAATCCTATGGTTCATGGTCTTCTCTTTAAAAATCATTGATATTCCTTCCATGGTTTTCATGATCTAATTGCATCTAAAACGATCAAACCTTCCATCCATTTAAAATAAATCATAAGTAACCTTTCCCATCATTTTTCCATGAACTAAATTCCATAATTATTTATGGGGTTCGGCCATACTCCATGGCCGAACCCATGGTCTAAGGTTCTTGACCAAAAACATCCATTAAAACCCTTTAAAAACATATATAATATTCCATGGTTTCCATCCTCCAAACTTCCATTAAAAATCACCAAAGTCCTTCCGTGGGGTTCGGCCATACAACATGGCCGAACCCCTATGGTTCATCCTTTTCATTAAAATTACTATATTTATCTCCCTATTTTCTTCCATGCGGTTCGGCCATACACCATGGGCGAACCCTATGGTTCCTTTCTTTAAACAAAATTATCAAACTACTTACCGGTTCCGTGACTCCTCCTGTTTTCCTTCGCTCCGACTCATTCTTCCGATTCTTTTCTTCCTTCTACTTGATCTTTCACACTTGCTGGCTGTCTCCTCCTCCTCTGAATAATGCCGAGACTGATCTTGATGTTGTGTGTGCCGTGCGCCCTTGCTGCCCTTCTTTTATAAAAATTCCACACGGTACTATCCTTAGAAGATAGCCGTGCGTCCCTTCCTTTTAGCAATTCCCCTTAGTGCCGTTTCTAATCAAAGGAGGACTCCTTTTAGCGCACAACTCCCACACGGCAAGGCAATCCTATCTTTATTTGGACATCTTCTTTATTTAGCAATCCCCTAGTTTCACTCTTAATCAAGGAAAAGACCCCTTTAAAAATACTCCAACACATCATGCGCATAGCTCATACACGGCCAATGTAATCTATTTTTAATCTTAGACATCTTCTTTATTTGGATTAGGCAATAAGATATCATTGCCTAATCCCAATCCATCTACACGTTTTTGCCCAATTTAGGACAATCCTTGGTCGAATATAACTCCTTGATTTTGTGAGAGAAAATCTTAGCCTATGCGTGTGTCCCCCTTATTTAAAGATATATTGGGTTACCATTTTAATTAAGCCCCATTTAATTCTATTGAAACCATTTCCACAATCCATTGTGTCTTAATTGGGCAATGACCCAACACTTTACCCATCTAAGGTCCATATCTAATAATTCACAAATTAAATGGGTAATTTTCATATATATTAATAACTTGAAAATCCGGAGTGTTACAGTATAAATGTACTGAATAGACTAACTGCATATGAAATGTCTGGCCGATTAATGGTTAAATAGATTAATTTACCAACTAATCTCTGAAACTGACCAATATCAGGAAGTCGCTATCATCACCAAGTTTACCACCACCGTCTGTAGGAGTATCCAACGGTTTTACTCATAATTTTTCAGTTTTGTGTAATAGGTCCAACACGTATTTTCGCTGATTAAGAAATATCCCCATTTTTGAGTATGCAATTTATAATCCAAGAAAATACTTTAACACTCTCAGGCTTTGATGGCCAATCTCTTGTGCAGAAGAGTCTTAAGCCTTGAAATTTCATTTTGATTATCATCAACATAAACTAAAACAATAGTTGTTCCAGAAATACCTTTCTTAACAAATAGAGAAGAGTTAGCAACACTCCTTTTAAGCCCAATACTCATGAGAATAGAGATGAGCTTAGCATACCAAGCACGATGAGACTGTTTAAGTCCATATATGGCCTTTTTCAGTCTGCACACACAGCCAACTTTGGATTCTTGCGGATGACTCGGTGGAACACTCATATAAATCTCCTCTTCTAGATCACCATGCAAGAACACATTTTTAACATCCATCTGAGATAATTGCCAACTCTAATTTACTGTTAAAGAGAGAAGCACTCAGAAAGTGTTAATCTTTGCAGTTGATGCGAATTTCTCGTTATAATCCTCTCTATAAGTTTGTGTAAATCCTCTGGCAACAAGTCTCGCCTTGTGTCGCTTCACAGTTCCATCACTATTATATTTTATTTTATACGACCCCCAACGATCTTCTTTCCAGGTGGCAATTTAACAATTTCCCAAGTTTTATTCTTGTCAAGTGCCTGCAATTCTTCTTTGATGGCATTTTTCTAAGCTTGAATAAAGTTGGCTTCTTGAAACGTCTTTGGATCTTGTTCACTAGACACTGCACTCAAGAAGGCCAAATGAGACTGAGTAATATTGTCATATTTCAGGCAACTCTCCATAGGATATGATACAGCATGATAAGTGAAAAAATCTTTCATTCTTTTTGGAGGACGAGTCTTTCTACTTGACCTTCACAAGGGAAGAAGAGGTACCGGTATTTCAGCTGTTGTAGGAATTGGCTCATTTGTTGGTGGTATAACTTCAGCAGTGGTATCACTAATGACAGTTGGAAGTGTGGCTTGAGATGGAAGCTCAGTAGCTAGAGATGGAAGCTCAGGAGCTGAAGATGAAAATTCAGTATTTTGATTGTGATTGCTAGTGACTTATATAGTTGCAGTCGGAAGCGGGATACCATGTAGAAATGCATATCACAGTAAACCATAAACACCATAACATGAGAATTACGTAGAGAACCCCTCAGGGAAAAAGCCATGGAGAAAGAGAGATTCTATTATGTTCTGTTTTTACAAATTACAGCTGCTTATTTATAAAAGACAAACACAAGTCCTAGTAGAACCAGGAGTCTCATTCCCACTCAGCCTCTCTCTCCTTATTCTACACATAAAAGGCTTGGTCATGTTTCTTCTCGATATTTGTGTTCTGATGGTTTACAAATAATTTGAACCATATACATTGTTATCTATCTAAACAAATAAGATTACCATTTTCTAAAGTTTGAGAAGGAGCGACTGTTTCTTAGTCGTTTCATCCATCTCCCCTGCCGATAGTGAATCTATTGCATTTGCACCTTTTGATCTTATTCATTCTGATTTATGGGGCCTTGCACTTAATTCATCTGTGGGAGGTGCTCATTATTATATGTTTTTTGTTGATGATTACTCTAGATTCTCTTTCTTGGGTTTTATTGTTGCATTCTAAATACGATGTCTTTCATATTTATGTTGAACTTTCCACTATGGTTAAAACTCAGTTTTCTAAAACCATTAAAAGTTTTTGCTCTAATGGTGGAGGAGAATTTCTCTAGAAGGCCTTCAAAACAATTTTTGACATCACAAGGAATTTTAGCTCAGTTATCTTGTCTCGAAACTTGCAACCAAATGATTACTGAATGAAAACATCGCTACATAGTTGAAATGGCTAGAACATTACTTTGTTCTGCATACGTTCCGTTTGAATTTTGGGGGGAAGCAGTTCATATTGCCACTTATCTTATTAATAGTTTTCCTTCCTCCGTTCTTGATAACTTAGCTCCCTTTTATTTTCTATATTCTTCTCCTCGACTATTTTCATCTTCATGTCTTTGGTTCTACTTGTTTTGTACCCCTGTCTAAGTCTGATAACTGAATGCTTTAGAAAAGACTCATACCTGGGATCTTGTTTCGCTACCACGTGTGAAAACCACCATTGGTTGTCGCTAGATATTTAAAATCAAAGCTTGGTAGATGGTACTATTGAAGATATAGGACAAGCTTAGTGGCTAAAATGACTACATGAGTATATTATTGATTATGAAGAGACATTTGCTCTCGTTGCTTTCTTGACATCTCTTCGTACTCTAGTTGCAGTTGTTTCTGTTCAAAAGTGGCCTATATATCAGTTGGATGTGAAAATGCATCTTAAATGGAGATTTGCTGGAGGAAATACGCATGAAACCTCCTCCTGGTTTAAATAGGTTCCTTGGGCCTAGTATAGAAAATTTAGCTCTGCCATTTTTCAATTTGGTTTTTAGTCATGTTGTTCATGTTGTTAGTCACTTCATAAATGCACGCGTTTTGTTCATTTTGCTGCAATATTGCTTATTTTTGCGTCCTAGTCTTTTTTACTCTTTAAGTCTTCACTTTATCTTCGTGTGTACTTAGATGTTGATTGGGTGAGAGATGTTATTGGTCGGGCCTTGGCTCAGGCTCGAGCCCTTAGTTTGCAATTTGAGCGGGCTTAGATAAGCCCAAAACTTGGTTTGACCTGCCCAAGTCAGAACCGTACCCTAACACTTTTTGTTAGGTATGTATACTTCATCTAATAGAGGTTTAGTTGCTAAATGTGAAATGCTATTTTGATGTGCCATATAGCTAAATTTATCAAATTTGATGTTTTTTTCTTGAAGAGAACATGTCTCACATGAGACACTTTTCTAACTTTTAGGTGGAAACTCATCGGGTTACGTTAATAGACATTAAAAGTCAATTTGAATACAGTTGCAATTCACAGTGGGGTAGGTATAAAAGGAAGAAGAAACGGGTGGAAGTTCTAACTTTAAATAAGATGTCTATAAAAACTCACTTTGATATGATGAGTAAAGCTATGTTTTTAAGGTCTCGAGTTTAATTTTATTTGATGGTATGAACTTCGTGGGGTTAGATCAGCAGTCCATCTAGTTTGAATAGAGTCCAATTGGGTAAAGTTTGGATCCACGGAGGCTAGGTGGCTATGAACTGGGGAGGTGTGGCAAAGCCTACCTAGGCCCTACTTAGACCCCCTACCCCATGAATTAGATAAGTGTCCAATTTGAACCATTCCTAGTTATCATTTTTGGATTTAAATCCATTCAAAATTGTCTTTTTTTTCCATTGATTTTGGGACCTTTAAAATCAAGGCTTTTGAAATCCAATGGACTTATTTTTTTTTTAATGAGAAAGATCATCTAGAAAATACCTTTTACATGGACCATAGTTCATCCCTTGGCCTCTACTCATGTGGGCCCCACCAAGCCAATAGGGCACTTTCACACATGCATGATGTCATAAAGGTGAACCTAATTATAAATATTTGATAAAAATAGTTCTCATGAGACTTTTATGAGAACTTTGGTTTGTAGGGCACTAAATCAAATGGATCTAATCTCCCTCTTCATATCCACTTATCCCTGTGAGTTACACCCGTATTCAATTTGACATCAATTTGATTTTTAAAGCCAATTGATCTAATTTGATGAATTTAAATTATTAGATAATTGTGAAATTTTGAAGGCTTAAAAAAATATATCTTCTTTTATCCAATAAAGATATAATCCATTGGATTCAAATCTATGCAAAACTCTCTAAATTATTGCTTTCAATATCCAATGGACTTGCAAGAAGCATCATTTAGAAAATACCTTTTCAATAGACCTAGCTCCACAAGTCAACCTGCACAATGAGTTGTGTGGGTGAAGTTGATATGAGCCCATTTGACCCCATATTAGTAATTTTTAAAATATAAAATTAGGATTAATTTTTTTTACTTGTCAGATATTGGTAAATATGGAGGGCCATAATACGTATAATTGACTGGTTGATATTATGCCTTAGTTTGTAACAACATTAATCTTCATGTTAAATGTAATATAGCATGTAGGTATGTCATATGAGTATTAAAACTTACATCTAGCCAAAGCTTTTAGAGACATGGTAGGAAATTAAGAAAAATAAATAAAAAATTTTAAAAAAACTTTTAAAGTTGAAATCAATTATTCATCTTTTAAATTAATTCCTTTTCATCATTTAAAATAAGCTTTGTCAAAGTTGCCAGCTATGCAAACCAAAGAAAATTATTCTTGTCATTTGAAGTGTCCATGCAAAACGATAAAAGAATCCTGAGGGAGGCACGAATAGATGCAGCATGTGCTCCAACGTTCTAATTTTCAAGACGATAATCATTAAAATCTAATTGTAACTAAAATAATAATTATTACTAAATTTAGCAAAAGAATTGCATTAAAATTTTGAATAAATTATGTTAAGTATGAATACAAAGTTTTAGCATTGGAGCTTAATAATTTAATGATGACAAGTGTGAAGAGAAAATCATCATCAAATGTATGTTAATGTTATTACATTGCTAGGGTTTTACTTCTCTGCCATTTTGAACACGCATGCAATCAACGAAGGAGAAGAACTGTGGGAGGTAGCAAAGAGATGTTATTTGGCCTTGTCTAATGCCATGAATTGGAACAAGCATTTCACAGATATGGGTGATCTCAACTTCCTCATGTGCAAGGCCATCGACAATCCGGGACTGACTCCTTCTTCATCTCTAAGAACAGCATTCATGACTGTGTTCGAGAGTACTGTGATGGGTGACTCCTGCAATTCGCTCGGAGATGTTGGATTGGAGGACTACATTGGGTGCTCATCAGTTCATGGAGTTGGCCCATCGATAGCGGTGTTTGATACCATCAGAGATGGACGGCTGGATTGTGCTTGTGTATATCCCTCCCCTCTGCATTCAAGGAAACAGATGCAGGTGCTGATAGACAAAATGAAGAAGATCCTTGTGGGAGGAGGTGACTGAGGGAAGCACGTAATGACCGAGGGGATCCAAATAAATTTTATACCCCTTCTTTGATTTTTCTAATAATATCGCTTCCAACAAGGTAGGTTCAAAGTACTTCAGTTAGAAACTCTGTAATTGCAAGTTCGCGTCATAGCTGGTCTGTCTGTATTTATTAAGTAAAAAAATCTAGATTCTTCAGCGGATAGCTATTACAGAATTTATGTTTGCACCATTCTGGAAATGTTCAACATGGGCGAAGTCTGATTTCAGACGGGCGTTGGTTTTTTTTTTTAATATGGATATTTCTATTTTACATTGGAGACGAGACTTTTCATAGGTAAACCTCCTAATGTATGCACACTGGGTAAGTCGATAAGGAGTAACAACATGGAGAGTAGTTTCGAGAGGTTGAGTGTGAATCGAATTTAAAACCTTGCTTTACGAGGCGAGCGTCTTGACTGTCAAGTCAACCCTTTCAGATTTGCCTTTAGTCTTTGGGCATGCATTTCCTTGCATAATGGCAAAATAGACTTTGCTATGTTGGCTTAGGTTTTTACGTCATTGAGTTGAGTTGGTCAAATTTCTAAGACTACAACTCAAGCCCAACTAACTCATTGAATTATTGATGCGTGCCTAGGGTTGAATTCGTGAAAACCTGTCAGTAGACCATAGTTTAAGAGCATGGTCTCTGAAAGACTTGTGCAGCCAATTACGGTTCGTTAAAGGATTTTGCCTTAACTGGGGTTGTCTCGCCCTGCCCCTTGTGGGTCTTGAAAACGTGATAATTTTTTTTTTTTTTAATTGTTCGAAATCATCTCTCCAACTTTCATGGGCAGGATTCTTTATTACAAACAAGCCTAACACAAAATTGTCACACGTGCTTTGCGCGTCTGGATTTTAAGCATGCACTATAAACCATATGAACAAATATGATTCACATCAAACTAAAACATATCATTTACTCATTAGAGTAGCATACGAAAGTATGATAGGAAATACATGCTTAGACAAAATATGCCACAGGTTCTATAATGACCAAAAGTACTTCATTAGTATGAAAATATATATAGTAAACATTTTTCCCATCAGTGGGAAAGATGATCGAGTGCATATGTTCCATCTTCTAAGACAACAGTGGGGGTTCCTTTATTCCCTCATCATGGAGCTAAACTTGCATTGTAAAGGACGTGAGCTTTTAGTCTAGTGAAGAGAGCTCACAAAATATCTTAATATAATATCGCACGTTAGATAAAAGTACAATGCAGTTAAATTATCAAAATCATAAGTATCTATAATGGTCTTGTTAATGCCCCGGCTTGCCGAGTCACCTATTTGTCAATTTCATGACTTAGGCGAAGTCTTGCTTCAGAAGATTGAAGCAATGAACAAGACTCATGTGTTGGTTGAATCAAACTTAAGTGGAAGATCATTGAAGATTCAACGGATTAACAAGTTTATGGCAATCACACAAATGTAAATTGGCCATAAATGACTTTAGGTTGTACCCAACACCATAGGATGCCCATGCCTAGGCTTAGAACACACATCTGGATAATTAACAAAGCCTAGTGGTTGTTTGACATCAATTGGAACCGAACTTAGAAATATGTAAACCATTGAGTTTACTATCAGGCTGACACATCGTGCCTTGCTACATATCGCCAGTGACAGGGACGATTAATTGTGGCACAACGATGCATCGTTTGGAAAAACCAGGGTTCTGGATGGAATGGATTGTCAAACACATTTGGTCTCAGGCAGTACATTCGTGTTCACGATGTATTACTCGTGCATACGATCAATCGTCCTGGGTTTAGACAAATGTGGACTGCCATTCACAGTCAAGTCTCAGACAACCGATCATGCAAACGGCGCTTCGTCTGGTGTTGGGATGACCAATTGCCCACACGATCAATCGCTTGGAGCTAGGGTTGAAAACCCCTTGAAAAACACAGTCAGGCTTAGGACAATTCCTTCGTGTGGTATAGGACGATACATCAGGCGCACAACCAATCGTTGAGAAAGGACCTTTCCTAGGCTTAGAACCCATATTGGTAAGATTAGACTAAGCCTAGAGTAAATGGACCAATGCATTGGAGCTCCTTGATTACATCTTGGAAAAATCTTGAGTGTCAAAATGGCATGAATTGGGAGACTCTTTTGACCAACTAAATGTATTAATCAATGGTAAAACCATCATGGTTGGATAGAGCATCGAAAGAGTTTTTCATAGAGCCCAAGAACACTCAAAATGGAGTTCAGGAGCCCAAGATATGGTCATTCTAGTGGAGAGTTGTTTTGTCAAAAAACTGTACATATGACCCATCGTGAATGGCGACCTATCGTGAGCACGATCATTCGTGAAGTGACGATCGATCGTCCGTGTCTGTTTTCTATCTATGGGAAACCATTAATGCGCAACTGCTAACACTGCAACGGTTCTTTTGGACACATGACCCATCGCTGGGTGACGACCGATCACCCGTAACAGCTCGAGATTCACTTGTTTGCCTATATAAACTTCAAACTCTTATGAGTTTGGTTGGACTTTTCAAGTTGGAACATTTTAAGGCATCCCTAGTGATCACAAACCTATCCTAACCTCCTCTTTAAGCACCTAACTTGGGAAAATCATTTGAAATCCAATTTTCTTGATTGTGATTAAGAAGATAGAGAGAGTAAACCAAATCTGGGATTACTATTGGTGTATCTTAAATCCTAGAGACTTTACCCAAGCATTGTGATTGAGCATACACAAGGCACATCTTCGACATCATCGACATCACATTGGTAAAGACATCTTCAAGTTTGAGCTTTCAAAAGGCAAGTGTTTCTTAGTGTTGTTTATTTTCTTTAAACATCTTGTGAAGTGGACTAAGGCAAGGAAGCCGAAACCACTATAAAAAAATAGAGGGATAAAGTCGTAGATCGGAGTTGGTCTAGCCTTTCAAAATCTTAGGGGAGTTGGGTGAAATTCTCAACCAATTGATTAGGTGGAAGTCCTAATCTGTTAGTGTGGGTGTAATTCCCCACTTAGTGAATTTGGGATAGCCCAAGGTTGAATGAGTCCAATAGTGGTTGTAAGTTTGTTTAAACCGAACCACTATACATCTTGTGTTGTGGGTGATTGGTCTTATGTTTGTGTGATTGATGTTTTGATTTGTCGTGCTCTTGTTTCACACACTTGATTAATCTTATTTATCCGCTGCACATTATTGTGATTAATCAAGAAATGTTTAAAGACCATTAAAATTGGAAGTCCTGTAACACACCGTCCCGCTACGAGCGTGTTATCTCCAAAATATTTCAATAAATCTAAAAAATAAGGATATTGGGTCTTTTTTTTTTAATAGGAGACACCTGCTCTCGCAATCCACACCAACCACGGGCAACCCACCAATATAACCAATAACTAATAGTACAAAAAAAAAGTCATTAATCATAATTAAAAGTAATGATATCATCCCATCATTACATATATCCAACTCATGCGTGAACATATATTCCAATTACATTAACAAGATCTCAACTACAAAATGGAATTATAAAAGAAAATAAAGCTGCACCTCCAAATCCAACGTCCGATAGATGACCTCGCCCACCCCTCCTCTAAGAAGTACTTGTGCGGCAAGGAGTGAGCTCCACATGTCTAGTGAGGGTAACACATACATCAAATGTGATCAAGCATACACCGCATATAATCATATGGACACATCAATGTCTACGATGTCTATATGCACGACCGTGAGAACGTGTACCTTACCCCTATCACGGGGGCCCACATCTACCTAGCCTCCAGCACATCCTCTAATTAAGCCAATGCAACTCTAGGACAACTCCTTCATATACCCATCTGCTATGGTCCACCCACCCAAGGGTACACAGACCGACCTTCAACCAGATCAAGGTCCCACGCCCTCAACCAGTCCTATGGACTCTCCTAAGGCAACTCGTACACATACCACAACCAACCCATGTGTCGGGCTCAGTAGAGCCCCAAAAAGACTATCACATGGGAGTTATAACCGCACCAGTCCTCAATGGATTCCCAACCAGACCCATATTTAGCTTCCTCAACCAAGTATCAGACTCCTGACAATCATATGTGTAGCCTCGGGCCCCCTCTGCTAGTCTTAACACAACTGTCACATCCACCCATCACATAATTCCATAGGCCTTCTACCGATTGAGTCGGCCAAACTCACTCGTCAGGCGCCCATAAATTTCCAATGAGTCAACACTAGCATCACAAGCCTCACACATAAATTCCAAAGTCATAATTGCGGGTAATCACACCACCACACCCCTCAGCCAAAATGTAGGCGAACAGACACTCAACTCACCTGGCTCCAGGGCGACCTAGTACGTACTCAACGTACTCTACAACCACCCTACCTCTAGGGCCACCTTCACGAAAATCCATACACACGACAGACTATCCCTACCGCGAAGGTGTCCTAGTTCGAAACATTATACTACATCACACCACAGGTTGTCCCTACTATACAAGTGTCATAGCCTAGAATACCATACCTCATACTGTACCCACCCTCCAGGTTTCATTGCCTTGGAATACTATACCCACCTTGCATGTGTCATAGCCTATAATATCACACCTCAGACTGTACCCACTTGCCAGTGTCATAGCCTGGAGTAGCACATCACACTACATCTTAGACTGTCCCCACCCTGCAGGTGTTATAGCCCTGGAAGACACACCTCAGACTGTACCAACCCTGCCAGTGTCACAGCGTGGAGTACCACATCACACTACACCTCAGACTGTCCCCACCCTGTAGGTGTCATAGCCCGGAATACACACCTTAGACTGTCCCCACCCTGCTGGTGTTATAATATGGAGTATCATATCACACCAAACCTCAGACTGTCCCCATTCCTGCTGGTTTCATAGTTTGGAGTATCATATCACACCACACCTCAGACTGTCCCTACTATGTAGGTGTCATAGTCTGGAATACACCACACCTCAGACTGTCCCCACCCTATAGTCTTCACACAGGTGAACCATTTACCCTGTCAGACCATTGGGGACGCCTTAACCATCACGTACTCGGGTACTGTGTCTGTAATGACCTCTAAGTCTACCTTAGCCGAACAAACACTGGACCCAAGAGCCTCCCTGAAGTCTCCATGACCACCTCACCACATGTCCCTCATGAGGCCCTCGGGCCTTCAAACTGAACCACACCTCTCCCATAGGTATGCCCGATTACCACAAGATAGATCTGACAGTTAATCCCATACTCGAGGCTGGCTCCACTCATGGCCCACCATCGGTTAATCTATGGCCTGACCGTACATCCGCTGCGCAGTTTCTATGACTTCCCAACCCTAACTACCTGACAACTAGAGGGAGTCTCTAAATCCTTGTGTGGCCTAGCATCCATGTTCCACTGACATTACATGTACGCTAACTACATGTATGCACAGTTACCTTGACACGAGTACGCCCAATTAGGTCCCTTGGCACAGCAATCGTAATAATGGTTTCACCTTGCCAATTGGCTCAAAAGCATAAGGGCCCATATTCGTCGTACTCCGTGTCCAAACAAGCATAGGAAGATATATGCATTATATGTATGCTAAAATAATTGTGATGAGTTCTCTCACCTGTGTGTGTCTCGAAATCCAAGCGATAAAACAGGTAGAAGGATTGAAGGAAGCGATACGCGGGCTACCGGACCTGAGAAGTTGGGACGGGTCCGCCAAGGTGGAACGATCTCGCAAAACTAGTCAAAAGCGAGCTCGTGAATGATCCAGTAACGGTCTGGAAACAAGCCAAAAACGATCCCCAAAACGGGCCAGGAACGAGCTTGAAACGGGCCTGGCCGGCCTGAGAGGCTGGGTTGGGCCGAACTGGACCTGCAGGGCCAAACAGAGGATGGGCTTGAGTTGGGCCTGGATTTGGGCTAAGATTGTTGGGCTTGCACGAGCTAGGCCTAGATTGGGTTTGGGGCGGTTAGGCCCAGACTTAGCTCCAAGTGGAACAGAGCTGGGTTGGGGCGAAACTGGGTTGCTGAGGAGAGCCCCAGGGTGAAACCCAGTCGAGTCGACTAAGTGCTCTACTGAGTCGACCCAACAACTGAGTCGGGAAGAGGGTTTAGGATTTGAAGGGAAAGATTGGGGTTAGGGTTTAGGGGGAGTCTAGGCATGAGGGAGAGGAGAGAAAATGGCTGCAGAGTGGAAATGGGGATGGATGTGGCGGCTAAAACAACCAAAGGGAAGCCGTTGGGGTTTTGAGATGGAGGAGGAAAGAAAAGATAAGAAGAAAAAAGAAGAGAAAAAGGGTTACTTGGGATCGGATCTGAGCTGCGACGACTCAGACTGGAGCTGATGCTGGCGGAGTACACCATGGGCCGTGGATCTTGGGTTAGGGTTACACGGATTGTGGGAAGAGGAAGAGAGAGGTTAGGGTTAGAACCAAGAGGAAGGAGAGAAAATGGATAGAAAAGAAAAACAGTGGTGGGTGGGAGAGAGAAGAAAGAGGGGAGAGGTGAGAGATCTGGGAGAAGAGGGAAGAGAGAGAGATTAATAGGAAATGAGAGGAGAACAAAAGAGAGAGAGAGCAGCAGCGGCGGCACTGTCGCCGCTCACTACAGTGCTGCGCAGAAGGAGGTTAGAGGGTTAGGGTTAGGGAAGTTCAGGGGTTTTATTTATTTTTTAAAAAAAACACCAAAGTAATAATAATAATAATAATAATTCTAAAACCCGCCAAAATCCGATGTTGAAAATCAACGGAGAAATTTGTGTCCTTTTCAAACCTTTTACATGATAAATTTTCAATAAAATTAAAAAAATTATCGAAATGTCTTTCAAGTCCCTCGAACTCAAAACCGGGCAAATCGAGACCCACAGTGGAGTCCACTCTCCCAACCGCTTCTAAGACCCTAAAATCCTGAATTTTTTTATAATGACTCGACCTCTAGGAACAATCTAGCATTGTGTTCTAGCACACTTGAGAACTTTCAATTGATATTGGAGCCTCGTGCTCTCAAAAACCATAAAAATTATTAAGTCCTTTCATGGGATTTGGCCATCCAAAGTGGCCGAACCCTATGATCCATGTTCTACTCTCTTTAAATAACATTATCCATAATTTAAACCTTTGATAGGTTCGGCCATACAATGGCCGAATCATGTTTCCTTATCCAATTTTATTTAACAAATGGTTTTGGTGCACTTACTAATTCCGCGACTCCTCCAATTTGATCTTCACTCCGGCTTGTTCCTTCCTTTCCTTAGCCTCCCTTCCTCTTGATTCTTTGGCCGAAGATGATCTTGATTATATAACTCCTCCAAAAGTGGTTCGGCTAAGGTATAGATTTGAGAGAGAGGGAGAAAGAGAAAACTTGGATGGACAAATACTCCAAGTCCTTAACTTGAGAGGGACAACCAAGAGAGGGAGAAAATGAGATAAAATTCTCCAAATGTTTGGTCTTCTTTCTCTTAGGTTGCTGGCCGGCCAAGAGAGGAAGAGAGTGAGATGAGAATACCACAATTTTCCTTGTCTTGTGAGGTAGGGACGGCCAAGGAAAGGAGAGGGAGAGAGTGATGTAAAATTCTAACCTTCCTTGGTTAATGACAGTTACTCAAAGGTGGTGTCCTTTGGTGACACCCCTTGGTAACCCCCATGTCTTTTCATCTCCTCCTTTATGGTTTACTTGGGGGTTTCATTCTTGTGATGAAATACCCATGCCTCTTCATCTCTCATGTCCAATCGGCTGCCACCTTTGTTGTGTCCCATGAGATCGCCCATCTCCCCTTTGATTCTCACTAACGCCCCATGTGGGGGTTTCATGCATGGGATACCACTCCCAAGTAACCAACGTGTGTGTCTTTGCTTGGGTCTTTGAAACAAGTTCAACCCCTCATCTTCTCACATGACTCACTTGAAATAAAGGTCTCCATAGCTTCCAATCTAACTCATTCAACTCAACCTATTATTTTAGCTCAACTCATCTTTCTAATCCAACTCATTTAACTCACTTAAAAATCAACTCAAATACATAATTCCATTTTCAACTTAATTCAGCCCTAATTAAGTAAGCTTGAACTCACTTGGTGGTCAACCAAGTCAACCATGACCCATTGGGTCCCAATTGGGCATTTTGACCCAATTGACAATTTTGACCCAATTAAATAAATCTCACCCATTTAATTCAATTGATCCATATTCGCAATTCGTTGGATCTTAATTAGGCAATTGACCCAACACCCTACCCATCTAAGGTCCATATATATATTAATTCATAAATTAAATGGACAATTTCCATATATATCCCTAGCTTGAAAATACGGGGTGTGACATGCATCATTTACAACATTTAGACCCATAATAAAGTCCCTCCATGGGGGGTTTAATCATACCCTTAGGTCCATCATTTTAGACCATCCTCTACCATATTTAAAACCCATTAACATTACCAATATTTCTCCATCATTTTCATGGTCCAAAAATACCTAGGTCCATCAATATTTCTCCATGGGTTTCGGCCATACACCATGGCCAAACCCATGGTCCATGGTTCTCCACCCTTTACAACATTTGAGACCATTTACATTGCTAATATTCTTCCATCATTCTCACCCTTAAAAACCCATTTAAAAAATCATTAATATACCTCCATGGGGTTCGGCCATACACCATGGCCGAACCCTATGGTTCATCATCTTCTCTTCAAATCATATAACCATGTTTATATATCCTTTGATGGGGTTCGGCCATACATCATGGCCGAACCTCATCCAACCCTTCCTTTGTCCTTAATGGTTTTTACACATAAAACCCTAGGGTTTGGCAATGCAAGGGCCAAACCATGATCCTTGATCATCTTTTCTTACTTAATAAAAACTTATCAAGTACTTACCGATTCAGCGACTCCTTCGATTTCTCTCACTCCTTCTTGCTCTTCCGATCTTCTCCCTCCTTAACCTCTTCTTCCTCCTTGATCATTAGATGGAAACCCTCCATGTTCCCCAACGTGTATGCCTTGTATATACTTTGTGTAACAACAAAACCCTCCAACTTTCTCATAATGATGGTGTCTTCCCAAGTGTCCCTTGGCTTGGCCAAGACACCACTTGAGATGGAACACCCCTCCTTCTTCCAACGTGTATGCCTTTGGATATGGCTTGTGTAACAACAAAACCATTCAACTTCCTCATAATGATCCCTTTGGAGTTTCATCCCATGAGATGAAACTCCCATCTCTCCAACGTGTATGCATGGATAAACTTTGTGTAACAACAAAAACTTTTCACCTTCTCATTAATGCTCCTTTTGGAATTTCATCCCATGAGATGAAACTCCCACCCTTTCCAATGTGTATTTCTGTAATAGCCCGAATTTTTAAATCAACATATATATGGCATTTATTTATTTTAATAATGGAAAAATTTGAATTTTGATATTATGGATGTTAAATGGATCAAATTTTGGGGCAAAGGCCCAAGTATGGTCCAATGGACCATGGATTGGATGGAATCCATTTAAAGGGTCAATAATGGTCAAAGTGGGCCCGATAACCATGTGGGACCCAATGGATCAAAATTGATTCAAACTCTAAGGTAAATGGTAGAAAATAATTTAAGTGGGCCATGGGCCCAATGGTGACCCAATTGATTGAAATGGGTTGAATTGGAATTAAACCACCTAAGTTAATGATGAGATGGTTAAGATGGCATAACCAAGTGGGGCTCACCTCCACCTCACCAAGTGAGGTGGCGTGTGGACCAAGGAAAAGGTGGGGCCGACCATCATGGTTGACTTGGTCAACCATGGATAAGTTAAAGGGACTAAGGTGGATTAAAGTAAATTAAATTGATTAAATTATTTTAAATCATCTAAGTTAGGATTAATGGGGTTTAAGTGATATGGCCGAATGGGGCCCACCTCCACCTCATCAAGTGAGGTGGCGGGTAGGGTAGGTGTTGGTGGGGACCGTCCACCATGGTTGACTTGGTCAACCATGGGTGGATTTCTTAGAAAGAGAATTTAATGGAATTAAATTAAATAGGAAATAATTAACCTAAGTAAGGGTCTAATTTAATTAATTAGGTTGGTGAAATTAGGGTCAAGTAAATAAGTCAAAAAGGACAAGCCAAAGGGTGGTTTCATCCCATTGAAACCATCCAAAGAAACACAAAAATACCATGGACTTAGGGTGGTGGTTTCATCTCAACCACCACCACTCAAGGTATGGGGACCCATACCTCTCATCATATGGTCAAGTGGTCAAAGGGAGGAAGACCAAACCACTCCCTCACAAAGAGGCCAAACTGTTGGCTTGGTGGTGGTTTGGTCTCAACCACCACCACCAAGGACAAGGGAGCCATGCTTGGTGGGTGAGAGCCATCATGGAAGTGTGTAGGCTAAGGAACAAGGATTGGATGGCTTTCACCTTACCACTCAAACCACTCTCATTCCTCTCCTCCACCCTCGCATTGCCGACCACATCTAAGGAAAAACAAGGAGAAGAAACTTAGAAGAAAAAGAAGAGAAGAAAGAAGTGGAATTTTTAGTTCATCACTCTAAGATCAAGGTCTATTATCTTCCCTCTCATCATCTTCCCCTCTCCCTCTCTCAAGCAAACCCTACCTTGGCCGATCCTAAGTTTGGAGGGTTTCAACATTGATCAAGCATCTTGGCCGACCAAAGATCAAGAGGAAGGAGAAAGGAGGCCAAGGAGTCTGATGGGAGCAAAGAAAGGCCGGAGGAGTCGTCGGTGTGGTAAGAAATTGTTAAACAAGAATTTATATTATTTTTTAAGGTTAAGATATATTTATGGAATCCATTTCTTAGAATGAATGGTGGCCACAAATGTTATGGGCCTTAGATCTAAGATCCATTCAATGATAAGATGAGAAATGGATGAAAATGGGAGAGATAGATTAAGAAAAATAATAAAAAAAAGGATTAAGGAGGTTATGTAATTAAATAGATTTAAGCATGGAAGTAATGGGTTTTTGAATGGATTGATGGACCATAGGGTTTGGCCATGTAGTGTGGCCGAACCCCATGGTAAATGGTTGATGATTTAATTAGGGTTTTAAGGTTTAAAGGCCATGAAGAATGATTATGATTTTAGGGTTGTAAATGATTAAATGTTGGAAAAATTTAAAAGGGTTTTAAATGAGGAAAAATCATGGAGTTTGTGAATGATTTTGTGGCCTCAAGAGGCATAGGAGAAATGGTGAATCATGAACCATGGGTTCAGCCATGGTGTATGGCCGAACCCTATGGTGATGAAATGATGAATTAAATGGCTATGAAAGTATGGAAGTTAATGGTGAAGATTAATGGTAATTAAGTGGATTCTTTTTAGGTATTTTAAACAAGGATTTAAATAAGTGGGAATGAGTTTTTTTAAAATAAAATGATGGACCATGGGTTCGGCCATGGTACATGGCCGAACCCCATGGGGAGACTTTGAGGAATTTAGTGTTCTTGGAACCATGGAAAATAAAATGGAATGATGGTTAAATTAAATGGACCAAAGTATAGCTCATGATGATTATGAAAGGGTGATTTAAATGTATAATTTAAATTCATTTATGGTAGGACCAAATGAGGTAAAATGGACCCAAGAAAAATGGAAAATAGGCATCATGGGTTCGGCCATGGTGTATGGCCGAACCCATGACCCAATTGTAGGTCATGTTATGGGCCAAATATTGAATTATGTATGGGATTAGATGATTGCAAATTTAATTAAATTAAGTGGCTAATTTTAGGGATGTTAGGTCATGGTCAATGAATCATTAATGGGGCTAAGTATGTGGATGAATTATAGACAAAAATGTACATGGATAGAGGAAATATTAAACCATGGAAGTCTAGTGGCATAACCGTAATTATTGGCCACATTGAAGAACCATGGGTTCGGCCATGGTACATGGCCGAACCCCATGTAGGTTGGACACGAACTTGGGTGCATTAAGATGACATTATGAGTGACTAAATGAAACTTAGGGTTGCTGCGTTTTAGGCTCACAAATTAGAATGTTTAATGGGCTAAAAATTGGAATTATGCAATGGAAATGAGGATAAGTTAAGGGTTGATTTATGATAATCTTGTAACATGGTTAGGGATCATTAATGGATATAGGTTTATGATCAGTTAGGGACTAAATCATGGATAAGATATGGACTAATTTGGAAAATGTATAATAAGGTATCGAGACATCGCAAACGGTACGCGATCGGGGACCAGAATTATCGGACGAAAAAGGAAAAGGACGTTATCGGTATTCGGTAGGATTCCTACCTTTTTGTAAGCCGTGGATTATGTGTATGTGATGTTTTTATTTTTTTTTATTTCGGTAATTATATGATTTACTTTAAGATGGATTTTTAATGCTATGGATGGTATTTTAAATGCTATGGATTATATTTTAATGCTATGGATGATATTTTGAAGGTTATGGATTATATTTCAATGCTATGAATTTTATATTAAGGATATGAATTAAATATATACTACATAGCATAATGTACTTACATCTCATGCATGGCATGGGCAGGAAAATAATGAAACCGGAGTCCATGTTCCGTCGGGGCGACCGAGAAACAAACATGGGGATTGCCTGAGGCACTATAACCGGAGTCCATGCTCCGTCGGGGCGACCGCGAAGCAAACATGAGGACACCTTGACGAGGCTTTGCCGTCAAGGGAGATATGACATTTTATGAGGATATGGATGATGGGTGGGACACATGACATAGGCATCCATGGCATGGCATTCATCATATGGTTTTATTATATTGTTATCGGTATGCTTGTTATCACTAATCCATGTGCTAGCCCTACTCGGAGTCCTATTGGGCGCGTTATCTAACGCCCTACTTATACCCTAGCTGATGACGCAGGAGACGGCGAAAACGATGGACGCGACGGGAGCCAAGCGTAGGAGCTTGGGAAAGCGGCTACTTTGTTTATTTAAGTTTTATTTTGGAAAAATTGTAATTTAAGTAGTTTAGCTTGCCGGCATGTAATAAGTACTGTTTCTTGCTATGGTTTGGACTATACTCTGGATGTTATCATTTTGAGATATAATTATGAACATAGGGGTATTTTAGTAATTTAATGATGGATCTTCCCTTCTATCTAAAACTGGTAGGATAGTCTCTATTATAATGTTCCGCATATAATTATGTTCTGCGAGCTTACTTTCTACGCGTAAACCGTTCCTGTGGACTTCGTTCTGCGCACGCGTAGGGTTGGCCAGTTGAGGGCCGGGCTTTAGAAGCTCGGACTCAACTCGTGTCGTGACGTCCGTGCCCGTTGTCACTTTTATTTCAAAAAAAATAAATTTAGACTTTGATTTCGGTGAAAATGGGGCGGGCGTTACAATTTTGAGTTTGGTCTTATGAGATGTAACTCTCCATCTTCCCACTCCACTCACTTAAAATGAAAGTCCCATTAACTTCTCATTCAACTCACCTCTTTAACTCAACTCATATCTTTAAATCACCTCTAGTTAACTCACTTAAAATCAACTCATTTCCTTGATTCCATTTCCAATTTAATTAAGCTTGAACTCATTTGGTGGTCAACCAAGTCAACCATGACCCATTGGGTCCCAATTGGGCATTTGACCCAATTGACAATCTTGACCCAATTAAATAAATCTTACCCATTTATTTCAATTGAAGCTTGTCCATGATCCGTTGGGTCTTAATTGGGCAATTGACCCAACTCCTTACTCATCTAAGGTCTATTTCCATTAATTCACAAATTACATGGACAATTTCTATAAATATTCATAACTTGAAAATCCGGGGTGTTACAGGAACACAAGGGAGGAGTCCACGCTCCATTCGGGGTTTCTGATAAACAAACGTGGGGAGGAATCGACACTGATTCCGATTGACATATGGGAAGAGATATATGATGTTTGAAATGTAAGAGGAGTCCACGTTCCATTCGGTGGGACCGATAAGGCATACGTGGGGAGGCATAACAGTGAATACTTTGATGTGGTTTGTTCATCAAGAAGATTAACAATGTGATTTGTGATATGGTTGTTGGGTGAGAGATCATTGGCATATGACACCCATGGCATGGCATTAAAACAACATGATTATGATCTCTATTATCACGCACTGTTTTTGGTTTTATCAGCATGATTAAGATCTTTAATATCATGCACTGTTTTTGGGTATTATGTTTTACAAGTACGGTATGATGTTTTACATCTTGATTTTTATACTAATCCTATGTGTATGACCCTTCTTGGAATTCCTAATGGGCACGTTGACTAACGCCCTACTTTTACCTTTAGATGATGGTACAGGGAATGGAACGGGCGATGGACGTGAAAGAAGCTAAGCTTAGGAGCCTGGACATTTTATGATTATTAGACATTTATGATAATTTTGGACAATGTATTTTGAGATAATTGCATTTTGAAACTGTAATAACTTAGTTATATTTTGCTATGTTTGGTTACATTTGGACATTTGAACTTCAATTAAATTATGTGATTGACTTCCTTGCTTAGAAATGATGTTATGTTTATGGATGAAATCGTAATCCATATGTATATTTTGCAATCGTTGTAGCGTGTGAACTGTTTAGTGGACTTGGTCCATGCACACGTATCTTTGGCTAGTTAAGGGTCGGGATTGAAAACCCGGACTTAGCTAGCGTCGTGGCGTCCCGCTCTCTCTCACTCTTTATTTAAAAAAAAAAATACTCTGATTTTCGGTGAGTGAAAAAGGGCGGGCCATTACACATGCATGGCATGAGAGGGAATACATGGAATGGCAAGTCAAGTTATGAGCTATCCGGACATGACTTGGGGTTTGAAAACTAGCTTGAAAGAAGCTATGTGAACCATTGATATATTGGTCTTTTCCGGGATTGCTAGATAGGGGTACAGTGTAATTTGGACCAAAGAGCTCCGAGGTAAACAGTTCGAAAACCCTGCGCAGAGGGAGGAGTCCACACTCCATCGGTAATTCCGATTAACATATGTGAGGAGGTATAACAGTGATCTGGTGGTGCCGTCACAGAACACCGCGGACGTAAATGGCCAAGGGAACACATTGATATGGCAAAAATTTATCAAAGAAAACATTGATATGATATATGATATTTGGATATGGAAGTGGGTGAGAGATCATTGGCATATGACACCCATGGCATGACATCATATCAGCATGATTATGGCTTTTTTATTATCATGTTTAGTACTATACGATGTTTTTTAAAGATGAGATATTTTATATTTATCTGGTTTTATCTTAATCCTATGTGTACCATAACCTTACTTGGAATTCCTATTGGGCATGTTGATTGATGCCCGGCCTACTTCTACCCTATGGATGATGGAAAAGGGAATGACAAGGACAATGGACATGAAGGGAGCCAAGCGTAGGAGCTTGGGCAAAATTACGTTTATGTTATTTAAAATTGATTTGGATGATGTATTTGAGAGAATTATTATTTTGGAATTGTAATAATTTAGAATGTATTTTGTTATGGTTTGATGATATTTTGGATATCTAAGTTTCAGTTAATTATATGGTGATTGACTTCCTTACTTATTAATGACATGGATATGAATAGTATTTTATTCATAATAATTCGGCATATATTCTTTAGAGTGTGAAATGTTTTGGTGGACTTGTTCCACGCACACGTAAAGGTGGCCAATTAAGGGTCTGGTTTTGAAAACTCGGACTTGACTTGCGTCGTGACGTTCTCGTTCTCTCTCACTGATTTATATATAAAAAATATATACTCTGATTTTTGACGAGTGAAAAAGGGCGGGTATTACATTCTCATATAGGTATATGTTTATACATCACCTTGTTTTTCATGAACTATTGACATATTCTTTTAGTTCATGTTGTTGTCACTCATATGCTCTTTCATGGAATATTTCTTGTATGAGTTGAAATTCCCAGTGTGCTAGAACACTATTGACCCTAGAGGGGGAGTGAATAGGTCAATCTCAATTCGTTACTCCTTTTAAAATTAACTTGATTGATTAATTTTAAGTGCAGCTGATACAACAATCAAGTAAGTATGTGTTAACTAAAGTGATTAAATAATCAACACAAGAAGTTAGCTCTAACACTACAATCTCAAGGACACAAGATATATAGTGGCTCGGTTAACCAACCTACATCTACTGTTAGGACTAGCTCAACCTTAAGATATCACCAAATTCACTAAGTAGAGACTTAAATCCTCACAATTAGAGTAGAAATTCCACGTCACTCAATCGTCTAGGAACTCCACCCACCACTATGCCAGAGACGATGCTCTTGAGTTTTTTATACTGGTTCCGGAGAAAATCCTCCTTAATCCACTTTCGGGACAAAGGTTTTAAAAATACAAGTTTAAAACCAATAAGCACTTGCCTTGTAGCTCTTTTCTTGATAATGTATACTTCTCAAAGATTTACCCAAACTGTATTGATGTTTTTTCTTGTAGACGTCGTATAGTAATCATAATTTCAAGAAGACTAGGAAAATTGGTTCAAGTCCTAGTTGTTGTCTTATCTTCTCTCCTTTCTTTATCTCTCACAATCTTAATCAAAGAATGAGTATTTGATTTTTGGATATTAGCACAAGAGAGATGATCGTTCCTCAGAGTGTATGATTTTTCTTTGTTCAAGGAAGATGATCAAATGATCATTCAACACTCATATTTATTGAGGAGTCTTAATGGTCTTTCTCACTGTCTAGTACCGACAGGTCAGTGGCATCGATGGGCCGGTGTTCATATTTGTTACGGTTCAACCATCCGACCGTTGAGCATTAAATGCACTCCCAATGGTATAATTACTTCCCCATCGACAGGTCCGTGTCGCCATGGGTCGACAATCATGGCACCGAGAGGTCAGTCCATAGAGAGGCTCGGTCTGGGGCAACACAATGTTAACAGAGTTTCAAGACAGAAACTAGTCAAACCCAGACCGACCTGTCGCCCTTTACCAAAGGGTCGGTCTTGGTACTCTTGATCGGTCTTGAATTACCGAGATGTCAGTTTTCTTGAGAGCCCACTTGTGTTCAACGTTTTGAACTCACAAGTTTTTTTATCGACGAGTCGTTTGACCACGAAGGGTCGTTCAGTTTATCACCGAGGGGTCGGTGCATACGAGACTCTCGATCTGAGGCATACCCAGAATGACAGTTCTATGATCCAGAACATATGTCAATCTGGCGGATCAGTCTTTTGACCACGATGTATCGATCCTGTGTCCACCGAGAGGTCGGTGAGAACAACTGGCCATGCTGACAGTGAAACCAAATACATATTTCCACGTTGGGTTCCAATTCACTATCAAGCTTCCTCTCTAGGTTTTTTATGGTTTTACCATTTGTTCAACTAACCCTAAGGATGATCCTTTCTAAGGTGTGGGTACGACTTAAAGTCATCTATGGCCAAATACCTATTTTTAGGATTGCCATACCGATGAGCTTTGAACTTGGTGGAGTATGATATTCACTCTTGATCATCTTGAGGCTTCAAGCTTCTTAGCAAGTACTTCTTCCTGAGTCATGTAATTGACAACCAGGGACTCGACCAAGGTAGGGCACTAACAATCTCCCCCTTTGTCAATTTCATGACAAAACCTATAAACTAACCCAATTAAAAGCCCACCCTTATTACAACACATTTGAATACAAAATATTTCATCAATTACATGTACATATTCAAATGGAATCCGCAAGACAAGATCTTTGCATATTCTTGTACAACTTGCTTGATATCATGTTATCTTGTTCAAGAATACAAGCAAACAACATTAGAAAATCATTAGAGGGGTTAGTCCCAAAACATAACTATGCATCCATGGACTAAACAAGATTAATATTCATACTCCCTCATACACCAATGATTTCCTAGGAACCAACACGACCCATTGCTTCTACTAAATTCTCTCCTATTTTGTCATACAATTGACAAAGTTTTAGTAGGCATATATTTGTTGTACTCCCCCATAAGATGTGATTCCCTTACCAAGTGGTATGAGGAGTTATGGTGATATACATATGCCGATGGATTTTCGTAGATATAGAAATTGTGATGAATCCAAGGGTTTGATCATGATATCTGCTAATTGGTTTTCCGTGCAGATGTGCACAAACTCGATAGTTTTCTCTTCTACCAATTCTCTTATGAAACGATGCCTTATGTCGATGTGTTTTGTCCTGGAATGTTGTTCTGGATTCTTGGAAATGTTGATTGCCCTAGTGTTGTCGCAGTACAATGTCATGGATTCGTGCTTAAGTCCATAGTCGATCAGCATCTGTTTCATCCAGATCAGTTGGGTACAACAGCTTGCAGCTGCAATGTATTCTGCTTCAGCTATGGATAGAGAAATTGAAGATTGTTTGCTGTTATGCCATGCCACTAAACAATTTTCATTGTAGAAGCAGCCTCCACTGGTAGATTTTCTGTCATCAATATTTCCAGCATAGTCTGTATCTGTGTATCCAGCTATTAAGGAGGAGATGTCAAATGAAAACCAAATTCCATGGAAGGTGGTACCGACCACATACTTTATATGACAACTCTGAGGTGTGACTCTTTAGGTTTCGATTGAAATTTGTCACAAGCTCCTACACTAAACGAGATATCTGGTCTACTTGCAGTGAGATATAGGAGACTTCCTATCATGTGTCTATACAAGCTTGGGTCCACATCTGCCCCATTCTCATCTTTGAACAATTTGATGGATGTGCTCATAGGGGTGGTTGCATGTTTACATCTTTCTAGTCCAAATTTCTTTACAAGTTCCTTTGCATATTTGGATTAGGAGATAAACAGTCTGAAAGTTCCCTTGGGTGCTAGAAAAAAGGACTGAGATTGTCCCTATAGGGGAGGGGGGAGAGAGAGAGAGAGGGGGGGGGGGGGGGGAGGGAGGGTTGAGCAGAACAATTCCCAATTTTTATGGTCTTCACAAATTTCTTGATTAATTAACAAATTTGCAGCGGATTAATAATGTGAATCAAGAGAAATGTGTTGTGTGATCAAACTGTGCACAATTATAAGAACAATCACACAAGTAAAGATCAACATTCACAAGACCAATTTATAGTGGTTTGGTTAAACAACCTAAATCCACTCTAAGGACTCACCCAACCTTCGGTTATCCTGAATTCACTATGTGGGGACTTACACCCTCACAATTAGAGTAAGAATTTGACCCCACTCAATTGGCTGGGAATTCCACCCACCACTATGCCAAAGACGACGCTCTAGAGTTTTTTATAGTGGTTCTGGAGCCAATCCTCTTTATTCCACTTTTCCTAGATTTTGAAAGGTTCGACCAATCCAATGTCTACTTCTTTATCCCTCTATTTTTTATACTGGTTCTGGTTTCCTTGCCTTAGTCCACATCACAAGATGATTTATAAAATAAAATCATTATGAAGCACTTGCCTTTGTATGAGCTCACTTGTAGATGTATGCTTATTGAAGACTTCTCCTTCCCAATGTGATGTTCAAGATGTGCCTTGAGTATGTGCAATCACAAGTTGAGAAAAGGTTGCTAGGATATGGATTTGCAAGTTGGTCTTAGGCTTGATTCTCTCTCTCTCTCTATCTCAATCAAATGGTTGATTGGTAAATGATTCACCAAGGTAAAAACTTATAGAGAGGAAATGATCACACAAATGATTTACCAAGTGTTTAATGTGTGTTTTAGAGAGGTTGGGAGAGTTTTGTGATCTTTGGGATTGCCTTGAGATTTTTCAAGTTGAAGGGTGCAACCAATACCTCCAAAATTTGGAGTTTAAATAAGCATCCCGAAGCTTTTCTAAGTCCCAATCTTCGAGGGTTGTTCTAGTTAAGAGGTCAGTGCATAAAAAATGACTGTTGGAATACGACCGTTGAGAGTTGAGTGCATTTGCAACGGATATAAATCGCACGCGTTAGACAGGTCTGTATTCACAAGGGGTCGGACTTGGGTTCACTGACAGGTCTTGATCCCACGAGAGTCTCTGTCTGAGGAGAAGTGAAAAAGACAGTGTTTTTGCAGTCAGAATGAGTCGTTTTCACACCAACAGGTCGTTTCCACCGAGGGGTCTGTCATGGGTCCACCGAGGTGAGATTTTTCAAGTTGAAGGGTCCAACCAATACCTCCAAAATCCAGAGTTTAAATAAGCACCCTGAAGTTTTTCTAAGTCCCAATCTCCAAGGGGTCGTTCTGGTCGAGAGGTCGGTGCACAAAATTGACTGTTGGAATATGACTGTTTGGAGTTGAGTGCATTTGCAACGGATATAAATCGTACGTGCTAGACAAGTTTATATACACGAGGGGTCGGTCTTAGGTTCACCGATAGGTCGTGATCCCACGAGAGTCTCTGTCTGAGGAGAAGTGAAAAAGACAGTGTTTTGGTAGTCAGAATGAGTCTTTTTCACACCGACAAGTCGTTTCCACCGAGGGGTCTGTCCTGCGTCCACCGAAGGGTCATGATCCACGACAGGTAGGTCCTGGGTTTTTCAACAAACCTGTCTTTCACTAAAATGGTCATATCTTGGGCTTCCGAACTTCGTTTTGAGTGTTCGTGAGCTTTATGAAAAGCTCTTTCAATGCTCTATCCAACCATGGTCGTACTAGTGGATTACAATATTTGGTTGGTTGAAAGAGTCGCCCAAGTCATGATATTTTCACATTTAACATTTTTGTCAAGATTTGTTCATGGATGCTCCAAGTCCTTGGTCCATTTTCTCTAGGCTTATTTATGTTTTAATAATATGAGTTCTAAGCCTAGGGAATCTCTTCTCTAAGGTGTTGGGTACTATCTAAAGTCATCTATGGTCAATTACCTTTGTGATGCCATACACAGTGATGATGAATCCGCACTTGATCCTCCAATGCTTGAGTTCTTGAATCAATCTTCATCACTTGAGTCTTGATCATTGCTTAAAACTTCCAAGATAATGTTTCACCTAAGTCATAGAATTGACAAATAGGTGACTCGGCAAGCCGGGCACTAACACAATCCATCATGATTTTGCTTGATTTGAAGTCCAAGGAAATAATTTAGTTCTCCCACCATACTCATTTCGAATTTTGATTTCATGAGGCTGGAGAAATTCAGTGCAGCCTTTTCACATGTAGACCCAAACACTATGTCATCAACATGGATTTGAGCGACAAGGATGGACTCCTTCGTCTTTTGGACGAACAAAGTTTTGTCTACACTCTTTCTTTGAAAATTGTGACCAAATAGGAATTGGGTTAGTCTCTCATACCAGGCTCTAGGTGCTTGTTTGAGGCCATACGAAGTTTTCTTAAGTTTGAACACATGGTTTGGAAACGTTGGATCAATGAACTCTTTGGGTTGTTCTACGAACATTTGCTTATTCAAAAGTCCATTCAAGAAGGCATTTTTCACATCCATTTGGTAGAGTTTGAACTTGAAATGGCATGCAATGGAGAGCAGAATTCTAATGGATTCTAATCTTGCTACAAGGGCAAAGGTTTCATCAAAATCTAAGCCTTCAATCTGAGTGTATCCCTGAGCTACCAGTCTTTCCTTATGTCTCACGATGGTTCCATGTTCATCCAGCTTGTTTTTTAATATCCATTTAGTTCCAGTTATGTGTGTTTTCTTGGGTCTAGGAACTAAATCCCATACATCATTTCTAGTGAATTGACCTAGTTCCTTTTGCATAGCATTAACCCACTCTTCATTAGTTATGGCCTCTTCTATCTTTTTGCGTTCAAGTTGTGAAGTAAAATACGCATAATTAACCAAGTTCTCAAGTTGCCTTCTTGTTCTTACTCTAGGAGTATGTTCTCCTATGATTTGTTTGAGAGGGTGTTCGTTTACATTTTTTAGAGGTTTTGGTTCAGGTGGGGATATTGTGGTTCATCTTTGTGTTCTAGATTTACTTCTTCCAACCTGATGATTTCCTCTTCTTTTAACTCTTTCTTTGGTGTACTTACTTGATCATCTACTATCACATTTACTTGTTCTTGGATGCACCAGGTCTAAGATTCTTGACCCTATAAGCATGACTATTTGTGGAATATCCTAGGAAAATGCCATCATCGCTTTTGGATTCAAATTTTCCTAAATGTTCTCTATCCCGTAGTATGTGACATTTACTTCCAAAAACTTTAAAATACTTGGAGTTGGGTTTCTTACCCGTCCACATTTCATGTGCTGTTTTGTTCAGTCCTGCTCTCAAATATACTCTATTAATGATATAACATGCAATGTTAACAACTTCAGCCCACATATTTTTTGGAACATTCTTGCTTTCAAGTAGGGTGTTGGCCATTTCTTGAAGGACCCTATTTTTCATCTCAGCAACTCCATTTTCGTGGGGTGTTTTGAGAGCAGGATATTCATGATGGATGTCTCGTTTTTCACAGAATTTGTTAAATGATTGATTTTCAAATTGTCTCCCATGTTTAGTCCTTATTCTGTGATGAAAGTTCCCTTTTTAAAGGTGCTAGAACAATGTGATTGACCCTAGAAGGGGAAGAGAGGGGGGGGGGGAGAATAGCTCAATCTAATTTCGTTGGTCGTTTTTGAAATTAAATTGATTGATTAATTAAATGTAGTGGATATAACAATCATGTGAGTGTCTGTTCAACAAGTGTGATATACAATCAACACAAGAAATTGGCTCTAACACCACAAACACAAGGACACGAGAAATATAGTGGTTCGGTTAGCCGACCTACATCCATTGTTAGGACTCGTTCATCCTTGAGCTATCCCCAAATTCACTATGTGAGGACTTACACCATCACAATTAGAGTAGGAATTCACCTCACTCAATTGGCTGGGAATTCCACCCACCACTATGCTAGAGACGACGCTCTAGAGTTTTTTATAGTGGTTCCAAAGTACCTCTTCTTAATCCACTTTCGGGTTACAAGTTTTAAAAAGGAAATTAAAACCAATAAGCACTTGCCTTAAAGCTCTTTCTCGCTGATGTGTGCTTCTTGAAGATCCCACCCAAGTTGTGTCGACTCTCCTCTTTGTAGCCGTCATAATTGAATCACAAACTCTAGGTGACAAGGAAACTTAGCTTAACCAAAGCTTTCCTATTTTATGGCTTTCTCATTTGCCAACTCAATCCGAAGATTGGTTGTTTATGATCTTTCTCTCATCATCTCTTTCTCACTTGCAAACACAATGAATAGATTGATTATTTATGATATTTCTCTCAGAAGTGTTGATCATTCCTTAGAGTTTATAACTTTTTTTTAGCTCAAGGAAGATAGTAAAATGATCACACAACACTCATATTTATAGAGCACTTTTAACGGTCATTTAGGCTGTCCAGGACTGTCAGGTCGGTGTTCATATTTATTACCGTTCAACCACCTGACCATTGCGCATTAAATGCATTTCCAAGGATGTAATTACTTCCCAACCGACATGTCGGTGTTGCCGATGGGTCTACAGTTATGACACTGATGGGTCGGTCCATACGAGAGGCTCGTTCTTGTACAAAAACATGTTTGACAGTAGTTTCCACTTTGGAAACCTGTTACTCAGAATGACCTGTCACCCTTTGCTGAGGAGTCAGTCTTGTTACTCTCGATCGGTCGTGATATACCGAGATGTCTGTTTTATCAAGAGCCCTTATGAGTTCACAGTCCAGAACTCATAAATGTTATACCAATGAGTCGTCGACCACGAGGGGTTCTTCAAGTTCATCACCGTGGGGTCGGTGCATACGAGACTGTCGGTCAGATGCATATCCAGAGTGATAGTTAGAAGTTCCAGAACTTATGTCAAACTGGCCAACCAGTCTTCGACCATGATGGGCCATTCCTAACTACACCGAGAGGTTGGTGAGATGGACTGGTCGTGCTGACAGTGAACATAATTCATGTTTCCAAATTCACTTCCAATTCACTGCTCAGCATCCTCTGTAGGCAAGTTATGTTTATTACCAACATATGCAACTAAGCCTAGGAATAGTCCTCTCTTAGGTGTGGGTTCCACCTAAGGTCATCTATGGCCATATACCTGCTTTTGTAATTGCCATGACGATGAGCTTTGAGCTTGGTGGAGCATGATCTTCTTCCTTGATCATCTCGAGTCTTCAAACTTCTTGGCAAGTGCTTCTATCCGAGTCATGAAATTGACAAACAGGGACTTGGCCAACCCGGGGCACTAACATGTGAATATTTGACTCTTTTGCATTCATAATTTGTTTTGCAATGATCTTGAATTCATGAAATGCATCAGATTTTCTCTCAAGAAGGTTACCCAAGTGTATCTAGTACGGTCATTAACTACTACTAAGAAATATCTCTGCCCCCCAGTACTTTCATGTTGAGTGGGTCCAAATAAGTCCATGTGGAGTAGTTCTAAGGGTCTAGAAGTTGCGATCAGATTTGTATGTTTATGTGCTGCCCTGATTTGTTTTCCTATTTGACAGTCACCACAGATGGTTCTTTTAGATCGTTTAACTTTGGGTAATCCTTTTATATGCTCACTTAGTTTGGACAAATCCTTAAAGTTCACATGACCGAGCCTCTGATGCCAAAGTTCAGCCTCACTGATTTTGGATAAAAGACACTCATGTGTGATCGGAGTTGAAGTAAAATCCAAAATGTAGCAATCATCAGAAGTAAGGGTGCCACTCAAAATAATTTCACCTTCTTTTGAATAAACATGGCAGTCCTTCTTACTAAAGGTGACTTTACTATTATTAGCACATAGTTGAGATATACTAAGCAAATTGTGCTTTAGACTGATCAACAAGGTAGACATCTTTGATGACCCTAGAGGATGACAGATTTAATGACCCATTTCCAATTATATGGGCCATGTTTCCATCACCACAAATTACAGATCCTCCATTACAATTCACTAAATCAGACATGTAAGAACTGTTTCCAGTCGTATGTCTTGAGCATCCACTGTCCAAGTACCACTTGGATTGCCTTTCAACATTTAAGGCTGTATGAATCATGAAGCTCTTATTATTTGGAGATCCATTACACGAAAGGGCAATGGTGGAGTTCATCTCCTGTATAATCTGTCTGGATTTGAAATAGGATTTTCCATCAAAGAATCTGATCCTTGGATTTCCAAATGTATTCAGGATGATTGGTAAACTTTGATTTAGAGCATTACATCTTTGATTTTCCAGTGAACACTTTATCTGACGATTTTTCTTGAAATAACAATTTGATTCAGGATGACCCATTTGCCACAATAGGTGCACTTATGTTATAGAGTTTAGGCATATGATTTTTAACAGATATAGGTGTTTGCCTTTGAGCAATAACCAAGTTTTGATCATACTCTATCCCAGACTTGTTCTTGTAATCCTTTCCAAAACTAAGGATTTTTTCCAAATTTTCATTTCCACGAACTACTTTGTCTTTAGATTGAGATAACCTTTCTAAGTTAGACATTAACAAGTTAATCTTGTTTTTAAGACACCTTTCATTTTAGCCAAGTGTGTGTGATCTTTTCTGCACAGATCCACTTGGGATTGAAGTCAGTCTGACTTTTTCTCAACACTAATATCTCATCAATTGATTTTTCAAATTTTGTTGAGATAGATTCTTTTTCGGTTCTCTCAATTTCAAGGAGTTTGGTCAGGGAGGCATTCTCACTTTTAAGTTTGTGAGCTTTCTTGGTTAATTCCATACTCTCAAGATACAGAACACTGTATGATTCTTGGAGATCATCAAGAGTCTCTTCATTTTCAGAGTCACTTAAATGTTCGTGTTTATCATAAGGAAACGAAGCAACAAGGCTATAAAATGTGCCTTTGCTTTCATTATCCAAGATTGATGCAGACTCAGATTCTTCTTCATTACTCTACTTTATTTTGTTTGAGTCTTCTTCTTTTTGACGATGAGTTAACCTTCCTGTTAAAGAGATTGCAAGATCAAGACCTACTACAAAATTGTATGCATAATATTGTGATTGTGGATTTTCTAGGCATAATTTTTTAATAACCTCGACTTGATGTGTACCCCAGTTATTTTATTCTCTGGACATTGACATACAGGTATCCATAATAGTTGTTCTATCAACAAGATCTTACTCGGAAGATTAAATCCAAATATGTAAAACACCTTGCTCTGATACCAATTGAAATTTTCAGTGTGCTAGAACACGATTGACCCTAGAGGGGGAGTGAATAGGTCAATCTCAATTCATTGCTCCTTTTAAAATTAACTTGATTGATTAGTTTTAAGTGCATCTGATATAACAATCAAGTAAGTGTGTTTAGTAAAAGTGATTAAACAATCAACACAAGAAGTTAGCTCTAACACCACAATCTCAAGGACACAAGACAACTCTTTTGAGTTTTTTGTAGTGGTTCCGGACCAAATCTTCCTTAATCCACTTTCGGGACAAAGATTTTAAAAAAAAAAACAAATTTAAAACCCAGAAACACTTGCCTTGTACCTCTTTTCTTGATGATGTGTGCTTCTCAAAGATTTACCCAAAGTGTGTTGACGCTCTTTCATGTAGACATCGTATAGCAATCACAATTTCAAGAAGACTATGAAAATTGGTTTAAGTCCTAGTTGATGTCTTATCTTCTCTCATTTCTTTCTCTCTCACAATCTTAATCAACGATTGGGTATTTGATTTTTGGGTATTAGCACAAGAGAGATGATCATTCCTCAGAGTGTATGATTTTTCTTGGTTCAGGGAAGATGATCAAATGATCATTCAACACTCATATTTATTAAGCAGTCTTAACGGTCTTTCTCACTGTCCAGTACCGACAGGTCGGTGTTCATATTTATTACCATTTAACTACCCGACCGATGCGCATTAAATGCATTCCCAATGGTATAATTACTTCCCGGTCGACAAGTCATTGTCGCCGATGGGTCGATAATCATGGCACCGAGAGGTAAGTCCATACGAGGGGCTCGATCTGGAGCAATACTATGCTGACAGAGTTTAAAAATATAAACTAGTCAAACCTAGACCGACTTGTCGCCCTTTACCGAGGGGTCAGTTTTGGTACTCTCGATCGGTCTTGAATTACTGAGATGTCTATTTTCTCGAGAGCCCACTAGTGTTCAGAGTCCAGAAATGATAAGTTTTTCCTCGACGAGTCGTTGACCACGAGGGGTCGTTAGGTTCATCACGCGAGGTCGGTGCATACGAGACTCTTGATCAGAGGCGTACCCAGAATGACAATTATATGATCCAGAACTTTTGTCAATCTGGCCGACCAGTTTTTGACCATGATGGGTCGATCATGTCTCTACCGAGGGGTCGATGAAAATGACTGGTCGAGTTGACAGTGAACTTAATTCATATTTCCAAGTTTACTTCTAATCCACTGTCAAGCTTCCTCTTTAGGCTTACTATGGTTTTAACATTTGTTCAACTAACCCTAGGGATGTTCCTTTCTAGGGTGTGGGTACCACCTGAAGTCATCTATGACCAAATGCCTGTTTTTGTGATTGCCATTCCGATGAGCTTTGAAATTGGTGGAGTATGATCTTCACTCTTGATCATCTTGAGTCTTCAAGCTTCTTAGCAAGTGTTTTTTCTCGAGTCATAGAATTGACAATCAGGGACTCGGCCAAGTCGGGGCACTAACATGAGTGATTCCCTCCTCTTTGCATGCATGAGTTGGTATCATATTAGCATTTTTGAAAACCAAATGCATGACCCCCTCCTTCTCCATCTCCCCTTAGTCTAATAATTGGGACTTGTTGAAGCACACTAAATGTGGTATATTTGTGATTAATACCCTTTGTCAATTTATGACAAAAAGGGGGAGAAATTTAAAAGCTTGTAGTAAGCTTTGGGGGAGAATTGTAGGAGAGTCTATGATTAATGGGGAGATTAATCATTGACTCAAGGGGTTTTAGTCCATGAATTATGGGAGAGTACAATGTGCTTATGGACTAATATTTGAGGGGGAGACTTCTATGCTTCCACCATTGTTTGTCTTGTTTGCGTGTACATGCACACATCAAGGGAGAGCAAGCTAAGCAAGATGAAGAATGCATCTTGGAGTATAGATTCTAGATTTGTCATTTGAATTTGTAATTATAATTTGTGTATCAATTTGTATTCAAATGATCTATATGGGTTGGGTTATGTCATTGAGTCTGTAATTCATTCGCTTCTAGGTGTTTTGTCATGAAAATTGACAAAGGGGGAGATTGTTAGTGCCCTGGTTTGCGGAGTCACCTATTCGTCAATTCCATAACTTAGGTGAAGCCTTGTCTTGGAAGATTGAAGCAATGAACAAGACTCATGTATTGGTTGAATCAAGCTCAAGTGGAATGTCATTGAAGATTCAACGGATCAACAAATTGATGGCAATCACACACAGGTAAATTGTCCATAAATGACTTTAGGTTGTACCCAACACCATAGGATGCCCATGCCTAGGTTTAGAAAACACGTCTGGATACTTAACAAAGCCTAGTGGTTGTTTGACATCAATTGGATCCGAACTTGAAAATATGTAAAACCATTGAGTTTATTGTGAGGCCGACACATCATGCCAGCGACATATCGCCAGTGACAGGAACGATTAATCGTTGTACAACAATGCATCGTCTGGAAAAACCAGGGTTCTGGATGGAATAGACTGTCAACCACATCTGGTCTCAGGACGATACATTCGTGTTCGCGATGTATTGTTGGGACAAGGCCTATCCAATCGTGCATATGATCAATCGCCTTGGGTTTAGACAAATCTGGACTGCCATTCATAGTCAAGTCTCGGACAACTGATCGTGCAGACGAACTTTCGTCTGGTGTTGGGACGACCAATCGCCCACATGATCAATCGCATGGAGCCAGGGTTAAAAACCCACTGAAAAACACAGTCAGGCTCAGAACAATCCCTTGGTCTGGCGGCAACCCTTCGTGTGGTATAGGACTATATACCGGGTGCACGACCAATCGATGAGATAGGACTTTGCCTAGGTTTAGAACCCATATTGGTAAGATTAGACCAAGCATAGAGTAAATGGACAAATGCCTTGGAGCTCCCTGATCATATCTTGGACAAATCTCGAGTGTCGAAATGTCATGAATTGGGAGACTCTTTAGACCAACCAAATATATTAATCAACTGATTAACCTCCATGGTTGGATAAAGCATCGAAGGAGCTTTTCATAGAGCCCAAGAACACTCAAAACGGAGTTCGAGAGCCCAAGATATGCCATTTTAGTAGAGAAGTGCTTTGTTGAAAAATTGTTCACACGACCCATCGTGAATGGCGACTCATCTTGAGCACGATCAGTCGTGAAGTGAGGATCAATCGTCAGTGTTAGTTTTCTATCCGTTGGAAACCATTAATACGCCATAGTAACATTGCAACAGCTCTTTTGGAGAAACGACCCATCGCCAAGTGACGATCGATCGCCAGCTTGGGAATCACTTGTTTGCCTATATAAAATTCAAACTCTTATGAGTTGGGTTGGACTTTTCAACTTGAAACATCTTAAGGCATCCCTAGTGACTCCAAACCTCTCCCAACTCCTCTCTAAGCACCTTACTTTGGATATCATTTGAAATTCAATCTTCTTGATTGTGATTAAGAGAGAGAGAGAGAGAGTAAACCATATATAAGATATCTATTGGTGTATCTTAAACCCTTGAGACCTTACCCAAGGATTGTGATTGAGCATACACAATGCACATTTTCGACATCGTCGATATCACATTGGGAAGAACATCTTCAAGAAGCATATATCTTCAAGTTTGAGCTTTCAAAAGGCAAGTGATTCTTAGTGTTGTTTATTTTCTTTAAACATCTTATGAAGTGGACTAAGGAAAGGAAGTCGGAACCACTATAAAAAAAATAGAGGGATAAGGACGTAGACCGAGTTGGTCGAACCTTTCAAAATCTTAGGGGAGTTGGGTGAAATTTCCAACCAATTGATTAGGTAGAAGTTCTAATCTATTAGTGTGGGTGTAATTCCCCACTTAGTGAATTTGGGATAGCCCAAGGTTGGGTGGGCCCAACAGTGGATGTTGGTGTAATACCCAGCCCCAGAGCGGGTCTATAATGTGGAGTGCGTCTATGGAGAAAAAAAATCTCACATTGCATTCCCTGGTATATAAGTGGTAGCCTTCCTTGTTCTAGTACAAGGCCTTTGGGAGTACAGTGAGTTGGCTCGCCAAAGCAAAGTTCTGCGGGCCTGTTCGTGTGGCCCAAAATGGACAATATTGTGCTAGCGGGATAGACCATTAAAGTTGGTTTGTTTAAACCGAACCACTATACTTCTTGTGTTGTGGGTGATTGGTCTTATGCTTATGTGATTGATGTTTTAATTTGGCACAGTCTTGTTTCACACACTTGATTAATCTTATTTGCCCGCTTCACATTATTGTGATTAATTAATAAATTTTTAAAGACCATTACAATTGGAATTGTGTTCTATTCATCCCCCCTCTAGGAACAATCTAGCACCATGTTCTAAGGCATATATGGGTTGGAGGGTTAAAAAGAAAAACCAATAAACATGTAGTGGGTAGGTGAAAATTGAAAAGATACATACCTATTAGTTGTTGTATGTTGAGCACTGAAATGTTACATTTTTATCCCGATTATTGGACCAGATAGCCTTCAATTCTGTCTATATTAGATAATTTAACCTTGTAGTTTTATAGATAAAAATGGAAAGTTCAGGAAAACAATCTCAAAACAGTGGATAATTGCAAGTTTAGAGCTTAAATTGGAAGACCTAGATTTTTTATGATTAATTTCACTCCACTTTTAGGGTTTTCATGTAAATTGGTTAATCAAGATCCATCTATGAGAGTTTAGAATAAATCAATATTTTAGATTTTAAAGTGGTGAATTTAATTATTAAATTCTGGAAGAGAGAACATGCAGATGCTGAAATTCAAGATTAATGGGCCAGATCTACTTCAATTGGGCCAAGCTAAGCTCCACATGCCATCATTGGGCCAAGCCACAGGCAATCCATGCGCATATTACAAATGGGTCAGGCCAATGTGCACTTCAAGTCAAATAAAGGCCCAAGTCCTCAAGCTCAAGTCCAAGATCCAATGGAGGTCCATGTACTCATTTGTAGGCTCAAAACCCTAAGTCCATAGCCCATTCACACGCCCAAAGCCTTGTCCATACCATCCATTCTCCATCTTCAATCTCAACCATTCATCTCATGCATCAGAATTAGGTAAACCCTATAGCCATATTTCCATATGCATTGCATACATTCATCATGTTAGATCTAGGCCATTCCATTCATCCATCATCATGATCAACCTTAGAATCATAACCATTCATAAATCATCTCATCATTTTCATCATCCATCTTAGCCCTAAATTAGGAAGCCATTAGATCTAGATCCGATTCAATCATAGCCATTCATTCATAAAATCCTAGGTCTAGATTAACTTCCATCCCAAGCCACTCCATATCCCCACACGATTTTGACAAATCACACAACGTCTCCACACAATTTTAGCACTAAAATTTCTCCTTGAACTTAGACCAAAACCCATTCAGATTCATTCCCAAGATCCATTATTTTCTCCAACTTCTTCTCCACACAACCTAAAATCTCTCATTTGATCTTTCCACATCATCATCCAAATATTTTAAACCATACACGATTTTTACAAATCCAAAACACCTCATGCGCATATCACTAGTCAACTCTAGGCCATGTCATCTAGTTCATTTCATCCATCCATTCGTTCTAACTTTAGATCCCATCCAATCATTGCAGTGCATTGCATTAAAACCCTAAACATATGTAAATTCGTCCATGCCTTATCTTCTCTCCTAAATCCCAATTTTCGCTCCAAATTCATATCTTCTCTCAGTCTCTACTTAGCCACTAAGCCACTCTCTCCCAAAATTCGTGTATGCCTTGTAACCCTAGCCTTTTGCATTTTAAAGAAATTTCCAAATGAGATTCAATCCAAGCCATCAATTCACAACTTAACCAAGATTTAATCCCAACCGTCCATTTCAACCCTGAGCTTTTACATGAATTTTAGATCTAGATTTTGTATTTGTTTATATATTTTTTGGGCGATGAACGGTCTATTCCAACAACCACCCTTTACATTCTGCACTTTTGAATTCTATCATTTATTTTACTCGCAATTTTATTTTCAGCCTTTTATTATGTTAGTTCCTTTGTTTGTTTGTTGTATTTTAAATGTTCAATTTATTTTCAATGTTTTATTATTGTATGTTCATGTATTTTATTCTTTAATTCTTTGTATCCAAAAATTCTCTCTGTAATACCCTGACCCAAATTAGGCGTAATTTGGCCTAATAAATTCTGCTTAGACCGGTTAATCTTGAAGATTTCGGTTAGGGATTTGTGAAAAGCCTAGGTGTGACCCGATCTGAGCTCGAAAGCTCAGTGATCTAGCTCGACCAGCTAGAGGGGCAAAATGGTAATTTACCGCTTATTGTTATTATTATTTTTATTGTGTTATTATGTGATTATTATTGGTTAATATTATTCTCCTTAGTCAAGGATCCCTATTTCTGATTTTAAAATAACTTTATTTTCAGAAAATAGTATTTAAAACCGCCGTAAAAACCCCCAAAGGGAGAAATAAATATTTTTAAATGGTTTTGGAAATGAGATAATTTTTTAAACAAGTGTAGTATGTTAGACCATATTAGTATAGTCTAGTTTATTCTTTCAAACCCCAAAAATGAGGATTTTAAATCGTTTTATTTAACGCAAGTTAAAACACGTAATTACTGTTAAATTGTCATTTTTATTTAAATCTATGGTTTTTGTTAAGTTTTAAGTCTCCAAATTTTTATAGTAATTAGACTTTTTAAAACCCAACTTATCTATTCGGTTGAATTATCTTGAGCTTTTAAAATCATGCTTTTAGTTAAAAACCAAGTTTTTATCAATAGAGGACCTTTTTACAAAATTGAAAATTTGGAGGGGCTTATCTGCAACCAACGCCCAAACAGTACGGTTACTGTTCGGGACGTAGGCAACCATTGCATGCAGTGGCCATCCGACCACCTCCGATTGATCGATTTTGCTATATATTGGCCCTCCATCAACTGATCAAACTCCCACTAAAATTTTTATCTCACTCCCTCTCAGGTGCTCTGAGTTTTTCCCAGCTGATCTCTCCCTTAGCCTCTGTTTTCTGAAACATTTCAGTTATCATAAGCTTAGAAGGGAAGATTTTCAACCCAAGAACTCAAGTGAAGGTAACCACTGTGTTCCTCTTTCAATTTCAGTCGGTTTAGAATAAGGAAAAACCAAATTTGGCCAAGTTTTGAGTGTGAAAAACAAGTTTGAAGTTTAAGAAAAATCATGGGATTTCTTGCACCAGTGTGTTGTCAGTGTTAAAGTCGGATGACCTACTGAGCTTTAAAGCTCCAAAACACTCCCTATGGAAAGAGGACTCACTGAGGAGTCCATCTGACCGGTTCGATGTGAAAACCGCATCAAGGAAACCCACTGTTTGTAGATTCGTATTTCATGTATCTCTGCTCGTTACTGTCTGTTGTTGCAGACAGTGGAGGGAGACGACACTCAGATGGTCCGAGAGTCGATCTTAGGACGATCAGAGGGTGGCACCCTTCGGACGATCTGAAGCCAGCCCTTCAGATGTTCCGAGCTTCAGCCCGAAGTCCCGAAGCGTCCGAGGCCAGCCTTGTTCTGTCGGATGTTTTGGGCCCTAATCGGAATGACTGAACCCCTATCGGACGATCCGAGCTTCACTCGGCATGATCCGGGACACACAGACCAACTGAGACCTATTTCCTCTGATATTTTAATTCGGAAGGACCTTCAGACAATCTGAGACCTGATCTTCGGACGGTCCGAAGCCAGACCCAAGGTCCGAAGTCAGTGACTAGTGTTAGGCAGTGGTTCAGATGATTCGAAGCCACAGTACCTGGTTCCGAGGCTTGTTCCGAAGGCCCAGTTTTTTAATGTAAACTCTTAATTGTTTGATGATGCATGTGATGCTTATGCCCTTAGTAAATTAAAATTGTACTAACCCTCTTCTCTTATTACTATAGTGTATATACTATTTTATTCACTTCCACGCCGACTCTATTTGTCGGGCACTGAGTGATTTCACCTCCGGGCCGACGCTATATTTGCCGGGCACTGTGTGACCTCGAGGCCTTACTCAACATGTCAAATCTGGTTCTATCCAAAAGACAACCTAGAAGTGACCTGAGTATCTAGACCTAACTCAATAAGTCAATCTGGTCATGCCCAAAAGACATTATGAATTTGGACTGAGCACCCTATTATTATATATTGTGGATTATTGTAACTTAAAATGGTTAGAAACCAAGTAGGAGACTCAATTCCATTTACCTTGGAGATTTTTTGGGAAAACAAGTATGGTTTTGAAATACTACTTGTATGTATACATTTGATGCTATGTATGTTGACCTATTAATGATTGTGCACTTGTTTGCTTGTTGAACAGAGACCGCGATACCACACATTTTAGGTGAGGGAACTTAACTTTGCAGTAGGTGTATTCAGGTTCTTATGGGATAAGTCTTGAGTAATGAGTGGCTTTCAGATTTGATGAACCCACCACCCATGTGCCTAGACATGATGCACTATTGTAAGAAGTGCTTATGGTAATTGTGAATACTTATGAGATATGTAATACTGCTTCCACGTGCCCTTGACTATTGAACCAATATCGGCCATGTGTGTGAGATGGTTTACGTCTACTGGACCATGGGTGTCGACAGTTGCTGACTTGAGGAGTGTTAGTATCGGCCACGTGAGGGCCGGAGATGTACTTGCAAGGATGTATTTTGACCATGTCGGGACTTAATACGATGGTCTCAGCTTAGTATGTAGGCGTTACGTTGGATGACAACAGTAATGGAAAGGATTATGAGAATGGAAAATGATGATGAGATTATACTTGAATTTATTGTAATGCATGAGATATTACTACAATTGTTGATTGTTTAGAAACCTGATATTTACTTAAACTGCACTGTTATATTTCCTTCACTGGTCTAGTTAGCTCAACCCACTCACCTTTCAGGAGATGAACCTGAGGAGAAGAACCCTATGGTTGAAGCTTAGGACGGATAAGCTGCGACGTTGCTTTGGGATTCCCACTGAGGGGAATTTCCTTTTCTTTGCTTTTTGGTTTTTGGAACCATTTTCTTGTGTAAAGTATTACGTGTGGTACTTAGTTTGTTTGCATGTGATGTATTAAATTACCATGTATCCGTAGTTAATCTGATGATGTTTCAATGATAATTCAGTGTTGGAATTATGTGTTTATGTTATGTGCTAATGATTGTGTTTATGTTGGGTAGACTTATGGAACATGTTTGAATCCACATGTTGAGATCATGTGTGACCTTTGGGCCTAACTATTGATCCCGCCCAGTTAGAGCTCTTGTGTTAGTTTAGTCTTTCAAAAAAAAAAAAAAAATCAGTCGCGTTCCGGGCCCACCTTTCGGGTCAGGGCGTGACACTCTCTCTCAAATATTCTTTAACTAAGGTTGGATATATGATATGTTGATCTTAAAACATGTGATTTTAAATTAAGACGAGACTACATATTCATTTTTCACCAATTTAATAAAAAGAAGATGGATTTAACTTCTCAACTTGTTAAATTCATAAGTTAGATAATAGTGGCGTTAACTTTTGTTTTCTAAATTAAAATTGTAATTCAATGTATTAGATTTCTTAAGATTACATCTTTTTAAAGGTATTAGTTTAATTTTGAGCATATATTTTGTGGATTTCCTTTGGGTTCGACCTCGCACTCATACTGCTATACTATAAATGGTTCGTGTGCTTGCGAGAGTTATGAATGTAAAATTTGCACATCAAGAAGTTTTTGGCGCCGTTGTCGGGGGAAATCAAAATTAAATTGTGTACCATTAAAATTATGTGATTTTAGAAAAGAATGTTATGTTTGGAATGTCCTATTTTTTGGCAACTCTTTAAAATTGGAAACTTTTATTTTGGAAAGTACTAATTTTAGAAAGTTTCCTTCCATAAGAAATTTTTGAAAGTCTCAATCTTCATGGAATTATGTTTTACGTAATTTTTGGAATGTCTATTTTTTGAAAGTTTCTATTTTTTAGAAAAATCTATTTTTGACAATTGATCTATTTTTGTAACCATCAATTTTTAGAAAAATTTCCAAACTTAGAAGTTTTCTAGACCTAGAAATCTTATTTAACTTATGAAAGTTTCAAAATAAGATATCTAATCAAATCTTGGATATTATGGAATCATACATTAATTTGGTGAAACTCAATTTTAATTTTCATAGTCTTGTCTTATTTAAAATTCTTGTTTAGGATTGTAAATATTATATCTCCTTCACTAGTTGTAGTTTAGGAAAATTGCATCTAGTTTCGGTTTTATGCATTCTTTATGAGATTCAGAATCTTCACTTTGTTTTGTGGTCTTTCAATGTAAAGAGATTTTGAATTGCACAATAATTTTTTTTTGGTAGGAAAGCACTACAGGCCAAGGTAAGTGCGTAACCTCATTTTCTTTATTTTTTTTAATTTTCTATACATTCATATAGATTTTATTAGGGTGTTTGCATTTATTTTGCATAAAAAAACAAAAATATTGCAGATTTACTTTGCTCATGCATTTAGGTTGTTAGTCTTCATGCATTAACATAGCTTGTTTGATTAATTGTTTGCATATTTGCTTTGAGTATTATATTGTTAGATTTAGGACTGTATTCACAAAATAGAAAAATAAAAAAGATTAGTAAATAACAATGGTTCATGCATCTCCTAATAAAATTAATTAAGGAGCCATTAGGTTAGATTTTAGGGTTTCATGCTCATTACGAATCTTTTCAATCTAAATCAATTTTTGTAACCAATGAATAATTTATCTTCAAGAATGGTGTCTAAGGCTAGTTCTGTCACCAAAGCCTGAGGTCGAGCATGTTTAAAGATAAGTTAGGACGAGATGCCGTTTGTGCTCCCCCACTTACTTGGCCATCTTGTGGTTAAACTTTCATTGGAGACTTAGATTATTTGGAAAAAAAATAGTAGGAGGAAGTCTAGAGACAAATTGTAGGGTCCTATTAGCAGCCAATAAAAATTCAATTTCTCTTAACGAAATTTGAATCTAGGTTTAGGTGTTTTCATGTGTGATTTTTGTTTGAGCATTTGTGATCATGTCTGTGTATGCTTTATTGGTCTCGTGACTCCACCAATCGCTTGGTTCGAGTTACACTTCTCGTATGTACATCGATTGTTGCGTCCTGGCTCAGTCAGGTTAGTCATAAATATAGATAGTCCACCGTTATCTCCACCCACAACACCATCACCACCATCCAATCAACCATTTCACCTGCACCAAAACCATTACAAAATCAGCCCTATCAGCTCATCCCTAACTTGATAGCCAACCTGCAAGTCCAACATCTGACCAGAGCTGATCCATTTATCCATCCACCCATTTACCCATTTACTTATCAACCAACTTTCCCATTTACTTATCTACCATTTATCAATTCACCCATTATCCATTTACCCATTTACCCATTAACTCATCCATTCATTTACCCATGTTCACCCACTCATCTCCCTTTACCCAGACCCACCTCCCATCTATCTATTTCTGAGTCGGTCTGAGTCCTTAGTGTCTAGTTTAGGTTTACATTGAGTTAGTCTAGTCCAGAATTTAGTCCATTTCGCACACTCTTTGTTCATTTGACGACATTTTGTTCTGATTTGCACCTCATCACTGTAGATTAGGGAACATTGAGGACAATGTTAAATTCGAGTTTGGGGGTACTAGGGGAGTTTTTTTTTTTTAAAAAAAATTGTTTACCTAGGCAGAAAGAGGTAGATTTAATCTTTTTAAGGGACAAGTAGGCGAAGGCTGAGACTCCTTGGTGCTTAACAAGACTGTCAATCTTAGCTTGAGAAAAGCATGCGTTTTGATAATCTGACGTAAAAAGAGTCACATTTTTAGCATTAATACTTAGATAGAGATCTTTATATCATACCTTTCTAGAAAGATTTTTATAGGATTTATACTTGGAAACTTTTGTACACATCCATATTAAGTTTAGTCTGAAAAAGAAAAATATTCACGAGTCGAGTGATCAATAATGGGAAAACTAGTGGAGACTTAACCCAGTGAGCTTTAGAGTCATTCTTTTCTTCTAAGGGATATAAGTCAATTCCATTTTCTTTGGTTAAGTGCATTGAGTCGTTGTTGATCCCATTATTCTTCATATTGATCATATTATTGAGAACGACATCAAAATTGAGTCAGTTTGACTGAGATTTTTCCAAATTTATTTCAAACACTGAAATCATCTTATGAAGCTTAAGATATGATATAGGCTATTTTTGGACCGGTTGAGCCCAAAAGCCCACTATATTTGGTCATTTATCTTGACAGTTTCCCAGTTGAGCCATTAAAGTAGCCTGTTTTCTTGACCAGCCATATTTACCATACCCAACTCCAGTTCAGGAGTATCAGCCAATTGAAAATATCCATGACCTATTCTTAGAAATGGTTAGAGATGATAATTTGGGATGGTACTCTAAAAATAAGTGCACAAGAAAAAGAAAAAGAAGAAAACAACATCTAAAGAAGGGAACATCCAGATATCAAAGAATGATCCCCTGAAAAAAAATATAAAAGAAGAAAAATAATACTTGAAAAGTGGTGAAAAGAAAAATAGAGGAAAAATATCCCATTCAACATCTTGAAGACCTCTAATCTTTCTACTCAAAGTATTTATTTTTGGAGCCTTCTATCCTTCTTTGATTTGACCCAATCCTAAGCCATGTTTCGTTTTATTAGGAAGTCCTATTGATCTTAAGTCAAAATATGGTATTTCATGTGGAGAGTAAATGAGGAAAAATGATGGTATTTGACTCAATGTTCTCAGGAAAGTGAGACCATTTCATGAGATTATTCATGTTCTTTGATATGAACCACCTTTGTCTAATACATATGTGAGATATTTTATTTGAATACATACATTTTGCTCACATATACTTTGAGGAAAATCGAACCCAAACCTCTGAGTGTTAATTTTCCCAAGAGATATATCCCGTGAGGTTTGCAATCAAAGCGTATTTTCCAATCGTGTGATCAAAACTCGTGTCTATTTGGAAAAAGAAGTCTATCTTAATATTGGTTAAGCACACACTACACTCCGGGTATAAGCTTTATAAAATGAATCTTAGAGTTGTATGATGGTACGCTCCTCACATATATTTGAGAGAAAATAAACCCAAACCTCTAAGCGTTAGTCTTTCTGAGAGATATATCTGTTGAGCTTTGAAGTCAAAGTGCATTTTCCGATGGTGGTTGCAAAACTTGTCTCTATTTGGAAAACGAAGTCTATCTTAATCCTTGGCTATTACAAACTACACACCGGGTACAAGCCTTTAAAAATGTGTTAGTGCCCTAACTTGCCGAGACACCTATTTGTCAATTCCATGACTTAGGTGAAGCCTTGCCTCTCAATATCAAAGCAATGAACAAGACTCAAGGAGTGATGAAGATTGAATCAAGTGCAAGATTCAACATCACCATGTATATGGCAACCACACAAAGGTAAATTGGCCATAGATGACTTTAGGTGGAACCCAACACCTTAGGATGCCTATGCCTAGGCTTAGAAACCATATCTAGATAATCTAAATGAAGCCAAGTGGTTATTTGACAAACAACCAGAACTAAATGGAACCGAACTTGGAAATATGAATATGGTGAACTGTCAGGACAACACTTCGTGTCAGCGATTCATCGCCATTGACAATGGACGATCAATCGTGGTTCACAGTGATGCATCATCCCAAAAATCAAAGGTTCTGGTTGGAATGGTCTGTCAAACAAAAGTCATCTCAGGACACGATCTCAAGGGTCAAACACACACTATAAAATACAATAAGGCTCACAATGATACTTTCATCTAGCGGCGACCCATCTTGAGGAACCACCACGATCAATTGGGGGCACAACCCATCGCCAGAGACAGGGCCGAGACATCGGGCGCACGATCCATCGCCCTAGGTTTGGTTGAGGCTTGTCTTGACAAAGCACTATCAAAACAGGATAGCCTCAGGACAATACATTCGCGAACCCCCAATCAATCATCCATGGTTGTGCACGATCAATCGTGTTGGACGATCAATCATCCGTGCCTGTTTTCTATCCGTTTGAAAACAATTAATGTACAACAGTCACATTACAACGGCTTTATTTGAACACATGATCAATCGTGGTTGCACGATCAATCGCCCGTTGTAACTTCGATATTTTCTTGTTTGCCTATAAATTCTCCAAACCTCGTTGGGTTTTGGTGGGATACTCTTGAGAGGAAAATCCAAGGCATTTCCAGAGATCCCACCTCCTCTCTATGTACTCCATAGTGATGAGTCATTTTAGAATCCATTCATCTTGATTGAGATTGAGAAAGAGAGAGAGAGAAAACTAGATCTAGGATCAACTTCCAAATCAACATCTTAGAAACCCTCCCATAGATTGTGATTGCTCTACATAGGGCACATGTTCATCATCGAAGGACTTCACATTGGGAAGATATTTTCAAGAAGCACAACATCTACAAGTGAGCTTTCAAAAGGAAAGTGTTTTTTAGTGTTGATTCAATTTTTAAATATTTATTGTACAGTGGAGTAGAACAAGGTGATCGAACCACTCTAAAAATTAGAGGTATAAGGACGTAGACCGGGGTTGGTCGAACCTTTCAAAATCTTACGTGATTGGGTGAAATTCCAAATCAATTGGATAGGTGGAAGTTCTATTCTATTCGTGAAGGCGTAATTCCCCACATAGTGTATTTGGGATAGCTCGAGGTTGGGTGAGTCCAACAGTGGATATATGTTTGTTTAAACCGAACCACTATACATCTTGTGTTGTGGGTATTGGTCTTGTTTTTGTGTGATTATTTTAGTATTGGCACACCCTCCTATCACACAACACATATATCTTGATTAATATTGTTAATCCGTTGCATATTATTAATTAATCAAGAAATTTGTGAAGATCGTTAAAATTGGTTATTGCCTTTTTCACCCCTCTTCTAGGTCAATCTTACATCATGTTCTAGCACACCGGGAACTTTAGATTGGTATCAGATCCTCGTGCTCTTCATATGGATCTATCCATCCGATTTGATCCGTACTAGAATTATAATCATGGATGCCCGAAAAATTGTTTATAGATTTCTATTGTTTGTTTATTCTATCTTGGTGTATTTGAAAACAAAAATAGAGAATTTATTTGCATCATGTGATGAAGATGATTGAACCTCTATCCAAGATGAGATGATTGAGAACTTTTGCAATTCTTTTGATAGTCCAATGGAAGGCTCTACCTTTCATAACCAAATGGAGAATCTAGAGAGGTGAAAATGTAAAATGTTTTGTTGCCTCCATTGTTAACACCCAAAAGGAATCCTCAAGTGAAGAAGAGGATAGTGAAAAGGATCTTGAAGTGGAAGATGACCTTCATGAATCTTATAATGCCTTATATATAGAGAGTATGAGATTGGCAAAGGATCTTGATAAGGTAAAAATTGAGAATGCCAAACTCTCTAGACTACTTCAAATTGCAAATGATGAAATCATGAATTTGATAGAATCACATAAGTTGCTTCAAGAAAATTTATAATTGCATGAAAATGAAATCTTGAAGCTAAATGAAGTTGGAAGATGTCTTGAAGATGAAAATTGAAAATTGGGATCAAATTTGGAAAATCTTAAGAAATCTCAAGACATGGTTAGTTACCCATGGAAATAAAAAAGTGTAAGAATCTATTTTGGGTAAACCACATTGTGATTGGCATGATAATTCTCAATCTAACTCAGTGAGACCCATGAACCAATACATATACGGTAAAAGCCACACTAGGACACACTTTAAATATAAAATGTTTTTATTGGGGATTAACTAGGCATTTCAAGCATGAGTGCAAGAAAATGAGAATGCATGTTAAATGAAAGGTGACTAATGGTCTTCCTCAAAGAGCAAGGAAGAGAAAGAGTGAGGTTATTAGAAATTCAGACCACACCAAGAAAAATAAGGTAAATCATTTTGTGAATGTTCTTAGGAAACACATTGTACCTCACTACATGCATCATCCCTACGTAGGTAAATCAAAAAGGGATAAGTTGAGACCTTCTCATTCTATGAATAGGAACATCAAAAGGAGGGTTTTATCTCATTTCAATGAATTTGGGCCAAATTTTCAAAATGGTAGAATCAAATTACCCCACATTCAAAGATTTGAGAGGAAAGGTCCGGATGAAAAATTTGTATGGATTCCTAATGGATAGGACCTTGTTCATGCCCTACATTGATCTAAGGATTTTGTATCATTGGAGAATCTCTAGACCATTGTAGTTGAACTCAAATTTTCATTCAAGTGAGTTCAAATAGCCTTTGTGCTATGGCATGACACATTAGACTCTTTCAAGCACTTAATTGTACTCGTCCTGGATATAGTATTAATCTTGCTTGAAGTGTCAAAGAAATGTGGACTTAGATTCCAAGTCCTAAAGTGTTTGGCTCAGATGTGTTATGTTTTCAATATAGTTAACACATTTGAATTTGATTTTTGAAATATTAGTGTGTATCTTGCCTTCTTTCCATGTTTCTTAATTGGTATATTTTTTAGTATTGAACATCTGCAAGACACTTGTATGGTATATGTATTTTTATTGGTAGAATCATAATTCTTATATGCCACGTGTTTTAAATTCAAGAGGGAGATTTCAATTTGAAAAGGATTTAAAAAAGAAAATTATGTGTTGTAATGGCAACCAATTGCTAGTTGACGATGGATCGACTCTGCGACCGATCGTCAGGACGATGTGTTGCCTGTGTACAAAAGATTTTGGTTAAAACCCCTCTTCTGATTTTCTATTGCAACTAACCTTGTATATTTCTTTGTGGAATGTGCGTTTTACATGAAGGCTTGCACATTGTGATTTAAATTTTGGAATATATCTTGTTTCATTTCATTCCATATGTCCAAGTTGTGTGTGTATTTTTTGGGAAGTACATGAATGTTGTGCATCGCCTTATGTGTTGCTTGTATGTGCATGCATTATTTGATTTCATCTCTATATTAAATTGGCAAAATCTTGATTGTGAGATGAGCTTGTGCACATACATAGTGTGTTTCATTCCATGGACTAAAAATTGTGAATTTCATGTGGAATGAGCCTTGCTCCATGCTCATGAATGGTATTGGTGATCCAAATGTGAACAAGTGTTTAAAATGGCAATCCATTCATGTACCATTCAAAAGTATAGAACTTAATTGGTGTATTCATATTTGAATGGTAAATACTGTATGAAGCATGGGGAACAAACTTTGGCAAACAATTGTATGCTTCACATGGAGATCATTTTTCTTTTGCATCTATCTTTGGTCTCATATAGGTATATATCTTGGTGCAATTTGGAAATGTTTTTGCAAGTGTTTGTTTGATATGGCATCTATTGTGCTCTTATCATTGTTGTATTTCTGCATCCCATATTTTTATCATACTCCATTTCCATGCATCTTATTGGTACATCTTATGTGAAATCAATGTAAATCATCTGTGTTTGTGCGCTCATTCCTATTATCATCATTGGTATATGTCTTGAGGAATGATGTGGTTCATAAGCATCATGTTTTGCTAAACCTAAGAATGGCTTATTATATGACATCACACAAGGGGCAATGTTGATAAAATTGGTAAATTAAAATGCCCAAGGTTATTGGATTGGATTGGATCAAAAATTTCAAGTTGGACTTATAATGGTAAATTGATCCATGATCCAAGTTTTTGTGCATATATTAGTAAATTTGATTGAATTATCAAATGGCACAAAATGTGTGTGAATGATGAACCTTCATTGGCATTCAAAGGTGGTTTGCAAAACTTATTGACTTGTGGACTTGCATGCATCACAAACACACACTCTTCATCCCTCAAATTGGTAAATCTTATAGGGATGAATTCATGTCTTTCCAAATGTTTAGAATGCACTATCTTGGAAACTCATTAGACATTGAAAATGTGTTTTTTGAGAATTGCTCAAATAAGAAAAAATTTCCTTCTCCAAAATTAGTTTTATGCACCTATGTGTGGCTTTCATATTTTAAAGGTAAATCTTAAATCCAAATGGATTTTTGTAGAGAAAACCAACATGGTTATATTGCCCAAATGTTAACTGACTTGGTGTATTGTGCTCTCAAATTGTTGAGCAAAGAGAGCACACCTTGGAAAGCTTATGCGAAGAAATAAGAGTCCATCTTCCATGAGCTTAATGAATTTCCAAGGAATATGTGTTGTTCATTCATTGTTCTTAATAGGTGAATGATTTGTTGAATGAGAATTGATTGGTTGATGCATTTGTGCTTATATTGTTAAATGTTTATGCATCATGTGTTGTTCACTCATATGGTCCTCTAATGGAAAATTCCTTATATGAGTTTTTCCTCCTCTTGCTTGCATAACTTATGCTTTCAAAATTGGTATATTTTTGAAAATGCATGTTGCCGCTCCTTCTCCATATCCTCTTAGTCCAATAATTGGGACTTGTTGAACTTTACTAAATGTGGCATATTAGTGCTTGTATGCCCTTTGTCCATTTATGACAAAAAAGGGATGAAGTTTTGAAAAGCCTTATGAAAGCTTTGGGGGAGATATTGGAAGCTTGAAAGAAAACTTAAGTTAAGGGGGAGAAAACTTAGATGCATGGATTAAGCTTAGTAGGAAAAGATATCTAAGGAGGATAGTCTATAACTAAGGGAGAGTTTAATCATTGACTCAAGGGGTATCAGTTCACATATTTAGGGGGAGTAATATTGGTTATATTACTATGTATGTGAGTAACATTTGAGGGGAGATCTATGCTTCCACCATTGCTTGCATTGTTTGTGTGTACATGTATATGTAGAGAACCACGATGGAGATTGCAAGTTGAGCAATAAGATCAGCATCTTGAAGCATAGAGTCTAGGTTTTTGTCATTTGAATATGTACTTGTAATTGGTGTAATATTTGTATTCAAATGAGTTGTAATAGATTGGGCTAAGTCATCGAGTCTGTATTCATTAGCTTCTAGGTGTTTTGTTATGGAAATTGACAAAGAGGGGGATTGTTAGTGCACCGGCTTGTTGAGTCACCTATTTGTCAATTCCGTGACTTAGAGGAAGCCTTGTCTCGGAAGATTGAAGCAATGAACAAGACTCAAGGAGTGATGAAGATTGAATCAAGTGCAATGAAGATGGAAGAATCAAGTGCAATGAAGATGGAATGATCAAGTGCAAGATTCAACATTACCATGTGTATGGCAATCACACAAAGGTAAATTGGCCATAGACGTTAGGTGGAATCCAACAACTTAGGATGCCCATGCCTAGGCTTAGAAATCATATTTGGATAATCTATATGAAGCCTAGTGGTTGACAAACCAACAAAACTAAATGGAACCAAACTTGGAAATATGAATATGATGAACTGTAACATCCCGGATTTTCCAATGCAATAATATATTGGATTTTGACTATTTAAATTGTTTAATTTGTTGAATTTAAGATTTACGGATGAAATGGATTTTAAATGGGTAAGAATTGGGTAAATGGCCCAATTATGATCCAACGGATCATGGATAGTGTAATGGCCCGGAATTTGTAAAGTAATATATATGTGTTATTATTTATTTTTTTATGGTGGAAATTGGAAATTGGATGGAATAGATAGTAAATGGATCAAAATGTGGACAAAGGCCCAACTAGGGCCCAATGGATTATGGATTGGATTTAAGTTTACTTAAAGGGTCAATGGTGGTCAATTGGGCCAAGGATGGTCAAATTGGGCCCAATACCCATTTGGGACCCAATGGATCAAGTTGATGTAAGCCCTAAGGTAAATGGGTAAGAGGAAAATATAATTGGGCCATGGGCCCAATGGTGATCCAATTAGAATGAATTGAATGGGTCTAAATCATCTAAGTTAATTTAAAGTTGACCTAGGTGACATGGTCCAATGGGACCCACCTCCACCTCACCAAGTGAGGTGGCGTGTGGACCAAGAGTTGGTGGGGTCGGCCACCATGGTTGATTTGGTCAACCATGGGTGGATACATAGAGGGAAGTTAAGAAATGGAATTAAATTATGTGGGAATTAATTAGCCTAAGGTAATTAGTTAATTTATTAAATGATTAAAATAATCAAATGAGGTGGTCAAATGGTCAAATGAAAGACCAAAAGTCATCTCTTTTGTAAACACAAAAAAAAAAAAAAAAAAAAACGTTGGGTGGTGGTTATCCCAACCACCACCATAAAGTAAGATAAAAATCCCATTTGGTTGGTGGGGGAATTAAAGGCACCAAGGGAGATTAATCTTATCTCTTTTCTTTTCATCTCCTTTACTCTCATTTCACTCTCCTCATCTTTCACATTCTCCTAGCGGTCCCTCATACCCAAGGTAGAGAAGAAGAAAAATTAAGGAAGAAGAAGAAGAAAAGCTTGGAAGAAAAGAGAGGAGGAAGTTGTAAGTTTGGCCATCCCTTTAAGATCAAACTATAGAATCCTATTTTCTCATCTCCATCTTCCCCCCTCCCTCTCTCAAGCAAACCCTACCTTGGCCAATTCTAAGTTTGGAGGGTTTCACCATTGATCAAGCATCTTGGCCGATCAAAGATCAAGAGGAAGGAGAAAGGAGACTAAGGAAGTCGACGGGAGTGGCGGAAGTCGGAGGAGACGACGGATTGTGAGTATTTCTTAAACAAGAGTTTTGGATTTTTAAGGTTTAAGACATGGGATTCATTTTTGTTAAATATAATGGTGGCCAAATAATTTTATGCCATGGATCTTATGTACATCAATTTGAAGAATGGAAAGTGGACAAAACCCTAAATGGGTAAATTAGGGTTAAGGGAAGGAAAGAATTAAATGGACTAAGTGCATTGTATAATCAGGTGTTAATTAAGCATATAAGTGTGGGTTTTAAATGAATTGATGGACCATAGGGTTCGGCCATGTAGTATGGCCGAACCCCATGGAAAAAGGGTTGATGAATTAAGTAGGGTTTTAAGGTTTAAAATTATGGAGAATGAATATGATTTGTAGGGTTGTAAATGATTAAATGTAAGTAGTTTTTGAAGAGGTTTTTATGATGGAATACATGGATGAGTATAATTGTTTTATGGTCTAAAATGGCATAAAGGAATATTGGATCAAGAACCATGGGTTCGGCCATGGTGAATGGCCGAACCCTATGGTAGTGTAATGGTAGTTTTAAATGAGTACAAAAATGGGGAAAATGATGGTTTTATGGTGGTTTGATGATGGTTGTAAATGGATTTAAATATGAGTAAGGATGGTGATGTAAATGTATAAGTTAAGCTCCTTCATGGAAGGGCTTATGATGGGTTCAAATGTATAAGTAGGTCAAAGAAAAAAAAAATAGGAAAAGGACACCATGGGTTCGGCCATGGTGTATGGCCGAACCCGTGGCCCAATTGTGAGCCTTTTGGTGGGTCAAATTGGAGGGTGAATGATGTTTATGGCCTCCAAAGGGAATGAGTGGATAATGGACTCATTGTAGTTAAGTGCATGAAGTAAACCCCATGGGAAGATTTGAGGAGTGGGGTATTTTGAACCCATGATCCAATTTTATGAGACAAGTGATGGGTTAAGTATGGGACTATATGTGTGTTTAAATTAATAAGGATTAGGCTAATTAGATGGTGGAATTTTAGTGATCTTGTGACATGTTGATGAATTATTGATGGATCCAAGATTTTGGATCTATCATGGGTCTAAGAATGGAGAAATAAAATTGAGTAATTAATTATGTGAAGGAGTAGTGGCAAAATTGTAAATAATGGCCAAAATGAAGAACTCCATGGGAGATGATCATGGGTTTAGGGATTCTAAGTAGTAGCATTATGTAGGGTTAAATAAAACCTAGGAGGCTGATTTTAGACTCATGTACTTAAAATATATAATGGATTAAATGGGACCCGCAAGACCTAAATAGTGACCGATTATTCGTATGGGCTTGAAAATGATTAATGGGCTTGAAAATAGTTAAAAACATGGACTAATTATTAATGTGTAATAAGGTACTGGACATCGCAAGCGGTACGCGTGTCTGTAGCTGGATTGTCGGACGAAAACGAGAAAGGACGCGAGTCGGTATTTGGTAGGATTCCTACCTATTTGTAAGCCATGGATTAGGTGCTATGTAAATGGTTTATTGGCTTATTTTTTAGTAATTATATGATTGGTTATATGATGGTCTATGAAATTATGTTTTATATGTATTTTATGGCATATGGCTAGACTATGAGTTATATATTAATGATATGAGTTATATGTAAAGGCTATGACCCAAATTTATTACATAGCATAATGCATTACATCTCATGCATGGCATGGGCGGGAAAATAAAGGAACCGGAGTCCATGCTCCGTTGGGGCGACTGAGAACAAACTGGAGATAGCCTGATAGGCTATAACCGGAGTCCATGCTCCGTCGGGGCGACCGAGAACAGGCATGGGGATAGCCTGATAGGCTATAACCGGAGTCCATGCTCCGTCGGGTCGACCGAGAACAGGCATGGGGATACCTTGACGAGGTCTTGCCGTCAAGGGGGATATGACATCATGATGGTAGGGATGATGGGTGGGATTCATAACACAGACACCCATGGCATGGCATGCACTTCATAATTTCATTATATGATTGTCTACCAGTTTTTATTATAGTGTTATCTGCATGCTGTTATTACTAATCCATGTACTAGCCCTACTCGGAGTCCTATTGGGCGCGTGGTCTAACGCCCTACTTCTACCCTAGCTGATGACGCAGGAAATGCCGGAACAGAAGGACGAGACGGGAGCCAAGCTTAGGAGCTTGGGGAGGCGGACTCTTTCCGTTATTTAAGTTTATTTTAAGAGATGTATATTTGACTAGTTAGCTTGTCGGACTATATAAATTAGCTTACTTGCTATATTCTGGTTTTATTTTGGATACGGTGATGTTGAGATGTATTGTTAGTTAAACGAATGTAATCTTCCCTGCTATCTAAAATTTGTAGGTTAGCCTCTATGATCGTTCCGTATTTAGTATAAGATTCCGTAAGCTTGCTTATACGTGTGAACAGTTCATCGTGGACTTCGTTCCACGCACACGTATGGTTGGCCAGTTAAGGGCCGGGCTTTAGAAGCTCGGACTTAACTCGCGTCGTGACGTCTACGCTCTTTGTCAATTTTAAATTAAAAAAATTAGACTCTGATTTTCGGTGAAAAGGGGCGGGCATTACAGATAGGGTTTGATTTTAATTAATTGGATAAATGTAGTTAATTGGGCCAATTACCCAATTGGGACCCAATGGGTTAAAGTGAATGGATTTTGGGAAGTAAATGGGTAAGGAATTAATTTAATTAGGGTCATGTACCCACTTAAGACCCAAGGCTTGGGATCCATCTCATCAAGTGAGGTGGCGAGTGGTCTAAGGTAACATGTAGGGTCGGCTACCATGGTTGACTTGGTCAACCATGGGTGAGTTCAAATGTGGTGAGTTGAATTACGTTGAATCATTTGAGTCATATGGAAATGAGTTCAAGAAAAGTAAAGTGAGCTGGGATAGAGTTGAATTGGAAGTGAGTTCAAATAAGCAAGTGAGTCACATGGAAGGGGAAGAGGCTTAGGTGAGTCAAATGGGGAGATGGAGATGGAAACCCTAGACAAAATCGTTGGGAAGGGGGGGAAGGCTCCAAGTGTAAGTCATGTGTCTCCTTGGTTAACCAAGGGACACATGGGAAAGACCAAGGTGTAAAGTGGGTGGTTGGGAGGCTAGGGTTAGATACAAAGGGCTCACACCAAACCCTAGGGCCGATCCTCTCCTTTAGACAAAGAGATAGAGATTTTCATCTCATCCTCTCCCTCTCTCAACCCACACCCCTTTGGCCGATCCTTCCATAGAGATTGCTTTCTACCCCTCTCAATCAACGCTCGTGGCCGAATGCTCTATTGAAGGACAAGGAGGCTTTCAATCTCTCTCCCTCCCACTTCGGCTCTAGACTTGGAGGAAGAACAAGGACTAAGGAAGGAGAAGGACAAAGGAGCAAGATCAGACCTAAAGAAACGAAGGAGACGTGGGAAAGGTATGTAATATTTACCGAGGGTTTAATGATTAAAAGAAGCTAAGAGAAACATGGTTTTGGCTATGGAATGGCCGAAACCATGGGGTTCCATATTTGATGGAAAAGATTGGCTAAACCGTTGCAAGCCATGAAGGTGGATATCCATTTGAAGATGGAATATGTTTTGGAATAAATCGTCAAAACCATTGAATGATCAAAGAGTCGGTATCCATTCAAGGAATGGGTAGGTGTTGAGGACCAACAACCAAGGGATGGAATGAAGAAATATGGATGATGTTTAAAATGTTGTAAAAAGAATAAGGAAATAAATTTTAAGAGGAAGGGTTAAGCCTAAACAAATGAGGACTGATTTTGGATGGCACTGTCTGTGGACGGGTCTTTGTTGTCCGCGGGAATGGATTGCAACCGTCCGCGGACAGATGATGGACTAAGACATGGATTTTCTGCGGACGGGTTGGATGGCTGAGGGACAGGTGTCTACCGTCCGCGGGACGGGTTTTTATCATCCACGAAAGGGTGTGGACTGTCCGCAGGACGGATAACAAACATAACATGGTGCTATTTGGGGACGAGAGACATGCATGTAGGATGGGTTACACTCTCTGTGGGACGGGTGTCTACCATCCGAGGGAAGGGTTTTTTATCGTCCACGGACGGGTGTGGACCGTCCGCAGGACGGGTAACGAGTGTGGACTGTTCGCGAGTAGCGGACAACGGGTATCAGACCACGGCTGTGCGTTGTCTGCGGACGGGTATCACAGTCCGTAGACATGTTTCTATCGTCCGCGGGACGGGTTTCAACCGTCCGCAGACGGGTAACTGACTTCAGTATGGTGCGGTCTGCGGATGGGTACACTGTCTGTAGGACGGATTTCTGCCGTCCGCGGGACAGGTTTCTACCGTCCGCGGGTGGGTTTCTACCATCCGCGGGATGGGCTGCGGACGGGTGACCAACTGATTTTTACAAGTGAAGTTTTCTATGATGGTTTTCCTTTTCCAAATGATTAGTTTAAATGGAAGGATGTAAGGTATGATTTAAGTTAATTGGATAATTAATTTGACTATTTTATATGATAGAATTAATTTAAGGTAACGGGATTTCACAAATGGGTGTATGATCGGTTTTGACGTGATCGATGATCTATATTTTGACTAAAACTGAAAGGATACAATACTTGGACGTGGGTAGGATTTCTACCTTGTTGAAACACTTGGATTATGTACATGCAATGGTGTTTATTTCCATAATTGATGATCTATTTTTAGTATCAAAATGCTTATGTTTTAAGAATGGAATTTTAAGGCTATTATGTAAGTTAATATGAAATAGCATGTTTGCACTCACATCTCATGCATGGCATGGAAGGGAACATATGAGAGGAGTCCACGCTCCATTCGGAGTATCCGATAAACAAACATGGGGAGGGATCCCCATTGATTCCGATTGATAAATGGTACATGATGTTTGAAATGAAAGAGGAGTCCACGCTCCGTTCGGTGGGACCAATAAGGCATACGTGGGGAGTCATGGCAATGAATACCTTGATGTGGTTTGTTCATTAAGAGGATTATCTATGTGTTTGAGATATGGTTGATGGGTGGGAAATCATTGGCAATATGACACCCATGGCATGGCATAAAATTGCATGATTTTGATATTATGTACCTATTCTGATTTTTATACTAATCCCATGTGTTTGACCCTACTCGGAATACCTACTGGGCGCGTTGGCTAACGCCCTACTTCTACCTTAGATGATGATACATTGAATGGACGGGACGATGGACGGGACGATGGACGGGAAAGGAGCCAAGCTTAGGAGCTTGGATAATTTAGACTTACTTCATTTAAGTTTTATTGCAGACAATGTAATTTGAGTTATTCGCATTTTGGGACTGTAATAACTTAGAATTATCTTGTTATGGTTTGGTTATATTTTTGGACATTTGAACTTAAGTTAATTTATGTGATGGACTTCCTTGCTTAAAAATGGATAGGAATAGTAACTCCAATCATATGATAATTCCGCTATGTGTTTATTCCACAAGTATAACCTTAAGCGTGTGAACTTTTTAGTGGACTCGATCCACACAGATGTATAGTTGGTCAGTTAAGGGCCAGGCTTTGGAAGCTCGGACTTATCTCGCGTCGTAGCGTCCTGCTCTCCCTCACTATTTATTTTTTTTTTTAAAAAAAATAGACTCTGATTTTTCGGCGAGTGAAAAAGGGCGGGGCGTTACATGAACTATCAGGACCACAAATCGTGCCAGGTGATCCACTGCCATTAACAGTGGACGATCAGTTGTGGTTCAGCGGTAAATCGTCCCAGAAATCCAAGGTTCTGGCTAGAATGGTTGTCAAACAGAAGTCGTCTAAGGAAATGATCAATCGTACAATACGATCAATCGTTGACACAGGGGCTGACCCATCGCTCATGCGATCAATCACCTGAAGCGTGGGTTGAGCACACTGTAAAATACAGTTAGGCTCAGGACGATACTTTCTTCTTGCGGCGATCCATCGTGAGGAACCATTACTATCAATCGGGCGCATGGCCCATCACTAGAGACAGGGCCGAGACATTGGCGTACGACCCATCGCCCGGGGTTTGGTTGAGGCTTTTCTTGACAAAGCACCAGTCAAAACAGGATAGCCTCAGGACAGTACATTCGCCAACCCACGATCAACTGCCCATGGTTGTTCATGATCAATCATGTGGGATGATCAATAGTCCGTGACCATTTTCTATCCGTTGTAAAACAATTAATGAGCAACAGTCATATTACAACGACCATTTTGAATACACGATCAATCAGTGGTTGCACGATCAATAGCCCGTTGTAACTTCGTGATTTTCTTGTTTGCCTATAAGTTCTCCAAACCTTGTTGGGTTTTGGTGGGACACTCTTGAGAGGAAAATCCAAGGCATTTCTATAGATCCCACCTCCTCTCTATGTACTCCACAGTGGTGAATGATTTTAGAATCCAATCATCTTGATTGAGATTGAGAAAGAGATAGAGAAAACTAGATTTATGATCAACATGCAAATCCACATCCTAGAAACCTTCCCATAGATTGTGATTGCTCTACACACGGCACATGCTCATCATCGAATGGCTTCACATTGGGAAGATATTTTCTAGAAGCACAACATCTACAAGTGAGCTTTCAAAAGGCAAGTGCTTCTTAGTGTTGATTTAATGTTTAAATCATTTTCAATGTACAGTGGAGTAGATCAAGGTGATCGAACCACTCTAAAAATTAAAAGGATAAGGACGTGGACGGGAGTTGGTGGGACCTTTCAAAATCTTACGTGATTGGGTGAAATTCCGAATCAATTGGATAGGTGGAAGTCCTATTCTATTCGTGAGGGCGTAATTCTCCACATAGTGTATTTGAGATAGCCCATGTTTGGGTGAGTCCAACAATGGATGTATGTTTATTTAAACCGAACCACTATACATCTTGTGTTGTGGGTGTTGGTCTTTTTTTTTTGGTGATTGTTCTAGTATTGTCACACTCTCCTATCACACAACACATATCTCTTGATTAATATTGTTAATCCGCTGCATATCTATTAATTAATCAAGAAATTTGTTAAGATTGGTAAAATTGGTTATTGCCCTATTCACCCCCTTTATAGGTCAATCTTGCATCTTGTTCTAGCACATTGGGAACTTTCAAACTGAATTTTAGAGTTGTATGATGTTTAGATAATTTTGTTTGTGTGTTTCTGCTAAGGATCCTGATGTTTGTGGGTATCATCACTACAAGCCCTCACAAGACTATAACTATGATGACCCAAACCTTCCTAGCATAATATTGTCCACTCTAGACCCATAGGCGGGACCCACACGACTTTGCATTAAGGACCCACGTGAATGAGGCCCCCAAAATGCATTGTGCTACGAAGGAGAGGCGCCCAACCTTATATACTGGCCTCAATTCATCCACATTAGTGATGTCGGATCTCTAACTAACGCCCAGTGCCAACCTAGCTACTTTTTAGCCAGGTTGGGACGCTCTACTCTCAGGGTCCCCCTCTAGGGTGGGTCATCACATCCTACCCCTTAAAGCTAGAGCCACCCCCGACTCTACGCACTACAACCCATTTCCACATCATCGTCCGAGAGTTGAACCGTGCTCTGATACCAATTCTAGTGACCCGAACCTTCCTAATACAATATTGTTCGCTTAGGCCCACAGGAGGGTCCCGCACGGCTTTGCATTGAGGACTCACCCGAAGGAGGCTCCAAAACGTGTTGTACTATGAAAGAAAGGCGCCAGCCTTATATACTGGCCTCAATTCACCCACACTGGCGATGCGGGACTCTCTGTCTACACGCCCAATGCCAACCTGGCTACTTTTTAGCTAGGTTGGGACGCTCTGCTCTCAGGGTCCTCTCTGGGGCGGGTCATCACAATAACTCGTCTACTAGGGGAAACCTAGGGGTTTAAAGTTTTATTGCATAGGCTAAATGCAATCGAGAATACCATCGAAAATGGTTTAGTTAGGATCTTTATCTTCTTAGTTTTAGGAATTAGATTAGGTTTTCAAATTTCCAATCTTAATTTTTAGGTTAGTTTTACTTGAGGACTAGCGAAATCTAAGTTTAGAGGTATCTGTTGAGACATGAAAAATGACATTTTTACCCCTGATTATTAGACTAGTTAGCTCTCTATCTTGTTTATATTAGGTGCATTTAATACTGTTTGCTAGTTTTGTAGAAAAAGATTGAGAAAATCAGGAAATCATTCAAAAACTAGAAGAAATTGCAGTAAACTAAGCTTAAATTGGAAGGCCCAGAATTTTAGTAATTAATTTGTGACCACTTTTAGGGATTTCATTGTAAATTGAATAAATCTGGATACAATTATGAGAGTCTGCATAAATTCAATATCTTTAGATTTTAAGTGATGGATTGATTATTTAATTCTAGAAAGAGAAACTGAAATTCAAGAGAAAGAGTCTGAAATTAAAGATCATGGGCCAGAAATCCAATCCAATGGGCCTAGCTCAAGTGGTCCATGAACACCTCATATGTGGGCCAGGTCAAGTACAATCCATGAAGTCCACATGCCTCAGTTCAAAATCCAATGAGTTCACTAAAGCCCGATTGCTCTATAACTCAACCTAAGCCCATATCTAATCCAACCCATGCGCATCCATCATCTACCATTCATTTCATGCTTGTAATCTCCACCATTCATTCACATTGCACAATACCTAGGGAACCCTAGAGCCTCCATTTGACTATACCCTATCCCATCCATTTGAAATCCAAAAGCCTATCTTATCAAATCCCATTTTTATCTCCAATGTTATCTCACTCAATCTTAGATCCAAAATTCTTTCCCAAGTCAACTTGCACTCCAAGCTACTCTAAATCCCTCCATGTAACACCCCGGATTTTCAAGATATCAATTTACATGAATTTTGTCCATTTAAATTATGAATTAATAGAAATGGACCTTAGATGGGTAAGGTGTTGGGCAATGACCCAATTAAGACTCAACGATTATGGAATGAGAGTTCAATGTAGGGTAAATGGGTAAGTTACATTTAATTGGGTCATGGTGGCTATTTGGGTCAAAAGGCCCAATTGGGACCCAATGGGTCGTGGTTGACTTGCTTGACCACTAAGTGAGTCCAAGCTTAATTTGGTTGGGGCTGAGTTGAGTTGGAAATGGAATCAAATGGTTGAGTTGAATTAAATGGTAGAGTTGAATTAAATGTTTGAGTTGAATTAATTGGATGAGTTGAGTTAAGTGAGTTAAATAAATTTGAGAAGTGAGTTGGATGGAAAGGTGTTGGGGGTTACATATTTCAAAATCAACACAAGGTATACACACGTTGGAGGCATGGGAATTTTATCTCATGCATGAAACTCCAAATGGGAATCAATGGGAGGTGGGCCGTTTGGTGGGGGTTACAGAAACCACATCAAGCTAGCACACGTTGGGAAGCTTGGAGGGTTTCCAATCTTAAGATGGAAACACAAGAGTCACACGTTGGGAGTGTTTCATCTCAAGGATGAAACCTCCAAATGAAACTTAAAGGATGGAGGTGAAAGGACATGAGAGTTACCAAGGGGTGTCACCAAAGGACACCACCTTTGGCAACCCTCATTAACCAAGAGAAGGGTTTTGTTTTAAAGTCACACTCTTCCTCTCCCTCTTGGTCATTTCCACCTCTCAAAGACAAGAAACACTTGGTGTTTTTCTCATCTCACTCTCTCCCTCTCTCACACAAAGTCGACCACTCTCAAAGGTAAAGGACTTGGAGTAGTTTTTGATTCCAAGCTTTTCTCTCTCTCAAACCTACACTCTTTTGGCCGAACCCTCTTTTTGGGTTTTCATTCAAGATCCCTGAAGCACTCTCGGCCAAGGATCAATGAAGGAAAAGAAGGCTAAGGAGGGAGAAGATTGGAAGAGCAAGAAGGAGTGAAAGAACCGGAGGAGTCACCGGATTGGTAAGTGCTCAATAAACTTTTGTTAAATAAGATGGTCAAGGAAACATGATCCGGCCATTGTATGGCCGAACCCATCAAGGGTTAAAATCATGGCTATTGAAATTAAAAGAGGAGATAAGGAACCATAGGGTTCGGCCATGTTGTATGGTCGAACCCCATGGAAAGAGTCAATGAATTTTTATGGGTTTAAAATGATGTTTAAAAGGGAAGAACATGGACCATAGGGTTCAGACATTTTGTATGGCCGAACCCCATGAAAAGACATTGGATTGATTTTTATTGGATTTGAAGTAAGGAAATCACAAGTGTATGTGTTTGATTTTGTTAAAGTCTTAAAAGGATTTAAATGGATGGAGGTATGAGAACCAATCATAGATGCATGATAATTTTTAATGGAAATAAGGAACCATAGGGTTCGGCCATAGGAGAGACAATGATGGTGAGTAGTTAGACTTCGTCATGTAATAATTAGATATTTGCTATGGTTTGCGAATGGTTTGAGATAGTTATCTAATTTAAGTTATTTTGGTTAAGGGACTAAGTACTTTGCTATCTAAATTGGACTAGTGTTAGGTTCTATTATAATCCGCAATCAGTTTATGTTATTTTCCTCAAAGATTATAAATTACTATGTGTGAACCGTTGTCATGGACTTAGTCCATGCACACATAGGGTTGGCCAGTTAAGGGTCGGACTTTAGAAGTCCGGACTTAGCTCGCGTCGTGACGTCCCGTTCTCTATCACTTTAAAAAAAAAATAGACTCTGATTTTCGGATAGCGAGTGAAAAAGGGTGGGGTGTTACACTCCACATGATTTTCACAACTTGATGCCTAGATTTACACAACTCATACATAATTTTTACACCTAAGATTTCTCCATTCATAAACCCTCAATTCCATCTAGATAGATTCCATGAAAATCCTCCCACCTCATCTAAGATTATCACATTATTTCATGCCCATTACTCATGATCCAAGCCATCACACACGATTCTATCAAATCCCTTTAGATTCATTCGAAAATCACAAGTCAACCATAGCCACATCATCATACCTCATCTCATCCATTCATGCATATTAACTTTAAATCCTAACCATTCATGCATTGCATTGCATCAACTCTATCTCTCCATGTCAATTAGCCAACACCTAATTTTTCTCTCATTCCCATATCTCTCCATGACATACACGACACTACCACCCCACAACCCTAGTTGTCCATACATCCATATATCCTTCACCTATCACCTTCAATCCAAGCCATCTATTTAACCAACTTAAACCCTAATTTGTAACACTCCGGATTTTCCTAAGCTTATAAATTTATTGGATGGGCCACTTGGATTGCAATTTAATTGAATTTGAAATTAAAAAAGTTGAAATGGACATTAGATGGGCAAGGAAATGGGTCAATTACGCAATTAAGATCCAATGGGTCATAGGTGATCTTGATTTAAAAATAATTGATGAATTAGATCATCATACATAAATTACATAATAAGAGGGGATAATGGAATTAAAATAATAAAATAAAATGGTATATGGAAGTTTGAAAATAATTGGGTAAATTTAGTTAAGTTAGTTGAATTTGGATACGTTAGTGCATTTAATGCATTAAAGTCCACCTCATCAAGTGAGGTGACATGTGGGTGATGTGGCATTGCCATGTGGCATCCATGTCATCACATGGAATCCAACTAAGCAAGGATACCACGTCATCAAGTGAGGTAGAAAGTAGAATTGAGGTCGCATACAAGTGGAGGTGACACATCAAGTGACATGGCCAAAGTGGGACCCAAGTGCCATGTGGTGACCAAGTCACCATATGCATGGTCGACCATGGCATGGGTTGACTTGGTCAACCACTTTTGAATTTTAAATCTTGAATTAGGGTTTTGCTTTTAAGAGGTCTTAAGTTGGAAGGCTAGGATTTCATCTAAGGAAAGATCAAGGGTGGAGATTAAGAGTTGGGGTATCTTGTCTAGGTACATTGTACCTAGACACTTGAGAACTCAGGGGTCTTTACCCCAAAAGCAATGAAGCCACCCTTGGGAAATCAAGAGCCTCCTTGGTTAGACAAAGCCATTATGAGAGGGAGGGAAGAGATTAGGGTTTTAATATGAAAACCCAAACCAAAGGGCACTCCAAACCCCTTGGCCGACCCCCCCTCTCTTGAACAAGAATTTCTCTCCACTCCTCTCCTCTCTCTCCCATCTCTACCTCCATACACTTGAAGATTTTTAAGAACAAAGAAAGGAGAAGAAGAACTAAGGAAGAAGAGTAAGATTAAAAAGAAAAGTAGGAGATTGAAGAGCCAAAGAGGAGGAGCAACTTATTGAAGGAAAGGTATGTCTAGACTAAATAAAATCAATGGGGATTCATCTAAGGAAACCATAGGCTCGGCCATGATGGTTCGGCCATGTTGTATGGCCGAATCCTAACCTTGGTTAGTGGGTAGGATAAATATATATTGAGTTAAGTATTCAAGATGGAATTCATGTTCAAACTTGATTAAGGATGGATTTCAAGGAGAAAGAATCAAAGAACAAGGTTCAGCCTCTTGCATGGCTGAACCCTATTTTTGTATGGGGACCATTTGAGGACTAAAAGAGATACTAGATGAGGTTCGGCCATGTTGTATGGCCGAACCCCATCAAGTGACCTAAAATATGTTTGATGTATTTTTTTTTTAAGAAAAATCCATCCTCAAGGTGATGTAGGATGGAAAGGAGGTGAAAAAGAAGAACAATATGTTCAGCCATGTTGTATGCATGGACCCCATGGGTGATTTTATGGATCTATGTATGCTTTAAAGATTAAATGACTAACTTGGGATTATTAGATTAAGAAATGGAAAAAAAAAATGAATGAATGATTGACTCACATTGTTTAAAATAATATGAGGATTAAAAAGAGGGTCAAAACCAAAGAATGAGGTTTGACCATGTTGTTTGGCCGAACCCCATTGATGGGTTTTTGTGGACATGAACACATTTTTGGGACAATAATGTTCGGCCATGTTGTATGACAGAACCCTATTGAGGGTCTTAAAAGGTTTAAGGACTATGATGCGTAAATGCGTTGAGAAATGAACATGGAACTTAGATGGAAATAAGGATGATGAAATTAAAATGGAAAATCAAAATAATATATATGTTTGAATTTGATGAGGTAAAGAGACTCACAAAGGGATTGCGATTCGTCTCACGCAACCATTAGCGTTATCCTTGCAAGACAAGAAATGATGGTATATCGGACATTGGTAGGATTCCTACCTCATTGAGAACACTATGGAGTATAATATGACACTTGTTTTTATTCAAAATAGGATGAATACATTGGCTAAATAAATTATATATGATTATAAGTTGATTTTCAGTGATATGATGTATTTTAAATGAAATGGCATTCTTGCATACATTACCTCATGCATGGCATGAGATGGAACACGTATGACCAACAAGCCAAGTTCTGAGTGGTTCGGACATGACTTGGGCTTGAGATTAGCTTATATGAAGCTATATGAACCGTTGAGATTTGGCTGCGTCCGAGTGATAGAAAAGTACAGTGTAATTGGGCCAAAGAGCTCCTGGGTAGTCAGTCCCGAAGCCCTGTACAGAGGGAGGAGACCACACTCCATCGAAAATCCCAGTTAATTTGTGGATGGGTATACAGTGCCCTGTTGGTTGCCGCCTCAAACACTGTGGGTATAAATGGCCAAGGAAACTATTGATTGATTTATGATGTGATTGGGAATGGACATTGGGTGGGATTTCATTTGACATTGACAACCATGACATGACACTTATGTTAGCATGATAATGATATAGACATCATGCATTGTTTTATTACTTATAAGATGTTTTTACAAATATGCCATTAATGATGTATAAATCCTTGATTTATGATATTCCAATATTACTCCTATGTGTACCCTAACCCTAATTGGAATACCTACTGGGCATCTTAACTAATGCTCTACTTCTACCCTCTAGATGTTGGAACAATAAATGCTAAGGAAAAGGATGTAGAACTGGAAGGGAGCGAAGCGTAGGAGCTTGGAAGATTGAAGTTTAAATTGCTTAGTTTTGATTTCAATGATGTATTCGGAGGACTTGTATTTTGGGTTGTAATAATTTAGACTATTTGGGACACGTTAGAACTTATTTGCTATGGTTTGATAATCTTTAGTTTTATTGAAATTTTATGGTGATTGGCTTTCCTTGCGTAATGATGGTAAGAAAATGAATAGCATCTTATTCATAGAAATTATTCTGCAAACAATAAGATAAGCGTGTATAAATGTTTTAGTGGATTTAGTCCACGCACACGTAATAGTGGCTAGTCAAGGGTCGGGTTTTGAAAACTCGGACTTGACTCGGGTCGTAACGGCCCGTCCTGTAACACCTCGGAATTTCATATTATCAATATTTATGGAATTTGCCATTTTAATTGTGAATTAACGGATATGAACCTTAAATGGGTAAGGCGTTGGGTCAATGGCCCAAGGACCCAATGGTTATGGTATAAGGTTCAATTTAAATTAAATGGGGATGAATTAAATTAGTAATGCAATATAAACAAGGGACACATGCATAAACAAAATCAAGGAGTGATATTCGCACAAGGTTTGTTCAAAAAAATGGGTTACATGCATGGATGGGTTGGGATTAGGCAATGACATCGAATTGCCTAATCCAAATAAAGAAGATGTCTAAGATTAAAGAAAAGATCTTTGGCCGTGCATAAGAGATATGCGCATGTGCTAGAGTATCTTTAGAAAGGGGCCTTTTCCTTGGTTAAGAGTGAAACTAGGGGATTGCTAAATAAAGAAGAAGTCCAAATAAAGATGGGATTGCCTTGCCGTGTAGGAGTTGTGTGTAATCCATGAGGTGCATTAAAAAGAGGCCTTCCTTGGTTGAAAAACGGCACTAAGGGAATTGCTAAACAAAAGGGCGCACGACATCTTCTAATATTGGACTAATTGGAAGTTTTCTAAAGGAGAGACACAAGGGGCGCACGGCAAATCAAGAGAAGGAGAGGGCAGCCAGCAAGTGTGAAAGATCAATAAGAAGGAGGAAAAGGCTAAAAAAGGAGAAGATTGGAAGAGCAAGAACAAGAGAAGGAAAACAGGAGGAGTCGCGGAATCGGTAAGTAATTTTGATAATTTTGTTTAAAGAAAGGAACCATAGGGATCGGCAATGGTGTATGGCGGAACCCATAGGGATCGGAGGAAATTGGATGATGTTAAATATGACGTACAAAGTATGCAATGGAGAAGACTGACAAAACAGTCAGTCGACTGAATCAAAGATTCAGTCGACTGAACTAGTATTGGACGAATCAGAAATGGGTTTCTGGGAGTTTCAGCCGACTGAATATGGGATTTAGTCGATTGAAGTAATGGTGGCTAAAAATAGAAAATTGTTTCTGGAAGTTTCAACCAACTGAATCGGGTGATTCAGTCGATTGAACACAGACGTAACGGATAAGAAAATGTTTTTGGCGTGTTTAAACCGACTGAATCTATGATTCAGTCGACTGAAAGATTGCTTATCGAACACGAAAGTTGTTAGTAGGGGATTCAGCCGACTGAATTTATACTGGCCGAACATACAGTCAATCTGATCCAAAGTCAGCCGACTGAATCTGTGATTCAGTCGACTGAAAGAGGATTGACTAAGGATACGAAGAGTTTGACTCAAATTCAGTCGATTGAAGGTTTGCGGGTAAGGCAGAGGACTGTATCCGGGATGATTCAGTCTACTGAATTCCTAATTCAGTCGACTGAATTGATAAGTTGATGTTTACGTATGTTAGATTAACTGAATGAGAAATGGAAGATCATGAGTTCGGCCATGGCGTATGGCCGAACTCCATGAACCATGTTAGTGGGTTATTATTAGCCTAAGCATGTTTTAAAGAATGAAATGGACAACCGTAGATAGAACAATGGCAATGATGTAAATAAGTGAAAACAATGAACCATTGGTTCGGCCATGGTGTATGGCCGAATCCCATGGGGATTGTTTTGTGGACTTTGTTGTTATCAAGGTTAAGTGATTACTGTAAAGGTGATTAGATTTATGAATCAAAGATTGCATGATCTTGGATTTAATTTAAAGATCAAAAGACTAAAATGAAGGCACCAAATTAAGGAAGTGAGGTTCGGCCATGTTGTATGGCCAAACCCCATAAAGTTGTATCTTATGGACATAGATATAAATAGAAATCAAACTGAGCATGGTATAATTAAGTGTTGTGTATTAAGGGAACGGACCTCACAAACGGTGCACGAACGTAAGCGGTTGCCGGATTAAGAAGCAAAGACACTTAGTGATTTTTGGTAGGATTCTACCTATTTGAAACCATGGGTTTATGTACAATGTTTTTATCTTATTTTGATGAATTTATGTTGTAAAGGATATGTTTCAATTGTGAAGTTTTAATGCTATGTTTACAATATAAAATAACATGTGTTTCATTAGCATCTCATGCATGGCATGGGGTGAAGGATATGTAACCGGAGGGGCCACACTCCGTTGGGGCGTCCGAAAGACCTATGTGGGATACCATGATGTGCATTTCCATCAAGAAGAAACAGAAGGGGCCACACTCCGTCGAGGCGTCTGAAAGACCTATGTGGGATACCTTGATGTACATTTCTATCAAGAAGAAACCGGAGGGACCACACTCCGTCGGGGCTTCTGAAAGACCTATGTGGGATACCTTGATGTGCATTTCCATCAAGAAGAAACCGAAGGGGCCACACTCTGTCGGGGCGTCCGAAAGACCCATATGGGTATACTTATATGTACATGTGATGGGTGGGACTCATTGCATTTGACATCATGACATGGCATGGTTTATATGGTTTTTGACATTATGATATTATTATATGCATGTTTGTACTAACCATGTGTTAGCCTAAATGGAATACCTATTGGGCGCGTTGTTCTAACGCCCTACTTCTACCCTAGTGGATGATACAGGAAACGAGGGAAACGATGAACGCGAAAAGGGCCAAGCATAGGAGCTTGGATGCTTTTAGTTTATATTTTGATTAAGTTACTTATGGACTTGTAATTTGAGTAACTAGACTTCGGGCATGTAATAATTTAGATAATTTGCTATGGTTGGATGTTTATTTGGATAATTATATCATGTTAATTATGATTAAAGACTTGACGTACTTTGCTATCTAAAATGGAATAGAATTAAGTTCTATTAAATATAACAGTTATGATTTTAATCCGCATGTTTTATGTCGTTATGTGTGAACCGTTTTTATGGACTTAGTCCATGCACACATAGGGTTGGCTAGTTAAGGGTCGGATTTTAGAAGTTCGGACTTAGCTCGAGTCGTGACGTCTCGCTCTCTATCACTCTATATATATAAAAAAATAGACTCTGACTTTCGAAAAGTGAGTGAAAAGGGTGGGACGTTACAGCTGGTATCAAAGCGAACCAGAACGATTGAATCTTTCGGAGTAAATTAATCCGGCCCCCGTGCATTAATTTACTTCGTTTGACTCAGACGGAACATTCAATCTAAGAACAATAATGGATGATAGCAAAGGAAGTACAGTTAAAATAATTTAATTTATCAAACATAGCAAAATAGGATATATTCCCCAGAAACAAAGAAAATCAAGAGTGCTTATTTGGAAATTTCTCGAAAAGTAGGAAAATACAAACTTTACGATGAAAACTAAGTCATGACATTTTTCAATGGCTTAGGGAAAATGCCTCCAAAGAGAAATACCCGACAAAACCAGAAAGGGAAGGAAAAAGAGGTAGAAAAATCTCAACATGAAGAGGAGGAGTGACAATCTCGACATGAAGAGGAAGAACAACCATCCTGTAACACCCCAATTTCTCAATGAAATGGATAATTACGAAAATGCCCCTGGATTGGTAAATTTAATAATTATGATGTTAAATGAGAAAATAGTGGGGCCCATTGCTCAAACTAAGATCCTATGAACATATTATAAGGGTCAAATTATAATGGATGGGTAATGTACATCAAATTGGGTCAAAATGGTTAATTGGGTAAAAAATTCTCAATAAGATGAATATTTACGAAAATGCCACTAGATTGGTAAATTTAATAAATGTGATTGCAAATGAGGAAATGGTGGGGCCTATTGTTCAAATTAAGATCATATGAACATATTATAATGGCCAATTTATCATGAATGGGTACTGAACATCAAATTGGGTCAATATGGTTAATTGGGTCAAAGGACCCAATTGGACCCAATCGGTCAAATGGACTTATTAGACCATTGTGTGAGCTCAATTTAAATGGGGTTAAGCTGAATTGATTGGAAATCAAGTGGAGCAAAAATGGGTAGGCTTGATGCACAAGTGAAAACTATTTAAAAATGGCAAAATGAGCCCATTAATGGGTCATGTTGTCGAAACGGGTTAAGGGGTTAATTGGGGACCCAATGGGTCGGGTTGACTAAGTTGACCATGGATGACCTTGTGGGCCCTCAATTGAACTCAGGTATGAGTTAGTGCAACTCGAGTTGGACTGATTTGGACTGAGTTTGAATTAAGTAATGAGTTGACTCAATTGTAATTAATGTATGGTATTTAATGTGGTGAGTTAAGCCATTGAGTTAGGTGAGTCAAGATGGAAATCAATTGGGCTGTAAATCAGTGAGTTGAGTGGGAATGTGAGAAGGTGGCTCTGTCATAAATCACCAAAACAAGTCCCACATGTTGGGGACTTGTTGTGGGGATTTCCATGATAAATTTTAAATGAAATGCATGGGAATTGGAAGTGATGCTTGGGGAGTTGAGAGGATGCAACGTTTGGCACCAAGGGGTGCCTTGGATGGCACCCAGCACCTCCTTGTTTTTATCAATGATTAATGAGGAGTGATGAGATAGTTTGAGTTGTTTTAACAAAAGGAAAACAACCATCATATGGCCGATTGCACATTGCAAACCTTGGAGTTCCATCATCTCCCTCTCCCCCTCTCAAGAACATCATCTTCTTGGCTGAACCAGCTGCTGGTGTTTCACCATTTGATCCAGCACCATTCCAGCAAAGGATTAAGGAAGAAGGAAAGAAAGGAAGCAATAGTGAAGGAGCAAAGGAAATTGGTAAGATTTTTTTTAAGTGTTTAAGTTAAACAAGTTGTAAAAAAAAAAGTATGATTTGGGCCATCATTTGGCCGAATGCATCAAGGATTAGACCTTAGATGGAAGTTCATAATTAAGATGGAAACTTGATCATTGGGTTCGGCCATTGGGCATGGCTGAACCCCATTGAAATAATTGGTTGGTTTTGATGGTTTTTGAAACATAAAAACCATGCAATTTGTGGGACTGTTATAGATGTTTTTATTGGATTTAAATGTAACGCCCGCCCCTTTTCACCGTAAAATCAGAGTACATTTTTTTTTTTTAAAATGAAAGTGACAAAGGGCGCGGACATCATGACGCGAGTTAAGTCCGAGCTTCTAAAGCCCGGCCCTTAACTGGCCAACCCTACATGTGCGTGGCACGAAGTCCACGGAGAACAGTTCATATGTAGACAGCAAGCATCAAGGAATAATACAACTATATGCGGAACTAACAATAAGGATTATCCTAGAAATTTGAGATCGCAGGGAAGATAACATCCATTTAAAATTACTACAATACCTCAAAATCTTAATGTCCATAATATAATCCCAAAACATAGCAAGTAATCTAATTTATTACATTTCCGACAAGCTAAACTATTGCAAATTACATTATCCGAAATAAACATTAGTAACTATCTAGCACGCCTTGCCAAGCTCCTTAGCTTGGCTCCCGTCTCTTCCTTCCACTTCGCCACCTCCTGTGTCATCAGCTAGGGTAGAAATAGGGCGTTAGACAACGCGCCCAGTAGGACTCCGAATAGGGCTAGCACATGGATTAGTAATAACAGCATACAGATAATAAGCCAATGCAAGCTGATAAACCATCATATAATGAAACTATAAAGTAAATGCCATGTCATGGGTGTCTATGTTATGCATCCCACCCATCATCCAAACCATATAATATCATATCCCTCTTGACGGCACGGCCTCGTCAAAATATACATAATCCCAAATCATCCCCCTGGACTGCAAAACCTCGTCCAGATATAACCAATCACAAATCATCCCCCTGGACGGCAAAACCTCGTCCTGATATAACCAATCACAAATCATCCCCCTTGATGGAAGAACCATCATCAAGGTATCATAATTACATACAACATCCCTGATAAATCAAATACATTAAAATACCTCCATGTCTGTTTATCGGTCGCCCCGACGGAGCATGGACTCCGGGTTCATTTCATCCTTCCCCTGTCATATCCCTCCCATGCCATGCATGAGATGTAGATGTCATATGCCATGTAATGAATATAATAACAAACCATGACATTTAAAAATCCCATCAATAATACATATAACTTAATTATAAAAAAAAAAAATCAAGAAAAGCCTCAATGATCACATCATAGCTTTAAAACCCATTTATAAACCAATCATATACTTACCAGAATAAATCAAATGAAAGCCTCTACATAATACATAATTCAAAACCAATCTTAACCAAACCATATAATTTTCAAAGTAATTCAAAGAAACCATCACTCCATCCATGGCTTACAAAAAGGTTAGAATCCTATCGATTACCGATTCACGTCCTTTTTCTGTATTCGTCCGACAATCCGGCTACCGACTCGCGTACCGCTCGCGCTATCCGACACCTTATTAAATTACCAAATTAGTCCATATTGTCCCATTTCCAAGCCCATAAACCATATTTTAGTGGTTTCTTCATTTTAGCCAATAATTACCATTTGTGCCACTACCCCTTTACATAACCAATTACTCATTCATTCATGCCTATTTAAGCCCAAAATTGATCCACAACCTAGGTCCATTAATGATCCCTAACCATGTTACAAGATCATTAAAAAAATCAACCCTTAACTTAGCCTCATTTCTATTGATTTAAACACATCATATTTCCAAATTTTAGCCCCTTAGCATTCTCATTTGTGAGACTAAAATGCATCAACCCCAAGCTTAGTTTAATCATTCACAAGGTCATCTTTATGCACCCATTTTTCATGTCCAACACACGTGGGGTTCAGCCATGTACCATGGCTGAACCCGCGGTTCTTCAATGTGGCTAATAATTACCACTTTGCCATTCTCTCTTCCATGTTTAATCATTCACCCATCCATGTATATTTTAAGTCTAAATTTATCCATAACTTAAATCCATTAAAGATTCACTAACTATGACCCAACATGAAACAAAATCAGCCACCTAATTTGATCAAATTTCCATCATCTGATCATTGTAACGCCCCGCCCTTTTTCACCCGTTTTCCGAAAATCAGAGTCGATTTTTTTTTTTTTTTGAAATAGAAGAGTGAGAGAGGGCGCGGACGCCACGACGCGAGTTAAGTCCGAGCTTCTAAAGCCCGACCCTTAACTGGCCAACCCCACGCGTACGCAGAGCTAAGTCCACGAGAACGGTTCACGCGTAGGAAATAAGCTCATGGATTATGATTATTGCGGAACATGATAATAGAGTCTATCCTACCGGTTTTTTTTTCTTTGATAGAAGGGAAGATACAACATTGAATTTACCAAAATGCCCCTATGTTCATGATTATATCACAAAATGTATCGTCCATAAGTAACGTCCAAACCATCGCAAGAAATGTAAATTTATACAACCCGACAAGCTAAGTTACTCAAAATTACATCTCCAAAATGTAAACATAATATAAACTAGGACTGCGCTTTCCAAGCTCCTAAGCTTGGCCTCCGGTATGTCCACCGCTTCCTGCCTCTCCTGCGTCATCAGCTAGGGTAGAAGTAGGGCGTTAGTCAACGCGCCCAGTAGGACTCCGAGTAGGGCTAGCACATGGATTAGTGATACACACATACCGATAACACAAAATACAACAAAATAAGTATGTGATGAATGCTATGTCATGGGTGCTTATGTCATGTGTCCCACCCATTATCCGTATGATCATACAATATCCTGTTCCCCATGTTTGCTTCTCTGTCGCCCCGACGGAGCATGGACTCCGGTTATAGCCCTCAGGCTATCCCCATGTCTGATTCTCGGTCGTCCCGACGGAGCATGGACTCCGGTTATAGCCCTCAGGCTATCCCCATGTCTGATTCTCAGTCGCCCCGACGGAGCATGGACTCCGGTTTGTTTATTTTTTTCTGCCCATGCCATGCATGAGATGTAGGTGCATTATGCTATGCAACCATATTCAATATACCATACATAGTCATATGATGCATAATATTAAAATATAATTCATGATACTTTCATGTAATTAATAAGTTAAAACCCATCATAGTGCAAGTCCCATAAATCATAAATTAAAATCATAAATCCATAATAAGCCAAGTCAAAATAATTTAAAACACCATCACATATCCATCGCTTACAAAAAGGTAGGAATCCTACCGAATACCGTGTCGCGTTCCGTTACGCTTCCCGTTCGATAATTCGGTCGCCGATCGCGTACCGTTTGCGACGCCCGATACCTTATTACATTTACCGGATTAGTCCATACATCATCTATGATTAAGTCCCTAACTTAGCCCATTATCCATTGGTTTTAGACTCATACATAAATCCAATTTTGGCAAAATTTAAAATTCCGATTTACGAGCCTAAAACGCAGCAACTATCCACTTCATTTATTCCTTCATAATATATCCATTTTCATGTCCAACCCACATAGGGTTCGGCCATGTACCATGGTTGAACCCATGGTCCTTCAATGTGGCGACAAATTACGGTTTTTGCCACTCTCTTCCATGGTTAAGTTACCCCTTTTATCCATGCATATTTAAGTCCATATTTGACCCATAAACTTGGACCCATTTATAATTTCTTAATCATGACATAACATCATAAAATCAGCCATCTAGTTTAATTAAATTTGTAAATATTTAATCCCATAAATAATTCCATACCTAGCCCATAATATGGCTCCCAAAGGGGTCATGGGTTCACTTTTATTGGTGCCATTTTCAAAGACTCATATTTTGTCCCAAAAATAATCCATTTCAAAATCGCAAAACTTTAATCATTTTGACCCTTTAAATCAAACTCCTAAGCATTGATACATGCATTTAACCTTAGCCTAAAATTGATCAAAATTTGGGTCATGGGTTCGGCCCATACATCATGGCCGAACCCATGATGTTTCTTTCCCTATCCTTCTTGGTTTCAACTACCCATTTAAACATACCTCCAATAAAACTTAAATCATCCATTTCAATCACTATCTTTATTCCCTTTAAACATCACATATCATACTTGTAACATCCATTTAAATTTCATCATTAACTTAACTTAATTTCCATTAACAAAATACCATCCATTACCAACTTTAAGATCTTCATAAAAATCATTAATTTTGTCCCAAAATAATCTATTTTCAAATCACTAAATCATCGCCATTTTCATTCCATCTAAACCTCACATTCCATACTCAATAAGTCCATTTACATTTATCATTTTTTCTTCATTATCTTTAAACCTAATATCCTTAATAAATCACTCATTATTCACCATGGGGTTCGGCCATGCTACATGGCCGAACCCTATGGTCATCCACTCATTCCATTCTATGCCTTTCAAGGCCATGAAAGATCACCCATATTTTCATGAAATTTCTTTATTCAAAACCTCTTAAAATTTATCAACTTTTAATCATTTTAACATCTTGAAATCCTCATAAAACCATTGATCATTCTAGATACTTTTAAACCTTCAAACCCTAATTAAAAATCATCCAACATTGGCCATGGGGTTCGGCCATGCTACATGGCCAAACCCTATGGCCCATTAATCCATTAAAATCCCATTTTCTTATGCTTAATAAAGACTTAAAAATTTCATTTTTCCATTTCCTCTTTTCTTAATCCATTCCTCCATTTTTTTATCCATTTCTTAGCCTTCCATTTGATGAACATTAGATCCATGGCCCACAACATTTTTGGCCATGTTTAGTCTAAGAAATGGATTCCACATCCTATCTTTAAAAAATATAAACTCTTGTTTAAGAAATTCTTACCGCACCGACGACTCCTCCGGTCCTTCTTTCTTTCTCCTTAGCCCTTTCTCCTTCTTTCTCTTCTTGATGATCAGCTAGATGAGCTTGATCAATGGTGGGACATGCTTGGATTGGCTGAGGTAAATGAGGTTAGGTTAAGAGAGAAAGAGAGTATGGAGATGAGGGAGAGATCTTCAAGGTTCTTGATCTTGGGGTGGCCCAAGACTTATCTTTTTCTTCTCTTTTCTTCCTCTTTCTTTCTAAGTTTTTCTTCTAAGTTTTCTTTTCTCCTCTCTTGTAAGGTGAGGGACGAATTTCATGTGTGTGTGGGGAGAGCTAGGGTGAAATGGTTAGTTTGACATGAGATGGAGGTGGTTGGAGTGGTCTTCACTCAAGCATTAACTTTCTCACCAACCAAGCATGGGTTGGCTTGACTTTGGTGGTGGTGGTTGAGACCCAACCACCATTCAAGCACATGGTTTTAATTTGTGTTTTCTTGAGGTGGTTTGTATTTGTTGGAGTGGTTTTGACCATTTAACCATTTGACCATTTTAATCTTAGGTTGATTAATTTAGATCACCTTGATCCCTTGATTAATTTAATTAATCACCTTCTATATAATTTAATCCCATTAATTTCCCTCTATGATCCACCCATGGTTGACCAAGTCAACCATGGTGGTCGGCCCCACTACTCTTGGGTCCACACGCCACCTCAATGGGTGAGGTGGAGGTGGGCCCCATTGGCCATGTTGCCTTGGTCCATTTATCACCTAATTTAGGTGATTTAAATTTTATTAATTATATCCCTTTTTTTGGATCATCACTGGGCCATTGATTCTTGTCTTACCCATTTATCTTAGGGCTTAGTTACCTTGGCCCATTGGGTCCCACATGGCTCTTTGACCCAAATTGACCAATTACATGTATCAATTTCAATTCAAGGTTTATTGGGTAACCATTGGGCCCATGGCCCAATTAGATTCCCTCCTTTTCCACTTACCTTAGGATTTGAACTGATTTTGATTCATTGGGCCCCACATGGCTATCGGGCCCACTTTGACCATCGTTGACCCGATTAGTCCTCATTGACCCTATTTAATGGATTTCATCCAACTCATGGCCCAATTGGGCCATCCTTGGGCCATTGTCCCAAAATTTGGTCCATTTGGCATTTTATTACATCAAACTTCAATTTAAAATGAATAAATGCCAATATACATAAATTCGGGTTATTACAATCATAAACATGGAACCAACCTTAGCTCATACAATGACCTACAAAATGGGTCATGGGTTCGGCCACATACCATGGCCGAACCCATGATGTCTTGTTCCCCATTTTGCTTGGATCTTTTGACACATTTTAGATCTATCACAAGTCTTCCCATGAGAGGGTTTACATCATGCATTTTAAATCACCATTCCATTGCATTTTTCATCATACAACCATTTAAAACATTACTCCCATGCATTCATTAAAGCCCTAATTCATTAATCAAGAACCCACATTGCTTTCCATTCTTAAAGCCCTAAGTAATTTAAACCAACCACCAATTCACCCACCATGGGGTTCGGCCATACTATATGGCCAAACCCTATGGCCCATGATTCTTATTTCCAAGTACCCAATTCCATGTTCAATTTAATCAATCACACAATGCACACAATATATTTCTCCAATTTCTTACCCTAACCCTAATTCACCCATTTAGGGTTTTCTCCATCTTCCACCCTTCCATTTAATGCATCTAAATTCCATAGCATAAAATCACCTATCCACCATTAATTTCACAAAAATAATTTCCATTTCTTAAACCCTAAAATCCAAAATTCTTTTATTTAAGAAATACTCACTATCCGACGTCTCCTCCGATTTCCGCCGCTCCCGTCGGTCTCCTTAGCCTCCTCTCTCCTTCCTCTTGATCTTTGATAGGTCAAGACTCTTGATTAATGGTGGCAATACCCAACCCTAGAATCAGCCATAGTAGGGTTTGTGTGAGAGAGAGAGAGAGAGAAAAATCATGAGAGGAGAGATGTTAAACCCTAACCTTAGAGTGATTTCCCTCCAATTTCCACTTCTTTCTTCTCTCCTTCTCTTCTCTTCTCCTTAACTCTCTTCCTCTCCTTCCTTAGAGCATGGGACGGCAATGGAGAATGGGAGGGATGGAGTTTGTGAAGAAAAGATGAGAATGAGATAACCAATAAGACTTATCTCCATTTTTCACTTTAATTTAATGATCCCACCAACCTTAAGATATTTTATTTGCTTTATGGTCGTGGTTATCCAAACCACCACCCAAGCCCAACGTTTTTAACATTTTGAGGTGGGGTAGCTTGGTCTCCATTTGACCAATCTAACCCCATGTAGCCACCAACTTATTAATTTAAGTATTTAATTAATTTGGTAATTAACTTAGGTTAATTCATTTTTATTTAACCTAATTCCCATTCCACCCATGGTTGACCAAGTCAACCATGTGGCCGGCCCCACCAATCATTGGTCCACATGCCACCTCATTTGATGAGGTGGAGGTGGGTCCCAATTGGCCATGTCACTTAGGCCTAATTAATACTAGCTTAGGTGATTAAAAATCAATTCAACCCACTTCCCTTATTGGATCACCATTGGGCCCATGGCCCAATTAAGTTCTCTCCTATCCATTTACCTTAGAGTTTGCATTATTTTGACCCATTAAGTCCCAAATGGGTATTGGGCCCAATTTGACTATCCTTGGCCTAATTTGACCATCATTGACCATTAAGATAAATTAAATCCAATACATAACCCATTGGGCCCTAGTTGGGCCTTTGTCCACATTTTGATTCACTTAACATTTATTCCACTAAAATTCTCAATTTCCATCATTAAAATAAATAATGACCACAGATATACTAATTCACAAATTCCGGTCATTACATTAAAATGCATGTTTTAAAGAGGTTTAAAACATGGATTTGGATGTCATGAAGGGCTGAAGGTATCATGGGTCTAACCATGGGTATAAATTGATAAAATGGATCATTGGGTTCGGCCACCTTGGATGGCCGAACCCCATGAAATGATGTTGGAATTTTGATGGTTTCTTTTGTAAGTTAAAACCATGAAAATGAGGTACTATTTTGGAAGATTAAATTAGACATAACATGAATGTCTAAGAGGTTCAAACCAAAGGCCATAGTGTTCGGCCAATGAGCATGGCCGAACCCCATGGAAATCATTGGTGAATGGTACGGTTTTTGGGGATAAAAACTATACCAAGTGTATTGATGTTTAAAAGGATTGTAAAATGGAATTAATTAACTATATGGGATCGGCAATGGATGGTCAAACCTTGCTGTTTTTATAGCCTGAAAAACAGTGGACAAATTATGTAAGATCGTTGGTAAAATTACATCCAAAGAACCATGAGGTTCGGCCATGTGAATGGCCGAACCCCATGGGTTGCTATATCGGTTGTTGTATATGAATTACTTGGAGTTATGGTTACTGATTTGGCTCAGCCTATGGATGGCTGAACCATGTAATTACATTGGTAAAAGGGTGTAGAACCTAAGTTAAGAACATAGGAGGGAATCATTGGGTTCGGCCATGTGTAGGGCCGAACCCCATGGACCACTTTATGTGGATATTTTATGTGGACTGCTTTATTGAATCATAAGGTTTCAAATGTAAAGATCATGGAACATCTTGAATGGTTGACAAAGGATTTTTATGTGAACAATTGGACAAGTCATGGGTCGGCCATTTCATGGTCGAACTATGGGGTCCTATGGCTAAGATTAGGACATGGAAGTTTAAATGGGAAAGCCATAAGGTTCGGCCATATGTATGGCCGAACCCCATGGACCATGACCATGGGCTTTATGAATCTATTTCATGGAAAGAATCACTGGTTTTTAAAGTTAGTGCATGATAAAATTATTTATTGGTAGCAATGGCATAAGGGTAATTATTGATGAAATGATCAGAGATGGTATGATCATGGGGTTGGATGTATGGACCCAAACCAATATGGTGTGGTTCGGCCATGTAGTATGGCCGAACCCCACCAAATGATATTTTATGGATTGAGGTTGTTAATAAATTATTTGAATCCAAATTAAGAGAGACCAAATGGTAAATAGGTGAGGTTCGGCCATGGGGTATGGCCGAACTCCACATAGTGCATTTTTGGGACTTAGACCAAGTTGGAATTACATGGATGAATGTTTGATTTGCTGCTATGTAAATAAGGTATCGAGACTTGCTTTGACTGGCACGCTAGTCGTGAAGGGGTGACGCTTTAAGAAAGAACAAACACCGAAGTTAATCTTCGGTAGGTTTCCTACCTACTTGTAACCACAATCATGATTTGGTTTTATCATGTTTTTATGAGATATGTTGTATTTGATATTATGTTTCAAATATGGTTTTAAATGATGAGATATGTATTTACAAATGACATACATGTACATTGACATCTCATTCATGGCATGGGGTGATGATTATGGCTTACCTTGACTTGAGAGTCCCAATGAAAGAACACTGTGAAACAACTCAATGATGAAGTGTCTTTCCACAGGTAACGAGGATTACTGTGGATTACCTTATCATGTGAGCCCAATGAAAGAATACTGTGAAACAACTCAATGATGAAGTGTCTTTCCACAGGTAACGAGGATTACTGTGGATTACCTTATCATGTGAGTCCCAATGAAAGAATACTGTGAAACAACTCAATTATGAAGTGTCTTTCCACAAGTAACAAGGATTACTGTTGATTGCCTTATCGTGTGAGTCCCAAATGAAAGTGTATTGTGATTTATCTTGACGGTGAGAGTCCCGTCAAGTGATGGCTATGTATGTGTGATGCGGTGGGGCTCATTACATTTGCATACATACATAGCATGGCTTTATATGTTTTTGATAATCATGTACTATGATATATATGCATGTTTTATATGATAACCATGTGGTAGCCCTGATCGGAAAACCTACTGGGTGCGTTGATCTAACGCTCTAATTCTATCCTTAGAGGAAAATGCAGGAACAAGGAAGGGGAAAGAGAAGGACGATGACCAGGAGGGGAGCCAAGCTTAAGAGCTTGATGTTGGAATGATTTTTATAATTTACTGTTATTTGGATTTCGTTTATGGACTTGTAATAGCTAGTATCTTTGCTATGGTTTGAATTATAGTCTTGATGTTGGATATATGAATTAAGTTATTGTGGATAAATGCTAAGTTTGAAAATAGTCTAATGAGGTTATTATGTTAAAGCATACTTGACTGGTACTTTGCTATCTGATAATGGAGCAGTCCGAGTATTGTTATAATTCCGCATATTTGACTTATTCCGCAATCAGTTATGTCTATTCCGCAAGTTTTACTTAGTTCCATGTGTGGATTATTTATCATGGGTTTAGTCCATGCACACATGGGTGGCCAGTTAAGGGTCGGACTTAGGTAGTCCAGACTTAGCTCGCGTCGTGGGGCCTCCCGCTCTCTTTCGGAGTTATTCTTTTAAAAAACAATTAGACTCTGATTTCTCGGAGAGGGCGGGGTGTTACACATCCCACCACGAGGAGGAAGAACAAAGCAGTGTGAATATACCGGTGGTGCCTTCCTGAACTACAAAACTTGGTTCAAGCGGTGGTCACTTCGGTGCTTCAACAACACTTGAACGGGAATGGAACCACCAACGAGACCAATGACAGGAGCATGGTCAGGGATTTCCAACAACAGCGCCCTCCTTACTTCAAAGGGAGAGAAGGGGCTATCAGAGCAGAAAATTGGCTGAAGAAGATCACCCAGATCCTGACCCTACTCAAGAGCACGAGTCATGCTGACAAGATTTTACTGGCCACGTCACAACTGATCGATGATGTCGGTAAATGGTCAGAGGTGGTTAGCAGGGCCACTATAGCAGAGCAAGAGATGGCTGAGTTAGTGTGTTTTGACAACCGTCGAGCTTAGAGTGGGAAGGGGTACATTTCAGCCCAACAAGAAGTTCTGACCGAACTTTAGCAGACCCTCACCATCCACCGGGTCAACAAGGGTCTTTTGTCCCAATCATCCCTCCCCATCTACATCAGTCACTGAGGCTCCCAGAGGGGTGAACAACTGCTTCCATTGTGATCAGCCGGGCCATTTTAAAAGGGAATGCCCACAACTCAACAAACCCATTTATTCCAGAGGTTCATCTCGTCCACCAGTTAGGCCAGCTAATTCACGAGGAGGCAGAACATTTAATCAGGCGAGTCGGGTGCCTATAGGATCTGGACGGTTATTCACCTTAGCTCCTCCAGCAGCAGTGGATCACTCTGTGATTCAAGGTATGGCTGTAGTCAGTAGTTCCTACGGCTTTGCTTTATTTGATTCAGGAGCATCCCACTCTTTCATACCAACTGCATTCATATCTGCAACTGGAACTTTAGTACAAAAACTGTCCACATTACTCACCATTGTATCCCCCGTCGGAGACACATCATTGGGGCTTATATGCACAACAGTGAATACTGAACTAGCTGGACTCAGATTTGAGTTCAACTATTTGGTACTCGATATGACAGAGTATGATATTATCTTCGGGATGGACTGGTTGGCTAGCTTTCAGGCCAGCATTGATTGCTATCGCCGCAGGGTGACATTTTGGTCACCCGAGGGAAAACAACATGTGGTGCGTATTGACAAACAAAGCAGACTGCATGAAGGGTTGAGCCATCTGGTATTGAACAGTATCAGAATCAACAAGGCACCGGTGGCTGAACTTCCGGCAATAGTAAAAGACTATGCGGATGTATTCCCCACAGAACTTCCTAGCTTGCCTCCCATGAGGGAGATTAATTTTGAAATCAAGTTGTACCTTGGCACTGCACCAGTGACACTACCACACTACCGGATGGCACTAGCAGAGATGTCTGAGCTAAAGTAGCAGATTGATGAACTGCTCAGACTGGGTTGCATCCGGAACAATACATCGGCTTGGGGAGCTCTGGTTTTATTTGTGAAGAAGAAGGATGGTTCGCTCCGTATGTGTGTGGATTACTGAAAACTGAACCAGCTGACGGTCAGAAACAAGTACCCTCTACCCAGGATCGATGATTTATTTGATCAACTTAGAGGTTCCAGTCATTTCTCTAAGATTGACCTGATGTCCGGATACCATCAAATCCGAGTTAGGGAGAAGGACATAGAAAAGATAGCCTTCAGAACGCGGTATGGACCTATATGAGTTTGTAGTCATGCCATTTGGACTCACCAATGCACCGGCTGTGTTCATGGATCTAATGAACAGGATTTTCTGTCCTTACTTTGGCCAATTGTCATTGTATTTATTGATGACATTTTGATTTATTCCAAAATTCAGGAAGAACATGCTAAGCACCTGAGGATAGTTCTGGACACTTTGAGGAAGAACAAGCTATATGCCAAAGCCAGAAGTGTGAATTCTGGCTACCCAAGGTTAACTTCTTGGGACATGTCATATCAGCAAAAGGTATAGCCGTGGATCGGCTAAAGTGGAGGCAGTGGGAGAATGGAAAGCGCTAAAAAATATAACTGAGATCCGTAGCTTCTTGGTATTGGCTGGTTACTACAGGAAGTTTATCATGGACTTCTCCAAGATTGCATCTCCACTGAGCCGACTCACTCAGAAAGGAGTTAAATTTGAGTGGTCAGACGTGTGCAACTGGAGATTTGAAGAGCTGAAGAATAGACTTACAACTGCACCTATCTTAATTTTGCCTGAAATAGGCAAGGGTTATGAGGTACAACGCGACGCTTCAGGAGAGGGATTTGGGTGCGTCCTCAGTCAAACTCATCGTATGGTGGCTTATGGTTCAAGACAATTGAAAATACATGAACGCCTCTATCCTATGCACGATCTTGAACTAGCCGCAGTGGTCTTCGCTCTCAAAAGTTGGAGACATTATCTATATGGCGAGAAATTTGAAGTGTTTTCAGATCACAAGAGCTTGAAGTATTTGTTTGATTAGAAAGAGCTCAACCTGAGGCAACGCAGATGGATGGAATATCTGCAGGATTATGAGTTCGCACTTCATTATCACCCTAGCAAGGCGAACAAGGTGGCAGATGCCCTCAGCGGCAGATGCCCTCAGCCGCATATCACATGCATCAGTGGCATGTTTGATCAGGACAGAATGGGAAATGTTGAATACCATACGAGAGTTCAATTTATATAACAATAACCATGGGAGTATGTACAATTTGATCATACGGTCCAACATGGTTACCAAGATTGAACAGGAACAGTGGATAGACCCGGAAGTGGAGGAGATATGGGCCAAGATGTCTACTGGATAGACCAGGACAGGGTCTTGTATTCCGAGGAAGGATATATGTGCCTAAGAGCTGCAGAAAAGAGTTACTGATTGAGGCACATCAGACCAAACTCTTTATTGATCCAGGTAGCACCAAGATGTATCACGACCTGAAGAGACATTACTGGTGGCACGGACTCAAGAGGGATGTGGTAGAATTTGTGGCTCATTGCTTAATGTGTCAACAGGTTAAGATGGAACATCAGAAGCCACCAGGGTTACTCAAACCCTTACCAGTGCCTGAATGGAAATGGGAGCACATCTCCATGGATTTTGTGACAAGGTGTATGGCCGAACCCCATGGAAGGAAATTGGATGATTTTAAATATGTTGGAATAATGTTAGGAGGGAGTTTCATACACAGTATACAATGGAGAAGACTGACAAAACAGTCAGAATCGACTGAACTGGTATTGGACGAATCAGAAATAAGCTTCTGGGAGTTTCAGCCGACTGAACTAATGGCGGCTAAAAATAGAAAATTGTTTCTGGAAGTTTCAGCCAACTGAATCGGGTGATTCAGTTGACTGAACACAGACGTAACGGATAAGAAAATGTTTCTGGCGTGTTTAAGCTGACTGAATCAATGATTCAGTCGATTGAAAGATTGCTTATCAAACACGAAAGTTGTTAGTTGGGAATTCAGCCGACTGAATCATGGTTTCAGCTAATTGAATTTATACTGGCCGAACCTACAAGTCAATTTGATCCAAATTCAGCCGACTGAATCTGTGATTCAGTCGACTGAAAAGGATTGACTAAGGATACGAAGGGTTTGACTCAGATTCAGTCGACTAAAGGTCTGCAGGGTAAGGCAGAGGACTGTACCCGGGATGATTTAGTCGACTAAATTCCTGATTCAGTCGACTGAATTGAAAAGTTGATGTTTATGTATGTTAGATTAGATGAATGAGAAATGAAAGATCATGGGTTCGGCCATGGCGTATGGTCGAACTCCTATGAACTATGTTAGTGGGTTATTATTAGCCTAAGCATGTTTTAAAGAATGACATGGACAACCATAGATAGAACAATGGCAATGATGTAAATAAGTGAAAATAATGAACCATGGGTTCAGCCATGGTGTATGTCCGAACCCCATGGGGATTGTTTTGTGGACTTTGTTGTTATCAAGGTTAAGTGATTATTGTAAAGGTGATTAGATTTATGAATCAAAGATGGCATGATCTTGGATTTAATTTAAAGATCAAAAGACTAAAAAGAAGGCACCAAATTAAGGATGTGAGGTTCGGCCATGTTGTATGGCCGAACCCCACAAAGTTATATCTTATGGACTTAGATATAAATAGAAATCAAATTGAGCATGGTATAATTAATTGTTGCGTATTAAGGTAACGGACCTCACAAACGGTACACGATCGTGAGCGGTTGCCGGATTAAGAAGCAAGGACACTTAGTGATTTTTGGTAGGATTCTACCTATTTGAAACCATGGGTTTATGTACAATGTTTTTATCTTATTTTGATGAATTTACATTGTAAAGGATATGTTTCAATTGTGAAGTTTTAATGCTATGTTTACAATATAAAATAGCATGTGTTTCATTAGCATCTCATGCATGGCATAAGGTGAAGGATATGTAACCGGAGGGGTCACACTCCGTCAGGGTGTCCGAAAGACCTATGTAGGATACCTTGATGTGCATTTCCATCAAGAAGAAACCGGAGGGGCCACACTCTGTCGGGGCGTCCGAAAGACCTATGTGGGATACCTTGATGTGCATTTCCATCAAGAAGAAACCGAAGGGACCACACTCTGTCGGGGCGTCCGAAAGACCCATATGGGTATACTTATATGTACATGTGATGGGTGGGACTCATTGCATTTTGACATCATGACATGGCATGGTTTATATGGTTTTTGACATTATGATATTATTATATGCATGTTTGTACTAACCATGTGTTAGCCTAAATGGAATACCTACTGGGCGCGTTGTTCTATCACCCTACTTCTACCCTAGTGGATGATACAGGAAACAAGGAGAACGATGAACGCGAGGAGGGCCAAGCATAGGAGCTTGGATGCTTTTAGTTTATATTTTGATTAAGATACTCACGGACTGGTATTTTGAGTATCTAGAATTCGGAATGTAATAACTTAGATAATATTTGCTATTGTTGGATGTTTATTTGGATAATTATGTTATGTTAATTATGATTAAAGACTTGATGTACTTTGCTATAAAAAATGGAATAGAAATAGGTTTTATTATAATTTCGCAGTTATTATTTTAATCCGCATGTTTATTTTGTTATGTGTGAACCTTTTCATGGACTTAGTCCATGCACACATAGGGTTGGCCAGTTAAGGGTCGGACTTTAGGAGTTCGGACTTAGCTTGCGTCATGATGTCCCGCTCTCTATCACTATTTGTTTATAAAAAAAAAATAGACTCTAATTTTCCGAAAAGCATAGAGTGAAAAAGGGCGGTGCGTTACACAATCTGTAAATTAGGTGGAATGAATTATGCTCATATATGTCTTGTCTTGCTAAAGCCTGGAAATGCCGCATCTTGTCAGATCACACACTTAGACAACTTGGTGAATTAAATGTGTCCAAGAATCTTGTATTGATTTGGATTCAGAAAAGAGATCTAGTAATCCATGGTTTGTGCCTACTTTTAGAAGGGTGAATCGAATCGAATCTTGGAATGGCACAGATACGGTGTGAATGTATGTATCATCATTGGCATTAAAAGGCATATAAGCAAATCTTGAAGAACTATGAACATCACAAGAGCACACACACACACACACATATCCAGTCTTCCTTCATTGAAAACCCTAGGTCGAAGGATAGATTAGTCAGAGGAACAGACAGGTCTGTACTGTTGGATTTCAGAACACTGTCTGAAAGGGGGAAAAATCGCAAAAGGAGATAGGTCGATATATATCGACATATCGACACAGATAGGTCATTGGTCAAGACCGATCGGTGTAACAGAAAGAGTAAGTTAAAAAGGTCTCTTTCTGCGAAAACGATAATCATTTCAACATCATCGTTTATTTTCCAGCCTAGCTTTGGCGATTTCCCTCTCCCTTTACGTGCCATAGACCAGCCATTAGGACCTTTTGTAGGAAAATTTCGCTGGAAAACCTTAGTGTTTTTGCTTCTTTCACCTCCAGAAGCAAGGGTGTCACAGTGTTTGTGAGATTTAGTCATCGGAAAAGCCTTTGTCCGGTTATCCCCTGCAACCATGCCGAAAAAGGAGAAAGCTCTAGGAATGCTAGGACAATTGCTCCACTCATGGTTGATATCAGTAATGTTGAAATCTTAGTTTGTGCAGGGACAAACTAATCTTAATACACGAGAAGTGTACATTACAGCAAAAGGGAAAACCATGAGTTAGAGTAGAACCTAGTCAAGCACTAAATAGCGAAGAAGCATGGGGGAGTGCTTAAATCTCAATGTCTGCCTATTAATCTTTGTCAATTGAATGACAAAATGGGGGAGAAATTAGTATGAGTTAGAAGACATCTTAGTGCTAGACATAGGAGTATGTCTATGCTTGGAGTTCGGGAGATCAAACTCAAAAAAGATTTGGGGAGAAATCTTCTCAACACAGATAGCTTGGATAAGCCATATGGGGGTTGTTGGTCACTACGAAATCAGGAACTATGGGGGAGTTTGAAGGGTAATCTTGTTTAGTCCATGATTGAATGTTTATATTTTGGGACTAACCCCTATAATGATTTTCTAGTGTTACTTGCTTATGTACTTGAACAGGAAAATGAAATGAAGCAAACTGAACAAGAATATGCGAAGATCATAGTCTTGTTTTCCATTTGAATATGTACATGGAATCAATGTAATATTTTGTATTCAAAATGTGTTGTAGTAAGGGTGGGTTTGTAAATGGGCTAGCTTCTAGGTTTTGTCATGAAATTGACAAAGGAGAAGATTGTTAGGGCCTCAGTTTGGCCAAGCCCCTATCTTTATCAATTGTATGACTCAGAAAGAAGCACTTGCTAGAAGCTTGAAGACCCAAGATGATCAAGAGAAAAGATCATGCTCCACTAGATTGAAGCTTATCATTATGGCAATCACAAAACAACTAAAATAGCCATAGATGAATTTAGATGGTACCCACACCTTAGAGAAGACTATCCCTAGGCTTATAAAAATAAATGGTAAAATATATGAAGCCTAGTGAGGACAACTGAACAGTAAACTTGAAAACATGAATTATGTTCACTGTCAGCACGACCAGTCTATCTCACCGACCCCTCGGTGCAGTCAGGATCGACCCATCAAGGTCAAAGACTGATAAGCCTGACTCACATTAGGATTCTAAAACATTGAACTGTCATTCTGGGTTTGTTTCTGATCGAGAGTCTCGTATGCAACGACCCCTCGATGAAAGACTGAACTGAGCCCTCGTGGTCAACGACTCCTCGATCAAGATCTTGAGTTCTGACACTTTGAACTCATTGTGGGCTCTCAAAAAAACAGACATATTGGCAATCAAAGACCGATCGAGATTACCATGATCGACCCCTCGGTAATGGGCGACAGCTCATTCTGGGTAACAGGTTTCTAAAGTGGAAACTGCTGTCAAGTATGCTTTGCACCAGAATGAGCCTCTCGTATGGACCGACCTCTCGTTACCATAAGTGTCGACCCATCGGCGACAACTATATGTCGATCGGGAAAATATATTTTACCGTTGGGAGTGCACTTAATGCACAACGGTTGGAATTGTAACGGTAACATTTTATTCAACTGGTTGCTTTCGCTATATAAACTAATCCTTATGCAACCAGTTGGTATCCTTCGAAAGGATCAATTGGACCCTGATCCTCACCAGTGAGCTTAAACAAGGCCAACAGAAGGATCACTCTCTCTCTTGTGCTTACACTAGGAGAATCAAATACAACCAATCGATGAATTGAGTTGTGAGAGAAAAAGGAAGGATGAAAACTCATAAACCACCAATTTGACAATTGAGTTTGAAATTGAGAAGGAGAGAACTGTAAATTAGAAAACCTTTGGTAGAATCAGTTTTCTTGACACCCTGGACTGTGACTGCTAAACGATGGCTACGAGGCATGAGCGTCGGCATACATGGGTGGGATATCAAAGAAGCACAAATTAGAAGAAAAACTTCAAAGGCTAGTGCTTTCTGGTTTTAATTTTCTTTAAAACCTTTGTTCCGAAAGTGGATTAAGGGGAGGTACAACTACAAAAAATTCTGGAGCGGTGTCTCTGGCATAGAGGTAGGTAGAACTCCCGGCCAAGGTGGAATTCCTATTCGACAGTAATAGGTGAAATTCCCTAGCCAATTGAGTTTCGTGGAATTCCTTCTCTAAATATGAGGGTGTAAGTCCCCACTTAGTGGATTTTGGGGATAGCTCACGGGTGAGCAAGTCCTAAGAGTGGATGTAGGTTGGCTAACCGAACCTCTTTAAATTGGTCTTGTGATGTTTCATTCATGTGTGTTTGTATTTAGTATTTAAGTACTCTTCTTAACACACTTCACTTTGCATATTGATTATCTCATTATATACATTGCGCACAAGAATCGATAATCAAAATTTATGTAAAAGGTCATAATCTTAGTGTGATCGCTTAAAGAAATTATCATACTAAACAAATTTCTTGATAAACATTCCAGTAATCAAGAAATTTGTAAACCCTCAAAAAAGGAGAAAGCTCTAGGAATGCTAGGACAATTGCTTCACTCATGGTTGATATCAGCAATGTTTAAATCTTAGTTTGTGTAGGGACAAACTAATCTTGATACACGAGAAGTGTATATTACAGCAAAAGGGAAAACCATGAGTTAGAGTAGAACCTAGTCAAGCACTAAATACGAAGAAGCATGGGGGAGTGCTTAAATCTCGATGTCTGCCTATTAATCTTTGTCAATTAAATGACAAAATGGGGGAGAAATTAGTATGAGCTAGAAGACATCTTAGGTTTAGACATAGGAGTATGTCTATGCTTGGAGTTTGGAAGATCAAACTCAAAAAAGCTTTGGAGAGAAATCTTCTCAACACAGATAGCTTGGATAAGCTATATGGGGGGTGTTGGTCACTACGAAATCAGGAACTATGGGGGAGTTTGAAGGGTAATCTTGTTTAGTCCATGAATGAATGTTTATATTTTGGGACTAACCCCTCTAATGATTTTCTAGTGTTGCTTGCTTATGTACTTGAACTCAAAAATGAAATGAAACAAACTGAACAAGAATATGAGATGACCATAGTCGTGTTTTCCATTTGAATATGTACATGGAATCAATGTAATATTTTGTATTCAAAATGTGTTGTAATAAGGGTGGGTTTGTAAATGGGCTAGCTTTTAGGTTTTGTCATGAAATTGACAAAGAGGGAGATTGTTAGGGCCTCGGTTTGGCCAAGCCCCTATTTTTGTCAATTCCATGACTCGGAAAGAAGCACTTGCTAGAAGCTTGAAGACCCAAGATGATCAAGAGAAAAGATCATGCTCCACCAGATTGAAGCTTATCATTATGGCAATCACAAAACAGGTAAACTGGCCATAGATGAATTTAGATGGTACCCACACCTTAGAGAAGACTATCCCTAGGCTTAGAAAAACAAATGGTTAAAATATATGAAGCCTAGTGAGCACAACTGAACAGTGAACTTGAAAACATGAATTATGTTCATTGTCGGCACGACCAGTCTATCTCACCGACCCCTCGGTGCAGTCAGGATCGACCCATCAAGGTCAAAGAGTGATCGGCCCGACTCACATTAGGGTCTGAAACATTAAACTATCATTTTGGGTTTGTTTCTGATCGAGAGTCTCGTATGCACCTACCTCTTGATGAAATACTGAAACGACCCCTCGTGGTCAACGACTCCTCAATCAAGATCTTGAGTTCTGAAACTTTGAACTCATGTGGGCTCTCGAAGAACCAGACATATTGGCAATCAAAGACCGATCGAGATTACCAGGACCGACCCCTCGGTAATGGGCGACAGATCGTTCTGGGTAACAGGTTTCCAAAGTGGAAACTACTGTCAAGCATGTTTTGCACCAGAAGGAGCCTCTCGTATGAACTGACCTCTCGTTACCATAAGTGTCAACCCATCGGTGACAACGATATGTCGACCGGGAAAACATATTTTATTGTTGGGAGTGCACTTAATGCACAACGGTCGGAATTGTAACGGTAACATTCTATTCAACTGGTTGCTTTAGCTATATAAACTAATCCTTATGCAACCAGTGTAACACCCCAGATTTTCATTCCAGGAATATATATGGAAATTGTCCATTTAATTTGTGAATTAATGGAGATGGCCTTAGATGGGTAAGGAGTTGGGTCAATTGCCCAATTAAGACCCAACGGATTATGGATAAGGTTCAATTGAAATAAATGGGTAACATTTATTTAATTGGGTCAAGGTGGTCAATTGGGTCAAATGCCCAATTGGGACCCAATGGGTCATAGATGAGCTAATTAGAAGTAAATGGGTAAGGTTTGATAATTGGGTCTAATAACCAATTAAGATACAAGGCATGAGATCCACCTCATCAAGTGAGGTGGCATGTATGTGACATGGCTAATTGGGACCCCAAGTGCCATGTGTCAGGGTTGACTTGGTGACCACCAAATGTGTTTAAGTTTAAGTAAGGTGGTTGAATTAAATTGGATTAAGCTCAATTGAGTGAGTTCAAAATGGAATCAAGGAATTAAATTGAGTTGATTTTAAATGAGTTAAATAGAGTTGAATTAAAAAGATGAGTTGAATTAAAGAGATGAGTTGATTAAGGAGATGGAGATTTCCATCTCAAGGGACACCATCATGATCCACACGTTGGAGGTGAGTGGATGCCATGGTGAAGACCAAGGGACACCTTGGTTGGTCAATAGTTAAGATGGAGGGTTTCCATCTCATGATGGAAACCCCAGGGGCACATGGTTGGGGAGTTTCATCTCATGGGATGAAACACCAAAGGAAACATTAATGTGGGAGATGAAAGGTTTTGATTGTTACGAAGGGGCATAACAAAGAGACACCACACCTTTGGCTGATTGGATCTTATTGGAACAAAGAAATTGTGCTCTCAAACTCTCCCTTGGCCGATCCTCTCACTAAGACAAGAAAGACATAGAGATTTCTATCTCAACTCCTCTCCCTCTCACTCTTGGAGCCGATCCCTCACAACATAAGGAAAGGACTTAAGGTTTTCCATTCTCAAATCCTCTCCCCCTCTCTCAAACCTACACTATTTGGCCGAACCACTGTTAGAGATTTTATCTTAATGAAGCTCACTCTTGGCCGAAGATCAAGGAGGAAGAAACAAGAAAGACTAAGGAAAGACAAGACCAAGAAGGAGTGAAAGAAACCGGAGGAGTCACGGAATCGGTAAGTGGTACTTGTCAAGATTTTATTAAGTAAAAAGAGATTAAAGAGAATATTCCATATAGGTTGGAAATGGTTGGCCAAAATGTTATGGGCCATGGATTCAAAATCCATCCATGGAAGGAGATGGAAAAATGAACAAAACCCTAGATTGTTATGTATAAAGATCATTGAGAACTCAAAAGGAATTGGATGAGGTTCGGCCATGATGTATGGCCGAACCCCATCAAATGATCAAATCATGGACATATAGTATTTAAGATGGGAATTAATAAAATAAGGAACCATGGGTTCGACCATGTTGTATGGCCGAACCCCATGAAGGACTTTTTCATGGACATGGTGTATGATAAACCCCATCAAAGGATCAAATCTTGGATGTATGATTTTTAAGAGAAGATGATGAACCATAGGGTTCGGCCATGTTGTATGGCCGAACCCCATGGAAGTATGTTAGTAATTTTTATGGGTTGTGAAGGATGAAAACCATGGAAGTTGGTTAATGATTTTAATAGGTTTTAAAGGATGAAAATCATACATGCATGTTAGTGATTTTAAAAGGTTTTAAAGGATGATGATGATACGAGATTATTGGTGATTCTAAGTAGGGCTTAAATGTTGCAAAGCATGATCTAAAATGTTGTAATGGTGAAGAACCATGGACGATGGGTTTGGCCATGTTGTATGGCTGAACCCCATGGAGGGATGTTGATGGACTTTGGGTTGTAAAATGATGACCTAAGTGTATGATTAAACCCCCCATGGAGGGACTTGATTTATGTACCTAAGATTGTAAATGATTTTAAAGGAGAAGATGGAAATGAGACATCATGGGTTTGGCCATGTTGTATGGCCGAACCCCATGGACCATTTAATGGGTCATTTACGTATCTATGCATGTTTAAATAAATGAATGATTAAGCTAGGAAATGGAGGGATTTAATTATGGGTCTATGTTGATGGATCATTTGTGGATTCATGCATGAAATGTTTAGTTATGGATCTATGTTTTGGACCGAAGCATGGGTAAATAAATTAGGTGATGGAAATATTGGCCACGATGTAAATGGGGTGAACATGAAGGACCATGGGTTTGACCATGGTGTATGGTCGAACCCCATGGGAAATGTTTTTGTGGACTTAGGGGTTTTAAAATGATTAACATATGTGTGTTTGGATTAATAAATCAAAGGATGGCATGATCTTGGACCCACATGATTAAAATGATCAAAGGACTAAAAAGAGGGGCCCAAAACCAAGGGAGTGAGCTTCAGCCATGTTGTATGGCCGAACCCCACTAAGGTATTTTGTGGACTTAAACATAGTTAGGAAATCAAAATGAACATGGGTTTGATTTATTGATATGTAATAAGGTAACGGGATTTCACAAACAGGTGAACGATCGGCTTGACGCGATTGGTGATCGGTTTTTGGATGGAAACACAAGGACCTGTTATTTGGACGTTGGTAGGATTCCTACCTTATTGGAAACCATGGAATATGTATATATGATGATTTTAATTCATGTTTTGAATGAGTTATTTTGGTATCAAATGATATTTTTCAATTATGGAATTTTAAATGCTATGATGTTTATTATTACATAGCATGTTGGCATTTGTATCTCATGCATGGCATGGAAGGGATCAAATGAGGGGAGTCCACGCTTCCATTCGGTTTTACCGATAAACAATCGTGGGGAGGAATCTACACTGATTCCTATGGATTTGTAACCAGAGATCCACGCTCCGTCGGGGCGTCCGTAAGGCATTCGTGGGGGTACCTTGATGTGCATTATCCATCAAAAAGGATGTATGATTGATTTGTAACCGGAGATCCACGCTCCGTCGGGGCGTCTGTAAGGCATTCGTGCGGGTACCTTGATGTGTAACGCTCCGCCTTTTCTCACTATGCTGAAAATCAGAGTCTATTTTTTTTTCTTTGAATAGAAGAGTGAGAGAGAGCAAGACGTCACGATGCGAGCTAAGTCCGAGCTTCCAAAGCCCGACCCTCAATTGGCCAACCATACGTGTGCGTGGACCAAGTCCGCTAAAATGGTTCACACGTACTCAATTTAACATGCGGAATAATCATAGATGCGGAAATATAATAGAATAATAATTCTATTCCATTTTAGAAAGCAAGGTAGCCCGTCACTTAACAATAATTATCATACGTTAAAATATCCAAAATTAACATTCCAAACCATAGCAAATAATCTACGTTATTACAGTCCCATGAACTAATTACTCAAATACATTATCTAAGAGTAACTTAAACAAAATGAAACTTAATCATCCAAGCTCCAAAGCTTGGCTCCAATCACATCCTTCATTCTGTCCATTCCCTGCGTCATCAACTAGGGTAGAAGTAGGGCGTTAGACAATGCGCCCATTAGGTATTCCAAATAGGGTTAACACATGGTTAGTACAAAATCATATAGATTAATTATTAATAAAACCATGTAAAACAATGCCATGCCATGGTGTCATATGCGATGAGTCCCACCCATCACAAACACATGTATCCTCTTGATGGAATTCTCCTCATCAAGGTATCCCCACAGTTACCTTACGGAGGCCCCGACGGAGTGTGTTCTCCAGTTACTTCTTGATGGATAATGCACATCAAGGTCTTCCCACGAATGCCTTACGGACTCCCCTACGGAGCAGTGGCCTCCGGTTACAAACATCCCTCCCATGCCATGCATGAGATGTAAGTGAACACATACTATGTAATAATATAATCATAGCATTAAAACCTCATATTTGAAACATATCATTTTTACAACATAACTCATCAAAATAAGAATTAAAACCATCATACATATCCCATGTTTCAAAGAGGTAGAGTCCTACCAATGACCACTAAAGTGTCCTTGCGTTTTCGTCTGGAAACCGCTCACGATCGTACACCCCTTGTGAGGTCCCGTTACCTTATAACATGTCAATCAATCAATCCCATGTAATTTTGATTTACATTCATGTCTAAGTCCATAAACACATCTTCGTGGGGTTCGGCCATACACCATGGCCGAACCTCACTCAGTTGATTTTAGTCCCTCCTTTGATTTATTAATCAATCACCACTAAGTTAATCATTTAAACCCTTAGTCCACAAAATACACCTTAGTGGGGTTTGGCCATACAACATGGCCGAACTTCACTTACTTGATTTTGGTCCCTCTTTGTAGTCCTTTGATCTTTTAAAATAAATCCAAGATCATGCCCTCTTTGTTTCATTAATCTAATCACTTATAGATTAATCATTTAACATTAATAACCACTTAAGTCCACAAAAACATTCCTCATGGGGTTCGGCCATGGTGTATGGCCGAACCCATGATCTTTCATTTTTTACCCATATTTACTTCCTTGCCATTATTTCCATCACCTTATGTTTAGGTCCAAAAACATAGGTTCATGACTAAACATTTTCCATGGTTCAATAATAGACTTAGGTCTCTTATACAAACCTAGATCCAAAAACATAATCCATGGGGTTCGGCCATACACCATGGCCGAACCCATGGTCCTTTAATTTCACCATTTAGCCATTCTTTCCTTCCATAGGTAATCACCTAATTTTACTTATCCATACTTAGATCCATACATGATCCATAACCAAACATAGATCCATAAATGAATCCTCCATTTCCTAGCTTAATCATTCATTCATTTAAACATGTATAAAACTCCACATGACCCATTAAATGGTGCATGGGGTTCGGCCATACAACATGGCCGAACCCATGGTATTCATCTTCATCCTCACTTTGTATTATTTACAACATTTAAACCCATAAATAAAGTTCCTCCATGGGGTGGTTTAATCATACACTTAGGTCATCATTTTACAACATGTTAACCTTATTTAAGATTACTAATCAATTTGCATGATTTTCATCCTTTACCACTCATTAACATTTCCCAACATCCATCCATCATTCTCATCCTTAAAACCCTTTAAACATCAACAATATACCTTCATGGGGTTCGGTAATGGTGTATGGCCGAACCCATGGTCCAAGGTTCTTCACCATATAACATTTTAGACCATTTAAAATGATTAACAATTCTCCATTATGTCCCTCCTTTAAAACCCTTTCAAATCATTGACATACAACCATTTTAAAACCTTTTAAAATCCTTAATACCTTTCCATGGTTTAACCACCCTTAAAACCATTTAAACCATTGATGTTCTTCCATGGGGTTCGGCCATACCACATGGCCGAACCCTATGGTTCATCAATTTATTCTAAAAATCATATTTCCAAGATTTAATCCTTTGATGGGTTCGTATGGCCGAATCTCATCCGACCCTTCATTTGTCCTTAATGATCCATCTTACCCGTTAGGTTTTGTCCATCTTTTCCATCTCATTTCTTGGATGGATTTTTACATCCATGGCCCATAACATTTTTGGCCAACTTCCCAATCCAAAATGAAATGTTCCCTTAACTTCTTTCCAATTAATAAAATCTTGTCAAGTACTTACTGATTCCGCGACTCCTCCGGTTTCTTTCGCTCCTTCTTGCTCATCCAATCTTTTCCTTCCTTAGCCTCTTCCTCCTTCCTTCTTGATCCTTCGCTGAGATTGATCTTGATAACCTCTAGGAGTGGTTCGGCCAAGAGGTGTAGGTTTGAGAAGAGAGAGAGAGAAGCTTGGGATAGAAAATACTCCAAGTCTTTTGTCTTGAGAGTGGTCGGCCTTGAGTGAGAAAGGGAGAGAGTGAGATAAAGCAAATAATTCTCTTTGCTACCCAATGTAGTTCAGCCAAGGTTGGTATCCTTTGGTTGATACCCCTTTTGTAACTCCCATGACTCTTCACCTCCCCATTGATACTTATTTTGGGGATTTCATCCCTTGAGATGAAACTCCCAACCATATGCTCCTTAGGCTTCCATGTTCCAACGTGTATGCATGGGTATGTGTTGTGTAACATCAAAACCCTCCAACTTCTTTATCTTGATCAATGAGGGTCGGCCAAAGGTGGTGTCCTTTGGTGATGCCCTTTTGTAACTCCCATGCCCCTTAACCTTCCTCCTTAATGTTACATTTGGAGGTTCATCCATGAGATGAAACACTCCCACCGTTTGACCCCAAGATGGAAACCCTCCATGTTTCCAACGTGTGCTATGGGTATGCCTTGAGTAACCTCCAAAACCTTTCACCTCCCCATTAATGATCTATTTGGAGTTTCATCCCATGAGATGACACTCCCATGTCTCCAACGTGTAGTCTTGACTTGAGTCTCATGAGATGCATTTCTCCACCTACTCCACTCACTTAAGTTCAAGGTCCCATTAACTTCCCATCCAACTCACCATAACTCAATTATTTTTCATTCTTTTAAACTCAACTCACTTAACTCACTTAAATCAACTCAATTACATAATTCCATTTCCAACTTAATTCAGCCCCAATTAAGTAAGCTTGAACTCACTTGGTGGTCAACCAAGTCAACCACGACCCATTGGGTCCCAATTGGGCATTTTGACCCAATTGACAATTTTGACCCAATTAAATAAATCTCACCCATTTAATTCAATTGAACCATATCCACCATCCGTTGGGTCTTATTTGGGTAATTGACCCAACACCTTACCCATCTAATCATTGATACTTATTTTGGGGGTTTCATCCCATGAGATGAAACTCCAAATCTTATGCCCCTTGGGTTTCCATCATGAGATGGAAACCCTCCATGCATGTTCCAACGTGTATCCTTGAACATGTCTGGATAGGTGATTCGGCCAAGAGAGAGAGAGAGAGAGGAGAGAGTGAGATGAAAGTAAGTCCTTTCCTTGATTAATGACGGTCGGCCAAAGGTGGTGTCCTGTGGTGGCACCCCTTTGTAACTCCCATGCCCTTTCACCTCCCTCCTTAAAGTTTCATTTGGGGGTTTCATCCATGAGATGAAACACACCCAACGTTTGACCCTTGGGTTTCCATCTTGAGACGGAAACCCCCCCATGTTTCCAACGTGCAAGCATTGTGTAAGCTTGTGTAACCTCCACAACCCTTCACCTCCCCATTAATGATATATTTGGAGTTTCCTCCCATGCGATGAAACTCCCATCTCCAACGTGTATGCCTTGACTTGGGTCTCATGAGGTGCATCTCTCCACCTTCCCACTCCACTCACTTGAGATCAAAGTCCCATTAATTTCCATTCAACTCATTTAACTCAACTCACCTCTTTTAATTCAACTCACTTAAAAATCATCTCAAATACATAATTCCATTTCCAACTTAATTCAGCCCCAATTAAGTAAGCTTGAACTCACTTGGTGGTCAACCAAGTCAACCACAACCCATTGGGTCCCTATTAGGCATTTTGACCCAATTGACAATTTTGACCCAATTAAATAAATCTCACCCATTTAATTCAATTGAACCACATCCACAATCCATTGGGTCTTAATTGGGCAATTGACCCAACACCTTAGCCATCTAAGGTCCATATCCATTAATTCACCAATTAAATGGCCAATTTTCATAAATATTTATAACTTGAAAATATGGGGTCTTACAAAATCCAAAATGACAGTTAATGTTCTAGAACCTAATGTCGTTCGGGCCAACCAGTCTTGACTGCACCGAGGGGTCGGTGAGATAGACTGGTGGAGCTGACAGTGAATCATAATTCATATTTCCCTAGTTGTCTCATCCAACTAGTTTCATAATGGCCAATTATGTCCAATAGCGAGGCAACCACCCAGGTGCTGCTATCCATCCACAAATTCATCGAGACTATTGGTGGAGTGTGCCTCCTCCCTCTATACAGGGTTTTGGGACTTACCCAAGAGCTCTTTGGCCCAATTAACACCGTAACATTCACAACAAATGGATGTGGCCAAAGTATAACATTTTAATATCATATCAATAACTTGTCGTACACGAGACCAAGCAAAGTTCGGACAATTCATTCTTGGCTCGGTAATGCAATCCCTCCCATGCAATCTTGCTTGAGGTATATGTATGCAATCATGATGACAAAACATGCATCATATAGTTCCAGTACTTTTGCAATACATAAAAGTATCATGATAATTTAGCTCAATACAAAACATCTTGAAGACATCATATATCTCATATTTCATAGACTTATAATTTCAAAGGGAAAGACAACTATAACGATAATTATTTCACACTTATGTGTTTCAATAAAAATGGAACTCCTACCTGATCTAGGATGATAAACAAAAGGGGTTACCCTCAAAGTCTCTCGAACGGTGTCGGGACTGTCCTCGTTTCCTTTGTTCATGTACATGTTTCAAATTATAATTTTGTGTCATTAAAATATAAAATCCTTCTAACTCAAGTTATCTAGGTCAAACTAAGACCTAAGGGTCATTTGTAAAGGTCCTTAGAGTCTAAGAGACTCCACACATACAATTTAACATTAAATAAATTAATCCCATAAGACAACCAATGTCTTAGGCCGATACATAGCCCCTGGACACAACCGACACATCGATCATTTCGATATATCGACTGGGTGTGTTTGTTCCAATTGTTCTCAGTTAACATCTCCCCGGTCGATACATCTAGGGGTACATTGGTTCGAAGTGTTGAGCACGACGACACCTCTTTCTGAGTTTTGTTCTTTTCTCTCAAACCAAATGTATTGATCCAGTCGACATATATAGGTGCATATACCCATCGTATCGACTTTGTCGACATATCCTTCGAGGGTTTTGGTCTATCAATATTCATCCTTTGTTTCCAGGCCGATATGTTGGCCTGGTCGATTAATTTGTCAGAGATCTGTGGGCATATCGACATAGTCTATATGGCCACAGATTCCTTCTTCCTTTTTTCATTTTTACATTCATTTCTGGTCATTTCCAAGTCGATACTTTGTCCTCAGACCAACTTGTTATCTCTCATTACATTTTTTGTTCTGCATACCCAGACCTGATACATCGACTTCATCGATAGGCCATCCTAGGTTTTGTTCTTTTAGTTTAATACTTCGATATTTCTGGTTTATTGGACTCATGTTTCAGAAGACGCATCGACAGAGTCGATATGTCGACTGGGTTGAGTCCTGAAAGCCATGGAATCATCTTCCATGCTTTCCCTCTACTTGCCTATCCATTACTTTGGGCCTTTACCCCTTAAATCCATTCATGTATGTTCTATAAACATCTTAGTGTGATTATTTTACTTAAAATCACAATAAAATCTACCTACCTCGTGGGATTTACAAATGTACTCGAGTGGATGAAGGATGAGTTCCTTGCTCCCTTCCCTCCTTGCTAGCTTGATTTCTCCTTCTTCTTTGCCTCGTTTCCTCATTTATTTAAGGTAAATAAGTCCATAGTGACGGGAAGAGCTCACTGCCGAGCTGGGGCTGAGGGGTGAGTGGATGGGACGGAATTTAATGAGTGAAATGGGGTGATTTCTCTTCTCTTTTCTCTGTTTTTCTTCTTTCTTTTCCTCTCTTTCTTTTCTATCTTTCGTTTTCTCTTCCTTTATTTCTCTCTTTTCCCTCCTTTTTACCTTCTCCTTTCATTGCCCGAGACCCTTAAATGGGTGGTTGGTAAGTAAGTGGAAATGGTGTGGGAGGATAATCACGCATGGAAAATAGTGTGTGGGCGACGATAGCGAGAAATGCCTGCTAGAGACGTTTGAATTACCCCGACACATCGGCAACAATTTGATTCCACGATATATCAAGATGGTCGATATGTTTTTTACTTAACTTATTCTGATTTTGGCCTTTCGTCGATACATCGACCATGTTGATGCATCCCTTTGGGAATTTAAGTTTCGGGTCCGGATTTCAGCTTTCACCGACACATCGATTAGTCAATGCATCGCCCGAGGAAATATAGTTTACCGACACATCGACCTCGTCGATGTATCGTCTGAGGGAAATTTAGTTTCCCCTATTTCTTTCAATGTACATTCACCACATTTTTATTCCTATTATTTTTGGACCAAAATCTCATCAATCATTTTATTCATTTAAAGAGAAATTACATACAAAGTAGGGAGTTAAAACTCCGGGTCCTTACATGTTTGGACAAAAAGAACTCAACATGAGGCAGAGGAAATGGATGGAATATCTTCAAGATTATGATTTTACTCTTCATTATCATCCAGGCAAAGAAAACAAGGTTGTGGATGCACTTAGCTGCAAACCTTATGGAACCATAGCAAGCCTAATCATGTAAGATTGGAAGATGTGCTCGGCCATTGTGGAATTTAACTTGCACATGTTCAATAGAGGATGTATATGTAATTTGGCGGTACAGTCGACCTTGACATAAAAATAGAGCAGGTAGCAAAAGATAGAGCTGGGAATGACAGAAATTTTGGCCAAGTTATCTATAGAGAGACAATCCAGGATTGGCAATTGCAACCTGGACAATGACTCATGTTCAAAGACAGGGTATATGTACCAGAAGAATGGAGAAAAGAGATACTGATAGAAGCACACCAATCGAACATTTTGATACACTCTGGAAGCACAAAGATGTATAGAGAGCTCAAACGGCAGTATTGGTGGTGTGGACTTAAGAAAGACGTGGCAGATTACGTCTCCAAGTGTCTAACATGTGAACGAGTCAAAGTAGAACATCAGAAGCCCCGTGATTTGCTTAAGTCCCATTCCATACCAGAATGAAAGTGGGAACACATTGCGATGGATTTTGTCACGGGATTGCCTAGATCTTCTAAAGGCAAGGATGTTATCTGGGTCGTGATCAACCGTCTTACCAAGTCAGCACACTTCCTGCATATCAAGATGACAGATTCATTTGAGAAGTTGGGCAGGCTGTACATCAAGGATATTGTTAGACTGTATGAGATACCCAAGACGATTGTGTCAGACCGTGACGACAGATTCACCGGAAGGGTATGGCAGAGTTTACAGACGGCAATGGGTACGGACCTACTGTATAACACAACATTTCAACCACCAACTGATGGACAGTTGGAGAGAACCATACAGACACTAGAGGATATGTTGAGGGCTTGTGTGTTGGATTTTCAGGGCAGTTGGGAAGACCACCTTTCCATTGGCGAAAGACCCATCAGGATCACAAATTCACAGCAGAAAGTTTTGAGAAAGAGAGTAATCCCTTTTGTCAAAGTGGTTTGGGAGCGACATAGTAATAAGGAGCCTACATGAGAATTGGAATCAGAGAAGCTAGCACATCACCCGGAATTATTTGTGCAACCTTGATTTTAGACCTAAGCCTCTTCTAATTTTCGGGATGAAAATTCCAAAAAGATGGTACTATTGTAACGACCAGGGAATACGACCCCGCAATTCGATGTATTTTTCTGGTTGTATTTTGGAATAAAAATTTGGTGTTTGAAATCCAATTTGAAAATTGCTGTGAAATTATATAAGAATTTAGTGTTTGAGGAAATTATTGGCACGAATGAGGATTTTAAATCGGGGAGAGATAATGAATGAATTATTTAAATTAGTGGGATAAGAAACAAACTAATTAAAATAAGGGAATAATTAGTGTGTAAATAAGTAAATGATTTAGTCTAATTACACATCAACTCATGTGGGGTCAAGTGGGCCACACTTGAGAAGTCACGGAAAGACACCTTAGCAAGTGGGGGCCACACTTGAGTTGCAAACCCCATGTGAACCCAATAGCCGATCAACACAAGGCAAGATCCCCATCTTGCACTGCAATGAAATGGGAAAAACCCATTTTTGTGATGCTTTGCAGCTGAGAATAAGGAAGACCCATGCCATGCGCTGGAAGGAGATAAGGAAATCCATCCTTGTGTAGTCCTTTTTGCGATGGAAATCAAGTGGAAACGACAAAATCCATCCTTCGTGCTGGTACACTGCAGGAAACCCATCTTGCATGTTGCTCCTTATCCTCTCTCTCTCCCAGCCGACCCTCTCTTCAATCCCTCCCAATACTAGCTCCAATCGTTTCTCCCTTCTATTTCCCTTATTCCTTCTCACTCTCAAACAACAAGAAGAAATCATAAGAAAATAAACGACAATAGCTCATTCTCCTTCCTCGGTTCATTCTTGGGAAAAGTTTGTGGAAAAATCTTTGGAAAAGCTCTACCACAAGTTGGTTTTCTCTGACTTAGTATTAGGATTTAATTAGGAGCTTAGAAATGGTTTAGAAACAATCTGATTTGAATTGAGTAAAGAAGAATGGAAACTGGAAAGAAATTGGGGACTGATTGTACAGTCCATGATCGGTTGGACATTGGGAGTAGATTTCAGCCCCTAGCTGTCTGGTTTTGGGACTGCTTTTTAGTCCCATAACCATTGATAGAAGGTCTGTCCTCCAGCCTCAAAAAAAAAACAGCCATTGTAGGGCTATTTTTCTGTCTCAAAAACCAGCCATGGTAGCACTGTTTGCTGGCTAAACTTAAGAACGGTTGTTGGCTGAAATTAGGACTCTTTGTTGGCTAAACTTAAGACCAATTGCTTGCTGAAATTTGGACTCTTTGTTGGCTGAACTTAAGACCCAATTGCTAGCTGATTTTTAGACAAGTTGTTGGCTGATTTTTGAACAAATTGTTTACTTAGTTTTGAACAACCTAATGGTTGATTTTTAAACAAATGGTTGGCTGATTTTTGAACAAGTTGCTGGCTGAATTTTGGACTGTATGTAGGCTGAATTTTGGACTGTATGTAGACCGAATTTTGGACCAATTGCTAGTTTATTGTTGGACTAGTTGTTGGCAGAGTTTTAGACCAATAACTGGCAGCTTTTTGGGACTAGTTTTAAGTCTCAAAAATCATTGTAAATAGGAGTGATTTTCATTTCTTAAAACCTTTGGAAATGTGATTGATTTTCATGTCTTAAAACCTTTGAAAATGAGACTGATTTCAATGTCTTAAGACCTTTGAAAATGGGACTGATTTTCATGTCTTAGACCCTTTGAAAATGGGATCGATTTTCATGTCTTAAAATATTTGAAAATGGTACTGTTTTGCAATCTCAAAAACCATTGATTGGAGGACTGTTTTGCAAGATTTAAAACCATTGATTTTAGGACTGTTTTTCATGTCTCAAAACCATTGGATTATGATTTAAAAACTTTGTACTACAGATGTTCACTTCACAACTTTCATGTATTGGTACCCAAACCTTTTCACATATGGTCTTTTCTATTAAGACAAATTATTGAGTACTTTAAACTAGTAACCATAGCATTCTTCCCTCTTTAATCTGAAATTTAAACCTTAGCCAAAACCTTATACGTTAAGGTTACAATGTAAAGGCTGATACACTTTGTTTTAATCACTCAATAGCTAACTTTGAACAAAGACCTTAATTAATGAAAGTATTAAGTACCATATTTGGAAACTAAAGACATTAGTTAATGATGGGATTGCCGGTGTCTTAATTCATGGAAATGACCGAAAGATTCGAGAGTGACTTAGGTATTGTACGTGCCATTTCGTAATATATTCTTTCGCTGACTTTCAGTCAATCAAGTAGGTGATCCTACTTTGTTGAAGCACTAAGAGTAATATTATGTGTATTATTTCCTATCGTTATGTATGATCATTAGACTTGCTTATAATCTATGATTTGCAACGAAATATGTGTAGTTGTGCAAGTGGAATGCTCTTTACTATTGAAGCTTTACAATTTGTGATTAAATTATGTGTATACTTTTGAAATAATGAGATATTGAACATGTGATGTGCTGATTTATCTTGAAAGAACCTAATTATGATGTGAGGAATGATGATTGGAACAATACTTGGAAAAGTAAACTATTCTATGTTATTGATGCATTAAGAAATGAGATTATGCAAATGAAATGTAGTAAGATGAATGATGAACTAATTTATTTCAAATACATGTGTTATTGATTAGGTTACCTTTGAACATGTGAATGATATGTTTTTGGAAAGAATTAAGGAGCTACAAATGAAAAGGACTTGGCATCTTACATACACATACCTCATGCATGTGGCATGGGATGGGACTTGCATTAGCTAGAACCAAAAACCCTGGGTTTGCATATGAAATGATGATTGGACTGATTGAATAAATTGGATGAATTGGCCATATCCATTAATTACAAAGAAAAGACATTAAATTGGGCCATAAGAGCTCCAGGGTCAAGTAGCAGTCCCGAAGCCTGCACAGGAGTATGGGAGTTGACACGCCTCGGTTTGTTCCGGTTTAGTTGTCAATATAGGGAACAACACCCTATCGGTTGCCTCGGAAAAGCTGCGGACTCATGTGATAGGCCAAAAATATGAACCATTGAAATGGAATGAATTGTGGTGGAGGATAGAACTTGGGAAAGTATGCATGGCTCATGACATTCATGGAATGATATTCATGTTTATTATGATTTGAGTATGATATATCTAATTATCTTAATTGAACATGAATATGAGTTGCCATTATTGATTGATTATTGAGAATTGCACCATTGTATATAATGTGGACTTCTAACCATGGAAAATGCATGTGTACGTATATATGACATCTATGTTATGACACTCATCTGTGCACCCACTTGACCTGTGATCTGAATTACCTACTGGGCACGTTGAACTAAGCCCATCATTTCCCCCTCTAGATGATAATAGCAGCACAAGGGAACGAAGTTGAACCAAGTGGCAGCAGAGCGTGAGCATTTGGTTAAGAAGAAATGATTGATTTTGTTGATTTTGATAATAGACGAGATGTATTCATAGGAGCATTATTTTGGAAAATGTAATTGTTAGTGTCCCGGCTTTGCCGAGTCCCGGTTTGTCAATTCCATGACTCGGGAAAAAGTACTTGCTAAGAAGCTTGAAGATCCAAGATGATCAAGAAAGAAGATCATACTCCACCAAGTTCAAAGCTCATTAGCATGGCAATAACAAAAATAGGTATTTGGCCATAGATGACCTTAGGTGGTACCCACACCTTAGAGAAGACTACTTCTAGGCTTACTTGAACAAATGGTAAATCCATAAAGAAGCGTAAGAGATGATGTGTAACACCCCGCCCTTTTCACTCGTAATCAGAGTCTATTTTTTTTTTATAAATAAACAAGTGATGAGAGTGGAGTGTCACGACACGAGCTAAGTCCAGGCTTCTAAAGTCCGACCCTTAACTGGCCAACCATACGTGTGCGTGGACTAAGTCCACTGAGATGGTTCACACGTATTAAGCTTATAATTAGCGGAATATAACATAGACTGCGGATTATAATAGAACCTAACTCTAGTTCATTTCTTTTAGATAGTAAAGTACTTAGTCATTTATCCAAAATTACCTTAACTTAATCATTCAATCAAACCATTCCAAACCATAGCAATAATATCTATGTTATTACATGTCCATGATAACTTAACAAAATATAATAAATAAAATCCATTCATTTATCCAAGCTCCTATGCTTGGCTTTTTTCACGATCCTCGATCCCTTCCTTTACTGTGTCATTCACTAGGGTAGAAGTAGGGCATTAGAACAACGCACCCAGTAGGAATTCTAAATAGGGCTAACACATGGGTTAGTATCACAAAAACATGTATAATATTATATCATCAAAACCATATAAAATCATACCATGCCATATGTCTTATGCAATGAGTCCCACCCATCACATACATGTAACCTCTTGATGGAATTCTCCTCATCAAGGTATCCCCACAGTGGTCTTTCGGTCACCCCGATGGAGTGTGGTCTCCGGATTCTTCTTGATGGCGTTATCCACATCAAGGTCTTCCCAGGATTGCCTTACGGACTCCCCGACGGAGCGTGGCCTCATGTTACAAATTCCCCTCCCATGCCATGCATGAGATGTACAAGTCCATATGCTATGCAATATAGTTAAACATAGCATTTAAAAACCTTACTTTTGAAACATAATATAATTACAACATAAACCATCAAATAAGATAAAACCATATACATATCCATGTTTCAATGAGGTAGAATCCTACCCAAGACAACTAAGGTGTCCTTGAGCTTTAAACCGGCAACCGATCACGATCGTGCCCCGTCTGTGTGGTCCCATTACCTTGTTACACATCAACCAGTCAATCCATGTTCCATTTGATTTTCCATTAAATCTAAGACCAAGAACACCATCTTGTGGGGTTTGGCCATATGCCATGGCCGAACCTCACTCACTTGAATTTGATCCCTCTTTTTATTTAACCAATACCATCCAAATAACTAATTTAAAAACCTCAATCCACCAAATACACCTTGGTGGGGTTTGGCCATACAACATGGTCGAACCTCACCATTTTGGTTTTTGGCCCCTTTTTCAAGTCCTTTGATCTTTTCATTCCATATTTACAATATTGCAATTAGCCTAACCCTTGTTTAACCTTTCATTTACTTTAATCCATCATACATAAGTCTCCATTTTGATTTGACCAATTATATTACAAGTTGACCACTTCAAAAGAAACTAAGTCCACCAAATAACCATTAGTGGGGTTCGGCCATACCACATGGCCGAACCTCACCATATTGATTTTTGTCCCTTTTGTCATCATCTATCATGGCTGATTACTTACTTAATACTAAGTCCCAAGATACTCATATGTGATTCCTTAATCAAAAGCATAGAACCATTAATAATTTCTAACCATGTCATTAACTCCAATTAACCCATAAAAATGGTCCATGGAAATCCATCTTAGTGGGGTTCGGCCATACAATATGGCCGATCCTCACCATCATAAATTTTGGTCCTTTAATCCTTTTTAATTAAGTCCAATTGCCAATCTATTCATCTAAACATTCACATATTAATCATCTAGCCCTTAATCATCCACCATCGTCACTCCATTTAAATCCTTTAAAAATAAAATACCATACATAGCACTTGGTGGGGTTCGGCCATCCACCATGGCCGAACCTCACCCTTTGGTTTTGGTGCTCCTCTTTTCCACTCATTTTGATAATCAACATGCATCCAAGTCCATCACTTTACATTCATTTTAAACCCTTTAGAAAAACATCAATAACCTTCCATGGGGTTCGGCCATACAACGTGGCCGAACCCTATGGTTTCTTATCTCTACTTTTAAATCCCATAGCCATGATCTTAACCTTTGATGGGTTCGGCCATACATCATGGCTGAACCTAATCAATCTCTTTTTCATATTCAATGGTTCTTGTATATCCCTTTTAGGGTTTGGCCATGCAATGGCCGAACCATACTCTTAATCTTTGACCCTCTTTTCTAATTATAAAATTTGTCGAGCACTTACCGTTTCTGCGACTCCTCCAATTTGCCCTTTGCTCCAGCTTGTTATTTTCCTTCCTTAGCCTCTCCTTCTTCTTTCTTGCTCCTTTGGCCGAGATTGACCTTGCTGCAAACCCCTTGGAATAATTCGGCCAAGTGATATGGATTGAGGGAGAAAAGAAAGAGGAACTTGGGATAAACAATACTCCGAGTCTTTGTCTTGAGGGTGGTTGACCTTGTGTGAGAATATTTGGAGATGGAACTCTATTTCTTTGGTCTTCTTTCTCCTTGAGTGCTGGCCAGCTAAGAGAGGGAGAGAGGGAGAGAGTGAATGGAAATTAAACTCTTCCCTTGGTTAATCAAATTCAGCCCCAAGGTGATGTCTCTTGGTGGCACCACTTGTAACTCCCATTTTCATTAACAATTCTCCTTAATGCTTCCCTTGGGGGTTTTATCCTTGAGATGAAACTCCCAAGGCTCCAACGGTTGCAATATAATATCTTGTGTAACCTCCACAAGCCCCATTCATCTTCCATCTTGGGGGTTTCATCCTTGAGATAAAACTCCCATGTGCCCGACGGCATATGTTAGTTTGAATTAGGTAACCACCTTCCCTCATTATTTGCCTTTGTGGGGGTTTTCATCCATGAGATGAAACTCCCATGTAGCCAGCAGTTTTGTCTAGCCTTAGACCACCAAACCATCCAACTCCCCTTTAATTCTTATTTGGATTTGAATTTGAAATAAGAAACTCATCCACTCTTCATTTAAATCTTTATGTGGGGGTTTCATGTATGAGATAAAAACTCCCCATGCATCCAACGTGTGCTTACCTTGGTGTTACCTTGTGTAACCTCCACAAAACACCTCCTCTCCATTTAATTCCCATTTGAAAGTTTCATGCATGAGAGAAACTTCCCATGTAACCAACGTGTTCTATAATTTGAATTTGAAATAACTACCACTAATCACCTCTCCATTTCTTCTCCAAGTACCCTTGATTTGGGGTTTGAAACAACAAACATTCACCTTCACACTACACTCACATTTAATTTAACTCACCACTTTACTCAACTCAACCATTCAACTCCACCATTTAATCCAACTCAACCATTTAATCCAACTCAACCATTTAATTCAAGTCAAACATTTAATTTACTTGAATCAACTCAATCACTTGTTTGCATTCCCATTAGATTCAGCCTCAACCTAATTAGACTTGAGTTCACCTAATGGTCAACCAAGTCAACTGTGAGCCATTGGGTCCCAATTGGGCCTTTTGACCCAAATAACCACCTTGACCCAATTAAATGCACCTTACTCATTTACTTTAAATTGATCCTTATAACATGAACATTGGGTCTTAATTAGGCCATTGCACAACACCTTACCCATATAAGGTTCATAACCATTAATTCACACTTTCAATGGCAATTTCCGTAAATATTGATAAACTGAAAATCTGGGGTATTACAGGATGCTGGACAATGAACATGGAAATATGAATTATGTTCACTGTCAGCTCGACTAGCCGTACTCACCGGCAGTTCGGTGGAGACAGGATCGACCCATCGTGGTCACGGACTGGTCGGCCAGTTTAATAGAGGTTTTGAATCAAAGAACTGTCATTCTGGGTATACCTCTGACCGAGAGTCTCGTATGCACCAACCCCTTAGTGATGAACTTAAACGACCCCTCGTGGTCGAAGACTCGTCAGTAAAATACTCGTGAGTTCTGGACTTTGAACTCAAATGTGCTCTCAAGAAAACATGCATATCGGTAGTTCAAGAATGATTGAGAGTACCAGGATTGACCCCTCGGTAAAGGCCGACAGGTCGTTCTGGGTAAGACAAGTTTCTGACTTGAAACTACTGTCAGCATGGTTTCCCCAAGATCGAGACACTCGTATGACGGACCTTCGGTGCCATAACTGTCCACCCAAAGGCGACACCGATCTGTTGACAAGGAAGTATTAAAGCCATTGGGAATGCATTTAATGCTCAACGATCGGGTGGTTGAACGGTAATAAATATGAACACTAACCAATCGGTGCCACTGACCAGTCGGTTTTGGACAATCAGAAAAATCGTTAAGACTCCTCTATAAATATGAGTGTTGGGTTATCGTTTTACTATCTTCCTTAAGCTGAAAAGAGTTATATACTCTAAGGAACAATCTGCACTCTTGTAAGAAGAATCATAAAGAACTAATCTATTGATTGTGTTGGAAAACGAGAAAGAGAGGAGGAAAATCATAAACAACAAATCTGTTGATTATGTTTGAAAGTGAGAAAGAAAGGAAAGACATAAACTAGGAAACCTGAGACCCATTTCCATGTCACTCTGAGATTGTGATTGTTCTACGACGGCTAAGACGAGGAGCTTCGGAACTCAATGGGTGGAATCTTCAAGAAGTATACATCAGAGAAAAAGAGCTTCAAGGCAAGTGTTTATCAGTTTTAATTCTATTTTTAAAACCTTTAACCCGAAAGTGGATTAAGGAAGCTTGGTTCTGGAACCACTATAAAAAACTCTAAAGTGTCGCCTCTGGCACATGTGGTGGGTGGAATTCCCAGCCGATTGAATGAGGTGGAATTCTTGCTCTAATTGTGAGGGTGTGTGGCCCCACTTAGTGAATTTGAGGTGTCATCTTAGTCGAAGAGCGACGTGAAGAAAGGAGAGAAGATGTTGAAGAAGGGAATGGTCTTCGAACTGGTAATGAAGGCCATGTTGATATCCCTGAAGACAACAGTGAAGAGGAAAGCTTTAGTTCTGAGGATTTTTGGAGAGACTCAAATGAAGAAGAAGAATACTAATATCCTTCTCAAGAAATGTCAATCTGGGAAGAAAAGTCTTCAGACTAGAAAGGAGCATGGACTATCTTGAAAATAGTCTAGAGATTATCCGGTTGACTCTCTGGGATTTAGTCTATGTTGTCTCCCTCTTGGACAGAGTTCATGACACCTCGTCTCCTCCTCTTCCAGCACCTCCTCAAGTTGGCTCTGCTTAGGGTAGTCTTTCATGTTCTCTGTTTTTGGAAAAACTATACTTTTGATACTTTGACTAAGCATCCATGATGTCTCCATCTAAACCATATGTACTGAATGCACATTTTATTTTAATGAAATGATATGGTTTGTATGATATGTGTATTACTATGTTTTGTATACCTTCTCTAAATCTAAGGTTAACATGGTTTTGTTAAATAATACTAACATGCAAGTTTGAATGAGTTGGTTTTGTAGTGTCATATTAGGGAGATAGGGTTCGGACTGTGATGATACACACATCCTTAGAGTATGAGGGAGCACAAAACTTGTGCTGATGAGCTACTATCGCTGGTCATGACAGTTTAGGAAGAAAGGAGGATGCATGCCTGAAAGAAAGCTTGATTGAAAAATAAACTTAGAGGCAACTAAGTTTATGGGGGAGATGAGTCAAAGAAGCTACAAAAGATAGCTTGGAGAAGAAGGAAAAAACTCTATGGGAAAAAAGTAAATGAGCTTGTCCCATGAAAGAAATCAGCTAACCTAGATTTTAGCTTGAACAGGAAAATAATAAACCTTGTTGTACAAGGAAATGCATTAAACCATGAGTTGTAGCAAAACTTAGTTAATCACTAAGTGCAAAAAGCATAGGGGAAGAGCTGCTGATATCTACTAAATCTTTGTCAATTGTATGACAAAATGGGGAAGAAAATTAGTAGAAGCTGTAAGTATGGGGGAGTGATGGTAAAGGTTAAGTACTTGGGCCTCTAGAAAGAGAGAGCCATAAAGGGGAGGAATATGATGAAGCCAATGGACATAGGGAGAATGTCTATGCTTGCTTGGAGTTTGGAGAATCAAACTCAAGAAGATTAGGGGAGAAAATATTCTCAACACTGGGTAGTGTTATTGGCTAGGAAATCTCGTTTAGTCCTTTAAATTTATGTTTTGGACTAACCTCTAATGATTTCTCTAGTATTGCTTCCTTATGTGCTTAAACAGGAAATCATGATTTGAAGCAAGTAGAACAAGAATATGTGAAGACCATAGTCTTCTTGTCCATTTGAATATGTACATGTGATATAATATTTTGTATTCAAATGTGTTATAATAAGGGTGGACTTGTAATTGGGTTAGCTTGTAGGTTTTGTCATGAAATTAACAAAGGGGGAGATCGTTAGTGCCTCAGCTTTGCTGAGTCCCTGTTTGTTAATTCCATGACTAGGGAAGAAGCACTTGCTAAGAAGCTTAAAGACCCAATATGATCAAGAAAGAAGATCATGCTCCACCAAGTTCAACGCTCATCATCATGGCAATCACAAAAGTAAATATTTGGCCATAGATGACCTTAGGTGGTACCCACACCTTAGAGAGGACTATTTCTAGGCTTAGTTGAACAAATGGTAAATCCATAAAGAACCCTAAGACAGGATGTTGGACGATGAATTTGGAAATATGAATTATGTTCACTCTCAGCTCGACCAGCCGTACTCACCTATCCCTTGGTGGAGACATGATTGACTCATCGTGGTCACAGACTAGTCGGCCAATTTGATAGAGGTTCTGGATCAAAGAACTATCATTCTAGGTATACCTTTGACCGAGAGTCTCGTATGCACCGACCCCTCGGTGATGAACTTAAATGACCCCTCGTGGTCAACGACTCGTCGGTGAAAGACTTGTGAGTTCTGGACTTTGAGTTCAAATGGACTCTCGAGAAAACAAACATATTGGTAGTTCAAGATCAATTGAGAGTACCAAGACCGACCCCTCAGTAAAGGGAGATAGGTCATTCTGGGTAAGACAAGTTTCTGACATGAAACTACAGGCAGCATGGTTTGCCCTAGATCGAGACACTCGTATGGACCGACTTCTCGATGCCATAACTGTCAACCCATCAGAGACATCAACCTGTCAACCGGGAAGTATTAAAGCCTTTGCGAGTGCATTTAATGCACAATGGTCGGGTGGTTCAATGGTAATAAATATGAACACCGACCCATCGGTGCCACCGACCTGTCGGTTTTGGATAGTCAGAAAAGTGGTTAAGACTCCTCTATAAATATGAGTGTTGGGTGATCGTTTTACTATCTTTCTTAAGCTGAAAACAGCTATAAACTCTAAGGAACGATCAACATTCTTGTGAGAAGAATCATAAACAACCAATCTATTAATTGTGTTTGAAAATGACAAAGAGAGGAGGAAAATCTTAAACAACCAAACTGTCGATTGTGTTTGAAAGTGAGAAAGAGAGGGGGAAAATCATAAACAACCAATCTGTTGATTGTGTTTGAAAGTGAGAAAGAGAGGAGAGACAAACTAGGAAACTTGAGACCCGTTTCCTTGTCACCCTGAGATTGTGATAGTTCTATGACGGCTACGAAGAGGAGTGTCGGCATTCAGTGGATGAAATCTTCAAGAAGCACACGTCAGTGAGAAAGAGCTTCATAGAAAGTGCTTCTTGGTTTTAATTCTGTTTTTAAAAGCTTTAACCCGGAAGTGGATTAAGGAAGCTTAGTTCCGAAACCACTATAAAAAACTCTAAAGCGTCGTCTCTGGCACATCTGGTAAGTGAAATTCCTAACCGATTGAGTGAGGTGGAAGTCCTACTCTAATTGTGAGGGTGTAAGTCCTCACTTAGTGAATTTGGGGATAACTCAAGGTTGAGATAGTCCTAACAGTGGATGTAGGTTGGCGAACCGAACTACTCTATATCTTGTGTCCTTATACTTGTGGTGTTAGATATAATTTTTTGTGTTGATTGTTTAATCACATTTACTAACGCACACTCACTTGATTGGTATATCCGCTGCATTTAATTAATCAATCAAGATAATTTTAAAAAGGACCAACAATATTAGATTGACCTATTCACCCCCCCCCCCCCCTCTAGGGTCAATCGTGTTGTTCTAGTTCCGAATGGAACTTTCAGTAATAACTAAAACTCCTTGACTCATTTACTTTGCTGATGGTTTGATGTGTTGACTCATGTGAGACTCCATACTTTGCCATTCATATATATCTTGGATAAATATGTTTTAATTTTGACTGATTATTCTAAGTATGTGTGTAAATGTTATCATGGGTGTTAATCCATGCACACATTGTAATGGGCCAATCGAGGTCTGAGTCTTCGGATTCGGGATCGATTCGCGTCGTGACATCTCTGTCCTTTTCTCTATTTTCATTTTAAAAAATATACTCTGATTTTAAGCATTGGGAAAAGGGTGGGGCGCCACATGGAGAACATCAGTGGAGTTGGAACATAGAGAAGACTGAGGGAGAAGAGCCAAATTCAAAAATTGGAAAGTAAGAGTTTATTTTGTAAATTTTATTTTTAATCTCTGTTTTTGATGTATCTTCCAAAGAATTGTAATATTTCCATTTAATAAATCTAAGATAAGCTTTTAGAATACTGGAACATCTAATTTTCGTGTTTCTTTTATGATTAAGTGAGTTAGTTTTTAATTGCGTATTCTTTGTTTAATTATTTGGGCATAATAAAATAGTTAGAGCTTGGATTTCGTTAGATTCAATCTAAGGTTCTTTTGGGACATAATGAAATAGTTAGATCTTGAATTTAATTGTTTAAATCTAAAGATCTAAGGTTCACTTAATAAATTAGGGATATGGATTTTAATTTTAATGAAAGATTTGAATTGAAACTTGGATTTTCACGCGAATTCCATGGTCTAGATCTCTTGTTTATTAATATTATTGAGTATGATGTTCGATGGCTATGATTGATCTAATCCAATTGTAAAATATGTTTTGTTATTTGTTTTATTTATTTATTTTAGTTGTTCAATTTATTTTAGTTTTTCATTTCTTTTCTTTGTTGTTTAATTATTTCATTTATTCATGTAATCTCTGTATTTTATCCATTCTTTTAGATCTGTTAACTGGGTTGGAAATATGATATTTGGATCTTAAACATATGATTCAAAGTTAATATGAGGTTATTTAGATTTTTGTTTCACCATTTTAATAAAAGATGATGGATTTGATTCTTGAAATAAATTGGATCTAATATAGATGTTCTATTTTGTTAAATTAAAAAAGTTATATAAATATTTTAATCTTATTTCTCCTAGATCTAAGTTTTTCTAAATTAAAAATTTAATTCCATGTATCTGAAAATTTCTTTCACATTTAGATTTAATGCTATTTCTTAGATCACATCTTTTTAATGGCGCCAATTTATTTTTTTATACATATATATTGTTGATTTCCTTTCGGTTCGACCTCGCACTCATATGCTATACTATGAAAATTGTAAGGACCTAGAATTTTAAATCCTCTTATTATGTAATTTAGTTTATCATATAAATAAAATATATGATTGTGGTCCAAATAATGTAAATGTTTATTAAAAGAAATAAAGGGAAACTAAAGTTTCCTCAGATGATACATCGACTTGGTCGATGTGTCAGCAAAGCTCCATGTTTCTAGACGATACATCGACTGGATCGATGTGTCGAGGAAAACTAAGATCCAAACCCGAAGTATACGTTGTTCAAAGGATACATCAACGTGGTCGACGTATCCGGTGTAAAAGATAATAAAATGGTTCAACACATCGACAAAGTTGATGTGTCGATTAGACTAAACATCTTCAGCAGACGCTCTGTCTACCACCGTCCAAACTGTTCATTTTTCCACTGCATAGGTATTTATGATGCCTCTTCAATTTTCAAGAACTTCATTAAGAGTCTGGGGATAGCAAAAGGTAAAGATAAAAGGAAGGAAAAACGAAGGGAAGAAATAAGAAAAGAAAGAAAAGGAAAACAGACAGAAGAAAACACAGAAATAGAGTGCCTGACCACCCATATTTCTCATATGAGTACACCCTCTCACTCACATCCTAACCTTCAACCCAACCGGGAAAACTTTTCATCTCTTCACGGGCTTTCTCTGTTCTGAGAAAGGAAGGAGGGACCAAGCAAGAGGAATGAGAAATAGAGTCAACAAGAAAGGTCGAAAGCAATGAAAAAAGGGAGATCAGATTTCACCCATTCAAGCACAGCTGCGAACCACTCGAGGTTGGAGAATTTTTGATAGTTTTAAAATAAATCAATAACCTTAGGTTGTTTAGAAAACTTGTATGAATGTATTGGGAAAGAAATAACCCAAGAACCATAAATACCTGAGTAAAGGGAAACCATGGACGATGGTTCCATGACTTCTAACTCAACCCAGTCGACATATCGACTTCGTCGATGTTTCGTCTGGGGTGAGAGTTCAACGAACCGAAAATGACAAGTATAAAATTGAGTCCCAGGACGACACATCGCCGGTGTCGATGTATTGGCCTGGGTATGACCAAAATAAAAAGTAACCAATGAGTGATGATATGACCTTCGAACAACCCGTCAACATAAATCGGCCTGGGAATGATCCGAAATAAACATAAAAAGGACGAAGGAACGCGAATCGGTGGACATATCGCCTGTGTCGATATGCCCATGAATCTTTGAAAAATACATTGGTTGGATCAGTACCTCGGTCAGGATATGAATGAACTACAAAAGAAATAAGGAAATGATGAACTTACACCAGGGCGATGTATTGACCAGATCGATGCATTGGCCTGGGTATGATAAAGTATAGATAAGGTACGACCAACAAAATATGGAACGAGTGAATGAGGAGTTGATCTCAGTACTATCCATCGACAGAGTCGATGTCTCAGTCTTAGTATGGTAGAACCGAAGATGAAATAAAAGTGATAGACTAATCTTAAGACAATGTATCGACCTGTCGATATGTCGGCCTGGAAATGATCTCTGGCAAATATATCGATCAGACCAACTTATCGGCCTGAGTAAACTTAAAATGAGATTAAAGGAAATAAATTAAGTAAAAAACCGATGCATCGACTATGTCGATATATCGGCGAAGGAGCACAATATGAATATATGCATGTATTGATTGGATCGATACATACGATCAAGAACAAAGAATAACTTAAGAAATTGAGGAATCAAAATAGGAGTTCATGTCGATGAATTCGACATATCGAGCGTGTGAACTATTGGATACATCGACTGTGTCGGTATATGCATAAATGACCAGAGGAGAAATTGGAAGACATGCCATAGAACAAACAAAAACCAGTCGACATATCAAGATGTTCGATGTGCCGAATGTGTTCAGTGGCGATGTATCGACAATGTCGATATGTCGGCCTGAAACAGAGACAAATTATCAAAGTAAATGTATGCATTGGTTAAATAAAATACAAAATGAAATCCTTTAGAATTGGAAAATCATACAGTGAACTTTTAGGTCTGGATTAGATCTACACAAAGGATTTTATGTGATACTAACACATAAACTATAATTTGAACATGTACATAGACAAAAGGAGTAAAGGGATATTTCGACAGTGTTCAAGCAGAAGTGTGAATCTTATTTGATTGATCACTGTTGATCAGGTATGAGTTCCTACTTTACTGAAGCACAACAATGTGAATGGTTTTAATAAATATTGATTTATGAGATCTTATATAGAAATGATGTTTGATGAAAGAAACTATTAGATGCATGATTTTGGCATCATAATTGCACACATTGCCTCATGCATGGTTGCATGGGAGGGTTGATCCTAGCAAGCCAAGAAGAACTGTCTGGACTTGCTTGGTCTTGTATACAATAAGTTAAAATGTTAGACTTTGGACCTATCCCTTTATATGAATGTTATGGCTTAATTTGGCCAAAGAGCTTCTGAGTAGGTCCGGAAACCTTGCGCAGAGGGAGGAGACCACACTCCACCGATAGTCTCGGTTAATTTGTGGATGGGTAACAGCACCCTGGTGGTTGCTGCCTCAAATACTGTGGACATAAGTGGGCAATTATTGAGAATCATTTATTGAAGTAATTTGTTATGATCTAATGTATGGAAATGGGTGGGCATATCATTGATGCATGACACCCATGGTATATCATTTTTATGATTTTTGATTTATAAAGTTTTGGTACATCTTCTATATTGAATTTGAGAAACATGTGTTAACCATATTTTGAGATTTTCCTCACTGTTCTCCTTATTATATGATATTATGAGATTTCACACTTTGTGCATTTTGGGATCGGAATTTCGTACTTGGTAAGTTGACTAAGCCCGTACATTTTTCCCCTAGATGTTGACACAGATCAAGGTAAAGGAGAAGAAACTAGACCTAACGGTAGCCATGCTTGACGAAAAAAACGGATCTGGAGATGCTTAAAGAATATCATAGTTCTTATTTCGGCATTTTGATATAACTATATAATTTTATAGGATCATTGATGTAATAATATAGATAACTTCAATTTTAGATATGGTTTGATATTTTGATTTACTTGACTAAGTAATTTTCAACTTTGCTATCAAATGTTTAGTATTATAATTCCGCAAAATGTTATTTCCGCATGGGTTGTTTAACAAGTGCTATACTAGAACACGTAAAAGTATTTGGTGGGTTGACCCGTGTGTGTGCTAGAATTGAGCCAATCGAGAGTCGGTTCTTCGGACTCAGACTCGGCTCACGTCTTGACGAATCTGTCCCTTTTCCGTATTTTAAAATAAAAAAATATTATTCTGATTTAATAAATGGAAAAAGGACGGGTCGTTACAGTTGGTATCAGAGCTTAATAAAAAGCAAAGGAAGGAAATTATTATAAGTCAAACATATCCAACAAACTTAGAGAAAAATTCCCTGCAAAAAGAAGAATGACAATAAAACCTAGAAGATTGCGTCAAACAAGTCAATATGTAATTGACTATGCATGAATCATGGTTGCTTAAAGAAGCATTTGAATAAGATTACTAAGTGAATGTTTGTGACTTAGGAAACATGCCGCCACGAAGAAGGAACACCCGACACAATGCGAAACGTACTGAGGAGACAAGTCTCAATATTCCAACTGTGACTCCCGAGCTCCAGAGTTTCATACAGGCAATAATGAATTCAGTACTGCAACAGAACCAGGTAGGCGGTGGTGCCAATACCGCAAATAATTCTTAAGACAAAGTCTTGGTCAGGGATTTTCAATATCAGCGTCCCCCATACTTTCATGGAAATGAGGGACCCATCGGAGCTGAAAACTGGATCAAGAACACCACCAAGATCCTGAAGTTACTGAGGGTCACGGACGATCAGGATCAGATTTTATTGGCCACATCTCAACTGATAGAAGATGTGGGAAATTAGTGGAAGGCAGTGGAGCAAAACCAGACGGTGGAAGAAATGACTTTGGAAAACTTCACAAAAAATTTCCTAGAGCACTACTTTTCGAAGAAGAGAAGGAGCGTAAGACCTATGAATTCATAGTCCTAGATCAATGACGTATGAAAGTTGCGAAATATCATCAAGAATTCATCTGACTCTCTTGTTATGCTTCATACATGGTGGACACTGAATATAAGAAAGCTTGGAAGTTTGAAAGAGGTCTACGTCCTATCATCAGAGCCAAGGTAACCATCTTCTAATCAGCAACTTTGGCAGAAATTGTGAGGAGAGCAAGCATTACTGAACAAGAGCTGATGGAGTCAATTAAATACATGGAAAACAGAAGAAGCCAGAGCGGGGGAAACTCTTTTCTCCCTCGGAAGAAATTCTTCCCAACTCCAGAAAACCTTCAGTTTCTACGGTCTCCACTGGAGGATATTGTCCCAGTCACATTTCAACCTCAGTTCCGAAAGCACAGTCATCCCGGGGTGGCATCACGTGTTTCTGGTGTGACCAGGCAGGACAGATGAAGCGGAACTGTCCGTAACTTCACAAGTCACCTCAAGCACAAAACTCTTTCCATCCACCGGGTAGGCCAGTACAGTCTCAAGTATCAAGAGCACAAAACTAGTCTGGACAGCCACTTATCTCAACAACTTCAGGACGATTGTACACCCTCGTTCCTCTTCCAAATAGAATGGATCACTCTATGATCCAAGGTATGGCAATTATTCGTGGTTCTTATGCAGTAGCATCATTTGATTCAGGAGCACCACACTCCTTTTATCTGCATCTTTAGTAGCTGGCACTAGTTTACTTGTACAAAAATTATCAACTGGGCTCAACATAGTATCCCCAATCGGTGACACAACACTTGGGTTATTTTGCACTTCTGTGGACACTAAATTAGTCGACTTCAATTTCCAGTTCGACTATCTGGTTATGGATATGACAAAATTTGATGTCATATTTGGCATGGATTGGTTGACCACGTACTAGTTAGGTATTGATTGCTACCTCAGAAGGGTGATATTTTGGTCACCAGAGGGACGATGATTTATAGTTCATGCAAACAAACAGAAAACTCCAGTGCATTGAAGATTACATAATGAAATGAACCAGATTTTATTGAACAATATCAGGTTGGAAAAGTCACCTGTATCCCCAATACCTGTCATAGTAAAAGACTACGCAAAAGTATTTCCGACAGAACTCCCGAGTTTACCTTCAAAAAGGGAGATTGATTTTGAAATCAAGTTACTCCCTAGCATTGCATCGGTATCACTTCAACATTATCGGATGGCACCTATAGAGATTTCAGAATTGAAGAAATAGATTGATGAGTTACCCAGATTGAGATTTATCCGTCACAGTACTTCATCGTGGGGAGCGTCGGTATTATTTGTCAAGAAGAAAGATGGCTCTCTACGTATGTACGTAGATTACAGAAAGCTAGACCAGCTCACCATTAAGAATAAATATCCTTTACCTCGAATAGACGACTTGTTTGATTAACTTAGAGGATCCAGTCATTTCTCTAAGATAGATCTCATGTCGGGCTATCATCAGATCAGAGTCAAGGATGAGGATATAAAAAAGACTGCTTTCAAAACTCGGTATGGACTATATGAGTATGTGGTGATGCCATTTGGACTAACAAATGCACCGGCAATATTTATGGATTTAATAAATATAATCTTTCGTCCATACCTAGATAAATTTTTAATCGTCTTTATCTATGATATTCTTATTTATTCCAGCAGCAAGGAAGAACATGCCGAATACTTGTGAATTGTTTTGGACACATTGACAAAGAACATGTTGTTTACAAAAGCTAGCAAGTGTGAATTCTAGTTGTCCAAAGTGAACTTTTTGGGCCATGTGGTGACAACAGAAGGAATAACAGTGGACCCAGCAAAAGTAGCGGCAGTAAGAGATTGGAAGGCTCTAAAGAATGTTATAGAAATTCAAAGTTTCCTCAGATTTGCTGGATACTATCGTAGGTTTATCATGGACGTCTCAAAAATTGCAGCCCCATTTACTCGATTGACTAAAAAAGGAGTCAAGTTTGAATGGACAGAACTGCGCAACCGAAAGTTTGAAGAGTTGAAAGAGAGGCTTATAACAGCTCCCATCTTAGCCCTACCAGAGCGAGGCAAAGGATATGAGGTATTCTGTGATGCTTCAAGGGAAGGACTTGGGTACTCTCTTGCTCAAGGTCCACATGTGGTGGCCCACAGATCCTGACAGTTAAAAATCCATGAAAGGAATTATCCCATCAATGATTTTGAATTGACCGCAGTGGTCTTCGCACTCAAAAGTTGGCGACATTACCTCTACGGAGAAGAGTTTGAGGTATATTCAGATCACAAGAGTTTGAAATACTTGTTTGATCAGAAAGAACTCAATTTGAGACAGAGGCTATGGATAGAGTATCTCCAGGATTATGATTTTGCCCTTCTCTATCATCCGGACAAAGCAAACAAGGTGGCAGATGCACTTAGCCGCATGACTCATGGAACCATAACAAATTTGAACATGTAGGAATAAGAGAAGTTGTCACCAATCAAAGAAATGAACTTGCATATAAATGTCAGCGGAAATATGTACAACCTAATAGTGCATTCCACCATGGTATCGAAGATTGAACAAACACAGAGATCGGATCCATAAATGGTAGAAATATGGGCCAAATTATCTATAGGAGAGACAGTACAAGATCGGGAATTACGACCTGGACAAGGTTTTATGTTCAGAGGCCGAGTTTATGTGTTAGAGGAATGCAGGGAGGAACTATTGACACAAGCTCACAAGTCCAAATTCTCCATACACCCCAGAAGTACAAAAATGTACCAATATCTTAAAAGACAATACTGGTGGTGTGGACTTAAGAAAGACATAGTTGATTTCGTCTCAAGGTGTTTCACTTGCCAAAGAGTCAAGGCAGAACATCAAAGACCACCTGGTTTACTCAAACCTTTGCTTATACCTGAATGGAAATGGGAGCACATTGCAATGGATTTTGTGACCGGACTACCCAAATCTTCAAAAGGCAATGACGCAATATGAGTTATAATTGACTGTCTCACGAAATTGGCATATTTCATGCCTTTCAAGATGGCAGATTCATCTGAGACGTTGGGTAGGTGGTACATCAGAGATATTGTCAGATTGCATGGGATACCTAGGACCATTATGTCTGATCAAGACGGACAGATTCATAGGCAGGGTGTGGCAAAGTTTGCAAGGCAACAATGGGGACAGATTTGCTATACAGCACAATATTCCATCCTCAGACAGATGGATAGTCAGAGAGAACCATAAAAACGTCGGAAGATATGCTGAGATATTGTATGTTAGACTTCCAGGGCAATTGGGATGATCATCTTCCATTGGTGGAGTTTTCATACAACAATAGTTATCATGCGAGTCTTTAGATGGATCCATTAGAAGCATTATATGGTCGGACCATGCAAATCTCAAGTTTGTTGGACCGAAGCTGGAGAAACTACACTCATTGGACCTGATTTGGTCGCAGAGACAACGAAGCAGATCAAAGTAATACGACAACATCTGTTGACTACTCAGAGCCAACAAAAGAGCTATGATGATAAGAGAAGGAGACCTTTGACATTTGAAGTGGGAGACTTAGTATTTCTAAAGTCTCACCGAGAAAAGGACAGATGAGGTTTGGGAAAAAAGGGAAGCTGACCCCTAGGTTTATAGGACCATTCTCAGTCCTTGAAAAGATTGGCGAGGCTGCATATTGCATAGCATTTCCATCACAGTTATCCAACATGCACGATGTATTCACGTCTCAGTGTTACAGAAGTACAATCTTGATCCCTTGAATGTTTTGGATGCACAAGAATTGAATGTTCAAAGCAATGTAACTTACGTCGAAAGACCTAACAAAATCATAGGTGCATAATAGAAGTACTAAGAAACAGGGTGATTCCTTTCGTTAAAGTGGTCTGGGAGAGAGAGGGAAATGAAGAATCCACTTGGGAAATGGAATCGGAAATGAGAGCCTCTCATCCTAAGTTATTTATGTAGAATTTCTTATCTTTTGAAATCCAACCTTCGTCTAATTTTCGGGATGAAAATTCCAAAAGGTGGAAGTATTGTAAGGACCCGAAATTTTAAATCCTATTACTATGTAATATAATAATATGATCATGGTCCAAATAATGTAAATGCTTATTAAAAGAAATAAAGGGAAACCAAAGTTTCCTCGGATGATACATCGACTTGGTCGATGTGTCGGCAAAGCTCCATGTTTTCAGGCGATACATGGACTGGATCAATGTGTCGGGGAAAACTGAGATCTAAGCCCGAAATATAAGTTGTTCAAAGGATACATCGCCGTGGTCGATGTATCGGTAGAAAAGATAATCAAATGGGTCGACACATCGACAAAGTCGATGTGTCGAGTAGACTAACATCTTCAGCTGACGCTCGGTCCTACCACCATCCAAACCGTTCATTTTTCCATGCATAGGTATTTACGATGTCTCTTTAGTTTTCAAGAACTTCATTAAGAGTATGGAGATAGCAAAAACTAAAGATAAAAGGACGGAAAAACTAAGGGAAAAGAGAAGAAAAGAAAGAAAGGAAAATAGAGAGAAGAAAACATAGAAATAGAGTGCCTGACCACCCATATTTCTCATCTGAGTACCCCTTTTCACTCACATCCTTACCTTTAACTCAACCGAAAAACCTTTTCACCTCTTAACGTGTTTTCTCTGTTCTGGGAAAGGAAAGGGAGACCAAGCAAGAGGAAGTAGAAATCGTGTCAGCAAGAAAGGTAGAAAGTAAGGAAACAAAGGATATCAGATTTCAACCATTCAAGCACACCTGCGAATCACTCGAGGTTCGTGAATTTTTTATAGTTTTTGTTAGTGCCTCTGCTTGGTCAAGTCCCTATGTTTGTCAATTCCATGACTCTGAAAGAAGCACTTGCTAGAAGCTTGAAAACTCAATGTGATCAAGAATGAAGATCACGTTCCACCGGATTGAAGCTCATCGTTATGGCAATCACAGAACTAGTCATATGGCCATAGTTTACTTTAGCTGGTACCCACGCCTCAGAGAGGACTATCCTTAGGCTTAGTGGAACAAATGGTTAAATCATAAAAAACCTGGAGAGGAAGCTTGATCGTGAATTGGAACCCAAGTTGGAAATATGCATTTGGTGTCACTGTCAGCTCGACCAGTTGTTCTCACCGACCCCTTGATGGAGGCAGGATCGACCCATCATGGTCAAAGACTGGTCGACCAAAATTGACATAAGTTCTGGATCATAGAACTGTCATTCTAGGAAAGCCTCTGATCGAGAGTCTCTTATGCACTGACCCCTCAGTGAAACTCTAAAACGGCCCTTCGTGGTCAACGACTCCTCGATTAAGATTTATGAGTTCTAGAACTTAGAACTCAGGTGGGCTCTTGAGAAAAATGGACATATTGGTAGTTCAATACCGACCGAGAGTAGCCAGGACTGACTTCTCGGTAAAGGGCCACAAGTCGTTCTGAGTAACAGGTTTCTAAACTACAAACTACTATCAGCATGCTTTTGCCCCAGACGGAGCCTCTCGTATGGACCGACATCTCAGTACCATTACTGTCGACCCATCGCCACAACGACATGTCGATCGAGAAAGAATATTACCGTTGGGAGTGTATTATTGCGCAACGGCTGGGTTGTTGAACGGTAACATTTCTACTCACCAACCCCTCGGTGCGTCCTACCTGTCGGTACATTACCTTTGCTGCAACTGGTTGCTTTCTCTATGTAAACTAATCTTTATGCAACCTGTTGTTATCCTTGGGCAGGATCAGTTGGACCCTCATATTTATCAGTGAGCTTAAAGAATGGCCAACAGAAGGATCACTCTCTCTCGTGCTTACGCTTGGGGAATCATATACAACCAATCTTAGGGATTGAGTTTGTGAGAGTGAGAGGATGAAAGTAAAGCCATAAACAACCAATGTATTGATTGAGTTTGCAAGGGAGGAAAAGACGAGAACTTAATCCAGGACTGTGATTTCTTTACGACGACTATAAGGAGGAGAGTCGGCATCGGCACACATTGGATGGATCTTGAAGAAGCACACATCAAGATAAAAGTGATTATTGGTTTTAATTTTATTTTAAGACCTTTATTCCGAAAGTGGATTAAGGAAGCTTGGTTCTGGCACCATTATAAAAAATTTGGAGTGGCGTCTCCGGCACAATGGTGGATGGAATTCCCAGCCAAATGGATAGGTGGAGTTCCTATCCGACAATGGTGGGTGAAATTCCCAACCGATTGAGTGATGTAGAATTCCTACTCTAATTGTGAGGGTGTAAGTCCCCACTTAGTTGATTATCTTATTTTATACATTGTGCACAAGCATCGATAATCAAAAAATATGTAAAGGCTCATAATATTAGTGTGATCACTTAATGAAATTATAAGACCAAACAAATCTTTTGATATATGTTCCATTGCACTCAAATTAATCAAGAAATTTGTAAACACCATTAAAAATGGGAATTGACCTATTCACACCCCCTCTAGGGTCAATCATGTTGTTCTAGCACTATGGACAATGAGACTTTCAATTGGTATCAGAGCCTATTACTCGTTACAAGGATTTAACCGTTCGAGTTGATCCATGCTAGAATAATGACTATAAGAGAAACTGATGATATTTCCAAACCTCTATTTATGATGAAAAATGAATTGAAAAACTTTATATGTTTTCCACAATAAACATGGTTGGAAATAGGTGAATGGAAAGTGGTCAATGCCTATGGAAGAAGTATTGGATAGACCTTGAACTTCCAGGAATCACTCTGTCCAAAGACCAAAAATGCTTGGACTAGTGATGAATTAGCAATGCACGTAAATCAAACACCTGTAGCATTCATCAGTGTTGTTCCATGATATGATATCAAAATATTTAAAAGACATGAAACAACAAAAAATGATGAAAGAATCCACGAAAAAATTCCTCTTCTAGCCCAATGGATCACATCACCTATAATGATCAATTTGTGTGTTGAAAGAATAGGTGATTGACTAAATTCATCCATTGAAAAAGGCTAAGCTAAATCCTCTAATAGAAGAAGAAGATAGATAAAATGAACTTGTTGAAGGTAATGACTTTCAAGTATCCTCTATGGCCATGTACCAATATGTACCAATATGTTTGTGGGGACAACATCTTGGTACAAAATCTGAAAATTTTGATTCAAAAGGTCAAACGGGAAGAAACCCAAAATTAAAACCAGATTTAAGAAAAGGCCAACACTGGATTGTGAACTTGGATTCCAAGTCTCATAATGATCGTGCTCAAATATGTAAAGAAATTCACATTTGAAACATGTTTTTGGAATCACCTTATATCTTGCCTTCAATCCATGTTCTTGTTTGATTGTTGGATTGATCTTATGCAAGATACTTGTGTGTACATGTAGGTTTGTACTCTAGTATTGGATTATACTTGTCTCATTTCATTTCATATACCATGTGATTGTGCATCTTTAGGAAATGAATGTAGTATGTGCATTATCTCATGTATAGGGTGTGTATGGTATTCATACACAATGTCGTTTCATTCCAAGCTCATAAACTTGTGAATCCCATGTGGAATGAAACATGTTTTATTCTCTTAAATAGATTGTCCTTGGTTTGACCTACCAAAAGTGTTGATCAAAATGATCAAATGTGCTTATCTAAATCCATTTATGTACCAGCTCTTTCGAGGAATTGGAGTATTCTTGAAATAATAGTAAATGTGTTTAACATGTTTTGGGTAATAACATGACAAAATGCATAAGAGTTGTGCATGCAGCATCATACTTCATTTCCATATGCTCGGTAACCATATTAAAAAATAGGAAATGAATGTATGATCAGTGTGTTTTATGTCTCATTCCAATATTCACTAAGTTTATACATTATGTGGAATGACTCATGTTCATAGACACCTTGTGTAAAGAGCCGATCCGAACACATGGCTTAGGGCTTGACTCAGTGTGATATTGTCTGCTTTGGGCCTCGTACATAGCTCGAACCCGCACGGTTTTACATTTGGCCCTGGGCCCATTTGGCCAGCCCAAAACGCGTCACAAGGAATCAAGGAGGCGGGCCTTCTCTTAAACCCCCCTCTCTTTTCTTTCTCCACTGATGTGGGACTCTCCCCACATCGGTGGTGTGCTACCCACTACCACACCTGGACAGGGGTATCACACCTTGCCCTTACTAAAGCCTAGAAATGCCGCATCACATGACATCACAAACTTAGGCAATATACTTCAATTGGTGAATTAAATGTGTCCAAGAAACTTGGATTGATTTGGATCCAGGAAAAGAGATCTGTAATCTATGGTTTGTGTCTATCTTCAGAAAGGTGAATTCAATCTTCAAATGGCATAGATGTGGTGTGAATGTATGTATCGTCACTGGCATTAAATGGTGTATAAGCAAAGCTTGAGAAACTATGAACATTGCAAGCACACACACACACACAAAATACCCAGTAATCCTTAAAGTTAAAACCCAGGTCGAAGGATAGACTAGTCAGAGGAACAGACAGGTCGGTACTGTTGGAAATCAAAACATTGTTTGAAAAGGGGGAAAAATCAGAAAGGGAGACAGGTCGATACATATCGACACAGACCGTTCGTTGGTCAGGACCCGTCGGTGAATCAGAAAGAATAAGTTAAAAGAGTCTCTTTCTGAGAAAATGATAGATTATTTCAAAATCATCGTTTCTTCTCCCACTGAGCTCTAGCGATTTCCTCATCTCCTTCCGTGACCTAGACCAGTCGATAGGACATCCCGGAGCGAAATCTCATCGGAAAACCTTAGGGTTTTTCCTTCTCACTTCAAGAAGCAAGGGTGTCACGGTGTTTGTGAGATTTAGATTTCAGATAAACCTTGGTCAACTTTTTCCCAGCAACCATGCCGAAAAGAGAGACAGCTAAATCTCAATCCTCAACCACCGGAAAAATCCCTGAGCCAGATCCCATTTCCCTAAGAGATCATCTAGGTTCGAACATGATGTCCCTAAACCTAGCGCTGCTGGCTCTGCTTCGAAGAGTACCCTTCGTAGAAAAACCCCTGCCTTTAATACTGGATCAAGCCATCGATATTTTCTTAGGTCTCAATCTAGACAAAACCTGAGAACCGAAGAAGAAATGATCTCTTTGTTGGACAACTCTGATGAAGAAGGGGAAGTGAATGCAGACACCCTTGAGCCACAACCCCTAATTCGATTTATCTGTAAAATCGAAGAACGTGTCTCACAAATTGATATACATCTAGATGGGCTAGATGATCTCATGGAAAGTTTCATTCAAAGTACCCACGAAAAAGTCTCTGCATTACGAAAATCGATCGTCAACCTCCCCGACGTATCGACCCTTCTCCTCCAGTATCTCCTTCTCTGAATGAATCTGATTAGGATAGTTTTACATGACTTGTGTTTTATATTTTGAAAAAACTATGCTAATGTTTTGTCTAAGCATCCTTATGCCCCTCTCCCAAACCATATGTACTAATCTGTTTATCAATGAAATGATATGGTTTGACTTATTATGTGTGCTAATTTGATGGAATGCCTTCTATATAATGTTTATTATTAACATTGGATTTTGTTAAATAAACTAACATATAGGATCAGATGATTTGATCTCATAATGGCATGAAAGAGAGATACGGATCAGGTTGTGATACTGCACACACTTTGGAGGATGAGGGAGCACAAAATATGTGCTAATTAGCTAATGTCACTGGTCATGACAATATAAGGAGGAAGGTGAATGCAAGCTTGAAAGGAAGCTTGAAGGAAAATAAACTTAGAAGCAGTTGTGTTTATGGGGGAGAGAAACTTGAAGAAACTAGAAATTATAGCTAACTCCATGAGAGAGATGGAGTCAAAGAAGCTACATGAGATGGATTAGAGAATGGGGAAGAAGACTCTAGGGAAGTTAGGACATTAGCCTAACTCATGGAAGATATCAGCTAATGTTGGAAATTAATTTGTAAAAGAGCAAACAAACCTTAATGCACGAAAAGTGTGCATTAAACTATAGGGGAGAACCATGAGTTAGAGCAGAACTTACTTAAGCACTAAATGCAAGAAGCATGGGGGAGTGCTTAAAACTCGATGTATGCCTACTAATATTGTCAATTGTATGACAAAATGGTTAGAGAATGTTTATACTTGGAGTTTGGGAGATCAAACTCAAAGAAATTGGGGGAGAAATCTTTTCAACACTAATAGCTTGAATAAGCTATGTGTAGTCTTGGTCACTAGGAAATCAAGGAGTATTGGGGAGCTTGAATACAAATCTTGTTTAGTCCATGAATGCATATTTATGTTTTGGGACTAACCCCTCTAATGATTTTCTAGTGTTGCTCGCTTATGTTCTTGAACAGGAAAAATGATATGAAGCAAGCTAAACAAGAATATGCGAAGATCATAATCTTGTTTTCCATTTGAATATGTACATATAATCAATATAATATTTTGTATTCAAATGAGATGTAATAAGGGTGGGTTTATAAATAGGTAGCTTCTAGGTTTTTTCATGAAGTTGACAAAGGGGGAGATTGTTAGTGCCTTAGCTTGGCCAAGTCCCATATGTTTGTCAATTCCATGACTCTGAAGGAAGCACTTGCTAGAAGCTTGAAGACCCAATGTGATCAAGAATGAAGATCACGCTCCACCGGATTGAAGTTCATCCTTATGGCAATCACAAAACAGGTAATATGGCCATAGATGACTTTAGGTGGTACCCACAACTCAAAGAGGACTATCCATATGCTTAGTGGAACAAATGGTTAAATCATAAAAAGCCTACAGAGGAAGCTTAATAGTGAATTGGAACCCAATTTGGAAATATGCAATTGGTTTCACTATCAACTTGACCAGTCGTTCTCACCGACCCCTCGATGGAGACAGGATCGACCCATCGTGGTCAAAGACTTGTCGACCGGATTGACATAAGTTCTGGATCATAGAACTGTCATTCTAGGAAAACCTCTGAACGAGAGTCTCGTATGCACCGACCCCTCGGTGAAACTCTAAAACGACCCTAGTGGTGAACGACTCATCGATCCAGATTATGAGTTCTGGAACTTAGAACTCAGGTGGGCTCTCGAGAAAACAAACATATCGGTAGTTCAAGACCGATCGAGAGTAGATAGGACCGACCCCTCAATAAAGGGCGACAAGTCGTTCTAGGTAACATGTTTCTAAACTAGAAACCACTGTTAGCATGAGTTTGCCCAGACCGAGCCTCTCGTATGGAGGTGCCATTACTATCGACCCATCGGCGACAACGACATGTCGACCTAGAAAGAATATTACCGTTAGGAGTGCATTATTGTGCAAAGGTCGAGTTGTTGAACGGTAACATTTCTAGTCATCGACCCCTCGGTGCGCCTGACCTGCCGTTATATTACCGTTGCTGCAATTGGTTACCTTCTCTATATAAACCAATCTTTATGCAACCAGTTGTTATACTTTGGCATGATCAGTTGGACCCTCATCTTTATCAGTGAGCTTAAACAAGGGCCAACAGAAGGATCGCTCTATCTCGTGCTTACATTTGGGGAATCATATACAAACAATCTAAGGGATTGAGTTCGTTAGAGAGAGGAGGAATGTAAAGCCATAAACAACCAATCTATTGATTGAGTTTTCAAGGAAGGAAAAGAGGTGAACTTAATCTAGGAAACCTTCGGTATAACCAGTTTCCTTGTCTCCCTGGATTATGATTACTTTGTGACGACTACAAAGAGGACTGTCGGCATTGGCACACATTGGGTAGATCTTGAAGAAGCACACATCAAGATAAAGAGCTTCAAAGTCAAGTGCTTCTTAGTTTTAATTTTATTTTAAAACCTTTGTTCTGAAAATGGATTAAAAAAGCTTGGTTCCAGAATCACTATAAAAAATCTGGAGCGGCGTCTCCAACACAGTGGTGGATGGAATTCCCAGCCAAATGAAAAGGTGGAATTCGAACTCTAATTGTGAGGGTGTAAGTCCCCACTTAGTGGATTTGGGGATAGCTTAAGGTTGAACGAGTCCTAACAGTGGATGTAGGTTGGCTAACCGAAGCACTTTAAATTGGTCTTGTGGCATTTGATCCTTATGTGTTTGTATTTATTATTTAAGTACTCTTCTCAACACACATCACTTTGCATATTGATTATCTTATGTTATACATTGTGTACAAGCATCGATAATCAAACAATATGTAAAGGGTCATAATATTTGTGTGATCGCTTAATGAAATTATCACACTAAATAAATCTCTTGATATATGTTCCGTTGCACTCAAATTAATCAAGAAATTTGTAAACACCATTAAAAATAGGAATTGACCTATTCACCATGGACAATGGGACTTTCAATTTTAAAATAAATCAATAACCTTAGGTTGTTTAGAAAACTTGTATGAATGTATTGGGAAAGAAATAAGCCGAGAGCCATAAACACCTGAGTAAAGGGAAGCCCTGGACAATGGGTCCATGACTTCTGACTCAACACAGTCGACATATCGACGAACCGAAAATGACAAGTATAAAGCTGAAACCGAAGATGACACATCGTCGGTGTTGGTGTATCGGCCTGGGTATGACTGAAATAAAAAGGAACCAATGAGTGATGATATGACCTTCGAACAACCCATTGACACGATCGACATATATATATATATATATATACTGACCCTGGACGATGTATCGACCTGATCGATAGATTGGCCTGGAAATCATCTGAAATAAACTTAAAAGGGACAAAGGAAGAACGAATCATTGGACATATCGACTGTGTCCATGGATCTTTAACAAATACATTGGTTGGGTCAGCACCTCGGTTGAGATATGACTGAACTACAAAAGAAATAAGGAAATGATGAACTTACACCAGGACGATGTATCGACCAGATCGATGCATCGGCCTAGGTATGATAAAGTAGAGATGTGGTATGACCGACATAATATGGAACGAGTGAATGAAGAGTTGATCTCAGCACGACCCATCGACAGAGTCGATGTGTCGATCTGAGTATGGTAGAATCAGAGATGAAATAAAAGTGATAGATTAATCTTAGGACGATGTATCAACCAAGTCGATATATCAGCCTGGAAATGATCTCTGGCAAATATATAGATCAGACCAACATATTGGCCTGAGTAAACTGAAAATGAGATTAAAGGAAATAAATTAAGACAAAAACCGATGCATTGACTATGTCGATGTATCGGCAGAGGAACACAGTATGAATATATGCATGTATTGATTGGATCGATACATACGATCAAGAACAAAGAATAACTTAAGAAATTGAGGAATCAAAACAGGAGTTCATGTCGACAAATTCGACATATCGAACATGTGAACTATTGGATGCATCAACTATGTCGATATATGCATAAATGACTAGAGGAGAAATTGGAGGACATGCCATAGAACAAACAGAAACCATTCGACATATCGAGATGTTCGATGTGTCGACTATGTCCAGTGGCGATGTATCAACAATGTCGATATCTCGGCCTGAAATAGAGACAAATTATCAAAGTAAATGTATGCGTTGGTTAAATAAAATATAAAATGAATTCCTTTAGAATTGGGAAATCACACAGTGAACTTTTAGGTCTAGATTGTATCTACACAAAGGATTTTATGTGATCGTATATAAATTGTAATTTGAACATGTACATGGACAAAAGGAGTCAAGGGAGATTCTGACACTGCTCGACCAAAAGTGTGAATCTTATTTGATTGATCACTGTTGAACAGGTAGGACCTCCTACTTTATTGAAGCAAAATAATGTGAATGGTTTTGATAAATATTGATTTATGAGATTTTGATTTTATTATACTCATTATCTTATATAGAAATGATGTTTGATGAAAGAAACTATTTGACGCATGGTTTTGGCATCATAATTGCACACATTGTCTCATGCATAGGTACATGGGAGGGTTGATCTTAGCAAGCCAAAAAAAATAATTGTCCGGACTTGCTTGGTCTTGTATACAATAAGTTAAAATGTTAGGCTTTGGCCTTGTCCCTTGATATGAATGTTACGGCTTAATTGGGCCAAAGAGCTCCTGGGTATGTCCCAAAACCCTGCGTAGAGGGAGGAGACCACACTCCACGATAGTCTCTGTTAATTTGTGGATGGGTAACAGCACCATGGTGGTTACCGCCTCAAATGCTGTGGACATAAGTGGTCAATTATTGAGAATCATTGATTGAAGTAATTTTTTATGATCTAATGTATGGAAGTGGGTGGGCATATCATTGATGCATGACACACATGGCATATCATTTTTATGATTTCTGATTTATAAAACTTTGGTACATCTTCTATATGGAATTTGAGAAACATATGTTAACCATATTTTGAGATTTTCCTCACTGTTCTCCTTATTATATGATATTATGAGATTTCACACTTTTGTACATTTTGTGATCAGAATTTCCTATTGGACAGGTTGATTAAGCCCGTACATTTTTTCCCTAGATGTTAACACAGATCAGGGTAAAGGAGAAGAAGTTGGACCTAGCAGTAACCATGCTTGATGAAGAGATGGATCTGGAGATGCTTAAAGAATATCATAGTTCTTATTTCAGTATTTTGATAGAACTATGTAATTTCATAGGATTATTGATGTATTAATTTAGATAACTGTTATTTTGGATATGGTTTGATATTTTGATTCATTTGATTAAGTAATTTTCAACTTTACTATCAAATGTTTAGTATTATAATTCCGCAAAATGTTATTTCCGCATGGGTTGTTTCACAAGTTATACTAACACACGTAAAAGTATTTGGTGGCTTGACCCATGTGTGTGCTAAAATTGGGCCAGTCGAGGGTCGGGTCTGCGGACGAACTCGGCTCGTGTCATTGTAATAATGGTTCATAAGCTTGCGAGTAATAAAATGTAAAATTTGCATACACAACAATGGGGTTTCTATGGTTCCTTATTTAGGCATTAATCCTGTAATGTATGGGATATGATCTAACATCCAAGTGAAGAGTATTCAATAATAACAAAATATCACAATATATAAATCGCGGGACTAATATTTACTTCTAATATCATAAATCAATATCTTGAATATGGTTAACCTCTACCATTTTTAATACATGTTCTTCCCAAGGCACACAGATCTTCTTTTATTAATTGTCACACAATCTACACCGGTTTCATAACTTAAACCGATGTTTCACCTAGTCCATAATGCATTAAGTCCCCACACGGTCAAAATGTTGCACTTAGCAAGAGCTCTTTATTACAACCCGACACAGTCAATTACTCCACACAATGTGTGAAGGTAGTCTCTCAAGTTATCTAAACAATAATTTGCATATGACGTCACTACTGAGGTCACACACTTGCGTTATTGTATTAAAAGCAAAAAGAGAAAACTAGAAAAGCCATAAAGCAGATGTTGTTGTCAGTAAAGAGATCGTGATTGATACATTGTTGTCACTTTTAGTCTGAGCCATCAATGTAGAAGTCACTGTCGACATTTGGATCCTGAGCGAATGGTGAGTGAGGACTGTGTGCAAATTCTTCCACTAATCGTCTCGAATTTGAGCTTTCAATGGAAGATGAACCACACCCTAACACCATCCTTCAACTCCAATAATCTTCAAAAAACTCAGATACTAATTCTAATGGTGGTTCTGATTTATTTGCCATAGAAGAAGATCTGGGAAATGGTCTTTTCTACTTCATCACTCACCCATCACCTCTTGTGCTTGTTCATCTTCATATGTCTCACAAACCAGACCCTAGTTATAAACCATTGTTATCTAAACAATAATTGGCATATGACGTCACTGCTGAGGTCACACACACATTATTGTACTAAAAACAAAAGGAAAAAACTAGAAGCTCCACAAAACAGATGTTATTGTCAGCAAAGAGATGGTGATTGATGCTCAGCTGTCACTTTTAGTTTGAGCCATCACTATAAAAGTCACTCTCGGCATTTGGATCCTGAGCGAATGGTCAGTGAGGACTGGGTGCAAATTCTTACACTAACTCATCAAAATGAGTTTCAAAGAACTCATTGAGTCCACGAAGGTGGAGGTTGGGATCTCCATCCACAAATGAGTAGATAGCAACATGGGCTAGAATCTGCTCAAAGAAAACATAATTCAGGGCGGCCATTCTATTTTCAAATGCACGGAGTTTATGTCGATAAAACCTTGGATCTCTAGTTAAATTGATATAAGTCTAGCATTGGATGTTGACTTCTTCATTTTCAAACGGAACATAATAATTTTCTCCATATTCAGTATTGCAGATAAAATCTCTTGGCTTGTAAAGCTGGATGTGGATGAATTGCATTCAACACTGGTTAGGATGAATGGAGAGAATGTTCTGCCACCATGATAATGGATGGAACCATTCAAGCATTTTGTTCAGACCAGAGGCCTTCTCTGGAAATTGGTGACAGAATCGCATTTGGAGAAAATAATCAAATAATTCTCCTACATCAAAAAATGACTGCAATACGATACTGCTCAAGAATGTACCATATAAAGCAAATGACTTTCTTTCGAGAATCAAACAGCCTCACACACCTCCCCACACCATAACTCCTTCTCCAATTTGCACCCTTTGCCCTATAGGACCTGATGATTTCCCTCCTAACCTCTAGCATTTTTTGGCCTCACTTACTTTTCCTCTCCGTGCTTCCTTTAATACAAAAACATTTTTGGAAACCACCAAACATACCTTTTTCTTAGCCAGAAGTGGGAGCCTCCTCTTCTCCACATCCTCCAACCTTTTTTACTGTAAAAGAACCCAATCACATTTCATCCTTTTTACGGGCATCATGTCTCAAGGACACCGCCACTTCTTCTTCAACAATAGCTGATTTTGAGGGGTCATCTCATTCAGACCTATTTGAAGGTTTTGAAAATCTTCTGATGGAGGAAGACGGAGACGAGGCTCAGGTCGAAGATCCCCTCGAAGAGCATGATATACCCCCACCACATGCTCCAAGACACAACCAGCTTCCTCAAGATAAGAAACATTTTTTTAACTTAGATGATTCTCCACCATCTAAGTGGCATGACAAATTCATGGAAATGCTTGCTTGGGGGAAAACAGAAATGAAAACCCTAGAAATCCAACTTCCTGAAGTATTGAGAAGAATGGCTGCAAGATTTACCAGAAGTCTTCATGAATGGTGGATTGCTTTGGCAGAATACAGACAACGACAGGCCCTACAAGCTCCAAGTGTTGAGGCCTTCGTAGTTTTCGCCTAGAATGAGATCTTAGATACTCCGGCTTTACGAAGAGAGACTGCAAGAGAAGAGTACCTGAAGGCAAAACTATGCTCCTCTGATAAAAGAGATCTTGATAAACATTATCAACATGTGTTCCAGATTCCAGGCTATTGGTGTAACACCCCAAAAATTTTAATATTAATTAATGAGATTAAGAGGGTGATTAATGATTAACTGAAATTAAGGAGATTCAATTAAGTAATTAAGATGGATTTAAGTGGGAATTTAATTAAGAGATTAAAATATAATTTAATGTCAAGTGGTGTAGTGGGAAATTAATTTATGAAATTTAATGAAAATAAATTGATTATGTGGCATCGTGAAACATAGACGATGACATGGCGTGCCACTTGGAAATGTGTGGCCCAACACGACACTCCCTATGACTTAGGCAACCAAAAGGAAGGAGAAAAAATCCACCACACTCCCTTATTCACACCCACTCACCAACACGACACCAACCAAAAGGAAGGAAAGAAAATCCACCACACTCCCTTATTGACACCCACTGACACGGCAATCTCACTCCTTTCCTCATCCACACAGCAGTCCGCACTCCCTCTCTTTCACACAGCAAACACACCCCTTTCCCCCTCTCCACCACCGTGCACCCCATACTTCCACCCGTTCACACGGTTTTCCTCCTCCTCCCTTCTCCTCCATATGTGAAACTCAACCAAGGACGAAAGCAAGGGAAGAAGAGAACAAATGAAGAAGAAAGAAGGATGAGAAATCTTTGGAAAAGCTTCACAAAAGGTTAGTTTTTCTCCCTAGACTTAGTATGAAGGCTTAATTTGAGGTTGGGATGGTTTAGAATCAACCCAAGACAAATTTGGGCTAAGAAAATGAAAGTTGGAAAATAAGACAAATTTGGGCTAAGAAAATGAAAATTAATTTTTTTTTGGATTTTTGGATTTTCGCACAACTCGTGGAATTATGATTTAAGTTCTATGTATTTATTAATTAAATCATGAGTATTAAGCTTTTAAAATGTGACCAATTATATGTGGAATCAATCTAAGGGGTTAGGAGTAAGAATCATGGCCAACAACCAACCCTTATGTAATTTTCGAGTTCGAGGAACTCGGGCCGCACTACAGTTTTCTGCAGTTTTCTGCAAGTGACTGTCTGAGGAAGACAGGTCTCAGAACCTCCTCGGACATTCAGAGAGTAGTTCCGAAGGCTCGGACAGTCTGAGGGAATGGATGACTTTTCGAGGACCATTGAAAGGTATGATGTCTCAGAATCTGGCTCAGATGTTCCGAGGCTAAGTTCCGAGAAGACCAATGAACCGCCGAAAGGACTAAACACTTAGGAAAATCTATTAAGTCCAAAAGAGGACCCGAGGTCTCGGAACCTTGCTCGAAAGTACTAAGACCAAGTTCCTGTAACGCCCCTCCCTTTTTCACCTGTTTTCCGAAAATCAGAGTCTATTTTTTTTTTTTTTAAATAGAAGAGTGAGAGAGGGCACGGACGCCACGACGCGAGTTAAGTCCGAGCTTCTAAAGCCCAGCCCTTAACTGGCCAACCCCACGTGTGCGCGGAGCTAAGTCCACGAGAACGGTTCACGCGTAGGAAGTAAGCTCGCGGATTATAGATATTGCGGAACATGATAATAGAGTCTATCCTACCGGTTTTTAGATAGAAGGGAAGATACAACATTGAATTACCAAAATGCCCCTATGTTCATATTTATATCACAAAATATAATCGTCCATAAGTAACGTCCAAACCATCGCAAGAAATGTAAACTTATACAACCCGACAAGCTAAGTTACTTTAAAATTACATCTCCAAAATGTAAACGTAAATAAACTAAGACTGCGCTGCCCAAGCTCCTAAGCTTGGCTCCTGTCATGTCCACCGCTTCCGCCATCCCATGCGTCATCAGCTAGGGTAGAAGTAGGGCGTTAGTCAACGCGCCCAGTAGGACTCCGACTAGGGCTAGCACATGGATTAGTGATAACACATATATCGATAAAATAATATATAACAAAATAAGCATGTGATGAATGTTATGCCATGGGTGCCTATGTCATGTGTCCCACCCATCATCCGTATGATCATACAATGTATTATCCCCATGTTTGCTTCTCGGTCGCCCCGACGGAGCATGGACTCCGGTTATAGCCCTCAGGCTATCCTCATGTTTGATTCTCGGTCGCCCCGATGGAGCATGGACTCCAGTTTGTTTATTTTTTTTCCGCCCATGCCATGCATGAGATGTAGTGCATTATGCTATGTAATATATATGTAATCCATATACTCAACATATCATACATAGCCATATAATGCATAATATTAAAATATAATCCATATGATTCATAGCTTAAAAACTCATCATAAGATAAATCATAATCATAAATCCATCATAAACCAAATCAAAATAATTTAAAACACCATCACATATCCATCGCTTACAAAGAGGTAGGAATCCTACCGAATACCGTGTCGCGTTCCGTTACGTTTTCCGCTTGTTAATCCGGTCGCCGATCGCAGTACCGTTTGAGACGTCCGATACCTTATTACATTTACCGAATTAGTCCATACGTTATCCATGATTGAGTTCGTAACTAGTCATAACCCTAGATCCATTCAATGATCTTTAAATACATTATAAGTTTATCGAAAATCGGCCCTTAACTTAGCCCATTATCCATTGGTTTAAATCACATACATAAATCCGATTTTGACCATTTCGAATATTCAAATGGGCGAGCCTAAAACGCAGCATCTATACATTCCTTTTCGTCATTCATATTGCATCGAATTTTACTTCTAATACACATAGGGTTCGGCCATGTACCATGGCCGAACCCATGGTTCTTCAAAGTGGCTATAAATTACGGTTTTGCCACTCCTCTTCCATGTACATTTCGAATTCGTATTTGACCCATAAACTTGGGCCCATTTGTGATTCCCTAACCATGACATCATTTACCTAAAATCAGCCACTTATCCAATTAATTTTGCAAAACATTTAGCCCCATATATTATTCCATATTTGGCCCTCAAGGTGGCCCACAAAGGGATCATGGGTTCGGCCATATACCATGGCCGAGCCCATGGTACCCTATCTTCATTTTCTTGGGTCCATTTTACTCCTTTTAATCCAATCTCCAATGAATTTAAATTTATCCATTCAAGTCTCCATTTTCATCCCATTTAAAACATCACATACTTACTCATAAATCCATTTAAATTTATCATCTCTTTCCATCATTTTCCGTTCCTTTTACCTTCATTAAAAAAAATCACCAAATTATCACCATAGGGTTCAGCCATACACCATGGCCGAACCCATGGTTCATGGCTCACCTTCATGGGTGCTATTTAAGACCATTATTTTGTCCCAAAAATAATTCATTTTAAAGTCACTTACCTTCATTCCTTTTGGCCCTTTAAAACCATATCATACACTTTGATCACCTCTTTTCAATCAACACTAACTACACTTAAAGTCTATTAAGATCACCAACATTTCCTCATGATTTTCTCACTTTAACAATCCTTTAAAATCACCCATTTTTAATCATTTGAAACCTAACTTTCATTAACTACTCTCCATACTTCCATTCTTATAAAACACAAAAATTCAAAATCACTAACCATGGGGTTCGGCCACCTTGTATGGCCGAACCCTATAGTCCATGATTTCCTAAAAATGTCATGCCTCCATCATTTTTGAGGTTACTTGAAATCATTTACATATCTCATAATTTTTCTTATTTAAATACTCCTTTAAAAAAAATCATCAACTTCTAATCATTTTAAAACCTTAACATCATTAACCATTCTCCATAATTTTTAAACCTTTCCATCTTAATAAATTCATCACCATTTACCATGGGGTTCGGCCATGCTACATGGCCGAACCCTATGGTCCATTCAATCATTAAAAATTCCATACTCTCCATGTTTAAAACTTTGAATATAAAGCATCCCTAATCCATTTCTTAGCCTTCCATTTGATGGATTTTAGATCCATTCCATAGCCTAAAATAATTTGGCCACCATCATATGGCAAGGATGGATTCCAAAACTTAAACCCTAAATAATAAATTTCTTGTTTAGAACATACTTACGATCCGATGACTCCTCCGGTCTTTGTCGCTCCCGTCAACTTCCTTGGCCTCTTTTCTCCTTTCTCTCCTTGTTTGATCGGCTAGATGAGCTTGATCAATGGTGGGACATGCTTGGATCGGCTAAGGTAGAGTTAGGTTTGGGAGGGGGGGAAGAGGGGATGATGATGAAAAACAAGATCTAAGCCTTTGATCTTGAGGAGATGGACCAAGACTTGTTCTCTCCTTCTCTTTTCTTCTCTTCTTCTTCTAAGTTCTCTTCTCTTTTCTTTTGGCAAGGTGGAGAGACGTTTTTTCTTGGTGTGTGAGGTAAAGAGGGAGAGAGGGGAATGAGGTCAAAAGATTACCTCCTTTGGTTGACCCAACCATACTCCATCATCATCATTCCCCCCACCAACCCAAGTATGGCCTTCCTTGACCTTGGTGGTGGTGGTTGAGACTAAACCGCCACCAAGCCAATGATTTTTGGTCTTTGCACATGGGTGGTTTGAGTCTTCCAACCTTGACCATTTGACCCACTCATGGCTAGGTATGGGTCACCATGTTTGGAGTGGTGGTGGTTGGGATAAAACCACCACCCTAAGTCCATGGTGATTTTGTGTTTTTTCTTAGGTGGTTTGTGTTTCTTAGAGTGGTTTTGGTCTAGATAAAACCACCATTTGACTTCTTCCATTGACCCAAAGTTGACCAATCTAATTAGTTTAATTAATTGGATCCTTTAGGTTAATTAATTCTTATCTAATTTAATTTCATTAATTTATTTCTCTAAGAAATCCACCCATGGTTGACCAAGTCAACCATGGTGGACGGCCCCCACCTATACCTACCCCACCCGCCACCTCACCTGATGAGGTGGAGGTGGGCCCCACTTGGCCATGTTATTGATTTTAACTTAAATCCTTTTACAATAATTTTAATCAATTTAATTCACCTTAATCCACCTTAGTCCTCTCAATTTATCCATGGTTGACCAAGTCAACCATGATGGTTGACCCCATTTTTTCCTTGGTCCACACGCCACCTCAATTGGTGAGGTGGAGGTGGGCCCCATTTGGTCATATTATTTCATTTCATTACTAACTTAGGGGTTTTAATTCCAATTAAATTAATTGGCCCACCATTGGGCCCACGGCCCAACCGATTAATTTCTTCCCCTTTACCTTAGGGTTTGGAGCAATTTTGATCCATTGGGTCCCACATGGTGATCGGGCCCACTTTGACTCAAATTGACTATCTTTGACCCAATTACTTCTCATTGACCCATTAAATGGATTTCATCCAATTTGTGGCCCAATTGGCCATTCTTAGACCCTTGTCCCAACTTTTGATCCATTTGGTATTCCATCATATCAAAATTCAATTTAAAATCAATAAATGCCAAATATATATTGATTCGAAAATTCGGCTATTACAATAGAATCCTCTTTTGAAATTTTCGTCCCGAAAATTCGAGCGAAGTAGGGGTCCAAAACAACTCATGCGAAGAGCTCCGGGTAAGCGGTTTTCATCTCCGACTCAAGTTCCCAGGTGGTTTCTTCACTGCCATGTCGTTCCCATACCACCTTGACGAACTGAATGGCGCGGTTCCGTAGCACCCTTTGTTCGCTTTCAATAACTCTGACCAGCTTCTCCACATATGTCACATCGCTTTGTACATCGATGTCTTGAACATTTATCACATGAGAAGGATCAGGATTGTACTTTCTCAACATGGACACATGAAACACATCATGTAGAGATGACAGCTGTGGAGGGAGCGCTAACTGATAAGCTACCCCTCCCACCCTCTTCAGTATTGGAAACGGCCCCACAAATCTAGGCGACAGTTTCCCTTTCTTTCCGAACCTCATGTGCCCTTTCCGTGGCGAGACTTTTAAGAACACTAAGTCTCCCACCTCAAACTCGAGGAACCTTCTTCTCTTGTCGGCATAGCTCTTCTGACGGCTCTGTGCAGTGAGTAGATGTTGCCGTATCAGCTTAATCTGCACTGTAGTCTCTGCAACCAAATCTGGTCCGATCAACGCAGGCTCACCGACCTCCGTCCAACACACTGGCGATCTACACGGTCTACCATACAAGGCCTCAAACGGAGCCATCTGGAGACTTGCCTGGTAACTGTTATTGTAAGAGAACTCTACCAGTGGCAGATGATCCTCCCATCCGCCCTTGAAGTCTAGCATCATGCTCTCAGCATATCTTCCAGTGTCTGTATCGTCCTCTCTGACTGTCCATCAGTCTGTGGATGAAATGTTGTGCTAGTCAATACGTCGGTCCCCATAGCCGACTGTAGGCCTTGCCATACTCTGCCAGGTGAATCGGCCATCCCTGTCGGATACAATAGACCGGGGAATACCATGTAACCTGACGATCTCTCGGATGCACCGTCGACCCAAAGTCTCTGATGAATCTGTCATTTTGATGGGAAGGAAATGTGCGGACTTGGTTAACCGGTCCACTATGACCCATATCGCATCGTTGCCCTTTGATGACCTTGGCAACCCTGTTACAAAGTCCATAGATATATGCTCCCATTTCCATTCTGGTACCGGTAGGGGTGCAAGTAGGCCCGGTGGTTTCCAATGTTCTGCCTTAACCTACTGACAAGTTAGGCAACAAGCGACAAAGGCTGCCACATCTTTCTTAAGTCCATGTCACCAATAGTGCCTTTTAAGGTCATGGTACATCTTCGTACTGCCCGGGTGGATAGAGAGTTTGGTTTGGTGTGCTTCAGTCAGCAACTCTCTTCTGCAATTCTTAGGTACGTATGTCCTACCTCCGAACATAAGGCCTTGTCCGGGTCGTAACTCCCACTCCGGTACAACCTCACCGGTAGACATCTTAGCCCAAATCTCCTCCACCTCTGGATCTGTCCGTTGCTCCCGTTCAATCTTGGAGACCATGTTGGATCATATGATCAGATTGTATATGGTCCCATGATTATTGAGGTAAAGTTTAAATTCTCTGATGGTATTCAGTACCTCCCATTCCGTCCTGATCATGCTGGCTACTGTCGCATGTGACAAGCAGCTGAGGGCATCCGCCACTTTGTTCGCCTTGCCCGGATGATACCGAAGTGCGAACTCATAATCCGCCAGATATTTCATCCATCTACGTTGTCTCATATTGAATTCTTTCTGATCAAATAAGTACTTCAAACTTTTGTGATCCGAGAACACCTCAAACTTTTCACCATAGAGGTAGTGTCTCCAGCTTTTGAGTCGGAAGACCACCGCTGCTAGTTCTAGATCATGTGTGGGATAATGGCATTCATGAATTTTCAATTGTCTTGATCCGTACGCCACCGCACGATTACTTTGACTGAGTGTACACCCCAGTCCCTCACCAGAGGCATCGCAGTACACCTCATAATTTTTGCCTCTTTCCGGTAAGATCAGAATAGGAGCGGTCGTAAGCCTCTCCTTAAGCTCCTCAAATCTTTGATTGCACAGATTGGACCACTCAAACTTGACTCCTTTCTGAGTGAGTCGGGTAAGTGGAGCTGCAATCTTGGAGAAGTCCATGATGAATTTCCGATTGTAACCGGCCAATCCCAGAAAACTGCGGATCTCGGTCACATTTGTCGGCGCTTTCCATTCCTTGACTGCTGCTACCTTAGCCAGGTCCACGGCTATACCTTCCTCTGATATGATGTACCCCAAGAAGTTGACTTCAGATAGCCAAAATTCACACTTGCTGGCTTTGGCATACAATTGGTTCTTCCGCAAGGTGTCTAGGACTATCCGTAGGTGCTCGGCATGTTCCTTCTGACTTTTTGAGTAGATCAAGATGTCGTCAATAAATACGATCACGAACTGATCTAAGTAAGGACGGAATATCCTATTCATCAGATCCATGAACACTGCCGGTGCATTAGTAAGCCCAACGGCATGACTACATACTCATATAACCCATACCGTGTCCTGAAGGCAGTCTTCTCTATGTCCTCCCCTCTAACCCGAATTTGATGGTATCCGGACATCAGGTCAATCTTGGAGAAATGAGAGGAACCCCTAAGTTGATCAAACAGATCATCAATCCGGGGTAGGGGATATTTGTTCCTGACAGTCAGCTGATTTAACTTCCTATAGTCCACACACATTCGTAGGGTACCGTCTTTCTTTTTCACAAATAACACTGGGGCTCCCCATGCGGATGTACTGTTCCGAATGAAGCCTAGTCTGAGCAGTTCATCAATTTGCTTCTTCAGCTCGGTCATCTCAGCTGGTGCCATCCTATAATGGGGTAATGATACTGGAACGGCGCCGGGGTATAATTTTATTTCAAAGTCTATCTCCCTCTTAGGTGGCAAACCAGGGAGTTCTATTGGGAATACTTCGGCAAAATCTGCTACTACCGCCGGAAGTTCAACCATTGGTGCCTTATCTAGTCTGAGGTTGTTCAAGGCGAGATGGTTCAATTCCTCCTGTAGCCTTCTAGGGATACCCTGCCTGTCATCGTGTACCACGTACTGCTTTCCCTCGGGTGACCAAAATATCACCCTACAAAGGTGGCAATCAATATGAGCCTGATATGTAGTCAACCAGTCCATGCCAAATATGACATCATATTCTGCCATATCGATTACTAAATAATTGAACTCGAATCTGAATCCCGCGAGTTCCGTGTTCAATGCCGTACATATTAGTCCTAATGATGTGTCTCCGACGGGGGATACAATGGTGAGTGATGTGGACAGGTTTTGTACTAGTGTACCCGTGGCAGATATGAATGCAGCAGATATGAATGAATGTGATGCCCCAGAGTCAAATAAAGTAGCAGCATAGGAACTACCAATTATAGCCATACCTTGCATCACTGAACGGTCCACTGCTACTGGAGATGGTATGGTGAAGAGTAGTCCAGCTCCTGCAGGTTTTGGTGCCCGCTCCGCCTGATTGTATGTCCTGCCTCCCCGTGACTGAGTTGATCTAGCTGGAGGGCGGAAGGCACCCCTAGAGTTAGAGGGTCGGTTGATCTGTGGACAATCCCTCTTGAAGTGGCTTTGTTGGCCACACTGGTAACATGTGTTCCCACCCCGGGGAACCTGTGTGACTGATGTTGATGAGCAGGACTGATTGGGGCGAAAACCCCCGGTAGATCCCGTGGAGGGTGAGGGCCTGCTAGGATTCGGGTGGAACTTCTTGTTGAGTTGGAATGTACCCCGTCCACCCTGCCCCCGGCGGTTGTCGAACCGCACTATCTCATTAGTTCCCGTTCTGCGATGGTGGCCCTGCTAACCACCCCTGCCAGTGTGGGCTCTTTGAAAATGGTCACTCTAGTCTTGATGCTTGGCCGAAGGCCCCGTTCAAACTTGCGGGCCCTTCGATATTCAGTATCCACCATATAGAACCCATAGATAGACAGCGTAAGAAATTCTCTGTGATACTCCGCCACTGTCATGTTGCCTTGTACCAATGAGATGAAGGCTTCAATCTGGCTCTCACTTTCCTCTTCCGGAAAAAATTGCTCTAGGAAGGTGGCTGAGAACCACTCCCATGTCATGGGGATTCTTTCTCCTTCCGGTACTAGTGCTTGTTGCTTTTCTACCACTTCCCACCAACTACCGGCATCCTCGATCAGTCGGGATGTGGCCAGTAAGATTTTATCAGCAGTACTGGAAATCTGGAGCAAATTCAAGATTTGGTTGATCCTCTTTAACCAGTGTTCCGCTCCCACAGCCTCTTCCTTTCCCTTGAAGTAGGGAGGGCGCTGTTGTTGGAAGTCCTTAACCATCTTCCGTTTATTGGAGTCGCTGGCGGTCGCATTGCCGCTTGAATGTTGTTGTAGAGCAGAAGCGATTGCCGCTTGAACTATGTCTTTCAACTCGGGAGGTACACCTTCTACGTTTATACTATTTTGTGCCTCGGCTGTATGAGGTGGTGGTACCTCTTCTTCCTGTCGAGGGGGTGTTACCTCTCTTTCCACTTGGGGGTTGCGACGGGTTCTTCTCTTTGGCGGCATTTCCTAAGTCATTGCACAATATTCATTGTCTTAGTTCCTTCATAAAATTGTCATGTTCATAGCTTGGAACAATTTTCCTAAGTATCAATTATTTCCTTCATTTTGGGGGGGGAATTATCGATTTAAGTATACTTCATTCTTGGGGGAAAATTCCTAAGTATCGAATATCGTTTCTTTCATTTGGGGAAGGTTGCCAAATAAGCATACTTGGTTTGGGGAAAACTTCCCATCTAGCTATGTTTGTCCATTTTTGTGAAATTGGAGGAAATTTTCCTACGTTTGATAAATCTATCAATGTTATATTTATTGTACTTCCCTTACTATCATTTTCTTACGTCAAATGTGGCGCTCAGATTGAATGTTCCAGTTTGAGTCAATCGAAGTAGATTAATCCGGCCCCCGTGCAGCGGACTCCGAAGAGTTGGTCAGTTGGGATTCTTAGCTGTCAGTGAGACATGCAACCGTCTTAATCATACTTCGAGAAATTCATTCTTTCGATTTCGCTCTGATACCAACTGTAACGTCGCGCCTTTTTCACCCGTTTTCCTGAAAATTAGAGTCTATTTTTTTTTTTTTTAAATAGAAGAGTGAGAGAGGGCGCGGACGCCACGACGCGAGTTAAGTCCGAGCTTCTAAAGCCTGGCCTTAACTGGCCAACCCCACGTGTGCGCAGAGCTAAGTCCACGAGAACGGTTCACGCGTAGGAAGTAAGCTCGCGGATTATAGATATTGCGGAACAACATAATAGAGTCTATCCTACCGGTTTTTAGATAGAAGGGAAGATATAACATTGAATTACCAAAATGCCCCTATGTTCATATTTATATCACAAAATATAATCATCCATAAGTAACGTCCAAACCATCGCAAGAAATGTAAACTTACACAACCCGACAAGCTAAGTTACTTTAAAATTACATCTCCAAAATGTAAACGTAAATAAACTAAGACTGCGCTGCGCAAGCTCCTAAACTTGGCTCCTGTCATGTCCACCGCTTCCGCCATCCCCTGCGTCATCAGCTAGGGTAGAAGTAGGGTGTTAGTCAACGCACCCAGTAGGACTCCGAGTAGGGCTAGCACATGGATTAGTGATAACACATATATCGATAAAATAACATATAACAAAATAAGCATGTGATGAATGTTATGTCATGGGTGCCTATGTCATGTGTCCCACCCATCATCCGTATGATCATACAATGTATTATCCCCATGTTTGCTTCTCGGTCGCCCCGACGGAGCATGGACTCCGGTTATAGCCCTCAGGCTATCCCCATGTCTGATTCTCGGTCGCCCCGACGGAGCATGGACTCCGGTTATGGCCCCTCAGATATCCCCATGTTTGCTTCTCGGTTGCCCCGACGGAGCATGGACTCCGGTTTGTTTATTTTTTTCGGCCCATGCCATGCATGAGATGTAGTGCATTATGCTATGTAATATATATGTAATCCATATACTTAACATATCATACATAGCCATATAATGCATAATATTAAAATATAATCCATATGATTCATAACTTAAAAACTCATCATAAGATAAATCATAATCATAAATCCATCATAAACCAAATCAAAATAATTTAAAACACCATCACATATCCATTGCTTACAAAGAGGTAGGAATCCTACCGAATACCGTGTCGCGTTCCGTTACGTTTTCCGCTTGTTAATCCGGTCGCCGATCGCGTACCGTTTGCGACGTCCGATACCTTATTACATTTACCGAATTAGTCCATACGTTATCCATGATTGAGTTCCTAACTAATCATAACCCTAGATCCATTCAATGATCTTTAAATACATTATAAGTTTATCGAAAATCGGCCCTTAACTTAGCCCATTATCCATTGGTTTAAATCACATGCATAAATCCGATTTTGACCATTTCCAATATTCAAATGGGCGAGCCTAAAACGCAGCATCTATACATTCCTTTTTCGTCATTCATATTGCATCGAATTTTACTTCTAATCCACATAGGGTTCGGCCATGGTTCTTCAAAGTGGCTATAAATTATGGTTTTGCCACTCCTCTTCCATGTACATTTTGAATTCGTATTTGACCCATAAACTTGGGCCCATTTGTGATTCCCTAACCATGACATCATTTACCTAAAATCAGCCACTTATCCAATTAATTTTGCAAAACATTTAGTCCCATATATTATTCCATATTTGGTCCTCAAGGTGGCCCACCAAGGGATCATCGGTTCGGCCATATACCATGGCCAAACCCATGGTACCCTATCTTCATTTTCTTGGGTCCATTTTACTCCTTTTAATCCAATCTCCAATGAATTTAAATTTATCCATTCAAGTCTCCATTTTCATCCCATTTAAAACATCACATACTTACTCATAAATCCATTTAAATTTATCATCTCTTTCCATCATTTTCCATTCCTTTTACCTTCATTAAAAAAAATCACCAAATTATCACCATAGGTTCGGCCATACACCATGGCCGAACCCATGGTTCATGGCTCACCTTCATGGGTGCTATTTAAGACCATTATTTTGTCCCAAAAATAATTCATTTTAAAATCACTTACCTTCATTCCTTTTGGCCCTTTAAAACCATATCATACACTTTGATCACCTCTTTTCAATCAACACTAACTACACTTAAAGTCTATTAAGATCACCAACATTTCCTCATGATTTTCTCACTTTAACAATCCTTTAAAATCACCCATTTTTAATCATTTGAAACCTAACTTTCATTAACTACTCTCCATACTTCCATTCTTATAAAACACAAAAATTCAAAATCACTAACCATGGGGTTCGGCCACCTTGTATGGCCGAACCCTATAGTCCATGATTTCCTAAAAATGTCATGCCTCCATCATTTTTGAGGTTATTTGAAATCATTTACATATCTCATAATTTTTCTTATTTAAATACTCCTTTAAAAAAAATCATCAACTTCTAATCATTTTAAGACCTTAACATCATTAACCATTCTCCATAATTTTTAAACCTTTCCATCTTAATAAATTCATCACCATTTACCATGGGGTTCGGCCATGCTACATGGCCGAACCCTATGGTCCATTCAATCATTAAAAATTCCATACTCTCCATGCTTAAAAATTTGAATATAAAGCATCCCTAATCCATTTCTTAGCCTTCCATTTGATGGATTTTAGATCCATTCCATAGCCTAAAATAATTTGGCCACCATCATATGGCAAGGATGGATTCCAAAACTTAAACCCTAAATAATAAATTTCTTGTTTAGAACATACTTACGATCCGACGACTCCTCCGGTCTTTGTCGCTCCCGTCAACTTCCTTGGCCTCTTTTCTCCTTCCTCTCCTTGTTCGATCGGCTAGATGAGCTTGATCAATGGTGGGACATGCTTGGATCGGACTAAGGTAGAGTTAGGTTTGGGAGGGGGGGAAGAGGGGATGATGATGAAAAACAAGATCTAAGCCTTTGATCTTGAGGAGATGGACCAAGACTTGTTCTCTCCTTCTCTTTTCTTCTCTTCTTCTTCTAAGTTCTCTTCTCTTTTCTTTTGGCAAGGTGGAGAGACGTTTTTTCTTGGTGTGTGAGGTGAAGAGGGAGAGAGGGGAATGAGGTCAAAAGATTCACCTCCTTTGGTTGACCCAACCATACTCCATCATCATCATTCCCCCCACCAACCCAAGTATGGCCTTCCTTGACCTTGGTGGTGGTGGTTGAGACTAAACCACCACCAAGCCAACGATTTTTGGTCTTTGCACATGGGTGGTTTGAGTCTTCCAACCTTGACCATTTGACCCACTCATGGCTAGGTATGGGTCACCATGTTTGGAGTGGTGGTGGTTGGGATAAAACCACCACCCTAAGTCCATGGTGATTTTGTGTTTTTTCTTAGGTGGTTTGTGTTTCTTAGAGTGGTTTTGGTCTAGATAAAACCACCATTTGACTTCTTCCATTGACCCAAAGTTGACCAATCTAATTAGTTTAATTAATTGGATCCTTTAGGTTAATTAATTCTTATCTAATTTAATTTCATTAATTTATTTCTCTAAGAAATCCACCCATGGTTGACCAAGTCAACCATGGTGGACGGCCCCCACCTATACCTACCCCACCCGCCACCTCACCTGATGAGGTGGAGGTGGGCCCCACTTGGCCATGTTATTGATTTTAACTTAAATCCTTTTACAATAATTTTAATCAATTTAATTCACCTTAATCCACCTTAGTCCTCTCAATTTATCCATGGTTGACCAAGTCAACCATGATGGTTGGCCCCATTTTTTCCTTGGTCCACACGCCACCTCAATTGGTGAGGTGGAGGTGGGCCCCATTTGGTCATATTATTTCATTTCATTACTAACTTAGGGGTTTTAATTCCAATCACCCTTTTTAAATTAATTGGCCCACCATTGGGCCCACGACCCAACCGATTAATTTCTTCCCCTTTACCTTAGGGTTTGGACCAATTTTGATCCATTGGGTCCCACATGGTGATCGGGCCCACTTTGACTCAAATTGACTATCTTTGACCCAATTACTTCTCATTGACCCATTAAATGGATTTCATCCAATTTGTGGCCCAATTAGCCATTCTTGGACCCTTGTCCCAACTTTTGATCCATTTGGTATTCCATCATATCAAAATTCAATTTAAAATCAATAAATGCCAAATATATATTGATTCGAAAATTCGGCTATTACAGTTCCGAGCAACCTAATATGAACTACATGCCTCCGAAGTACCAAGAGAAGACCTAGATGTTCTGAAGTCTCAAAACTTGGTTTGAGGTTCCAAATAGACCTATGTATTGTATACTTCGAACGATCGGAGGGACAACCCGGATGTTCGAAAGCTTCAGAACAAGGTTCGGAAGTACCGAATTAAGTGACCCAAGTTCTGAACTGACAGTGACTAGACTATTTTTATCTTAACCCCACACCCTAGTTTTGATCATTAATGTGGGATTAATAAGACAACAGTAACATTCTCCAAATCTGACACACTCAATGGTAATTGATAAAAGTATTATGTATTAGATTTAGAAACCGAAGACATAAACTAATGATGTGATTATTGTGTCTTAATCCATGGAAATAACCAAAGGACTTGAAGGTGACTTGGAGACATACAAACCATTTCGTGATTTGTCTCCCCAACAACTTATCTCCAATCACTTAGGTTTTCCTACCTACGTGAAGTACCATAGTGACACTTAAATGTATATTTGATTTAAAGTTGTATAATTTTATTCTTATGTATGTTTTGATGATGATTTGATAAAATGTAGTTTCAAGCATGGAAAATATGGATTATTTTATATATTATCAAGTGGATTTGATATCATTGCATGGACATGAAGTTCATGCAGTTGCATGGGATGGGAATGCATGAGACCGAGACAAAGGGATGACGTACGTTGATCTCAGAAGTATTTATAGATATATGAAATGAATAACTATTGTATATGGTCGCGTCCATGGGATACAGAAAATATGACATTCTAATTAGGCAAATAGCTTCAGGGTCAGAAGAAGTCCCGAAACTTGCGCTGGAGTATGGGTGGGTAGTGCTCCCCATGTAGTTCCGGTTAAATTACTAGAATTAGGTAGTAGCTCCTAGCCAGTGTCTCGGGAAAGCTACTGATATAAATGACCAATGTTTATAACCATTGAATGAGAAAGAAAGATTGATCAATGCATGGGGCATGAAAGGGCTTGCATAGATTCATGGCACCCATGGCATCACACTTCATGTTGATTTTTAGACAAGTTGATAACAGTATGATTATTATTATTATTATTATTAAATGAGAATGATTTGAATTTGAATGTATTGTTTTCATTTATGAGATATAATTGGATTTTGAACATGTGATTTCATATTTGATTTTCAATGAGGTTTGAATAACTTATGAAATATTGATATTATGTTTTTCATCATATGTTGGCACCCACTATGATGGAAATTCCTACAGGGTGAGTTGACTAAGCCACAATTATTTCCCATTTTTAGAATCTAATGCAGATAAGGAGAAAGGCGCTGAAGCAGGGCCAAGTAATAGCCAAGTGTGAATAGAAAGAGAGCAAAAAGGAAGAGCTTGGGGAATTTACTTTTTTTTTGATATTTTGGAATTGAAGAAGACCTAGTTTATTTGGTTATTTTGTTTACATTCTGAGAGAATGTAATTTTTCCGGAGTTATGAATATGGAAATGTAATAACTTATGTTTAAACTCCTAGATAGTTGTGCTAGACTTGATATTTGTAATTTGACTTATGTGGGATCCTTACACTTGTAACACCCCAATATCTCAATGATATGAATATTTACGAAAATGCCACTGAAATGGTAAATTTAATAGATGCGATTGTAAATGAGAAAATGGTGGGGCCCATTGTTCAAATTAAGACCCTATGAACATATTATAAGGATCAAATTTAAGTAAATGGGTAATGTACATCAAATTGGATCAAAGTGGCTAATTGGGTCAAAGGACCCAATTGGGACCCAATGGGTCATGGTGGACTTATTTGACCATTGGGTAAGCTCAATTTTATTATGGTTAAGCTAAATTTATTGGAAATGAGGTGAATGATAAATGGGTAGGCTTCATACAAGTGTGTAAACCACATGCAAAGGGCTAAATGACCCATAAATGGGTCATGGCGTCAAATTGGATCCATGGGCTAAATGGGGACCCAATGGGTCGAGTTGACCATGTTGATCATGGTTGACCGTGTGGACCCTCAAGTGAGCTCAAATATGAGTTAAATCAGGTTGAGTTGGGACTGAAGTGAGTTGGATTTGAATTAAATGGTTGAGTTGACTCAAGTGTATTAAATGAATGGCATTTAATGTGGTGAATTGAGCTAATGAGTTGGGTGAGTTAAATTGGAAATCAAAGGGGTCTTGAGTTCAAGTGAGTCAAAGGGGAGGAGAAGATTTGTCTTGATCTTAAACAACCCAAAACAAGTCCCACACGTTGGTGACCTTGTAATGGTAATTTCCATGCATGGGTTTAAATGGATTTAAATGAGATGGGATAAAAATCTCATGGGAATTTGGAGGGTTTCCATCTCATATGGAAACCCAAGGCTCCAACGTTGGGAGTTTCAAGGGGTGCCTTGGTTGTCACCAAATGCCTCCTTGGTTTGATCAAAGATTGATGAGGGTTAATGAGAGGATATGGGGCTGTTTAACAAAAGGAATACACCATTCATTTTGGCCGAATTCCATCACAAAGAACTTAGAATTCATCTCTCTCCCTCTCTCTCAAGAACCTACCTCATTGACTAAATTATCCTTTGGTGTTTTCACCATTGTTCAAGCATACAATCAGCCAAGGATCAAAAGGAGAACAAGAAGGAAGGAAGCAACAAGGAGCCAAGGAAAATTGGAAGAGTGTGCATTGGTAAGTACTTCATTAAGATTTTGTTAATTACTATGATCAAGGATTATGGTTTGGTCTTTGTATGGCCAAACCCTAAGTTATAAGTGTAAGAACCCTCAATGATGAAAATGGTTGATGAGGGCCATAGGCATGGCCGAACCCCATCAAAGAAGGTAATCATACTAAATCAAATTGTATAAAGAAAAGTAAATAACCATGGAGGGTTTTTGCCGATATTATAAAGGGTTTTAAGTCATGGATTTGAATGTTATAATTTGGCCATGTTATGGCCGAATTCATCAAAGGTTTAAACCATGGAAGATGGTATTTAAAAAGGGTTGGAAATGGATCATAGGGTTCGGCCACTTTGGATGGCCGAACCCCATGAAAAGAGTTGGTTAGATTGATGGTTTTGAAGGCTAAAAACCATGCAAAACCATGGAGGTGTTTACATGTTTTAATGAGGTTAAGTATTTGATAAAAAAGTTCAAATCATGGGCCATAGGGTTCGGCCACTTTGGATGGCTGAACCCCATGAAAGGATTTAATAGGCTTATGGTTAATTTTAATGGTTTTGAAAGATAAAACCATACAAGTTATGAAGGGTGTTAAAATGTGTTGAATGAAGATAAGTTTATTACCTTGGGTCGGCCATGGGATGGCTGAACCATATGGTTATTATGGCTAAAAGTATTGAGTCTAAGTTATGTACAAAGGATGGAGCCATTGATCAAAGAGAACCATAGGGTTCAGCCATGTGTATGGCCGAACCCCATGGACCATTTTATGGTTCATTTGGAGTGGAAATTATAGATGGATTGTAGTATGAAAATGGATAGAAATAAAGAACCATAGGGTTCGGCCATATGTATGGCCGAACCCCATGAAATAATTTTGACGGACTTAAGTAATTGTGAAGCCATAAAGATGATGAAAGACTAAGGTCTAGTTAAGTATGAAGGATTGAAATGAGACTCAATTTGGATTGGTGAGGTTCAGCCAAGTTGCAATAGCCTGGAATTTTTAAATCAATAAAAACGTGGCTATTATTTATTTTAATGATGGAAATTGGGAAATTTGATGGAGTAGATGGTAAATGGATCAAAAATTGGACAAAGGCGAAAGTATGGCCCAATGGACCATGGATTGGATTTAAATTCATTTAAAGGGTCAATGATGGTCAATTGGGCCAAGGATGGTCAAATTGGGCCCAATGCACATCCAGGACCCAATGGGTCAAAATAATTTAAGCTCTAAGGTAAATGGGTAGGAGGTGAATGTAATTGGGCCATGGGCCCAATGGTGATCCAAGTAGTTGAAAATGGATTAAATTAAATCACCTAAGTTAGTGATGAATTGACCAAGGTGACATGGCCGATTGGGACCCACCTCCACCTCACCAAGTGAGGTGGTGTGTGGACCAAGGATTGGTGGGGCCGGCCACCATGGTTGACTTGGTCAACCATAGGTGGATTAATGGAGAGGAATCTGTAGTGCCCCTCCCTTTTCTCCCTAAATTTCAGAGTATTTTTTTTTTTTAAATTAACAACCTGAAGAAAGGGGAGAGTGCCACGACGCGAGTCAAGTCCAAATCCGAATATTCGACCCTTAACTGGCCCAACCAGTGTGTGCACATGGAAAGATTACACATAAACATAGCAACACACTAACTTACAACAATGCGGAAATATAAGTACATCTAATTAAATTCATCATTCAATCTCTCTCAATCTAAGCAAAGCATAATCTCCATAATATTTGTTACTCAAATCAAAGGTTTAATTACAATAACCTAAATTCTCAATTAACTCAATCCTACTTAATTGTTCATTCTCTACAAATATTAACAAGTAGACTCTTCGCCGTTCTCATCTTGTGCCATCCTCCTCTATGCATGGCTGGTACTTGGTCCTGCCTCGTCACCTTTCTCCTTTCCTGTATTAACTTCTAAAAGAATAGAATATTGTGAGCTTAGTCAACGCCCAGTAGGATTTCCCATCAAAGGGGGTATCAATATCACATATATAAATCAGGGAAAACATATACCGTTCTTCATATCATATAATTCAGTTGAAAACATTCCCACCCCATATTTCAAAATCAATTCATAATCAATATATATAAAGCAGTTGAAATCAAATCATATTCATCTCACTTATCAATTCATAATCAACATACTTTTGATAACTCTTTAAATCAACATGATGCAAATGCCATGGTACATGAATCAATGCAATCTCATGCCCATGCATTTCGTTCTATCACACTTTCCATTCAAACAGTTCTAATCATTGGCCATTATGTCCGTCGCTTTCCTAGGGCACCAGATGGGAGCTACTACCCAATTCCTAGTATTTAACCGGAGTTACCGGGGGTATAATATAACCCATACTATCCTGCGCAGGTTTTGGGTCTCTCACCCAGGAGCTTTGAGCCCATCTTAATTGCCCAATTCCTGTGTTCATGGACGCGGCCATACCGAATAGTTATGGTATATCATATTCCTCATGTTAGAGTTTAACATCCTCTAACCATTACCTCAACTATTCTAATCCCCACCAGATGCATGCTTTCATGCTCATGCATCGATAAATCATTCAAAATATGCATTGAAATTAAATATAATCTCCACATACATAAGAGTCATGTGATACATCAAGAAAGTAGGAAAACCTACCGATCCTAGCCAATCAGCAACTGACGTTAATCCACAACTAGCTCGGTGCTACCGGATTTGCTTTCGGTCCTTCGTTCATATACATATGTTAAGAACATAAATTCACATATCACTAAGTTGTAATTTCTAGAAGTATTAACATTAAGATTATTTATTATTTCCAATTGATCTAAATTATATGTTTTTACAGGAAGTATCTTCTTTATTTTAATTCTTATGAGTAAATTCTTCCCTTAGCCATATAAATATCAAATCCTATGCATTTCATAACTCACTTGTAAATAGCTTCCAAATATCTCCAAATAGAACTTGGTCATAAATTATAGGAAGTGTGTCTGGTGAATCAACTGTAACCACATTCATGACCACACTTTGCATATGCATCCAGTAAAGAATTCAATACCAATTCATTCATCCTCAAAACCCCTTCTAAGTACAGCAAATTGGATACACTTGCACCACAAGGTGTCTCCAAGGTACTTACACGATTGAATAAGATTACCATAGTGATTTCATCTACTTTGACTCTTGCTTCTTTCATTTTCCATTCCATCAGAGAGCCCATAAAAAAATCAGTAACTGCTTGGAACATAAACATCCTTTTTGAGCAACTTTCATTACTAACTTTATTCATAAACCAACAGGTCAAAGGGTTAGCTTTATATCATGATGGGTTCAACTGGGTTGCAGTGGCTTCTCAAGATTCAAAGACCCCAAAGTCACTGAACTTCCTTTCTTCCAATAAACACTACCATGTTGTTGTCCACTACCAGGAACAACTACTATCTGTCCCAAATCCAATGGTGATTTCAGAACTTTTTTTTCAAGTAAGAGGTCCAAACCCTCTACCCACATTAACCTCTAGAAATGAGAAAGGAAAGCCAGCCTTATATAATTTATCCAGAGAAAGTTAAACAACTGAAAATATTCTCTAATTTTATTCCCAAGGGCCACTGGTAACCATCACCAAAACATGAACCAGATGCTGTGACTTCTTTGTGGCAAAATCAGTCTAAACTCATTCCAACATGCCAAACAATAGGGAAGTAAACAACGGGGCAGCATTATTCTTAATTTAAATAAACTATGAAACATAGGACAACAATCAGTTATTTCAAACAGCAGATTTGAATCAGTGTAAAGCCAATATCCATCTAACATTGTGACAGCCAGTCAAAGATCTTCAGCGATTATTCAATCACAGACCCTGGCCTTTACAACCTCAACAAATCAAAAATTTTATGGACTTCTAGTGAGAGGCCAGTGCCTACAGCTTTCAACCTATACACAGTTTTCTTGCCATAGTTGAATAAATCCATAAGCATCACCAATTAGGCAATTGATCAAACAGGTGGGGTGGTTTCAGCTGGTATTCTGAGATGAGATATTTCAAAACCCATGATTTCTAATCTATAGAGAAAAGAAATAAAAGAAGCAAATGCCAAAGTCAAAAGTATTACCATTTAGGAAATTCATCAAACAATCGGCGAGCATTCTAAGCAACTTGTAATCAGTCCAAAACTCAAATGGAATGCCCACTTCCACTTTGTCCAAAACTCATCCAGTGAAACGCCCAAATCAGTCCCTCTTCCTTTCATACAGTTTCACTACCATATGGTAATCTCTCTCTGCTAAAATCCAAACACGATCGATATCCTAACCCATCCGGCTGCTTCCAAAACTCCGCCTATCTGTCATCATCCTCATTGAATCCAAAACTCGAGAATCCTTCCTTTCCAGAGAAAAGGGCAAATCTCAGGAAGATTAGGAAGAGAAGGAAAAATCTCTCTCTCTCTCTCCCTCTTTCTACTTTCTCCTTTCTCATTCTTTTTCTTTTTTTTTTTCCTTTACCCTCTTCGTTCTCTTCACCCCTTTTTAATCTTTTATAAAAGAAATCATTTAATATGAAAAAACAATAATAAAATAAAAGATCTTTTCTTCATTAATTCCAATCCCCTTCCATAATCTTAATTAAAATCATCAACCATTTACAATGGGGTTCGGCCATACTACATGGCCGAACCCTATGGTCCATCAATCCATTCAAAAACCCATACTTCCATGCTTAATCCATTTAATTACATAACCTCCTTAATCCTTTTATTTATTTTTCTTAATCTAGCTCTACCATTTCATCCATTTCTCATCTTATCATTGGATGGATCTTGGATCTAAGGCCCATAACATTTGTGGCACCATTCATTCTAAGAAATGGATTCCATAAACACATCTTATCCTTTTAAAAAAATATGAATTCTTGTTTAAGAATTTCTTATCACACCGACGACTCCTCCGGCCTTTCTTTCTCCTTTTGATTTCCTTAGCCCTTTCTCTTCTTCTTCTCCTTGTTGTTCGGCCACTATGTGCTTGATCAAGATGGAGTCTCCAAGGTTAGGGTTCGGCTAAGGTAGGGTTAGATTTTGAGAGAGGGAGAGGGGAGGAGGATGGAAAAAGATGTCTCAAGCCTTGGTCTTGAAGTGGTGGTCGGCCAAGCCTAGTTTTTTCCTTCTTTTCTTCTAAGTTTCTTCTTCTTTCTTGGTGTTTTCCTTGGGAGAGAGAGAGAGAGGACGGTTTTGGGAGAGGGAATGAAGAGATGGAGATGAGATGGGACTCTAGACCCATTCCCATCTCATCTTGGTGGCTTGGGTTACACTCCTCCATCATTCCATTTGACCAACCAACATGGGTAAGTATGGCTTGCATGTCCTTGGTGGTGGTGGTTGGGATGAAACCACCACCATGCCAACGGTTTTGGGTCTTTAAGGTGGGTGGTTTGGTCTTCCCATCAAGTCCATTGACCATATGATGAGAGGTATGGGTCCTCATACCTTGAGTGGTGGTGGTTGAGATGAAACCACCACCCTAAGGCCATGGTTTCTTTTGTGTTTCCTTGGGTGGTTTCAATGGGATGAAACCACCCTTTTACTTGCCCTTTTGACTTATTCATTTGACCCTAATTTGACCAACCTAATTAATTAAATTAAATCCTTACTTAGGTTAATTAATTCCTATTTAATTTAATTCCATTAAATTCTCTTTCTAAGAAATCCACCCATGGTTGACCAAGTCAACCATGGTGGACGGCCCCCACCAACACCTACCCTACCCGCCACCTCACTTGATGAGGTGGAGGTGGGCCCCATTCGGCCATGTCACTTAAACTCCATTAATCTTAACTTAGATGATTTAAAATACTTTAATCAACTTAATCTACTTTAATCCTCCTTAGTCCCCTTAACTTATCCATGGTTGATCAAGTCAACCATGATGGTCGGCCCCACCTTTTCCTTGGTCCACACGTCACCTCACTTCGTGAGGTAGAGGTGGGCCCCATTTGGTTTTGCCATCTTAACCATCTCATCATTAACTTAGGTGGTTTCACTCCAATTCAACCCATTTCAATTAATTGGGTCACCATTGGGCCCATGGCCCAACTAAATTATTTTCTATCATTTACCCAAGAGTTTGACTCATTTTGACCCATTGGGTCCCAAATGGTTATCGAGCCCACTTTGACCATTATTGACCCCTTAAATGAATTCCATCCAATCCATGGTCCATTGGACCATACTTGGGCCTTTGCCCCAAAATTTGATCCATTTAACATCCATAACATCAAAATTTCAATTTTTTTTCATTATTAAAATAAATAAATGCCATATATATGTTGATTTAAAAATTCGGGCTATTACAGAATCAAGGAGGTTTAAGGAAATTAAGTAGGAATTAATTAACCTAAGTTAATTATCTAATTAATTAAATAATTAAACTATCCAAAAGGTGGTCAAAGGGGTCAAAAGATGGAAAACTAAACCATTCCATCTTAAGAAGCCAAAAACGTTGGCTTGTTGGTGGTTTATCCCAACCACCACCATAAAGCATGAAAAATATCCCATGTTGGTTGGTGGAGAAATTAAATGGAGTGTAGGTCACTCCACCAAATGAGATGAGTCTTATCTCTTTTCCCATCTCTTTCCATCTAGCTCTTTCACTCTCTCCCTCTTTTGCTCCCTCAAAACCGTCCCTCATGCCCAGGGAGAAAAGAAGAGGAAAGCTAAGAAGAGAAGAAGAGAAGAAAGGAGAGGAAAATGTAAGCATAAGCCACCACTCCAAAATCAAGACCTAGCATCTTCTTCCTCACCATCTCCTCCTTTCCCTCTCTCAAAACACACTCCATGGTGGCCGAACCCAAGTGTTGATGTTTTCATCTTGATCAAGCATCTTGACCAAACAACAAAGGAGAAGAAGAAGAAACAAGGCCAAGGAGTCCAAGAGGAGAAAGAAAAGCCGGAGGAGTCGTCGGATTGTAAGTAATTCTTAAACAAGAATTTTGCATTTTAAGGGTTAAGAGGTAATTATGGAATCCATTTTCTTTGGATTGGTTGGTGGCCAAATTATCATGGGCCTTGGATCTCAAATCCATCCAATAAAAAGAGGAAGAATGGGCAAACCCTAAATGGGTAAATTAGGTTAAAAATAAATAAATAAAGGAGGCACTAAGGACATCATGTATTTAAATTAATTAAGCATGGATGTATGTGGATTTTTGAAGGATGCATTAAGAATTTTATGTATTAAAAATTTAGTTAAGCATGGTAGGTTATTAAATGATTTTATTAGGGTTTTAAAGAATGGAAGCCATGGAGGACAATTTATGATTTTTAAGATTTTAATAATTAAATGTTGGTAATTTCAAACGGGTTTAAATGAGGAAATGCATGGGAGATGTGAATGATGTTGATGGCCTCAAAAGGCATGAATGAATAATGGACCATGAACTTATGGTGATGGTGTTAGAATTTTAATGGGATTAGAGAATGGAGGCTATGTCAAGTGGTTAATGATTTTTAAAGTTTTAAATGAAAGAATGGTAGAAATTTTGAAAGGGGTTTTTAAATGAGGGAATCCATGGAGGAAGGTTAAAGTTTTTATGTCTCAAACGTCACCAATGAATGATGAATCAAGTATTTTGGAACCATGAAGAATGAATGGGAATAGGGCTAAGTTAATGGACTCAAATATGGGTAAGAATGATGGTTTAAATATGTGATTTAAACCCCTTCAAGGAAGGACTTATGGTGGAGCTAATGATGTATATAGACCCAAGTAAAAATGGGAAAAAGACATCATGGCTTCGGCCATGGTGTATGGCCGAACCCATGACCCAATTATAGGTCATCTTATGGGCAAAAAATTGGTATTATGCATGTGTTTAAAATTAATGGGGATTAAGTGAACTTAAGGGCTGATTTTTTTAATGTGTTCATGTCATGATTGATGAATCACTAATGGATCTAAATTGTGAATCAAGTATGGACAAAGAAATGTACATGGTTAAGTGGATGTTTAACCATTGTAGAGGTAGTGGCAAAACAGTAAATAATGGCCAAATTCAAGAACTTCATGGGAGATGATCATGGACTTAGGGGCTCTAAGTAACAAACTTATGTATGACTAAATAAAGCCTAGGATGGCTGATTTTTAGACTCATGCGATTAAAATAGTTGATGGACTAGATGGGACCCACAAAACCTAGATAGTGAGGTTCGGCCATGGGGTATGGCCGGACCCCACTAAGGTATGATTTATGGGCTTAGAAATGGTTAAAAACATGGACTGATTATTTATATGTATAATATGGTATCAGGCACATCGCAATCGGTGTGCGATCGGCGACCGGATTCGTGAACGGAAGCGTAAAGGGACGCTAGTCGGTATTCGGTAGGATTCCTACCCTTTTGTAAGTCATGGATAATGTGTTATGTATGGATTTTTCCTTGATTTATTTTGGTAAGCATATGATTGTTTTAAGATGGGTTTTAAGGCTATGATGTGTATATTGATGCTTTGTTTGATCTATTTTTGATAATCAAATTATATGTTTTATTGATGGGATTTTAAATGTCATGGTTTGTGCTATCATATATTACATGGCATATGAAATCTACATCTCATGCATGACATGGGAGGGATATGGCATGGGAAGGAGGAAAATAAAGAAATCGGAGTCCATGCTTCGTCGGGGCGACCGAGAAGCAAACATGGGGACACCTTGACGAGGCCTTGCCGTCAAGGGGGATGATTTGTGATTGTTTATATCTTGACGAGGTTTTGCCGTCAAGGGGGATGATTTGTGATTGTTTATATCTTGACGAGGTTTTGCCGTTAAGGGGGATAATTTGTGATTATTTATATCTTGACGAGGTTTTTGCCGTCAAGGGGGATGATTTGTGATTATTTATATCTTGACGAGGTTTTGCCGTCAAGGGGGATGATTTGTGATTGTTTATATCTTGACGAGGTTTTGCCGTCAAGGGGGATGATTTGTGATTGTTTATATCTTGACGAGGTTTTGCCGTCAAGGGGGATGATTTGTGATTGTTTATATCTTGACGAGGTTTTGCCGTCAAGGGGGATGATTTGTGATTGTTTATATCTTGACGAGGTTTTGCCGTCAAGGGGGATGATTTGTAATTGTTTATATCTTGATGAGGTTTTGCTGTCAAGGGGGATGATGTGTGACTATCTATATCTTGACGAGGTTTTGCCGTCAAGGGGGATGATTTGTGATTGTTTATATCTTGATGAGGTTTTTCCGTCAAGGGAGATATGACAGCATGATGGTATGGATGATGGGTGGAACTCATGACATAGGACACCCATGGCATGGCATTCATTGTTATGGTTTTGATTATATTATTACCTATTGTGCCTGTTATCACTAATCCATGTGTTATCCCTACTCGGAGTCCTACTGGTGCGTTGTCTAACGCCCTACTTCTACCCTAGCTGATGACACAAGAGATGGCGGAAATGAAGGACGAGACGGGAGCCAAACGTAGGAGCTTGGGAAAGCGAGCTACTTAGTTTATTCAGATTTATTTTGGAAATGTAATTTGTGTAGCATAGCTCGTCGGATTGTAATAATGTAGATTTCTTACTATCGGTTTGATCTTTATTTTGTACATTATCACTTTGAGATATAATTATGAATTTAGGGGTATTTTAGTAATTTAAGCGACGTATTTCCTTGCTATCTAAAACTGGTAGGATAGTCTCTATTATAATGTTCCGCATTAAGTTATATTCCTCGAGCTTACGTCTACGTGTGAACCGTTCTCGTGGACTTCGTTCCACGCGCCATAGGGTTGGCCAGTTAAGGGCCGGGCTTTAGAAGCTCGGACTTAACTCGCGTCGTGACGTCTGCGCCCTTTGTCACTTTTTATTTCAAAAAAAAAAAAAGACTCTGATTTCGGTGAAAAGGGGCTGGCGTTACACAAGTAATATGGCCGAACCCCACTAAGGTAGATTTATTATGAACTTTGGTTATTAAGGAAAATTAAACAAGGCTTAGCCTAGTGGCAAAGCTGTAAATACAGGCATTATTGTAAATATGAATGAAAAGAGCAAAAGACTTGAAAAAGGGGCTCAAACCAAAATGGTGAGGTTCAGCCATGTTGAATGGCCGAACCCCACCAAGTGATATTTAGTGGTTTGAGGTTTTTAATAAATTATTTGGATGGTGTTAATCCAAAACAAAAGAGATCAAGTTAAAGTGGGTGAGGTTCGGCCATGGGTATGGCCGAACCCCATAAGATGGTTTATGGGATCTAAACTTTATTAGAAATCAAGAAGATTAAGTATTAACTTGTTGTTGTATAAACAAGGAAACGGAAGTTAACGGCGTGCGAGTCGTGATCGGGTGAAGCTTAAAAAGGAACGGACACTTAAGCGAAGTTTCTGTAGGTTTCCTACCAACTTATAACCACTTTTATAATTGGTTTTATCATGGATTTTATGAGATATGTTGTTACTGTTATTATGTTTCAAATTGGTTTTGAATGATGAGATATATATTTACAAATGACATATATATACATTGACATCTCATCCATGGCATGGGGTGATGATTATGAACAATTTAATGATGAAAGTCCTATCTAGAGGAAATGAGGAGTACTCTGGATTACCTTGACTTGAGAGTTCTATACAGAGGAGAGTACTCTGGCTTACCTTGACATGAGAGTTCTATTCAGAGGAAATGTGGAGTACTCTGGATTACCTTCACGTGAGAATCCCGTCAAGTGATAGCTGTGTATACTTGTGATGGGTGGGACTCATTACATTTGCACTTACATACATAGCATTGATTTCAGATGTTTTGTTGATCATATACTATGATATATGCATGTTTTATATACTAACCATGTGGTAGCCTTGATCGGAAAACCTACTGGGCGCATTGATCTAACGCCCTAATTCTATCCTTAGAGGATAATGCAGGAAAAGGAAAAGGGAAAAAGAAGGTCAAGGACCAGGAGGGGAGCCAAGCTTAAGCGCTTGAGTGTTGGAATGGATTTATATTTTACTGTCATTTGAATTACATTTTATGGACATGTAATAGCTAATAACTTTGCTATGGTTTGTTTATGGTTTGATATTTGATGTTTGGTTTAAGCTGCTTTAATGGGAGACTTGTACTTGCTATCTATTCAGTTTAATTCTGCAATTGGTCTAGTTTTATTTCGCATGACTTGATTAGTTCCATGTGTGGATTGTCATTCATGGTTTAGTCCATGCACACATGGGTGGCCAGTTAAGGGTCGGACTTGGGTAGTCCGAACTTAGCTCGCGTCGTGACGTTGTCCGCCCTCTTTCGGTGTTATTATATTATTATTAAAAAAAAATTAGACTCTGAATCTCGGAGAGGGCGGGGCGTTACAGTTGGTATCAGAGCGAAATGTGAAGTTGAATCATCGAAGTAAGATTAAGATGATTTCATGTCTCACTGACAGATAAGAATCCCAACTGACCGACGCTTCGGAGTCCGCTGACTAGGGGCTGGATTAATTTACTTCGATTGACTCAGACTGAACAATCAATCTGAGAACAACAATGAAAGATAGCAAAGTAAAGAATAGTCATCATAACCGGACATATCAAACATAGCAAAGTAGGATGCACTCCCCTGATATCCCCACATTGAGAAACAAACAACAGGAATGTAGAGATGTCCCCAGAAAGAAAAGAAAACAAAGTGTGAAGATTTGGCAATTTCCCCAAGCACACTGCATGATATGATACATAAGAAATTCCCCAAAACCAAGATTGGTTTTATTAGAACTGCTGTTGATTATTTATGAGTTTTATGTTATGATACAGATATGTCAAGCAACGTGGAGTATACGGAGTTGTGGGACAGAGGAATCCCTAGCAATCCCGTAGATTTGGTGTCTGCTTCCAACAACTCCAACATGGAAGTTAACATGGACTTTCAGGAGGGACCTCCCGAGGAAGATGAAGTGGACCTAGCACTTTTTCTGGAGGACCCTATGGAAGATATTCCTTTTATAATGGAATCAGTTGGGGAGATAGATCCCGACTATATGTGTGAGTTGTGCAACCAGGATGGGCACAGCTGTACATATTGTCTCCACCCTCTAGACGTTGTTTGCCCAACTTGTGGAATTCATGGGCACAGAGAGGCAAGGACTAATTGTCCTTACATTGGAGGATCGGGGATAATACCCTGCTTGACATGTGGAGTACTGGGTCACATGTCGATGACATGCCCTGAGAGTTACTTTAAGTTCGCTGATGATGTAGGATCTTCCACGGAAGATTAGGTTAAGAGGTAGAAAGAAAAGCTAGGGAAAGGGGAATATTTTGTAAGGGTGCATTTTGTTCTTTAAAGGGTTTGTTTTAACCCTACCAATCCTTGTACAAAGATGAAATATGAATATATAAAATATGCAATTTTATGATTCTATGAGGATTTATAGCATTTAATGTATGTTGTGAAGAAAACTAAGCCAATAATGTTTCCATGAATTAGGAAAAAATGGCTCCAACGAGAAAGAGCCTACAGAATCAAAAAGGGAAGGAGAAAGTATTACAAATTGGCTTTGGCGAAACGGCTCCAAAAAGAAAGACTCGACAAGACGATAAAGGGAAGGAGAAAGTGGTACATGAGAAGGAGCCATCGGTACATGAGAAGGAGCCATCGGTACATGATAACGAGAAATCAGTACATGATAAGAAGAAATCAGTACATGAGGAAGAATCACAGCACTCTCGACGAGAAGAGGAGGATAGTGAACATTCATATCAACGGGAGGAAGAAGGGAACAGCAACAGCAACGTGAGTTTACCATTCGTGCCTCCTGAACTACAGAGCTTGGTACAAGCAGTAGTTACTTCTGTCCTCCAACAACATATGAATGGAGGTGGAAGCTTGAGTGAGGCTAATGACCGGAATATGGTCAGAGACTTTCAACAACAGCGCCCTCCTTATTTCAAAGGGAGAGAAGGGCCTGTTGGAGCGGAGAACTGGTTGAAGAAAATCTCGCAAATACTGACTCTACTGAACATCAAGAGGCATGCCAACAAGATTCTACTGGCCACGTCACAGCTGATAGATGACGCTGGTAACTGGTGGGAAGTAGTGGAGAAACAGCAGGCACTTGTGCCAGAAAGGGAAATGACCGTTACGACCTGGGAACAATTCTCAGCGACGTTTCTAGATCAGTATTTCCCGGAAGAAGAAAAGGAATGCCAGATCCAAGCCTTTTTGTCATTAGTGCAAGGCTCGATGACAGTAGCTGAGTACCACCGGGAATTCCTCAGTCTATCAATCTATGTGTTCTACATAGTGGATACGGAGTACCGGCGGGCTCGTAAGTTTGAACGTGGGTTGCGGCCAACCATCAGGGCCAGAGTGACCGTGTTCAAGGCAGCTACGCTGGTAGAAATGGTCAACAAAGCCACCATTGTTGAACAGGAATTGGCTGAGTTCACACGAGTTGACAACCGTTGAGCATCGAGTGGGAGGGGTACGTATCAGCCCAACAAGAAGTTCCGACCGAACTTCAGCAGACCCTCACCTTCTGTTGGATCTATTGGGGGCTTTCGTCCCAACCAGCTCTCTCAATCTGTAGCAATCAGTCAGGCTTCTAGTGGAGTGAACAGCTGCTTCCACTGTGATCAGCAGGGTCACTTTAAGAAAGACTGCCCAAAGCTCAACAAGCTTTCATATTCTAGGGGATCATTCTGTCCACCGGCCAGATCAGTTAACTCCCGAGGAGGCAGGATGTATAACCAGGTAAGACGGGTGCCTAATCCTACTAGAGCTGGACGATTGTTTACTTTAACTTCTCCAGCGGATGAGGATCATTCGGTGATTCAAGGTATGGCGGTAGTGAGTAGTTCTTATGCATACGCACTATTTGATTCTGGAGCTTCACACTCCTTCATAGCTGCATCATTTATAACTGCTACTGGTACCTTAGTTCAAAATTTAGCCACAACACTCACAATTGTGTCCCCTGTCAGAGACTCAGCATTGGGACTTATATGCACGGCAATTAATACTGAACTAACTGGACTCAGATTTGAGTTCAATTATCTAGTACTCGACATGACAGAGTATGATATAATCTTCAGCATGGACAGGTTGGCTAAGTTCCAGGCTAACATTGACTGTTATCGCTGAAGAGTGACATTTTGGTCACCCGAAGGAAAGCAATATGTGGTTCGTGCAGACAAGCAGAGTGGACTGCAGGAAAGGTTGAACCACGTGGTATTGAATAATATCATCATAAATAAAGCACCAATTACTGAACTTCCGGCTATTGTAAAAGAATTTGCTGATGTGTTTCCAAAAGAACTCCCTGGTTTACCACCCTTGAGGGAGCTTAATTTCGAAATCAAGTTATACCCTGGCACTGCACCAGTGTCTTTACCACATTATCGGATGGCGCCAGCAGAGATGTCTGAGCTAAAGAAGCAGATTAATGAACTGCTCCGGCTGGGTTGCATCTGAAACAACACACCGTCATGGGGAGCTCCAGTGCTGTTTGTAAAGAAGAAGGACGGTTCACTTCCGAATGTGTGTAGATTATCAGAAGCTGAATCAGCTAACTGTCCAGAACAAGTACCCTCTACCCAGGATCGATGATCTATTTGATCAATTGAGGGGTTCCAGCCATTTTTCAAAGATTGATTTGATGTCTAGTTATCATCAAATCCGGGTTAGGGAGGAAGATATAGAGAAGATAGCCTTCAGGACGCGGTATGGACTATACAAGTTTGTAGTCATGCCATTTGGACTCACAAATGCGCCGGCTATGTTCATGGACTTAATGAACAGGATCTTCCGTCCGTATCTGGACCAGCTTGTAATCGTGTTCATTGACGATATCCTGATCTATTCCAAGAGTCAGGAGGAACATGCAGAGCACTTACGGATAGTCCTAAATACTCTGAGGCAGAGCAAGCTATATGCCAAGGCCAGTAAGTGTGAGTTCTGGCTATCTCAAGTAAATTTCTTGGGACATATTATATCCGAGGAAGGAATAGCCATGGATCCGGCTAAGGTGGCGGCAGTGAAAGACTGGAAAGCACCAAAGAATGTAACCGAAATCCATAGTTTCTTAGGATTGGCGGGTTATAATCGGAAATTTATCATGGATTTTTCCAAAATAGCGTCTCCATTGACTCGACTCACTCAGAAAGGAGTCAAGTATGAGTGATCAAATCTATGCAAACGAAGGTTTGAGGAGCTGAAATCTAAACTTACAACTGCTTCTATTTTAATTTTGCCGGAAAGAGGCAAAGGTTATGAAGTACAATGCGGTGCTTCAGGAGAAGGACTGGGGTGTTCCCTCATGCAATGTCATCGTGTGGTGGCATATGGACCAAGACAGTTAAAAATACACGAACGTCTTTATCCCACACATGATCTGGAGCTAGTGGCAGTGGTCTTCGCTCTCAAAAGTTGGAGGCATTATCTCTACGGCGAGAAATTTGAGGTATTTTCTGATCATAAGAGTTTGAAATACTTATTTGATCAGAAGGAGCTCAACCTGAGGCAGCGTAGATGGATGGAGTATCTGGTAGATTATGAATTCGCGCTTCGATATCATCCAGGCAAGGTAAACAAGGTGGCGGATGCCCTCAGCCGCCTATCACATGCATCGATCTCATGCTTGATCAGAACGGAATGGGAGATGTTGAACACCATTCGAGAGCTCAATCTGTATATCAACAACCATGGGAGTATGTATAATTTAATCATACAGTCCAATATGGTCACCAAGATTGAACAAGAACAACGAGCAGATCCGGAAGTGGAGGAGATATGGGCCAAGATGTCTACTGGCATAGTAATACCGAAATGGGAATTACGACCAGGACAGGGTCTTTTATTTCAGGGAAGAGTATATGTGCTAAAGAACTGTAGGAAAGAGCTATTGATTGAGGCACATCAATCCAAGCTCTCCATTCATCCGGGCAGCACCAAAATGTATCACGATCTTAAGAGGCATTATTGGTGGCACGTACTAAAAAGGGATGTGGCGGAATTCGTGGCACATTGTTTAACTTGTCAGCAAGTTAAGACTGAACATCAAAAGCCACCAGGGTTACTCAAACCCTTATCAGTGCCAGAATGGAAATGGGAGCACATTTCCATGGACTTTGTGACGGGGTTGCCGAGATCCTCAAAGGGCAATGATGCTATATGGGTCGTGGCAGACCGACTGACCAAGTCTGCAGCATTTTATCCCTATCAAGATGACGGATTCATCTGGGACGTTGGGTCGCGGTATATCAAAGAAATCATTCGGCCACATGGCATTCCCCAAACTATAGTATCTAATAGAGATGGCCGATTTACCGGCAGAGTGTGGCAAAGCATGCAGTCAACTATGGGGACAGATCTACTGACTAGCACCGCATTCCATCCACAGACTGACGGACAGTCAGAGAGGACGATACAAACCTTGGAAGATATGCTGAGAGCATGCATGTTAGATTTCAAGGGTGGATGGGAGGACCACTTGCCACTGGTAGAATTCTCGTATAATAATAGCTATCAGGCAAGCCTTCAGATGGCCCCATTCGAGGCTTTATATGGTAGGCCTTACAAATCACCAGTGTGCTGGATAGAGGCTGGTGAGCCTGCACTGATTGGACCTGAGCTAGTTGCAAAGACTACAGCACAAATTCAGTTAATACGTCAGCACTTATTGACTGCACAGAGTCGGTAAAAGGGCTATGCTGACAAAAGAAGAAGGTTTCTAGAATTTGAAGTGGGAGACATGGTATTCTTAAAGGTCTCACCACGGAAAGGACACATGAGGTTTGGGAAGAAGGGGAAACTGTCACCAAGATATGTGGGACCATTTTCCATCATAAGAAGAGTGAGGGATGTACCTTCTCAGATAGCACTTCCTTCACAATTGGCAGCGTTACACGATGTGTTTCATATGTCAATGCTAAGGAAGTATAATCCCGATCCGTCCCATGTATTGAATGTGCAAGACATAGAAGTGCAAAGCGACATGACATACATCGTGAGGCCTGTCAGAATAATAGAGACTGAACAAAGCGTGTTACGAAACAGAGCGATTTAGTTCGTCAAAGTGGTATGGGATCGACATGGTATTGAAGAGGCCACTTGGGAACTTGAATCGGAGATGAGAACAACTCACCCTGAGTTATTCATGTAATTTATTTCCGAAACCTAATTCGCTCGATTTTTGGGACTGAAAATTTTAAAAAGAGGGTTATATTGTAACACCCCAATTTCTCAATGATATGAATATTTATGAAAATGCCACTGAAATGGTAAATTTAATAGATGCGATTGTAAATGAGAAAATGGTGGGGCCCATTGTTCAAATTAAGACCCTATGAACATATTATAAGAATCAAATTTAAGTAAATGGGTAATGTACATCAAATTGGATCAAAGTGGCTAATTGGGTCAAAGGACCCAATTGGGACCCAATGGGTCATGGTGGACTTATTTGACCATTGGGTAAGCTCAATTTTATTATGGTTAAGCTAAATTGATTGGAAATGAGGTGAATGATAAATGGGTAGGCTTCATACAAGTGTGTAAACCACATGCAAAGGGCTAAATGACCCATAAATGGGTCATGGCGTCAAATTGGATCCATGGGCTAAATGGGGACCCAATGGGTCGATTTGACCATGTTGACCATGGTTGACCATGTGGACCCTCAAGTGAGCTCAAATATGAGTTAAATCAGGTTGAGTTGGGACTGAAGTGAGTTGGATTTGAATTAAATGGTTGAGTTGACTCAAGTGTATTAAATGAATGGCATTTAATGTGGTGAGTTGAGCTAATGAGTTGGGTGAGTTAAATTGGAAATCAAAGGGGTCTTGAGTTCAAGTGAGTCAAAGGGGAGGAGAAGAGTTGTCTTGATCTTAAACAACCCAAAACAAGTCCCACACATTGGTGACCTTGTAATGGTAATCTCCATGCATGGGTTTAAATGGATTTAAATGAGACGGGATAAAAATCTCATGGGAATTTGGAGGGTTTCCATCTCATATGGAAACCCAAGGCTCCAACGTTGGGAGTGTCAAAAGGTGCCTTGGTTGGCACCAAATGCCTCTTTGGTTTGATCAAAGATTGGAGGGTTAATGAGAGGATATGGGGCTATTTAACAAAAGGAATACACCATTCATTTTGGCCGAATTCCATCACAAAGAATCTTAGAATTCATCTCTCTCCCTCTCTCTCAAGAACCTACCTCCTTGGGGCCATTTAACAAAAGGAATACACCATTCATTTTGGCCGAATTCCATCACAAAGAATCTTAGAATTCATCTCTCTCCCTCTCTCTCAAGAACCTACCTCCTTGGCTGAATTAACCTTTGGTGTTTTCACCATTGTCCAAGCATACAATCAGCCAAGGATCAAAAGGAGAACAAGAAGGAAGGAAGCAACAAGGAGCCAAGGAAAATTGGAAGAGTGTGCATTGGTAAGTACTTCATTAAGATTTTGTTAATTACTTTGATCAAGGATTATGGTTTGGTCTTTGTATAGCCAAACCCTAAGTTATAAGTGTAAGAACCCTCAATGATGAAAATGGTGGATGAGGTTCAGCCATGGGCATGACCGAACCCCATCAAAGAAGGTGATCATACTAAATCAAATTGTATAAAGACAAGTAAATAACCATGGAGCGTTTTTGCCGATATTATAAAGGGTTTTAAGTCATGGATTTGAATGTTATAATTTAGCCATGTCATGGCCGAATTCATCAAAGGTTTAAACCATGGAAGATGGTATTTAAAAAGGGTTGGAAATGGATCATAGGGTTCGGCCACCCGGCCACCTTGGATGGCCGAACCCCATGAAAAGAGTTGGTTAGATTGATGGTTTTGAAGGCTAAAAACCATGCAAAACCATGGAGGTGTTTACATGTTTTAATGAGGTTAAGTATTTGATAAAAAAGTTCAAATCATGGGCCATAGGGTTCGGCCACTTTGGATGGCCGAACCCCATGAAAGGATTTAATAGGCTTATGGTTAATTTTAATGGTTTTGAAAGATAAAACCATACAAGTTATGAAGGGTGTTAAAATGTGTTGAATGAAGATAAGTTTATAACCTTGGGTCGACCATGGGATGGCTGAACCATATGGTTATTATGGCTAAAAGTATTGATTCTAAGTTATGTACAAAGGATGGAGTCATTGATCAAAGAGAACCATAGGGTTCGGCCATGTGTATGGCCGAACCCCATGGACCATTTTATGGTTCATTTGGAGTGGAAATTATAGATGGATTGTAGTATGAAAATGGATAGAAATAAAGAACCATAGGGTTCGGCCATATGTATGGCCGAACCCCATGAAATAATTTTGATGGAGTTAAGTAATTGTGAAGCCATAAAGATGATGAAAGACTAAGGTCTAGTTAAGTATGAGGGATTGAAATGAGACTCAATTTGGATTGGTGAGGTTCAGCCAAGTGATATGGCCGAACCGCACCAAGGTAGATTTATTATGAACCTTGGTTATTAAGGAAAATTAAACAAGGCTTAGCCTAGTGGCAAAGCTGTAAATACAGGTATTATTGTAAATATGAATGAAAAGAGCAAAAGACTTGAAAAAGGGGCTCAAACCAAAATGGTGAGGTTCGGCCAAGTTGAATGGCCGAACCCCACCAAGTGATATTTAGTGGTTTGAGGTTTCTAATAAATTATTTGGATGGTGCTAATCCAAAACAAAAGAGATCAAGTTAAAGTGGGTGGGGTTCGGCCATACCTATGGCCAAACCCCACAAGATGATTTATGGGATCTAAACTTGATTAGAAATCAAGAAGATTAAGTATTAACTTGTTGTTGTATAAACAAGGAAACGGAAGTTGAACGGCATACAAGTCGTGATCGGGTGAAGCTTAAAAAGGAACAGACACTTAAGCGAAGTTTCCGTAGGTTTCCTACCTACTTGTAACCACTTTTATAATTGGTTTTATCATGGTTTTTATGAGATATGTTGTTACTATTATTATGTATCAAATTGGTTTTGAATGATGAGATATATATTTACAAATGACATATATATATACATTGACATCTCATGCATGGCATGGGGTGATGATTATGGAATAATTTAATGACGAGAGTCCTATCTAGAGGAAATGAGGAGTACTCTGGATTACCTTGACATGAGAGTTCTATACAGAGGAAATGTGGAGTACTCTGGCTTACCTTGACATGAGAGTTCTATTCAGAGGAAATGTGGAGTACTCTAGATTACCTTCATGAGAGAATCCCGTCAAGTGATGGCTGTGTATACTTGTGATGGGTGGGATTCATTACATTTGCACTTACATACATAGCATTGATTTCAGATGTTTTGTTGATCATATACTATGATATATGCATGTTTTATATACTAACCATGTGGTAGCCTTGATCGGAAAACCTACAGGGCACGATGATCTAACGCCCTAATTCTATCCTTAGAGGATAATGCAGGAAATGGAAAAGGAAAAGAGAAAGTCGAGGACCAGGAGGGGAGCCAAGCTTTAGCGCTTGAGTGTTGGAATGGATTTATATTTTACTGTCATTTGAATTACAATTTATGGACATGTAATAGCTAGTAACTTTGCTATGGTTTGTTTATGGTTTGATATTTGATGCTTGGTTTAAACTGTTTTAATGGGAGACTTGTACTTGCTATCTATTCAGTTTAATTCCGTAATTGGTCTAGTTTTATTCCGCATGACTTGATTAGTTCCATGTGTGGATTGTTATTCTTGGTTTAGTCCATGCACACATGGGTGGCCAGTTAAGGGTCGGACTTGGGTAGTTTGAACTTAGTTCGCGTCGTGGCGTCGTCCGCCCTCTTCCGGTGCTATTATATTATTATTAAAAAAAAAATTAGACTCTGAATCTCGGAGAGGGTGGGGTGTTACAACACTTTGCTTTGAAATGTGAATGGTAATCATCCAGATGCATCAGATATTGTTATATGTTTCCGCAGGTTTATATTAGTGTGTTGCAAATGTAATAATGGACTTTTATCCGCGCGGACACACTAGATGGGCCAGTCGAGGATTGGGTCTTAGAATTCAAACTAGGCTCACGTCGTGGTACTCTCGCCTTCCCCTCTCCACTAATTATCCACACAATCCTACTTTGATGTCGGTGGTTAGGGGGAGGTGAAGCTACAATTGGAGGCATTGATGATGTGAATCTTAAACAAATTTACATTCGGTCTCTCCTTGATCCTCTCGGAGATGAAGTCACAAAGCTGGTAGAATTAAAGGGCCATAAGATTGACCACTTCACTATTGACCAACTATACCAATTCAGCCTCACTACAATTGACAGGCTGTGTAATCAGTCAAAATTCCTGAAACAATTTGAAGAAAGAGGACAACGAATGGGAAAGGCTTGCCACATGCCTGATTTACAGAGCAAATGCAGTGAGGCTAAATTGGTATAGTTGGCTAAGAATGAACTGGTCAATTTTACTTTTCCTCTCCGTCTTTCCTTTAATGCAAAAACATTTTTGGGAATCCACCTACAAAGAAATTTGTTGAGACATGAAAAATGACATTTTTACCCCTAATTATTGGACCAGTTATCCCTTATTTTTGTATATATTAGATGCATTTAATGTTATTTTTAGTTTTGTAGAGATAAATTGGAATAAACAAGAAATCAGCCTAAAACCTAGAGCATTTGCAAGATTTGAGCTTAAATAGGAAAACCTAGAATTCCAATGATTATTTCACTACTTTAGGAATTCAAATTGTAATTTAGTTAGCCTGGATCCAGTTATGAGAGTCCAGATGAGTCAAATATTTTTACCTGAGTGGTGAATTAATTATTTAATTCCGTAAGAGAAAGTTGAAAGTCATGAGGCAAAAGTTTGAAAATCCAATTTCATGGGCCAAAGATCCACTCAAATCAGGCAAATCTAAGATCCAAATTCCAAGCATTGGGCCAAACTCAGAGTATACAATGCGCAATCCACAGTTGGACTAGGCCAATGTGAAGTCCAGCAGGCCTAAGTTCAAGAGTTCAAGTCCATGAGTTGAAGCCCAAGTCCAAGGCCCAAAATGATTCCATGATCCAAATTCGAATTCTGCAAACCTTAATCCATAACCCAATGACCATATACACTAGGTCCATTTCCTATGTCATGCGCATTTCATTCAATCACCTATATTTTGTATATACCTTTATTTGATCATGCATTTCATCTTGTCCATCCATTTCATCATGAATTCATCTCCATCATTCTTTTCATTCATCAATTTAGGAAAACCCTAGAACCTTTATTCCAAATCCAATCCATACATGTATCATCTTAGATCTAGGCCATCTAATTCATCTATCAAGTAGATTAACCTTTAGATTATACGCATCATACATTATCTCATCATCAATAAATTTAGATCATGGATTCATTAATTAAGCCATTAGATTTTGGGTCATTTAATCATAGCCATTCATTTCATGCATCCATCTCATAAAACCTTAGGTTTATTGCATTAAATCCTATAATTTAGGCATTCATGTGCATACTCTATTGTATCACACGATCGCTCACAATTCTAGAACACTTCATGCGTACACACCTAGGGAAATCCCTAAGTTTTCTCTCCACTCCACTCCACCTCATCTCCACATCACTCGATCTCTATTTCCACTCCATCCATACGGCAATTCCACTCTCTCCATACAACAATGCTTACTCCAAATTCATTAATGCGCCAATACCCATCCTAAAATCTCTCAGTCCACTTCAATTTCAATCCCTCATACGTATACACTCGATCCAAAATCTCCACAAACACATATCCTCTGCCATACATGATACCACCTCACCTCTCCATTAACCCTAGCCGGTCTACCTTGCCCTCTCCTCAAGTCTCTCCATTTATCAATTTTCAATCCAAGTCATACAATCACCCAACTTAAACCCTGATAAATCCCAACCATTCATCCTTTCTGAGAGCCTATAAATGGATGCATTGGGCTAAGATAAAATTCGAATTTTGCTAAGGACATTGAGCTCTGGCATGGACAAGAGGAGGAGAAAAGAAGAAAGAGAAGAAAATACGTCGGAAAAATTGACAGAGACCTAGTATCTCTAGGTTTGAAGTTATTTTAAATTCCATTGTTTATTTCATGTATTTCTTTCATTCAAATCCTAGTATAGTAAATTTGAATTTCATGTTCAATAATAAGATTCAAAGTGCAATGAAATATTAGTTTCCAGTTTTCCAATTAATCTATGATTACACTTTTGTTTATTTTTATTTTCTAGAATCAACGCTATGGATGAATTTATGGTATGAAAAAAGATTTGTTGGATGATCCTCCAATTCAATTTCTATGGCTCTTATTTTAAAGAGTATGATGAAAATTTAGGATTGAAACAGAGACTTATTTTTATCATCCAATTAGAAAGTCCATTTTCGGATGATCCCTTCTTTTGATTTCTAAGGCTCTTACTTGAAAGAGTGTAATGAAATATTTAGTGTCAAGAGAAGGGCTTATCTTTATCATTCAAATTTAAGTTCCATTTTGTGATGACTACTTTAATGGAATCCGTAGATTTATTCTTTAAAATAATTATAAGCACTAATATAAACATGATTACTTTACGTGAGCTCTGGGCCTAGGCTTTAATTTTGTTACTGAAACTTGAATAATGATGCTATCTTGATTGAAGTCAATTCCACTATATCATATATACTTCATTTATTCATTTTATTTTTGTATTCTTTATTCTTTAAAACTTCTTCGATTCTTGTATTGTTCTTTTATTCTTTAAATCATTCATCTCCAAACTTCAAGATCTAGAAAGTAAACTAAGAGTGAGATTTAATAAATCAATTTTCTTAAAATCCATGTCAAATTTATATCTTTATGTTTTATAATTAAAACAACCAATATGAGTCTCTAAGTTAGATTTTACATTAATTAATTAAAAAATAATTGTGAATATTTTATGGCTATATTTTCCATAATTCCATTGGGTTCAACCTCGCACTCATTCACTATATTAGTCAATGGTTCGTGCGCTTTCGAGTAAATTTAAGACACAACAAGTTTTTTGCGCCATTGCTGGGGAGTTACAAAAATATTTACAAATGTTTATTAATTTTTAATTTAATTTTTTCCTTTGAAACTTGGATATAATTGTGATTTATTTTCAGATCTAATCCATGATTCCAAGATCTTGATTTTATTCTTGGGAATTAATTTGAGAAATATTGAATGTTGGTGATTTATTTTGGAAAACTAAAAATAATTTTTATTTTGACAAGAATTTTAACTTTAATTAGTTCTTTTAATCTCTTTCTTAGTTGTAGAGATTTTTTTTTTAGGAATTTACATCTACTTTAGGTCATGCACATTTTTCAGAGCTTCTCCAAAGTTTTGTGTTTGGTTTTGCATGAAATATTTAATCGCACGCTCTAAAATTTTTCTTGGAAAGTTAACACTTGGTTAAGGTGAGTTCTAATAAAAAAATTTATTTTACATTTTAGATCTCATGCATTCATAGAGAATTTTTTTTTAGGGTTTCTTCTTTCTTTTATTCTAATTAGTAATTGCTTGCATTAATAACATGCTCATGCATTTAGGATGTTAGCCCATGCATTTTAAAGTAGATTGTTTGATAATTGTTTTCATTATTGCATTCATGTTGTCTTGTTAATTTAGGATTGCATTCACAATGTTTAGAAAAATGAGATAGTAAAATTGGTTCATGCATCTCCATAATAAAAGCAAGTTAGGAACCATTGAATTAGTTTTAAGGCTTCATGTTCATTAGGAACCTTTTCAATGTAAATCAATTTTTGTAACCAATTAGTATTTTATCTTCAAGAATCGTGTCTAAGGCTAGTTCTGTCACCAAGGCATGAGGTCGAGCATAACTAAGGATAAACTGGGACGAGATGCAATCTGTGCTCCCCCACTTACCCCGGATCTTACCTGGCCATGTTATGGATAAACTCTCATTGAAGGCTTAGATTATTTGGAGAGAAAATTAGGAGGAAAGTCTAGTTTTTAGGATCCCTGTAGAACCCAATAAAAACTCAATTGCATTAGTGTAATTTGAATCTTAAATTTTAGGCATTCTTTGTGTGAATTTGTTTGAGCGTGATTGATCATATCTGTGTATGCATCAATGGTCTCGTGACTCCACCAATCACTTGATTCGAGTTACACTTCCCGTCAGTACTCGATCATTGTCTTCGGAGCTCAGTCAAGCTCAGTCATAGACATAGACAATTCACCTTCATTACCACCCTCAACACCATCATCTTCTTCATCACCACCACCATCACCCATCATGGCTGAAGAAAGAGTTGAAAAGAAAACCCTCCAAGACTACTTTCGCCAGTTATAACCAATACACCATCACGCATAGTTGTTACAGCAACTAATGCAGCCTTCGAACTCAAACCAGACCTGTTACATCTTTTACCTGCATTCCATGGACTTGATCGTGAGAACCCTTACTTACACATTAAAGAATTCTTAGTGATCTGCACCACCATTAAACTTCAAGACATCACTGATGAATCTATTAAACTTCATTTATTTCCTTTTTCCCTAGAAGAAAAATTGAAATCATGGTTAAATTCTCTACTGAGAAACTCCATCACGACTTGGGATCAGTTGGTCAAAAATTTTTTGAATAACTTTTCCCCCTCTCTAAAAAAATTGCCCTCAAGAAAGAAATTTCAGACTTTAAACAAAATGAGCATGAACAATTCTATGAGTCATTGGGAAAAATTCGAATACATGTTGAGTAAATGCCCCCACCACGGATTTGAAACATGGAGTCTCGTGCAATTCTTTTATGATGGTATAACCACATAGAACCACACCATGGTCGAGTCTATAAGGGTGGGGAATTTTTAAAACTGACTGAGAACAACGGATTAAACTTCTTAGAAACTTTAGCGGAAAACTCTCAACGATGGGACTTCCCCAAAAAATAGAATTTGACACAAACTTCAAAGAGAGGTGATTTGTACGAAGTTAGTAGTGATTTTGATGTTAAGCTTGCAATTACGAACCTAACGAAAAAAGTTGACTCATTAGTGATGTCTCAGGCGATGAATCAACCATTAGGACTAAATGAGGTTTGTGCAATGTGTGCAAACCCAAGACACACTGCCCAAAGTTGTCCTTCCCCTGGATCAATGGATGAGTACTCAACCGAACAGGCTAATGCACTCGACAATTTTGGAAGATAGCAAGGAAACCCCTTCTCTGCCACACACAATCTTAGTTGGCAAAATCATCCCAATTTCTCATGGCATCAAGATCAACCTTCTGTAAGTCAAGGACCCTCCAATATCAAGGCCAACCATCCCAGCCACCCCATTAGAATCAATTAAATCAATCCAATACATCTCAACGTAAGACTTATTTGGAAGATACGTTGCTGCAGTTCATGCAATCCACCCAGCAGACTATGCACAAGCTTGAGACACAGCTTGGGCCGTTAGCCACTGCAATAAGAGATAGGAAGAAAGGTAAATCCCTATTCAGCCTGTCTCAAATCCGAAGGGACAATATGATGTTTCATCCTCCAATAAAGAGAATACTAAATCGATTACTACTTTAAGATCAGGGAGACAGGTAGACTTAGAGTGGAAATGCCTAGACAATCGGATGATCAAATTGTTGGTCAACCAAAGCATTCCGAGGACACAATTAGTCCTCCATTTGTTCAAAATACACCGGAAAGTCCTGCTAAAAATACTTTTGTGCCTTGAGCTCCATACCCTCAGAGGCAATCCTAAAAAAGAAATACCCTATAGTGACATATTAGAGGTATTTAGACACGTCAGTATCAACATACCTCTACTTGATGCTTTAAATCAAGTACTCTCCTATGCAAAATTTTTGAAAGACCTCTGTACGGTGAAAAGGAAAATGCATGTCCTCAAAAAGGCTGAGAACACTAGTGCCCTCGTCCAACAAACATTTCCAATCAAACATAAGGACCATGGGTGCCAAACCATTTCATGCACCATTGGTACATACACAAATGACAGGGCCTTGTTAGATCTTCGAGCTAGTGTTAGGCTACTCTCATACTCAGTCTATGAGCAGTTAAGTTTAGGACCATTAAAACCCACCCTACCACACTTCAGTTAGCTGATCACTCTGTGAAAATCCCGAGAGGTGTGATAGAGGACCTTCTTGTCAAAGTCGAAAAAATCTACTTCCCAATAGATTTTGTTATACTGGATACCCAGCCTGTGCAGAACGAGAGTGGGAGCATTCCGGTTATTCTTAGACGACCATTTTTTGCCACCACTAAGGCTGTTATCAATTGCGAAAATGGTATGTTTAGATTGTCATTCGGAAATCTGACAATAGAACTTAATCTTTTTAACCTGTGTAAACAACCTCCATATACAGATGACCTGTACGAGGTCAACTTTATTCAGAGTTTTGTCTAAGAATCTTTTCGTCACTTCATTTGTGATGACCCATTCAAGAAATCTCTGTCCGCTTTTGGCACAAATTTCAATGAAAACGGTGAGGAAGAGGTGAATGCTCTACTGAATGAAAGTCCATATGTTGATAGGGCAAGGAAATTCGAACCTCTCCCAGTCAGTCAACTTGTACATGTCCCTTTTGTCGAGAAGCCACTAAAACTTGAACTTAAACCTGTCATGTCCAGACCCAAAACATAGTCACGTGACGAGGAATAATTTTTCTTTTTCAAATATCACGTGTGGGAAACACGTGTGCTCACAACACAACATCGAGATCATAAATGAACTCAAATACCATTTCAAAGTTCTCCCTTGGTCCTAGAACATGATTGACCCTAGAGGGGGGTGAATCAGTCAATCTAAAAATCGTTAGTCCTTTTAAAAATTATTTGATTGATTTATTAAGTGCAGCGGATACAACAATCAAGTGTATATGTGTTAGCAAATGTGATTAAGTGATCAACACAAGCAATTAGCTCTAACACCAAAAACACAATGACATAAGATATATAGTGGTTCGCACACAATCTCGAACCCGCACGGTTTTGCATTTGGGCCTGGGCCCACGTGGCCCGGCCCAAAACGCGTCTTACTTGGTCAAGGGGGCCTTGGCCACTTAAATCCCCCATTTTTTCCTCCTTTACTACCGATGTGGGACTCTTCCCACATCGGTGGATAGGGGTTTCACAATCACCCCTCCTAAAGCCTCGAGTCGCCCCCGGCTCGACCCGATCTAGCCAAGTGTCAAAATATCGGCCGATACTATGCGTATCAGCCGATATAATTTGGATTTTCAACCACCGAATTATATCGGCCGTACAAAAAAAAATTCGGCCGATATGGCCGATTTTTTGACCGAATTATCGGTCATCATATCGGCCGAATTTTTAAAATTCAATTTTTTGTTTTTTTTTTTAAAAGGCCCCTTTTTTTAAAAAAAAATATCGGACAAGAATGGAAAGAGAAAAAAGAAAACATGGAGAAAAGATTGAAGAAAAAAATCGCACACCTTTCATTAGCTTTCTTTTCTCTTCTTTCTCTTCTTCGTTGATGGGAAAAATACAGAGAGGGGCGGCGGCTGCTAGGGTTTAATAGAGAGAGTGAAAGAGAAAAGAGTACTAAAACATGAGCATTAGGGTTTTCATGTGAAAACCGATAAAAAGGAATTTGAACTGGAAACCGTGTACTCTAATATTTTATCAAAAAATAATTTTTAATATGAAAGTAATACTTTTTTTATTTTAAATATAATATTTACTTATGCTAAAAGTAAAAAGTATAATATTTTCTTTTATTTAACTTATTGTCATAGTTTAATATTATATTTACCATCTAATATTTTTAGGCTCTCTCAAATAAGAGTATCCCTAGGGTGTGCCGAAAACACATTTAACAGTGTCAAAAGACCTTAAAGTCTTAAAGTATATTTATTAGATTATTTTAATTACTCCAGATATTTAATTTGAGAAATTTTAAAAATACACGGTGCTTAAAAAATAATGTGCATAGTGTATTAAATAATAAAATCTCCTTTAAAACTTTAAAATTATTTTTTAAGCACTGTGTATTTCCAAAATTTCTCAAATTGAATATCCGAACTAATTATGATAACCTGATAAAAATACTTTAAGACTTTAAGGTCTTTTGATGCTCCTAAATATTTAAAACACATTATTTTACAAATAAAGGGTGTGCCGAAAACACATTTAGGAGTGTCAAAAGACCTTAAAGTCTTAAAGCGTATTTATCAGGTTATTATAATTAGTCTGGATATTTAATTTGAGAAATTTGAAAATACACAGTGCTTAAAAAATAATGTGCATAGTGTATTAAATAATAAAATCTCCTTTAAAACTTTAAAGTTATTTTTCAAGCACTGTGTATTTCCAAAATTTCTCAAATTGAATAGCCGGACTAATTATGATAACTTGATAAAAATACTTTAAAACTTTAAGGTCTTTTGACACTCCTAAATATTTAAAACACAGTATTTTACAAATAAAGCCCATAATTATCTGCATTTACTGTAATTTTTTTGGAATATTTTTAAAAAAAAAAATGGGCAGGAGAGAGAAAAATCGGCCGATATGAAAAATCGGCCGGGATCTCGGCCCAGCAGATTTTTCTACCCCTGGATCTAGCTCAACAACTCCAGGGAAGGAGGAAAGGCCCACACAGTCCGAGTGTTGAACTCGGCTCTGATACCAAATTTGTAACGACCCAACCCAAAAACAGGGTTTAGGGCTTGACTCAGTAAGAAATTGTCCGCTTTGGGCCTTGTACACAAGTTCGAACCCGCACGGTTTTCCATTTGGGCCTGGGCCCACGTGGCCTGGTCCAAAACGCGTCTTACTTGGTCAAGGGGCCTTGGCCACTTAAATCCCCCATTTTTTCCTCCTCTACTCTTCCCACATCGGTGGGTAGGAGTTTCACAAACCTACATCCATTATTAGGACTCGCTCAACCTTGAACTATCTCCAAATTCACTAAGTGGGGACTTATACCCTCACAATTAGAATAGAAATTCTACCTTAATCAATCGGCTGGGAATTTCACCCACCACAGTAAAATAGGAATTCCACATAATTATTTGGCTGGGAATTCCACCAACCACATGTGTTAGAGACGACACTCTAGGTTTTTTATAATGGTTCTGGAGCCAAGCCTCCTTAATCCACCTTCATAGGACGAAGGTTTTAAAACAAAATTAAAACCAAGAAGCACTTGCCTTGAAGCTCTTTCTCGAAGATGTGTACTTCTCAAAGATCCACCCAATGTGTGCCCGAGTTTATCTCGAAGCTCTTCTTTGTAGCCATCGTTGAACAATCACAATTCCAAGGTCACTAAGAAACTGGTTTACCATATCTCTCCTTGTTTGTGTATTTTCTTTCCTCCTCTCTTTCTCTCTTCCACTAACTCAATTAATAGATTGGCTGTATTTGATTCTCAAGTGTAGGCACAAGAGATTTGATCATTCCTTAGAATGTGTGACTCTTATCAATTCAAGGAAGATTATTAAATGATCACACAACACTCAAATTTATAGAGGAGTCATCACAATTTTTCAAACTGTCCAGTACCTACAGGTCGAGTGTACCGATGGGTCGGTGTTCATATTTATTACCGTTCAACCACCCGACCGTTGCACATTAAATGCACTCCTAATGGCATTATTATTTCCCGGTTGACAAGTAGGTGTGTCACCGATGGGTCGACAGTCATGGCACCGAGAGGTCAGTCCATATGAGGGTCTCGATCTGGGGAAACACCATGCAGACAGAGTTTCATGTCCAGAACGACCTGTCGCCTATTACCGAGGGGTCGGTCCTAGTACTCTCGATCGGTCTTGAAATACACGAGATGTCTGTTTTCTCGAGAATCCACTTGAGTTCAAAAATCTAGAACTCATCAGTTATCATCGACGAGTCGTTGACTACGAGGGGTCGTTAAGTTCATCACTGAGGGGTCGGTGCATGTGAGACTCTCGATCAGAGGTATACCCAAAATGGCAGTTCTATGGTTCAGAACCTTTGTCAATCTGGTTGACCAGTCTTTGACCACGATGGGTCGATCATGTCTCCACAGAGGGGTCAGTGAGAATGACTGGTCGAGCTAGCAGTAAACTTAATTCATATTTCCAAGTTCGCTTCCAATTCACTGTTCAGCTTCCTCTCTATGCTTTTTGTGATTTTACCATTTGTTCAATTAAGCCTAGGAATGGTCCTCCTAAGGTGTGGGTACCACCTAAAGTGATTTATGGCCAAATACCTGTTTTGTAATTGTCATAACGATGAGCTTTAATCTGGTGGAACATGATCTTCAATCTTGATCACCTTAAATCTTCAAACTTCTAGCAAGTGTTTCTTCCCGAGTTATGTAATTGACAAACTTTAGGGACTCAGCAAACCGGGATATAAATTCTCTATCATATAAGTTATCACCTTTCTAGAATTCATTATAACAAATCCTTAACAAATGAAATGGTAAAAACAAAATCACCAACTCAAATCAAATAAATGAAATAAACAACTCAATATGTGGTACGTCTAAAGCAGCATAATAACTAAGTTATTTCTCGGGCTCCTCGGACCTATGCAGTGTGACATTATCTGGAATTACAAGGATGTGAGTACAAAAATACTCGATGAGGAAATATGCATGTTACACACTCACGCACCTACATAATTATAATATATGAAGTGGAATATAAATAAAGTTATGCTATGATGTTATGCTATCAATCTCATCAATGTGGACACATTGTCCACCCAATGATACCAATCTCATCAGCGTGAACCCAATGTCCACCCAAGGACACTTCTACAGACATAAGCCACGACTTAAAAAGTGGGAGATCTCCATACAACATAGATAATCTACCTCACCCCCATCCCTTTTGTCCTATGTCAAAGGTGATCTAAAAATTGCGCCTTACCAGGCCGACATATCATCCAACAAGGGTGTAATGGCAAACCCTGTGCACAAACATGGGCCCTTACCAAGCTGACTCGTCATCTAAACATGCGCAATGTCTAACTCTGCATCCAACCATCACGTCTTATTAAGCTAGTATGACCCTCATGGAGTGTCCACGTATCTAGCCCTACACATAAACATGAACGCCTTACAAAGTTGGCCCCATTACCCAATTAGTAAATGGTACCCAACCCTGCGCCCAACACGTCTTATTAAGTTAGTACCGCCTGCATAGGCTCACGAGTATCTGACCTTGCGCAAACTGTACACCAAGTGTACAAAATAGTCGTGAGAGTAAGTTATAGCACGAAGCATGTGAAGGGCTATACTCATCAGCGACAACCACAAATAAGACCAAGTCCCATAGCCGACACCACCGTTCAATAGAGTACCTTGAACTAAAACTATCATCCTATCACACCAATCTCCTCTAGGGAGTGGGGCCTATTACTAATGGGGCCCAAACCAGAGAAAAGGTACATCCTCAACTCCTATATACACTTTGGGTCTAATCCCCAACATTAGTGTTTCAATCTCACTATGCCCATAAATAGAACATCCCATACTCACATCCTACATAACCTCATTTGCATACATTAGTGAGTAACACAAGGGACTATAATCACAACTATAAGGGCAACATATATGGCATAATCACATCATGATCATAATTTCACAATGATGACAGCATAGCACATTCAATTATGTTTCATACGTTTAACATCATTATCACATTGGGTTATCTTAGGGATACGAACTACCCACCAACCTTGTGATGCACACATCGGGTTTATTTACACATTCTTATTCATTGCCATTCATGCAACCCGTCTCATGGTAGTTTATCACTCTAAGTCCAAATTATTCCATTTTTCACAACATAAAACCAAATAAATACATCAACAAATCATCTTAGCCCTTGACAAGGGTCTCCAACGAACATCACAATTCTTATCATCATAAAAATTTAATAGACATTCTACAAATCACATAATAGGGAATCTATAACATCTCATGCATAGCATAAGGCACATCCATCCTATTCATGCATTACACACATCAATAACACATGACATTCCCTAAATCACTGAAATAGCATACATACATTTATACAATATGTGTGTAGAAATCCTCACCTCAAAATCACGATGTCTGGCGCTAATCTTCGAGTCGTACCTCAACAGGTTCGGGGTTCGAAGGATCTAATCATGCCAAAAGAACGTAATATACTATTATTAATTCATGGATTAGGCCTAAACACAGTTTAGAAGCAAAATGCCCAAATCTAGACCCAAGATTTACCCCTCATCCAAATTAATCCTTTCAATCTAAGGGAAATCCCCAAATCTTCTCCCATGAATCATCTCCAGAGATTCGTATATACCCTTTTTGCCAGTTTATTTTCCTTTCCATGAGTTCAAATCTCAATTTCAATTCAGATTTACACCCAAACAAGGTTGCTTAACAAAAATCTCCAATTACTTCTATGGATTCCTCTTCAAATAAGGCCTAAAAGTCATCACATACTCATTCTCAACACATCTCATTAAGATCTCATCAAATTAGATGAAAGGGAAAGAGAAGGATCATAGATCTTACCTTTGGAAAAGAAAGAACCGTGCAAAGGGGCGCTTCAAGTGTAGGAATTTTGAATCCAAAGCCTTTAGTGGGTTAAAATCAATAGAGGGTGTAACACCCAGGATTTTCAAGTTATTAATATAAATGAGAATTAACCATTTAATTTGTGAATTATTAGATATGGACGTTATATGGGTAAAGTGTTGGGTCATTGCCCAATTAAGACCCAACGGATTGTGGAATTGGTTTCAATAAAATTAAATGGGGCTGAATTAAAATGGTAGTGAACCATAATTATAAATAAGGGATATGGATTAAGGATATGCACATAAAGGGAATTTGGATTACTAAATATGAAGATTTGCATATCCATGAATATGCGCATAAGGGGATTACTAAATAAAGATAGATTGCCTTGGCCGTGTGTGTGGGATTTGCACATCCAAGGTGATGCGCATAAGATCTCTAACAAGGAGTCCTTCTTTGATTAGAAACGGCCCTAAGGGGAATTGCTAAATGAAGGGTCATGGCACCTTCTAATTATAGAACCAAGAGGAGGTATTACAAAAGAGAGGCAACACAAGGAGCGCACGGCATTGTCTAAATATATGACCGAGTGGGAGGTTTTATAAAAGAAAGGAAACATAACAAGGGCGCACGGAAATATACAAAATCAAGTAGGTGTTCTCGGCTAAAGATCAAGAAGAAGTGGAAAGAGGCTAAGGATGAAAAGGATTGGAAGAGCAAGAACAAGCGAAGGAAAACCGGAGGAGTCGCGGAACCGGTTAGTATTTTGATAAATTTGTTTGAAATAAGGAACCATAGGGTTCGGCCATGGTGTATGGTCGAACCCGATGGAAGAAAATTGAGGGATGAATGTTGAGGTTTTAATAAAAAGGATGAACCATAGGGTTCGGCCATATTGTATGGCCGAACCCCATGGAAGGTCATTAGTGAATTATAATGGATTTAAATGATGGAAGATCATAGATAAATGTTGATGATGTTAAAGGGTTAAAAATGGATAAGAATCATGGATCATGGGTTCGGCCATGGTGTATGGCCGAACCCCATGGAAAAATATAGATGGACTTAATATGGTAATTGATATAATGGATAAAATGGAAAGTAATACAACATAGGGTTCGGCCATGGTGTTTGGCCGAACCCATGAATAAATTCTATAGTTCAATTATGGATTTATTATGGTAAATAAATTAAGAAGGAGGATGGAACAATGATATCATGGGTTCGGCCATATTCGGCCATGGTGTATGGCCGAACCCCATGAACCAATATTATGGATCTAATATGAGTAAATAAAGGAATGATTAAGCTAGGATATGGAGGGTTTTATCTATGGTTCTATGGTTGTGGATCATTAGTGGATCCATGTATGTAATGTCTAAAATTATGAACCTATATTGTGGACCTAAAATTAAGGAGATGAAAGATCATGGGTTCGGCCATGATGTATGGCTGAACCCCATGAGATGGGTTTGTGGATCAAAACATGGACTTAGGCATTTGTTAATGAATGAAAGGATTGGTTATGGAATGTTAGCCATGAAGGGCAATATTGTAATTTAAATGGAAATAAGGGACCATGGGTTCGGCCATTGTGTATGGCCGAATCCCATGGGAATTATTAGGTGGACCTAGGGTCTATGTATGGTAGATTAAAATGAATGAAAGGTTAACTAAGGATTAGAACAATGGCAATGATGTAATTAAGTGTGAAAATGATAGACCATGGGTTCGGCCATGGTGTGTGGCCGAACCCCATGGGGAATTATTTATGGTTTTTAATGTATGAAGGGTTAGGTTGATGGAATGATAGCCATGGATGACAATTTGGTAATTAAGTGAAAATAAGGGACCATGGGTTTGGCCATGGTGTATGGCCGAACCCCATGGGGATTGTTTTTGTGAACTTTGTTGTTAAGAAGGTTGTGTTTATAGACTTAAACATAATAGGAAATCAAATGGGATATGGTTTTAATTGATTGATATATTATAAGGTAACGGGACCTCACAAAGTGTGTACGATCGTGAGCAGTTACCGGACGGAAGCGCAAGGACACATTAGTGATCTTTGGTAAGATTCCACCTCTTTGAAACCATGGGTTTATGGACAATGTTTTATCTTATTTTGACGTACTTTGCTTTCTAAAATGGAATAAAACTAGGTTCTATTATATTTCCGCAGTTATGATTTTAATTCCGCATGTTTATATTGTTATGTGTGAACCGTTTTCATGGACTTAGTCCATGCACACATAGGGTTGGCCAGTTAAGGGTCGGACTTTATAAGTTCGGACTTAGCTCGCGTCATGACGTCCTGATCTCTATCACTCTTTGTTTATAAAAAAAAACAGACTCTGATTTTTGGAAAACGTAGAGAGTGAAAAAGGGCGGAGCGTTACAGAGGGATGGTAGAGGAAGCAAGGGTTTGCTGTTAGGGAAGAATGGTTGATTGTTTGGAAGAGGAAGGAGATGAAATAAGCCTAATTATTTTAAGGCTGGGCCATTACAAAACCACCTGCTTGAAACTTTGAAATATTCTTATTTGGGACCATCTGATACCCTACAAGTCATTATAGCTTCTAATTTAACTTCTGAACAGGAATCTAGACTTCTCGCTGTTTTGAGAGAACATAAAAAAACTATAGGATGGTCCATCACCAATCTCAAAGGAATTAGTCCCTCTATGGTCATGCACAAAATTCACTTGGAAGAAAACTCCAAGACATCTAGGGAACCACAGAGACAACTAAATCCGACAATGCAGGAAGTGGTGAGAGCTAAAATTTTAAAACTTCTCGAGGCGGGTATTATCTACCTGATCTCTGACAGTGCATAGGTGAGTCCGATACAGGTTGTACCTAAGAAGTCGGGTGTTGTGGTAGTAAAAAATGAGGATTATGAGTTCGTGCCAACACGCATCCAAACGGGTTAGATAGTTTGTATTGACTACCGTAAACTGAACACTGCTAGCAGAAAGAATCACTTCCCTCTTCCCTTCATTGATCAGATGCTTGAGCGTTTAGCCGGTCATGCATACTATTGTTTTCTTGATGGTTATTCCGGCTATAACCAAATCTATGACGCTTCTGAGGATCAAGAGAAGACCACATTCACGTGTCCATTTGGTACGTTTGCCTAACGTCGTATGCCTTTTGGATTGTGCAATGCACCTGCCACCTTTCAGCGGTATATGATTAGCATCTTTTCTGACATGTTCTAACGTTTCCTAGAAGTTTTCATGGATGACTTCTCCGTTTTCGGGTCTACCTATGACCAATGCCTGCATCATCTTACTCTTGTCTTAGTCAGATGCAAAGAAAAGAACTTAGTGTTAAATTGAGAAAAATGACATTTCAAGGTAAAATAGGGAATAGTCCTGGGGCACATCATATCTGAAAAGGGAATCAAAGTAGATAAAACTAAGGTCAACTTGATCTCTAATTTGCCTAAACCTCAAACTGTGAAAGAGATTAGGTCTTTATTAAAAATTTCAGCGAAATATCCAGACCTCTATGTAGACTCATGACCAAGGACGATGTATTCAATTTTGATGAGATGTGTGTTACAGCCTTTGAAATTTTGAAAACTGCTTTGACCAGCGCTCCAGTCATTCAGCCACGTGATTGGTCTGTCCCCTTCGAGATCATATGTGATGCCTCAGACTATGCCGTGGGAGCAGTTTTAGGTCAAAGAGTGAATAAAATACCACATGTTATCTACTACGTGAGTAAAACCTTGAACGATATGCAACTCCATTATTCCACCAAGGAAAAGGAACTATTGGCTGTAGTTTTTGCTCTAGACAAATTTCGTGCTTACCTCATACGTTCGAAAATCGTTATCTATTCTAATCATGCAACACTTAAATATCTTCTTTCCAAGAAAGATGTTAAGTCACGCTTGCTCAGATGGATACTCTTGCTATAAGAATTTGACGTAGAAATCCGGGACAAGAAATGTTCAGAAAATGTGGTAGCAGATAACTTGTCTAGACTGGTAACTGAATTCACTGATGACACTCCCTATTACTGAGTCCTTCACAGATGAGAAACTCAAGTACCATGGTTTGTAGACATTGTGAACTATCTTCTCACTAGTCAAATGCGTCCATATTGGACTAAGCAAGATAAGTCAGTTTCTGATAGAGGTCCGAAAATTCATTTGGGATGACCCATACTTTTTCAAATATTATGCGGACCAAGTTATTCGTCGTTGTGTTCCAGAAGAAGAGCAACACAGTGTCATTAGCTTTTGTCATGATCAGGCCTGTGGAGGTCATTTCAGTACCAGAAAGACCACTGCAAAGATTTTGCAGTGTGGATTTTATTGGCCCTCCATATTCAGAGATACCCATATCTATTGTGTCACATGTGAAAGATACCAAAAATTAGGTAGTCTTTCTTGCAGAAATATGATGCCACTAGACCCAATCTTAGCAGTCGAACTTTTTTGATGTTTGGGGCATCGATTTCATGGGGACATTTCCTAATTCTTTTCGTCATTTTTATATCCTCGTAGGAGTCGACTACGTCAGCAAGTGGGTCGAAGCGATGGCATGTAAAACCAATGTTCCGCTTGATCAAATAAAACATCTTCTCTAGATTTGGAATCCCACGTATCATCATAAGTGACGGGGGTAAACACCTATGTAACCAGCCATTCAATAAATTGTTAAAATCATATGGGGTGTTATATAAAGTTGCTACTCCTTATCACTTGCAAGCCAGTGGTCAAGTGGAAATTTTGAATAGAGAGATTAAGCACATTCTTGAGAAGGCAGTCAATCTTAGCAGGAAAGACTGGTGTTCCAGACTCACTGATGTGCTATGGACATATAGAACTGCTTTTAAAATGCCCATAGGTATGTCACCCTACAGATTGGTTTATGGGAAGGCATGTCATCTGCTAATAGAGTTAGAGCACAAAGAATTTTGGACTATCAAATTTTGTAATCTTACTTTAGACTCTGCTGGACAGGTGAGAAAGCTCCAGCTTACTGAGCCAGAAGAATTGAGAAATGGAGCATATGACACTGCAAAGAGATACAATGACCGAATGAAAACTTTCATGACAAGTGCATTTTGAGAAAATCATTTACTATCGGTCAAAAGGTTCTGTTGTAAAACTCACGATTTCATCTTTTTCCTAGGAAATTTGAGATCCAAGGGGACTAGTCCATACATTGTTCATTTCTCCTTCCCACACGGAGCAGTATAGATCAAGCATCCTAAGAATGGTCATATTTGAAAAGTCAATGGTCAAAGATTGAAACCATTCTTAGATTTCAAAAAGCCTGAGGAAGAAGTTGAGATTCTATTGGAAGATCTTGTTCACGATGATTGATATGAAAATCCATTCCCCCAGATCCATCAACTCAACCACCCCACCCATTTCACTCATACACCTCTTTACCCAGACCCACTTACCCATCTGTATATGATTGAGTTAGTCTGAGTTCTCATTGAGTCAGTCTAGACTAGGAAATCATAAATCATTTCATGCACATTCCAAGGTACGTCTGAACCCCGATTATTCGTTATCTAAAATATTTCTTCTTTTACACCTGAATAGTGTAGAATAGGGATGACAATGTTCAATTTAAATTTGCAGGTACTGAGGTCATATCTCATTTCAAAAAAAAATTGGGGAGAGTAAGGTCAAAACTGAGATCCTTTAAAAAAAATCAGCATCCATCATCCATCTTTGTCTTTGTGACCAGTAGACATTAAAGAACTGGATAGAAGTCATGCACGTAGATGGTCGAGTTTTCGTTTTCGCATTGTGTTTGTCTAAAACACAAGTTCCCCTAGACTTGTGTAGGAAAATCATTTCCTTAGCTATGAGGGTGAGGAAGCTGGAAATCCAAAAGGAGCAACTCAGACCTCTTTGTGGTCGAACCACTCAGGCTGCAAAATGGAAGGTTAAGAGGCTAGGAATCTGTCACAAATGTGGATGTAGAAATTGCAATGGAATAATATCAGATCAAGGAGTTTGTTGCGTGACAACAGCACAGCATAGACCCATAAGCATGAATAAACAGATTTATTTGGATCTAGTCAAGGGTAGAGTAAGTCCAGAAAGACAGAGATGCCTAGAACTACAAAGAACTGTTAATTTTTGCTTATCGGCCTATAAACGTCTTAACTATCTGATGTTAAACAAGTCATAATCCTGCTTAGACAAAATAGGCAAAATCATTTTTAGAGAAGAGTAAGTGCGGACTGAGACTTCGTGAGGCTTAAGCACTATCATTTTTAGTTTAAAAGAGATTATCTGCGTCTTGACAATCTGACGTAAAAAGAGTCACATTTTTAGCATTAAAACATGAATAAAAATCTTTGTATCATACTTTTCCGGAAAGATTTTTATAAGATTTATACTTGGAAACATCTGTACACAGCCATATTAAGTGTAGCCTGAAAAAGAAAAATATTCATGAGTTGAGTGGTCATTGTAGGAATACCAGTGGAGACTTATACCCAATGAGCTTTAGAGCCATTGTATTTCTCTGAGGGTTATAAGTCTACTCTTATTTTCTTTGATATGCGCATTGAGTCATTGTTGATCTTATTATCCTTGATTTTTGGTCATATTACTGAGAACACCATGAAAATTGAGTTAGTACACCTGAAATTTTTCAGAATTTGTTTGAAACAACGAAATCACCATATGAATCTTAGGATAGGATATAGGCCATTTTTGGATCATTTGAGCTTTCAAGCCTACTTATTTTGGTCATTCTATCTTGATAGTTCCCCAATTGAGCCATATATAGCCTATTTTATTAATTAGCCATGTTTACCATACCCAACTCCGGTTGTGGAGTTTGAACCAAAAAATGAAATATCTGTGACTTATCCTAGGACCCGAGAAAGGTTAGAGATGACTTATCGGGATGGTATTCCAAAAATAAAAAATAAAATAAAAAATAAAAATAGGCACTTGAAAAGAAAAGAAAAATGAATGATGGAAAAACCAAATAGAAAAAAAATATATTGCATTAGAAAGGGAACATCCACACATCAAAGAAGAATGTGAAAAAGAAAATATTTTGAAAAAGTGCTGAAAAGAAAATTAGAGGAAAAATATCTCGTTTCACATCATGAAGACCTATAACTTTTTCTGTTGAAAATGTTTTTAGAACCTTATTATCCTTCTTTGATATGACCCGATTCCAAGCCATATTTCGTCCTATTAGGAAGTCATATAAATCTTAAGTTGAAATATGGTATTTCATGTGGAGGATAAATGAAGGAAAATGGATGGTGTTTGACTCACTGTTCTCAAGAAAGTGGCATCCATTCATGAGATCTATCTATTTTCTTTCATCTGTGCTGTCTTTTCTAATACATATGTGAGATATTTTGAATTTGAATACATAAACTCCGCTCACATATACTTTTAAGAGAAAATCCACCCAAACCTCTAAGCGTTAGTATTTCTGAGAGATATATCTGTGAAGTTTGAAGTCAATGTGCATTTTCCAATGGTGAGAACAAAACTTGTGTCTATTTGGCAAAAGAAGTTTATCTTAATGTTGGCTAAGCACACACTATACTCCGAGTATAAGCCTTGTAAAATGAATTTTAGAGTTATATGATGCTTAGATCTTTTGTCTATGTGTTTCTACTAAAGATGTTGATGTTTGAGGGTATTATCACTGCAAGCCCTCACGAGACTATAACTCATCCACTAGTGGTGAGCTAGGGGTTTAAAGGGTTATTGCATACGCTAAATGCAATCGAGAAAACCAATGAAAGTAGTGTAGTCTAAGTTTAGTATAGGGTTTAGATTAGGACTTTTGTTTTTGTTTTTAGATAGTTTTGCTTGAGCTAGCAAAAATCTAAGTTGGGGGTATTTGTTAATAGATGAAAAATGACATTTTTAACGCTAATTATTGGACCAGTTAGCCTTTGTTTCTGTATATATTAGATGCATGTAATGTTATTTTCAGTTTTGTAGAGACAATTTAGAATAAACAGGAAATCAGACTAAAACCCAGAGTATTTGCAAGATTTGATCTTAAATTGGAAAACTTGGAATTCCAATGATTATTTCACCACTTTAGGAATTCAAATTGTAAATTGGTTAGTCTGGATCCAGTTATGAGAGTCCGCATGAGTCAAATATTTTTATATGAGTGGTGAATTAATTATTTAAATCCGAAAGAGAGTTGCAATTCATGAGGCCAAAGTCTGAAAATCCAGTTTCATGGGCGAGAGATCCACTCCAATCAAGCCAAGCTAAGATCCAAATGCCAAGCAGTGGGCCAAGCTCAGAGTATACCATGCGCAATCCACGGTTGGGCCAGCCCAATGGGAAGTCCAGCACTAAGTTCAAGAGTTCAATTCCATGAGTTGAAGCCCAAGTCCAAGGTCCAAATTGATTCCATGATACAAATTTGAATTCTGCAAACCTTAATCCATAACCCAATGACAATATACCCTAGGTCTATTTCCTATGTCATGCTCATTTCATTCAATCACCTAGAATTCATAACTACCTTTCATTTGATCATGCATTTCATCTTGTCCATCCATTTCATTCATGAATTCATTTCCATCATTCATCTCATTCATCAATTTAGGAAAACTCTAGAACCTTTATTCCAAATCCAATCCATACATGTATCATCTTAGATCTAGGCATCTAATTCATCTATCAAGTAGATTAACCTTTAGATTATAAGCATCCATACATTATCTCATCATCCATAAATTTAGATCATGCATTCATTAGTTAAGCCATTAGATTTTAGTTCATTTTATCACAGCCATTCATTTCATGCATCCATCTCATAAAACCCTAGGTTTATTGCATTAAATCCTAGAACTTAGGCATTCATGCGCATACACTATTGTATCACACGATCACTCACAATTCTAGAACACTTCATGCGCACACACCTAGGGAAATCCCTAAGTTTTCTCTCCACTCCACTCCACCTCATCTCCACATCACTCAATCCCTATTTCCACTCCATCCATACAGCAATGGTTACTCGAAATTCATTCATGCGCCAATACCCATCCTAAAATCTCTCAATCCACCTCAATTTCAATCCCTCATACGTATACACTCTATCCAAAATCTCCATAACCACATATCCCATGCCATACACGACACCACCTCACCTCTCCATTAACCCTAGCCGATCCACCTTGCACTCACCTCAAGTCTCCATTTATCAACTTTCATTCCAAATCATCGAATCACCCAACTTAAACCCTGATAAATCCCAACCATTCATCCTTTCCCAGAGACTGTAAATAGATGCATTGGGCTAAGATAAAATTCGAATTTGGCTCAAGACATTGAGCTCTGGCGTGGACAAGAGGAGGAGAAGAGAAGAAATAGAAGAAAATATCTTGGAAAAATCAAAAAAGACCTAGTGTCTCTAGGTTTAAAGTTATTTTAATTTCCATTGTTTATTTCTTGTATTTCTTTGATTCAAATCCTAGTATTTTAAATTTGAATTTCATGTTTAATAATAAGATTCAAAGTGCAATGAAATATTAGTTTCCAGTTTTCCAATTAATCTATGATTACACTTGTGTTTATTTTATTTTCAAGAATTAACGCTATGGATGAATTTATTGTATGAACAAGAATTGTTGGATGATCCTCTAATTCAATTTCTAAGGCTCTTATTTTAAGAGTATGATGGAAATTTAGGATTGAAACAGAGGCCTATTTTTATTAATCAATTAGAAGGTCCATTTTCGGATGATCCCTTCTTTTGATTTCTAAGGCTCTTACTTGTAAGAGTGTAATGAAATATTTAGTATCAAGAGAAGGTCCTATCTTTATAATTCAAATCTAAGATCCGTTTTGTAATGACTACTTTAATGAAATCAATAGATTTTATCTTTAAAATAATTATAAACATTAATATAAACATGATTAGTTTACAAGAGCTCTGGGGATAGGCTTTAATTTTGTTATTGAAACTTGAATAATGTTGTTATCTTGATTGAAGTCAATTCCACTGTATCATATGTACATCATTTATTCATTTATTTTTGTATTCTTTATTCTTTTAAAATTCTTTGATTCTTGTATTGTTCTTTTATTATTTAAATCATTTATCTCCAAACTTCAAGATCTAGAAAGTAAACTAAGAGTGAAATTAAATTAATTATTTTTTCTTAAATTCAATGTCAGATCTAAAGTATCTTTATGTTTTCTAATTAAAACAACCAGTATGAGTCTCAAAGTTAGATTTTTCATTAATTAATTAATAAATAATTGTGAATATTTTAGAGATATATTTTTCGTAAGACCATTGGGTTCGACCTTTTACTCATTCACTATATTAATCAATAGTTCGTACGCTTGCGAATCAACTTAAGACACGATAAAATTCCCTTATCTTCCTTCTTATCCTTACCTTTCCCCCAACGGATTTCAAAATCTCTAGTATGTTCCAAAAGAAATCCTTTGCTTTATGCGGAACATTCTTGAGCAGTATCTTATTATAGTCATTTTTTATGTTGGAGAATTATTTGCATATTTTCTCCAAATGCAATTCCGTCACCAATTGCCAGAGCATGCCTCTGGTCTCATCAAAATGCTTGAATGGTTCCATCCATTAGCATGGTGGCAGAACATTCTCTCCATTCATCTTAGGTAGTGCCGAATGCAATTCATCCACATCCAGCTTTACAGACCAAGAGATTTTATCTGCAATACTATGGAGAAAATTATATGTTCCATTTGAAAATGAAGAAGTCAGCATCCAGTGCTGGACTCCTATCAATCTAGCAAGAGATCCAAGGTTTTACCGACATGAACTCCGTGCATTTGAAGAAAGAATGGCAACCCAAAACAATGTTATATTTGAGCAGATTCCAGCCCATATTTCTTTCTATGCATTTGTGGATGGACATCCCAACCTCTACCATCATGGACTCAATGAGTTCTTTGAAACTCATTTTGATGAGTTAGTGGAAGAATTTGAGCAGTCCTCACTCACCATTCGCTCAGGATCCAAATGCTGACAGTGACTTCTACAGTGATGGCTCAGACTAAAATTCGAAATTGGGTTCAGTTTTGGGGACTGAGTCAGGTCCGAGCCAGCACCTGACTCATTATCTTTCTGTTGTCGAGCGGGAGACCTTTCAAGTAACTCAATTCTGAGTCACACGACTTAACGTTGTCCTTCTCGAACTGGTAAATTTGGGGAAAATGAGAGAATGAGAAAGAGAGAAATCAAGAGAAATGCAACAGAGTAGGTAGAGAACTTACCGAGAGAAGGGCAAAGAGACTGAGAGTTGTCTCGGCGGCGGTGATGCTGCTGTGAGGGCGGTGAATCAAGCAAGTTGAGTTTGTTGGGAGAGAGAGAGAGAGAGAGAGAGAGACTAATATATGGTCGTCGTTGCTGCTAGAGGAAGAGATTGAGTGTAGCGAGAGAGAGGGAAGGAGAAATCGAGAGAGAAATTGATGGGGAGAGAGGAATCAAAAGTGAGGTATTTATAGAAACAGATGGAGAGGGACGTTGGGCAATGATAGAGACATTAGGCAGATAAATCGGGTGTTTGAGAGAGGGTGAGCGTCTGATCGAGTGCTTGAGAGAGAATTGGGTGTTTGCGGAAAACATTGATCTTTGGATTGTATGTTTGGGAGAGGAAATAGGGGCATTTTGGAAGAGGGAAGGGGCGTTAGGGAGGGGATCAATCGTCAGTTGAGAGGATTGAGGGAGAAAATGAGAGTCAAACGTTTCTGTTGGGAGGGAGAGACTATAGGAAGGGTTTCCTGTGGCATCGGTTGAGGGTTCATTGTTGAGTAGATCGAGAGATGAGGGAAAAATAAGTAAAATGAGTTCCGAGCGAGAGGGTGAGAACGAGAGAGAGAATAAAGTTGGATAGGAAGAAAGCCGAGTGACGAGAGTGAGTCACGAGTGGGAGGGTGAGTTGGGGTTTTATTTTATTTATTTATTATCAAAATTATTATCACTTCTTAAATAGATTCAAGAAACTTAATCTTAATTATTTATAAAAGGGGAATATCTGAATTAATTATAAAGGGAAGATATGTGAGTCCAAAGGGTTTAATTTGATTTATTTATTTTTCTATCGTATCAATCTCATTAAATATATGCATTTAAAACAAGAGTGTTTGAGTTAATTTAATTATTAAAATTTAATCAATTTAATTCGAGGATACCTAAAGTTTTAGTCTAATCATTTATGTGTTCATACATCTAAATTTAATCATTCTTCTAATAAGGGAAAGAATTAAATTAATAATGGGGGTTGACAATCTAATTATTGTCACGGCCCAACCCAACGGACACGTGAGAAATAATAATATTTTTTTTTTTGAAGTATACACAACTATAGTACAAACACGTGACACCTACACATGTCGCAAGATTCCTACGGATCCCAAGACTTATTGGACCCTTGATTTAATCGAACTGAATTATTAGCTGCCTACGTACTCCAATTGAAACCAGATCTTGCGTAGTTCTCAATTTATTTATTTCATAGCACTAACCTCATGCTACTCATGATGTTACATCACAACATTCTAATTACCCTATCGTGGGCATCATGAATAAAATAGATCTCATCTATCACGGGTCTAGTCAATCACGGGTCTATACCAACCATGGAAACACCGTCAACCATGGGGTCAATATCACACATGAGATAAACCTCAACTCTGAGACCTGTAACTGAACATAAATGCATCCTTCATCAATGACAATACTCTAAATATACGTCCAGTCCTCTATGGAATCAATGCCCTCCGTGGTAATATCTATCCACGGTATACAATACTCATCCATGGTCACTAAGCCCTCCATGGGAATAACCATTCATGGGAAAATAATATCTATCCATAGAACTGTTACACCCACCATGAGACCAATACGTCTACCATAGGACCATTATATCTATTATGGGGTCAATATGCCCACCATATAATTAATATCTAGGTATGAATCCAATATGTCTACCATGGGAGTAACATCCATGGGATTCATCATCCATCCCTGGTAACTCTCCATCAGTGAGTATAATCTATAAATGGGTAATAACCATTCATGAATATAATCACTCAATGGGTATAATTCATCCATGGGCATAACTCATACATTTGTAGAACGAATATGTCTATCATACGATCGACAAGTCTAACATAAGACCAATATATCTACTATGGGACCAACATGTCCACCACAATACCACTACGTCTACCATGGGACTAACATATCTAATATAAGACCAATACGTCTACTATGAGACCAACAAGTCTACCATGGGACTAATATGTCTACCATGGGACCAATATGTCTAATATATGACCAATACGTCTACTATGAGACCAACAGGTCTACCATAAGACCAACATCCAAGCATGAATCCAAACCACCATGGAAGCCATCATCTATGGGTATACACATCCATCCTTGGTAACACTCTATTAATGACTATCATCTATCCATGGGTTATAACCATCTATAAATATAATCCCTCCATGGGTATAATCCATCAATGGGTATAACTAATCTAGAGGCACATAATCTATCATGAGATCTTCTATCCATATGAACAACACTCGAATGAATCACTATGTGACACTTGATTGTGGCAACAATATGAAATCATCATATCATATCATCAACATACCGCCACCCGTAACAAAACTTAGGGCCCATGACTTACTAAGCGGGAGACCCACGACTGGCGTGATCAAGTCTACCTCGCCATGCATCCCTTAACCTCATGGGTGATTCAGTTAAGCTCTAAGGCAGTCGGACCGCATCTAACGAAGTTAACATCGCCCCCATTGGGTGAAATAGTATCTAGCTCTGCGCAACCACGCACAACAAATGTACAGAATAGTTGTAAGGGCGCCCTATAGTCTATAACATGTAAGGGACTCACCCTGCGAAACAACCACACGGGAATAAGTCTCCATGGAAAACACCATTATCCCGAATACCTCTCTGGGACATGAAATCAAACATCACAAACACGTGAGGGACGTACCCATACCACGTCTCAATATCAAGTGGCCAAGTCACATAAATATCTCAATACCACAATCTCTGTATGCTCATATCGAGGCTCTCGCTGTAATGGCCCGAAATTTTTAAATCAATAAATATGTGGATATTATTTATTTTTAATGGTGGAAATTGGAAATTTGATGGAATAAATGGTGAATGGATCAAAATATGGACAAAGGCCCAAGTATGGCCCAACGGACTATGGATTGGATTTAAATTCATTTAAAGGGTCAATGATGGTCAATTGGGCCAAGGATGGTCAAATTGGGCCCAATACCCATTTGGGACCCAATGGATCAAGATGATGTAAACTCTAAGATAAATGGGTAAGAGGAAAATGTAATTGGGCCATGGGCCCAATGATGATCCAACTAGTTGGAATGGATTTAATTAAATCTAAATCACCTAAGTTGGTGATGGCATGACCAAGGTGATATGGCCGATGGGGGCCCACCTCCACCTCACCAAGTGAGATGGCGTGTGGACCAAGGATTGGTGGGGCCGGCCACCATGATTGACTTGATCAACCATGGGTGGAATAATGGAATTAGGTTAAGTGGGAATTAATTAACCTAAGGTAATTATCTAGTTAATTAAATGATTAAACTATCCAAAAGGTGGTCAAAGGGGTCAAAAGATGGGAGACCAAAACCACCTCATCTTTAACACCAAAAACGTTGGCTAGTGGTGGTTTATTTCAACCACCACCATTAAAGCATAAAAAGATCTCATGTTGGTTGGTGGAGAAATTAAATGGTGGAGTGTAGGTCACTCCACCAAATGAGATGAACTTTATCTCTTTTCCTCATCTTTTTCCATCGAGCTCATTCACTCTCTCCCTCTTTTCATCTCTCTCAAAACCGTCCCACACCTAAGGAAAGAAGGAAGAAGAAAGCTAAGGAGAAAAGAAGAAGAAGACTTAGAAGAAGAGAAGAAAAAACTCAAACCATAAGACACCACTCCAAGACCAAGACCTTAGGGTTATTCTCTCCATCTTCTCCTCCTTTTACTCTCCCAAACACACTCCATCTTAGCCGACCCAAGCTTTGATGTTTTTCATTTGATCAAGCTCATCTTGGCCAACCAATCAAAGAGAAGAAGAAGAGAAAGGGCTAAGGAAATCAAGAGGAGAAAGAAAAGCTGGAGGAGTTGTCGGATTGTAAGTAATTCTTAAACAAGAATTTTACATTTTAAAGGTTAAGAGGTAATTATGGAATCCATTTTCTTTGGATTGGTTGGTGGCCAAATTATCATGGGCCTTGGATCTCAAATCCACCCAATGAAAGGATGAAAAAAATGGACAAAACCCTAATGGGTAAATTAGGTCAAAAAATGAAGGATGCATTAAAAATATTAGGGATTAAAATTTACTTAAGCTTGGAGGTATGTAATGTTGGGAGAAATCATGGGCCATAGGGTTCGGCCATGTTGTATGGCCGAACCCCATGGTAGGTGATTAAATGATTTTATTAGGGTTTTAAAGAATGGAAGCCATGGAGGATAATTTATGATTTTTAAGATTTTAATAATTAAATGTTGGTAATTTCAAAGGGGTTTAAATGAGGAAATGCATGGGAGATGTGAATGATGTTGATGGCCTCAAAAGGCATGAATGAATGATGGACCATGAACTTATGGTGATGGTGTTAGAATTTTAATGGGATTAGAGAATGGAGGCTATGTTAAGTGGTTAATGATTTTTAAAGTTTTAAATGAAAGAATGGTAGAAATTTTGAAAGGGGTTTCTAAATGAAGGAATCCATGGATGAAGGTTAAGGTTTTTTATGGTCTTAAATGTCACCAATGAATGATGAAACCTATGGTGAGGTATTGTAATAATTTTGGGTGTAAAATTATGCGAATTGATGGAGAAGATTGATAAGTTTTAAATGGACTTTAAGCACTATAAATAAGGCTTTAAAAAAATAAAACCATGGACCATGGGTTCGGCCATGGTGTATGGCCGAACCCCATGGGGAGATTTTGATGGTTTAGGTATTTTGGAAACCATGGAAAAAATGGGGAATAAGGCATGATTAAATGGGTCATTAATGGACTAAAAAATGTACCAAGTGATGATCAAAGTTGATAATTTAAATGCATGATGTAAACCCCCTCATGGTGGAGCTTATGGTGGAGCCAAATGATGTATATAGACCCAAGTAAAAATGGGGAAAGAGACATCATGGGTTCGGCCATAGTGTATTGCCGAACCCATGACCCATTTGTAGGTCAATTGATGGGTTAAGTTGGACTTATGTGTGTATTTAAATTAGTGGGGATAGGGCTAAATTGAAGGGACTGATTTTAATTATTCCATGATATGATTGGTGAGTCATTGAGGGATATAAGTTTATGGATCAAAAATGTGGTAAATAACCCAATTGTGAACCAATTGAAGGGCTAAGATTTAGGTCTGTATATATGCTCTAGTGGAAAATTAGATAAGTTAAGGACTGATTTGTTAATGAACATATCGTGGTTGATGGAACATTAATGGATCCAAGATTATGGATCAATTATGGGCTAAGTACGGGGTTTTGTATGTGTTTAAGTGAATAAGGATTAGGTTAATTAAATGGCTAATTTTAATGATCATATGACATGGTTGATGGATCATTAACGAATCTAAGATAGGGATCATTAATGGATCTAAGTTTGTGATCAGTTATGGACTTAATTGTGCATGGATGAATGAGTGATTAGTCATGGAAAAGAGGTAATGGCGAAACCGTAAATATTGGCCAAAATGAAGAACCATGGGTTCGACCATGGTACATGGCCGAACCCCATGGGGGATGATCATGGACCTGAATGTGTTTAAAGATGACCTTATGTATGGTTAAATGAAGCCTAGGGTGCTGGTTTTTAGATTCATGGAATTTAATATTTGATAGATTAAATGGGACCCACAGAACTACATAGTGAGGTTCGGCCATGGTATATGGCCGAACCCCACTAAGGCTTGGATAACGGACTTAGATATGATAAAACATGGACTGATTGTAATATGTAATAAGGTACCAGACATCGCAAACGGTGCGTGATAAGCGACCGGATTTATCGGACGGAAACGAAAAAGGACTGTTAGTCGGTATTTGGTAGGATTCCTACCTTTTTGTAAGCCATGGATTATGTGTTATGTATGAGTTTTTCCTTGATTTATTTTGGTAAGCATATGATTGTTTTAAGATGAGTTTTAAGGCTATGATGTGTATATTGATGCTTTGCTTGATCTATTTTTGATAATCAAATTATATGTTTTATTGATGGGATTTTAAATGCCATGGTTTGTGCTATCATATATATTACATGGCATATGGCATCTACATCTCATGCATGGCATGGGAGGGATATGGCATGGGAAGGATGAAAATAAAGAAACCGGAGTCCAAGCTCTGTCGGGGCGACCGAGAAGCAAGCATGAGGACACCTTGACGAGGCCTTGCCAGTCAAGGGGGATGATTTGTGATTGTTTATACCTTGACGAGGTTTTGCCGTCGAGGGGGATGATTTGTGATTGTTTATATCTTGATGAGGTTTTGCCGTCAAGGGGGATGATTTGTGATTGTTTATATCTTAACGAGGTTTTACCGTCAAGGGGGATGATGTGTGACTGTTTATATATTGACGAGGTTTTGCCGTCAAGGGGGATGATTTGTGATTGTTTATATCTTGAAGAGGTCTTTCCGTCAAGGGGGATATGGCATCATGATGGTATGGATGATAGGTGGGACACATGACATAAAACACCCATGGCATGGCATTCATTTTATGGTTTTCATTATATTATACATATGTGCTTGTTATCACTAATGCATGTGTTAGCCCTACTCGGAGTCCTACTGGGCGCGTTGTCTAACGCCCTACTTCTACCCTAGCTGATGACGTAGGAGATGGCGGACACAAAAGACAAGACAGAGGCCAAGCTTAGGAGTTTGGGAAGGCGAACTACTTAGTTTATTTAATTTATTTTGGAAATGTAATTTGAATAGCATAGCTCGTCGGAATGTAATAATTTAGATTACTTACTGTGGTTCGGATTTTAGTTTGGACATTATCATTTTGAAGTAATTTAGTAATTTAAATGATGTAATCTTCCCTGCTATCTAGAAATTGTTAGGATAGTCTCTATTATATTTCCGCACTTAGTTTAATATTCCGCAAGCTTTCTTCTATATGTGAATCGTTCTTCGTGGACTTAGTTTCCACGCACACGTAGGGTTGGCCAGTTAAGGGCCGGGCTTTAGAAGCTCGGACTTAACTCGTATCGTGACGTCCACGCCCTTTGTCACTTGTTATTTCAAAAAAAAAAAAAAAATAGACTCTGATTTTCGGTGAAAGGGGGCGAGCGTTACACTCGCAGTCTCACGGCTACTCTAGGCTTTACTCATGAAATCTATATATTTATGTCATCATTTTAACTATACAAATGTGAGACACAATGATTTACTGATAGGGCATTTTTCCTCTTTTTTCAACGGGTTGAGTCATAACGTTATCATTACGTGAGGGGCATACTCATACCATGTCTCAATCATTATTAATATCACGTGAGGGATGCACCCATGCCACGTCTCAATCATAGTCACATGAGGGGCACACCCATACAACATCTCAATATAATCATCACGTGAGGGACACACCCATACCACGTCTCAATATAATCAAATGACCTACTCACATATATCTCAGTGCCAAAGTCCTCATCTGTCCATCTTAAGAATTTTCACAGTTCTCTAGCCACTCTAAGCTTTACTTGAGTAACAAATATATATGTCTCATCATATCGGGACTCCCAAGGCATCATAATCTCTTCGGACCGCCTTCGAGGGATCCAACATCTAGCATTAGGATTTATATTAGGGAGCGGTCCTACTTTTAGTTTTGGGAAATCAAGCAAGCTTTTCTTAGCATTTACATTGCAGTACATGCGTTCTCAATCATGCTAGCCCATCATCATTGTAACACAAGTTAACCCCCTTAGGTTCTAAGATAATTGACCTTAACTCACCCATATCAGTTAGTCTAACCCTTTATCGAGTTCATCTTCAAATCATGAAAATTTGTTCTACACATGGTTAGGTCGATCCACAACCATTATCAACATAGGTACTCACTAGAAATGTACACGTCATCACATAATCGAAGCATGACATTAAAACGCATTTATCATACTTATTATATGAGTTACCCATGTAGGAATTCCAATCATAATCATGAGAATTCACTTGATACATACATTACTCATAACTATACATAAGTATGGGAAGTTATCAAGGTCTTACATTACATCTTTTGGACAATCTTGATTTATCATACATTCTATCATACTTTAACACATCACAAGTTTATGAATTCTCAATTATAGTAAACATCTAATCATAGGGAACTTGAGAAACTCATACATATGTATCTGATACAATATATTCACATCAATCACACATAGGCACATAAGGAGGTCAAACCATAACCTTACACAACTATGCATTGGAATGTGCACAAAGCAACATTCATTCAAACATATTATCACACACCTTGTGAGCATGAAATTTTACAGATATTCTCAATGCTCCAAGTGTATGGCATTCTTCAATTTACCCAATTTTATCGAAGTCGAATCGTATCGAAATTGGTCTAAGGGTGTGAATCGTGAATTGAAAATCACAAAATCGTACGATTCATATATCCTCTTATTCCCATAACCATTTTGTTGACCTGGGCCATTACATTTATTTAGGTATATTTAAAATTTGAACTCCCTCAGACTATGGCAAGAGAGCATAGTACATTTCATGTATCTATGTTGAAAAAGTACGAGCCTGATCCATCCCATATGTTGAACTATGAGGACATTAAAGTCTCAGAAGCTCTGACTTTTAAAGAAGTACAGACAGAGAAACAAGAATCTCGGAGTCAAGTACTCAGAATGAAGTCTATATCACTGGTACAAGTGCTATGGCACTATCGTAACGTACAACATTTGACGTGGGAACTGAAGTCAACCATGCGGAGGCATTGCCCTAGTCTATTGACAGAATAAAAGGTACGAGGTTTATTTTAAATTTCGGGACGAAATTTCTTTAAGGAGGGTAAGATGTAATACCCTGACCCGAATTAAACTTAATTAATATGGTTTATTTTAATAAATCATGTTTTAATATGTTAATCATAAACATTATAGCTGGGGGTTTGTGAAAAGTCCAGGATTAGTCCAATCAGAGCTTAATAACTCGTTGATTCAGCTTATTTAATTTGGAAGGGCAAAATGGTAATTTACCATAGGCAGTGTTATTTTATTATTAAATAATTGTTTAATTATTGATTAAGTGAAATTGGTTTCTTTATTAGAAATGTAAATTCTGGAATTTATAAGTATTTTTATTATATTTGTAATTTCAGAAAATGTTATTAAAACTACATGAAAAGATCCCGAAAACTAAGAAATAATCATTTTCAGCAATTTTGGAACTTAGAATAAATCTAAGAAAATAGGTGTTGTAAAATTATGCTTTAACTTGTTGTTTTATGCTTTTAGATTTTGAGAACAAAGAATTTAAACCCATTAAATAAAAACGATTTAAATTAAGGGAATAGTGTTAAAAGGTGATTTTTATTTAAATCAATTTATTTTAATGAATTATAGATCTCCAAAATTTTATGGTATTTAAAGACTTTGAAACCCAACATTTTGGATCAGATGGATTAAATTAATTAAATATTTTAATTGTTAAATATTAGAATCAAATAACCTGGACTTAAATGCAAATAAGTTCTAAGGGCTTTAACTGCAAAAAAATAAAAATTTAAATCACAAGCATAGCAGGTGATGCAGTGAAGCTGCTGCACTGGAGTTGATTAATGGAAACTACCATCATAGCTTGTAGAGTAACGTGGGAGTTTTCTCAGCCAGTGACAAGCCCATTGGGCTACCCTCCCATCTCTTTATAAAGTGGAATATTTTTCCAGTTGCTGAAAGTCTGCCCAAATTTGAAAGCAAAGGTAACCATTGTTTTTATTTTCAAATTCTAGTAAGTTTAAGACCAAATAGAAGTGAAATTGGTTTAGGTTTGAGTCTTCAAAATGATTTTGAAGTTTAGTTGAAACTTTGATTTCTTAGGTCTTTTATTGGTTTTCCTCTTAAAATTTGATGCTTTTAATCAGTGTTAATTGTCCAATTTATTTCGAAATTGAAGAGGACTCACTCTAGAGTACATTTGACCAGAACGATGTGAAAAACGAATTTAGGAAGCCCAATTTTTTGGATTCGTATTTCACTATGTTCACCCCATCACTGAACTGTTGCAGGTCATAGAGGAAGAAGACGACTCTCGGAAGATTCGAGAATCGGCCTTCGGAAGATCTTAAGTGACACTTCAGAAGTTCGGAACTTCTGTTTAGGGTTCCTGAAACAAGAAGAGGCCAACTGTTTTTCCCTCTGCCTCAGCTGGACAGACTAGATATTCCGAGACCCTTTCGGACGTTCCGAACTGCTCGGAAGTTCTGAGCAGACCCCTTGCAAGTTCTGAGACAGACCGAAACTCACTATTTTTTTATTTTACTGTTTTCTATTCGGAAGGAGGTTCGAAAGTTCTGAGACCTGAACTGCGGATGTTCCGAAGAACAGAACTCAGTTCTGAAGGTTCTTGCGAACCCAAAGTTTAGGCAGTGGCTCGGAAGTTCTGAAGCGACAGTACCTGGTTCTGAGGCATGTTCTGAGGAATCCAGAACTAGTTTTTGAGATTTATCCTAAGTTAAGGATTTCATGTTAGGTTTAGACCCTAGATTTTAATGTGATGTTTCTTACCTCAAATTCTTAATTAAAAATGATACTAACTCTTGTTTGTATTAGTATATATACATATATTATGTATTCACTTCCAGGCTGATACTCTCTATCTGTGTCGCAGCGGAAACGCAATCCGGTAGCTATCATTAGTTGAGCGATTAAGTTCACCGCTCTATAGAAAAGGAAGGGTTCAGGCACTGAGTGATCTGTAGGCCTAACTCAATATACGAGTAGTGCCTTGAGCATCTTATATTTCTAGGCCTAATTTAATATGTCCCATGGTCATTTCCAGAAGACAATATGTGTAGTGGCCTGAGCACTGTCTCAATACTCTACCCTAGTCAGGAAGAAATATGAGACTGGGCACTGAGTATTATATTGATGGATTATTTTAACTACAAATGAATAGTAACACGTTAAGGAGACTCATATCCATTTTCCTTCTAGTTTTTCCGGAGAATAGGACAGAAGGATTTGAAATACTATGAATGTATGTTATATTGTATATATCTATGTATTGTTTGATTAATGATTGTATGATTCATTGTATTCCTATTTGTGTGTTTAACAAATACCACAAAATCCCACATATTCGGTGAGGAGACTTAATATTGCAGTAGAGGTAAATCAGGTTAAGAGGATCCAGTACAATAAATGGTTTCAAAGATCAGACATAATGAACTCACTTATATGCCTATACATGATGCACTACTATGAAGTGTGCTTATTGATACTAATGATGTTTATCGTATATTGTGATTATTGATGGTGAAATACTCCATTATGAACTTGAGCTTTATAATGATGATGATACTGCCTTCACGTACACTCAACTGTTGAACTATGATATGTTATGTTATTATCGGCCCAGGTGTGTAGATTACTGACCCAGGTGTGTTAGTTACCGACCCAAGTGTGTCGGATATGCTATTGCAAGATGCTGCATTTTGACTGTGTCGGGTGTAACACCCCGGATTTTCAAGTTATAAATATTTACGGAATTTGCATTTAAATTGTGAACTAACGGATATGGACCTTAGATAGGTAAGTTTTTGGGTCAATTGCCCAATTAAGACCCAACGGATATGTTATAAGGTTCAATTTAAAATAAATGGGTAAGATGTGTTTAATTGGGTCAAGGTTGTTATTTGGGTCAAAATGACCAATTGGGACCCAATGGGTCATGGTTGACCACCAAGTGAGTTCAAACCTAATTAAATTGGGCTAAATTGAGTTGGAAGGGAATCAAGTGATTAACTTGATTTTAAGTGAGTTAAGTGAGTTGAGTTTAAAAGAATTAAAATTGAGTTATGGTGAGTTGAGTGGAAGTCAATGGGACCTCCATCTTAAGTGGGTGAAGTGTGAAGATGAAGGAGTCTTGGTTGTTTCAAGAACCCAAGTCAAACCTAAGGTTACACGTTGGACATGGGAGTATCATCTCATGGATGAAACCCCCACTTGGATCATTAATGGAGAGATGAGGAGTTTTCTTATTTCAAAATTCAAACCAAGGGTACACGTTGGAGGAGGAGTTTCATCTCATAGATGAAACCCCAAATAGAGCATTAATGGGAGATGAATAATTTTAGTGGTGGTTACACAAGATAAACAAGGCACACCGTTGAAGCCTTGGGAGTTTCATCTCATGGATGAAACCCCCACTTGGATCATTAATGGAGAGATGAGGAGTTTTCTTATTTCAAAATTCAAACCAAGGGTACACGTTGGAGGGGGAGTTTCATCTCATAGATGAAACCCCCAAATGGAGCATTAATGGGAGATGAATGATTTTAGTGGTGGTTACACAAGATAAATAAGGCACACCGTTGAAGCCTTGGGAGTTTCATCTCATGGATGAAACCCCCACTTGGATCATTAATGGAGAGATGAGGAGTTTTCTTATTTCAAAATTCAAACCAAGGGTACACGTTGGAGGGGGAGTTTCATCTCATAGATGAAACCCCCAAATGGAGCATTAATGGGAGATGACTGATTTTAGTGGTGGTTACACAAGATAAACAAAGCACACCGTTGGAGCCTTGGGAGTTTCATCTCATGGATGAAACCCCCAAGTGGAGCACTAAGGAGGGAAGTTAATGAAAATGAGAGTTACAAAAAGGGCTTTACCAAAAGGCATCACCTTTGGCCGATCACCCCATTGGAACAAAACACGTTTGGTTTCCATTCACTATTTCCCTCTCCCTCTTGGCTGTTTCTCTCCCTCAAACCCTCTCTTGGCCGACCACTCCTCAAGACAAAAGACTTAGAAAAGTTTTTGATCTCAAGCTATCACTCAAGGCCGAACTCTCTCTCTCTCTCTCTCTCTCTCTCTCTCTCTCTTGGCCAAAGGAACAAGAAAGAAGGAAGAAGAGGCTAAGGAAGGAAAGGATCGGAAGAACAAGTCAGAGTGAAGGAAAATCGAAAGAGTCGCGGAACCGGTAGGTATTTTGATAGATTTTTAATAAAGTAAGGAAATATGGTCAAAGAATCAATGGCCGAACCCTAGTCATGTCATGGCTAAGGACCTTTATATGAATAAAAAGGGGTAGATGAGGTTCGGCCATGATGTCTAGCCGGACCCCATCAAAGGTTAGGATCATGGCTATTGGATTTAAAAGAGAAAATGAGGAACCATAGGGTTCGGCCATGGTGTATGGCAGAACCCCATAGAAGAAGATTTAAATGGATGTATCATTTTGTTTTAATGGAAAGGATGAACCAGCATGGCCGAACCCCATGGAAGGACATTAGTTATTTTGAATGGATTTTTAATGATGAAAATCATAGATGTGTGTGTATGATTTTAAAAGGTTTTAAAGAACTTAAGTGGAAGTATGCATGAGAACCATAAAGAATTGAAAATAAGGGCACAAAACCAAAGGGTGAGGTTCGGTCATGTTGTATGACCGAACCCCACCAAGGAATATCTATGGACTTAGGGTTTTTGTAGATGTTGAACTTATGTGGATTGATTAATAATTTTAATAGGTTTCAAAACATGGAAATTGTAGATGCATGTTAAGGATTTTAAAGGCTTTAAAGGAAGGAATGCTAATCATTTTAAAATGGTGTTAAAATGATAATTGGTGAAGGAACCATGGACCACCATGGCCGAACCCCATCAAAGGTTGTTGATGTTTTTAAAAGGTTTAAGATGGAAATCATGTTGATGGACTTGGGGTAGTAAATGATGACCTAAGGATATGAGTAAACCCCCATGAAGGGACTTGTTTATGGACTTAAAAATGGTAATGAACTCAATGGAGAAAATAGAATTTAGACATCATAGGGTTCGGCCATGGTGTATGGCTGAACCCCATGAACCATTTTATGCGTCATTCATGGACCAATCATGTTAGATGAATGACTATGTAAGGAAAGGGAAATAATGGCAATGTTGTAAATATAGGCTAAAATGAAAGATCATGGGTTCGGCCATGGTGTATGGCCGAACCCCATGAGGAATGTTTTTATGGACTTAGGTGGTTACCAAGTTTAGATGATTAAGTTAAAGGATCAAAAGACTCAAAAGAGGGACCAAAATCAAGTGGGTGAGGTTCGGCCATGTTGTATGGCCGAAACCCACAAAGGTGTATTTTATGGACTTGGACATTATTGTAAATCAAATGGGACGTGGGATTGATTGGTTGACATGTTATAAGGTAACGGGACCTCACTAGGGGTGCACGATCGTGAGCTGTTTTCGGATTTGAACGCAAGGACACACTAGTGGTCTTTGGTAGGATTCTACCTCTTTGAAACCATGGTTATGTAATACGGTTTAACTTCTTATTTTGATGGTTTATGTTGTAAAAATATTGTGTTTCAAAATATGACAGTTTTGATGCTATGATTATTCTATTACATAGCATGTGGACATATACATCTCATGCATGGCATGGGAGGGATGTTTGTAACCGGAGGCTACGCTCCGTCGGGGTGTCCGTAAGGCATTCGTAGGAAGACTTTGATGTGCATATCCATCAAGAAGAATCTAGAGAACACAATTCGTCGGGGCGTCCGTAAGGCAACTGTGGGGATACCTTGATGAGGAGAATTCCATCAAGAGGTTACATGTATTTGTGATGGGTGGGACTCATTGCATTTGACATCATGACATGGCATTATTTTTATGGTTTTGGTATTATGTTATTTATATGATTTTGAACTAACCATGTGTTAACCCTATTTGGAGTACCTACTGGGCGCGTTGTCTAATGCCCTACTTCTACCCTAGTGGGTGACACAAGAAATGAAGGGAACGATGAGAGTGATCGGAGCCAAGCATAGGAGATTGAATGTGTTTACTTTATATTTTGATTAACTTACTTATGGATTTGTAATTTGAGTAACTAGAATTCGGGCATGTAATAACTTAGATATTTTGCTATGGTTTGAATGCTTTATGTTGGATATTCTAGTTGAGATAATTATGGTTAAATGCTTGAACTACTTTGCTATCTAAAATGGAATAAGTTAGGTTCTATTATAATCCGCAGTTTATGTTTTATTCCGCTTTTATAACTTAATACGTGTAAACCATTTTCGTGGACTTAGTCCATGCACACGTAGGGTCGGACTTTAGAAGTTCGGACTTAGCTCGTGTCGTGACGTCCCACTCTCGCTCACTCTTCTATTTATATATATAAAAAAAATAGACTCTGATATTTTCCGAAAGCATAGTGAAAAGGGCGGGGCATTTACATCGGAACTTAATGCATTTATAGTCAGTGTAGTGCTTAGGTGTTACGGTGGATATTGGTAATAATACTGTTGAATTAATATATTGGCATGGTAGACCAATTATGATTTGAAAATGTGATAGTAGACCATGATGATATTGATTTATCTAACCTGATGATTATTATTGTATATTTTTATGTTCTCTTCACTGAGCTGGATAGCTCACACCACTCACATTTCAGGAGATGTACCTGAGGAGGAGGAACCTTCATTTCAAGCTTAGGATGTTAAAGTTGTTGTTGTTGTATCTCCCACATATGGGAAATACCTTCTCTTTTGTTTTGTTGGTTGATAAACCATATGGAATATGTATTAAATCACCATGTTACCGTTACCAACTCTGGTTTAATATGAATGAGATTATGTTAAGTTATGTGATGAAAATATTTGTTTGTATGATGTCTTATATATGGTTAGACATATGGAATATGTTTTAGTCCACATGTGAAAAGCATGTGTGACATTTTTTTCTAGGCTTCATCATAGACCTTGATAATCCAGCCAGTTAGGAGTTTATCTGATTGAGGATTATAAAAAAAAAAATTAGTAACAATCCGGGCCCACTAAAAGGGTCGGGGAGTTATAGTTTGGTATCAGAGCGTTGGCTCAAACTCTAGGACTGTGATGAGTAATGTATGATTAAAACTTATTTTTGGATTGGAACTATATATGTTATTGACATGATCTAAAGATTTTGGTGAATTGTGTCATACAGATGTGTCAAATAACGAGGAATATATTGAGATTTGGGACAAAGGAACACCTAGTTGCCCAATAGCAGTGGATACCACTACCGGCAACTCCAGCATTCAATATGGGAATTCAGGAGCACTCTCAGTCTTATAAGTGTCGTCATCAGTAGGGCAATGACTTCACCCAAGTATACACCCTCCACCCCCAATGCTGACGACATTGTAGTGTACGCTTGCGGGCTATGCAATCTAGAGTGTCATTATGAAATAGATTGTCCTTACCCAGTCCACATGATATGCCTAGTATGTGGATTTAGTAGACATGTGAAAGACATGACCAATTGTCCTTACATTGGAGGTCCAGGGATAGTACTATGCCTGACATGTGGAGTGTTGGGACATATGTCAGCTGCATGTCTTGACAACATCTTCCTCAACTATGATGTTGATGTGGTATATATATATATATATATATATATATATATATATATATATATATATATATATATATATTCATATTTTTACAATATGAATATATTGTAAAAATATGTGTGCGTGTGCTCGTGAGTGTGCGCGTGCGCGCCCGGACGCCCGCTCGCGTACGCGTGCGTGTGTGTGTGTGTGTGCATGCGCGCGCTGTACCAAGGGTTTACAAACCCTACCAACTCATGTGTACGAATAAAACTTGAGTTATGTAATGCTGTGTGTTGAATGCATGTTTATATTTTTACACAACTCATATGGTACGCCTTGCTAAATTTTCGAATATTTGTGGTATTTACGAATTTGAATTATAGCAAAATGTCAAGACCATTCGGAAATACCAGATGTCGAGGAAGGAGGACAAGTCCTCAACCCCAGGCCAATCAAGATGTACCCTATGAGGCTATGCACATAGCAATGGAGGCATTCCAAAGGATTGCCGACGATATGCAACATCCTCCCGCTAGAACCCCAGAGGAGAGAGCCACTACTGCTCAGAAAGAGTTCAAAAGGTTGAACTCTACGAGTTTCTCATGAGTCGAAGATCCTAGTGCGGCAAAGAATTGGATCACTTAGATTGGCCGGATCCTCAATACTTTGGCCATTGCAGATGACTTGTGGGTAACTTTGGCAACCTATCAGTCGGAATGAAACGCCTACAAATGGTGGGACACAAAGAGTCTAGTTCGGAATCACGAGGCTATGACCTGAGAAGAATTTTCGACTGCTTTCCTCGTCCGCTACAACCCTAAGACGGCGTTTGAAGCAAAGAATAAACAATTTCTTAACCTACAACAAGGATCTGATACTGTGGCACAGTATGCTGCCAAATTCATTGAGCTGATGCAGTATGTGCCTTGGATAGCAGCAAATGAGGCAAAGAAAATTCAATACTTCGAGAACGAACTCCGACCATTTCTACAACAGCAAGTGGCTGGGCTGACTTTCAATACATTTGAGGAAATCATCGAGCGGGCTTCAAAGATGGAAGTTGTAGACTCCACCAACAAGAGTACCGAAGGCTTCCAGAAAGCCTCTCCCAATAAGAAGGCCAAGTTCAACCAAAAGAGGTCATTCTTTAAGAAGAGCCAACCTTCAGCCGGACAGACAAGCTAAGTAGGCACACGACAACTGGTGTGCTACTTTTACAATCAGCTGGGGCATACAACCAGAACTTGCCCAACACCAAGGAAAAAAACGTTCTACCACTGCAAGCAGACAGGGCATGCAATAAGGGATTGCCCCTACCTTGGTAGGCTGTACCTTCACAAAACAAGGGGCCAACTCAATTGATTACACAATCATCTTATGACAGTCGATCTCAGCAAACTTTCAGAGGATCAGTGGCACCTAGGAATGGACTACCACGGAATGGACAATGAAGGGGACAATGACGTCCTCAGACCACTCAGGGGAGAGACTACACAATTGGACTCAGATGGAAGAGCCGATGGAGAATATGGTGATAGAAGGTACACTAACTCTTTTTAGCTTATTGGCATGAGTACTTTCTGATACCGGTACTTCGCATTCCTTTATTTCTAGATCTTGCTATGATAAATTGGATTTACAACTAGTAGAAGTAAGTAAACCTTTGATTGTAGTGTCACATTTGGGTAAAAAGGCATTAGTTAACGAAAAATGCAAATCATGCATTTTGAGAATTTGCGGTGTAAATTTGTCCTATGACTTTTCAGTCTTAGAAATAATGGACTTTGACATCATCTTAGGCATGGATTGGTTAACTGTATACCAAATCTTGATTGATTGTTCTCAGAGGAAAATTTTTGGGGTCTCTCCTGACCAATGAAGGGTTCATAGAGAAATTAATACCCTATGAGAATATGAGAAGTAAATTTTTTGGCCTTAGGACATATCTGGGTAGTGTGATGGCTAGTATGGGATGGGAAGATGTAGGAGGCGTAGAATCTGATGTACCTGGGGTGGTGTGTGAGTTTATAGATGTGTTTCCTGATCAACTTGTTGGGCTACCTCCACGCCGAGAGATAGAGTTTGTTATTGATCTACAGTTAGGGACATCTCTTATTTCCTTGGCACCTTACAGGATGGCGCCAGCTGAACAAAGAGAGCTAGCAACACAGGTAGATGAGCTTCTTAGACTTGGTTTTATTCGACAAAGCAACTCGCCTTGGGGCGCACCAGCTCTCTTTGTTAAAAAGAAAATGGATCGATGAGAATGTGTATAGATTACCGACGACTCAACCAGGTGAATATAAAGAACAAGTATCCATTGCCTATGATAGATGATCTCTTTGATTTGTTGAGAGGATCGAAATGTTTATCTAAGATCGGTTTGAGGTCGGGATATCATCAGTTGCAGATTCGGGAAGAAGACATTCCTAAGACTACTTTCAGAATGAAGTATGGTCTATAAGAGTTCCTGGTGATGCCGTTTGGTTTAACCAATGCACCAACTAGTGTTTATGGATTTGATGAATCGAGTCTTCCGACCATACCTAAGGGAATTTGTAATAGTTTTTATAGATGATATGTTGATATATTCTTCATCTGAGGAAGAACATGAACATCATCTACGCGTTGTTCTTCAAATTCTTAGAGATCACCAACTGTTGGTGTGTTTTAAATTTGTAATTCTCGCAAGCGCACGAACCATATATAGTATAGCAATTGAGTGCGAGGTCGAACCCAAAGGAAAATCTCAAAATATATGAATTTAAATTTATGTCCTCTAAAAATAAATTGTTTTTAAGAAATTGAATCTTTATATGAGTCATATATCTAAATTGGAAATGTAACACCCCGCCCTCTCCGAGAAATCAGAGTCTAATTTTTTTCTAAAATAATAATAAAATAACAACGGCAGAGAGCGGGCGGCGTCACGACGCGAGCTAAGTTCGGACTACCTAAGTCCGACCCTTAACTGGCCACACATGTGTACGTGGACTAAACCCACAATAACAAACCACACATGGAACTATACAATGACATGTGGAATAAAGTAGACTAACTGCGGAAATATCTTGAATAAATAGCAAGTACCAGTCTCAATTAATAATTAACATAAATCAACCAACCATTGTTAATATCCTAATCAAACCATAGCAAGTAACTACATTATTACATGTCCATAATAAAATATCAAATAACGGCAATTATAAATTCATTCCAGCATTCAAGCATTTATGCATGGCTCCCCTCCATATCATCAACCTTCTCTTTTCCTTTCTTTGTAATGCATTCTCCTCTGAGGATAGAATTAGGGCGTTAGATCAACGCGCCCAGTAGGTTCCCGATCAGGGCTACCACAAGGTTAGCTTATAAATCATGCATATAACAAATGTATGCAAATGTAATGAGCCCCACCCCATCACACATACATATAGCCATCACTTGACGTGTCTCATGTCAACCTATTAATTCTCTTGGCGGGACTTTCACCGCCTAAGGAGGCCCCACAGTTGCATCTCGCGCATTCCGAAGGAGTGTGGGCTCTGGTTTCCACAATCATCAGATAATTCTCCTGGCGGGACTTTCACTGCCTAAGAGGCCCCACAGTTGCATCACGGGCATACCGACGGAGTGTGGGCTCCGGTTTCCACTATCATCATCCCATGTCCATGCATGAGATGCCAATGTACATATAAAACATGTAAATAGTATCCATCATTCAAAACCAATAAAAATAAACAAGAGTCTCATAAAAACCAGGATAAAACTGTGGCTACAAGTAGGTAGGAAACCTACTGACGATTCACTTCAGTGTTCGATCTTTCTTAATCAGTCATCCATTCACGACTCGTACGCCGTATACGCAAGTCTGGATACCCTATTTAAATAGCAGCAAACCAAATATTCATCATGTAATTCCAACTTGGTCAATGTCCCAAAAATGCACTATGTGGGGTTCGGCCATGCCCATGGCCGAACCTCACCTATTTATCCTTTGGTTTCTCATTCGTTTAATCCCTATTAAACATCAAATTGTACAAAAATACCTTGTTAGGGTTCGGCCATACAGCATGGCCGAACCATACCCCTTTGATCTGGGTCCATACAACCATACCTATGATCATTTCACCCATATTTACCATTATGCCATTGGTTCCAATACTCAATTATATCCCATTTTAACCTTTAAAACTACCGATCAATTCCATGGAATGGATCCACACCAAAACCCATTGTCATGGTCCATGATCTTTACATTGAAACCTTTTAATTCAATAAAACATTCCACATAAAATAATCCATATGAAGTGGTCCATGGGGTTCGGCCCTATACATGGCCGAACCCAATGGCTCCTTTGGTCCAATAACTTTAACCTAGGTATTTAACTTAGGCTACACCCTTTTTCCAAGGTTATTACATGGTTCAGCCATCCATAGGCTGAGCCAAATCAGTAACTATAAACCCAAGTAAAACCCATACAAACAACCCATAAGGCAGCCCATGGGGTTCAGCCATACACATGGCCGAACCCAATGGTTCTCTTGATTTCATTATGTAATCAACTAACCTTGATTTAAATCAATATCTTAACCTCAACCTTAACATGGTTCAGCCATGTATTGGCTGACCAAAAACAGTAATTTATACCTTCATTTAAATCACATAAAAACCCCATAATTTCACATGATTTCCAACTCTCCAAAACCATACATTTCATCAAATTCTTTCATGGGGTTCTGCCCTCCAAGGTGGCCGAACCCTATGTCCATGACTTGATCCTCATAAACATATTTTTATGTTTCAATAATCATGTAATAAAACAGTAACATATTACCGAGTTTTACCATTTAAAAATCATCCAATAACCAACCCAATTTCATGGGGTTCGGCCATGCTCATTGGACCGAACACTATGACCTTTGGTTTTGAACCACTTAACCCTTCATCTTAGGTCCGAATTAAACATCCAAATCCATGTTTTAACCTTCTTAAAACATGCATTTTAAATCTAATAAAACATATAATAACAGTCCCAAACTTGTATGGTTTTAAATTCCAAAAACCCTCAAAATCCACCAATTATCTTCATGGGGTTCGGCCATCCAAAGTGGCCGAACCCTATGGTCCATTTCCATCATTCTTTGACACCATCTTCCATGGTTTAGACCTATGACAAATTCATCCATACATGACCAAATTATGTCACCCGAATTCATAACTTAAAACTCATATTTAAAACCAAAATCCATAAGACTTCTTACCAAATATCTCAAGCTTCTTGTCTTGCCTTTTCTCTTTACTTCCTATCCTTTTTTGCCTTCCTTCCTTTGCTGGTTTATGCTTGATCTACTGGTGCAAACACCTCTGCTGTTCCAGCCAAGAAAAACGAATTGGGGAGAGGGAGAGAGAGATGGAAATTCTTGGATTTCCAATGTGAAAGTCGGCCAACCTTGGTAGTATTTCCCTTTTGTACTTCAGCCCCCAAGATCCCTCCATTCCCTCATCAATTCTTATAAAAAACGATGGGTCTTGGGTGCTATCCAATGCACCCATTGGTACCTGCCAATGCAGCCTCCCAACTCCCCAAGCATCACCTCCCATTTCCATGTATTTCATTTAAAATTCATCATGAAAATCACCCCAACAAGTCCCCAATGTGTGGGACTTGTTTTGGTGGTTATGACTGAGCCAACCTACTCATATTCCCTTTGAACTCACTGATTTACAGTCCCATTGATTTCCATTTTGACTCACCCAACTCACATGTCCAACTCACCTCATTAACTGGCAATCATTTAATGCATTTGAGTAACTCATTCTTAATTCAAATTAAATAAAATCAGTTCCACTTAACCTGATTTAACTCACCATTGAACTCATTTGTGGGTCCACACAGTAGGCTGTGGTCAACAAAGTCAACCCGACCCGTTGGGTCCCCCTTTAGCTCCTTGACCCGTTTTTGACTCCATGACTCAATTATGGGTATTTTGGTAATTTGTAGTTGGTTTTCACATGTACATCAGGCCTACCCATTTTTACTCCACTTGATTTCCAATCAAATCAGCTTAACCCCATTTAATTTAAGCTCACACAACGGTCAAATAATTCATTAAGACCCGTTGGGTCCCATTTGGGCCCTTTGACCCATTTAGCCATTTTTGACCCAATGGATGCACATTATTCGTTCAATTTAATCAAACCCTTATAATATACTCTTAAGATCTTAGTTTGGGCAATGGGCCCCACAATTTCCTCATTTAATATTGAAAACATTAAATTTTCCAACTCAGGGGCATTTTCGTAATTATCCCTTTTTATTGAAAAATTGAGGTGTTACAGGAAAATCAGCAAATAAGATGTGTGATTTCTTATTCTTATATGGTGAATTAATTTTTAACCTTAATCATGATTAGGAATTTCAAGTTACAAAATTATTTACATATCTTCGTAATTTTAATTGAATGGATTTTTTGAGAGAGTGATGTAAGAGAAATTAAAGAATTAAAGAATTAAAGAATGAATTAAAGAATTAAATATTAGATTATACAAGATTTGGGCTAAAACAACCATTACACAACAAATATGAGATTTAACATAATTAAAAAGCAAAGAATTAAATTGCATGAAAATAAATGATTGGAATTAAATGTGCAGTAACGTAAAGGTTGGTTGTTTGAAATAGAGCGTTCATCACCCAATATGTGTAAATAAAGTAAAGGCCTAGATTTGAAATTCACGTAAAGATCTAAAATACAATTCATATTTATTAATAAAACAAGATTCACAACTAATTAATTTAATTAATCAAAACCTTAGTAATCATGATTTAAGTTTACAATCAAGACCCGTAACTATTGCATACGCTCATGTTCAATCAAATAAATAAAAGTTGTGTTCTTGAAATTAAAAATAAAATAATCATAATCAAGGGTTTTAAATAAATGTTTTACTTTCTTAAATGGAAGAATTAAAGTACAAGACTTTTCTAAATTAAATATAAGAAAGACAACATAAAAGATAAAAATCTACACTCTCACTTGTAAATTCGCAAGGTGCTCATTGTCTTCTTATCTTTTGCTCCAGCCTTTAGTCCTATTGAATTCCAAGTCATATTCGAATTTTACCCTTGGGGTAATGGGGTATTTATAGGTTTTGAAAAGAGATGGATGGCTTGGATTAAATCAAGGTTTAAGGTGGAAAATCAAAGGACTGGATTGGATCTAAAGAAGGGTCACACGATTTTTGTGTGTGGCTTTCTTTGGTGGCTAAGTGAAGGTGGAGAGAAGATAGGAGATTAGGAGAAAAATTAGGAATTGGATTGGCTTTGGGATTGGGAAACTTGTGTGGGATACTTGGGGATTGGATTGTGAGGTGTGTTAGGATCTTAGGAATGTATCTAGATGATTTTTAGTATAAGTGCATGGAGATGTTTTAAGTTGCAAAAATCATGGGATGATGATGTGTAAAATGCGCATGGAAGCTAGCTTGAACTACAAGTTGTTCATAGCTTAGGGTTTATGAATGAAGGGCTTAGATTAAATGGGTTTTGATCTAATAGCTCAAAGGTATTTTGGGTATAATAATTATAGGAATAGGTAGATGGTTGATGGGGAGTTTAGATGCACAGGCGGATCTTAAATGGATGATGAAATACATGACCTAAATCTAAGGTAATGTGTGTATGTGATGGATGCATGTGGAGCCTCTAGGGTTTCTAAGAGATGAATGAATGGATGTGATTGGATTACCTAATATCTAATGGCTAAGATGCTCAGTGCATGAAATGAATGCATAAATTAATAGCTGATGCATGGATTAACACTAATCTAAGGTTAAGATGATCATGATGATGATGGATGACCTAGATCTAATGATAGATGAATGGATGGGTTAGATTTGATGGTGGATCTAAGGTTTGTCCTAATTGGGTATGTGAGATGGAAGGTTAAGATCTAAGCTGGAAATTGGATGGTGTGGATGTGAAATTGGGTTATGGGTTTTGGATATAGGTAGTTGGATTGGACTTAGGTAAATTCAAACATGGACCATGGAGTTCATTGGACTTGGGCTTTGGAATTAGATCTAGACCTCAAATTAGGCCCATTTGAATTGGATTTGAGAGCTTGGGCCTTAGTTGGACTGAGCTTGCACACTGGCCTGGCCCAAAGTGTGAAATACGCATGGGCTTGCATGTGGCTAGGAGAGAATTCTAATGATTGAGCCTCCTCTATTGCTACTAGCATAAGGGGACATGGTACCTCTAGGAGTATCAGTCAGGTCATGACCCTGGAAGAGGTTGTGGTAGAGGGTAGAGGAATGAGAAAAAAGATCATCCAATCGCACTTGACATTAACAAATGGTTGGAAATTTTGCTTGCCAAGGGATCTTTGGAGTTCCCTTCGACCAAACCTACACCAAAAGAAACGGATGGTGGAAAATAGGTATTGTACAGGAGATAAAAGACATGACATAGGTTTTTCTAGTGCTTTATAGGACATCATTGATCCAACACTGCAACTAGGAGAGATTTCCCTTTCTCAAGCCAAGATCTAAGGCTACACAATAGAAGTAACCAATGTTGTCTATTTTTGTCTCCTTAAAAGCAAAGAAAGAAAGGAACATAGATGTGGTTTATAGTCTCAGTCGAAATTTCTAAACTTTAAAGATCTTGGGTTTCCAATGTAAAACCCTCTAAAAAGGGAAAAAATAACTAGTCAACAAACATGAATCCAAAATCATAATAAATATGTGAGAAATTCTTTGTTAGAATGGAGCTCACATAGAATGGGAGATGATGTTTCAATATTTCTTCCGAAGTTTCTAAGCCACACACAAACTTTACTAAAAACCAAAACCCATTTGCCCTCATGTTTTCATTCATTCTAATAATGTTTCATACAAAAGAAACGTCAAAATTCAATCTCAACCATTAAACTAACATAAAATTAATCTAATTTAACCTTTCAATTGTAATAAAATATAGAATGACTAAAAACATCTTAAATTTGTAAACCTAGTATATCATATTAAAAAATAGGCCATAAGATAATCAATTAGTGTTAAAATTGTACAAGCTTAGCTTCATTTGATGGTTAATTGGATAATATTCAATGAATCCAAATTCATATAATTCTCTTCTTTTCTAGGTTTTTCACCCTTGTTGCCTCCATTGCAACCTACGGCCTTCTACATGCCTCAATCGGGACATCACTGAGCTGCGTTTACGTCGCAAGCCCCACGGAGTTCACCTACAATGAAGAAACCATCAACCTTAGAGTGAGCTTTGGAGCCCTAAGAGGGCGTCGCTTCCTCAATCTGGCAGAGGTGAGCGTTTGGGGGTTCGTATACTCTAATGTTGGGCCCTTGAGTGGACCCATAGATGGGGCCTAAGTGGGACCCGTCTGATTGTACCCTGGAGAGAGGGCCAACTTCACATGTAACTGAACCGTTTGCCAAAATATGAGTGCCGAAAATGATGGTTGTGACCGAAAAACCCATCAATGGCTCATTGGCTTCATCCCTAAGTGAAAGAATGAATGGATCAGGTCAGGTCGGGTCTCATTCAAGTTTAGATCTATTTTGGGTCTCGTTAAATAGGTTAAGTCAATTCGGGTTTGTTTCAGAATCAGTCGGTTGTGTAATACCCAGCCCCAAGAGGGGGGCCCATAGTGTGGAGCATCCCACACTAGGAGAGAAAGTCGCCAAGTTGGCGCTGGGCGCCTCCTCAGAGTTCCACATCGCCTGTGTGCATGGGATTTCACTGGTGTATAAGTTGTGTGTTTCCTCCTTCTAGTACAAGGCCTTTTGGGAGCATTCCTTTGGTCTGCTCGCCAGAAACAAAGTTGTGCGGGCTCGTCTGCGGGCGGACAATATTGTGTTGGAAGGACGGGGAGTTACAAATGACATTAGAGCACGGTTCGATACATGGACTAAGGATGTGAGCGTGTTGTGTGTGGTAGAGCTGGAGATGGCTTTGGTCCTAAGGGGGTGGATTATAATACCTTGCCCCGAGAGGGGGCCCATATTGTGGAACGCCCCACACTAGGAGAGAAAGTCACTAGGTTGCCGCTCGACGCCTCCTTAGAGTCCCACATCGCCTGTGTGCATGGGATTTCACTGGTATATAAGTTATGTGTTTCCTCATTCTAGCACAAGGCCTTTAGGGAGTATTCCTTGGTTTTACTAGCCAAAAACAAAGTTGTACGGGCCCAAAGCGGATAATAATGTACTGTAGTAACGGGGTATTACAGGTTTGGTTTACCCATTTATGTTGCTAAGGAGAAATTTTTAGCAAGAAACAATAACAAGGCTACCCTTTAAATGGGTATAGATTTCACACGGTTGCTTGCGTGTGGCAATAATCGGATTAGTGGACCGTAGATGAGGACGGACGATGAGGTCCTCCATAAGCATGTATGATGACCCGATTTTTTAATTGATTTTTATTAAAGCTTTTAGTTAAATCTGTAACACCCTGACCCGTTTAGTGGGCCCGATTTGTTACTAATATTTTTTTTTTTTTATAATCCTCAATTAGATAAACTCCTAACTGGGCTAGATCATTAAGGTCTATGGTGAATCCTAGAAATAAAATGTCACACATGCTTTTTACATGTGGACTCAAACATATTCCATATGTCTAACTATATATAACACATCTCATACAAACAAATATTTCTATCACATAACTTAACATAATCTCATTCATATTAAATTAGAGTTGCTAACGGTAACATGGTGATTTAATACATGTTTAGTCTAAGTACCACAGGCGGTACTCAATACAAAATATGGTTTATCAACTAACAAAATAAAAGAGAAGGTATTTCCCATCTGTGGGAGATACAAACAACAACTTTAACATCCTAAGCTTGAAATGGAGGTTCCTCCTCCTCAGGTACATCTCCTGAAATGTGAGTGGTGTGAGCTAATCAGCCCAGTGAAGAGAACATAGCAATATACAATAATAATCATCAGGTTAAATAAATCAATATCATAATGGTATACTATCACCATTTCAAATCATAATTGGTCTACCATGCCAATATATTAAGTCAACAGTATTACAGCCAATATTTATCGTAACACCTAAGCACTACACTGACTATAAATGCATTAAGTCTCGACACGGTCAAAATGCAGCATCTTGCAAGAGCGTATCCGACACACGTTGGCCGGTAACTGACACACCTGGTCTACTAGAAGCAAACTGACACACCTGGACCTGTAATCGACATTTGAGCCGATAATAACATAACATACCATAATTCAGCAGTTGAGTGTACGTTGAGGCAGTATCATCATCATCATAATGCTCAAGTTCATAATGGAGTATTTCATCATCAATAACCACAATATACGATAAACATCATTAGTATCAATAAACACATTTTATAGTAGTGCAGCATGTCTAGGCATATAAGTGGGTTCATTATGTCTGATCCTTGAAACCACGCATTGCACTATATCCTCTTATCATGATTTACCCGTACTGTAATGTTAAGTCTCCTCACCGAATATGTGGGATTTTGCGGTATCTGTTAAACACACAAATAGGAATACAATGAATCATACAGTCATTAATCAAATATAATACACAGATATATCTACAATACAACATACATTCATAGTACTTCAAATCCTTTTGTCCTATTTTCTGGAAAAACTCAAAGGGAAATGGATATGAGTCTCCTTAATGGGTTATTATTCATTTTTAGTTAAAATAATCCATTAATATAGTACTCAGTGCCCAGTCTCATATTTCTTCCTGGCCAGGGTAGAGTATTGAGCCTTTGTCCAGAGGGTATAATAAAGGTGCTCAGGCCACTACACATATTGTCTTCTGGAAATGACCATGGGACATATTGAATTAGGCCTAGAGATATAAGATGCTCAGGCCACTACTCGTATATTGAGTTAGGCCTACAAATCACTCAGTGCCTGAACCCTTCCTTTTCTACCGAGTGGCGAAGTTAATCGCTCAGCTAATGATAGCTACCGGGTTGCGTTTCCGTTGTGCCACAGTAGAGAGTATCGGCATGGAAGTGAATACATAATATATGTAGATATACTAATACAAACAAGGGTTAGTATCATTTTTAATTAGGAATCTGAGGTAAGAAACATCACATTAAAATCTATGGTCTAAACCTCACATAAAATCCTTAACTTATGATAAATCTCAAAAACCAGTTCTGCGTTCCTCAGAACATGCCAAGGAACCAGATATTGTCGCTTCAGAACTTCCGAGCCATTGCCTAAACTCTGGGTTTTATAGAACATTCGGAACTGAGTTCCGTTCTTCAGAACTTCCGAAGTTCAGGTCTCGGAACTTTTGTGCCTGCTTCCGAATAGAAAAATAGCAAAATTAGAAAAAACTGTGATTCTCGGACTCTCTCAAAACCTCCCGAGGTCTGATCGGAACTTCGGAGCAGTTCGGAACGTCCGAAAGGGTCTCGGAATGTTCAATCTGTCCGGCTGAGGTAGAGGGAAAAACAGTTGGCCTCTGCTTGCTTCGGAACCCCGAGAAGAAGTTTGAAACTTCCGAAGTATTCTTCAGATCTTTCGAAGGCCAATTCTCGGATCTTTCGAGAGTCGTCTTCTTCGTCTATCACCTACAACATTGTAGTGACGAGACAGACATAGTGAAATACAAATCTAAAAACAGTGGGCCTCCTGTATTCATTTTTCACATCCTTCTCGTCAGATGTACTCTACAGTGAGTCCTTTTCAATTCCAAAATAAATTGGACAATTAACACTGATTAAAAACATCAGATTTTAAGAGGAAAACCAATTAAACACCTAAGAAATCAAAGTTTCAACTAAACTTCAAAATCATTTTTAAGACTCAAATCTAAACCAATTTCACTTTTGTTTGGTCCTAAACTTACTAGAATTTGAAAATAAAGACAATGGTTATCTTTGCTTTCAAATTTGGACAGAGTTTCAGCAACTGGAAAAATCTTCCACTTAAGCTTTTGAAAGAAGAAACCAACGGAGAGAAGAAGAGAATGAAAATGGTTTGAGTGCCAGGAAATCCAGCTGCCTAGACTGAGCTTTATATCGAGATGGGAGGGTAGACCAGTAGGCCTGCCACTAGCTGTAAAATTTCCCACATTACTCTGTAAGCTACGATGGTAGCTTGCACGAATCGACTCCTGCACAACAGCTTAGCTGCATCACCTACTTCACATGTGATTTAAAATTTTTATTTTTTTGCACCTTAGCCATTTAGAACTTATTTGCATTTAAGTCCAGTTTATTTATTTATAATATTTAACTGTTAAAATATTTAATTAATTTAATCCGTCTGATCCAAAATGTTGGGTTTCAAAATCTATAAATACCATAAAATTTTGGAGATCTATATTTTATTAAAATAAATTGATTTAAATAAAAATCACCTTTTAACACTATTCCCTTAATTTAAATTGTATTTATTTAAAGGGCTTAGTATCTCCATTCTCAAAATCTAAAAGCATAAAACAACAAGTTAAAACATAATTTAACAACACCTATTTTCTCGTATATTTTCTAACTCCCAAAATGCTTAAAATAACTATTTCTTAGTTTCACGATCTTTTCGAGTAGTTTTAATAACATTTTCTGAAATTAAAAATATAATAAAAATACTTATAGATCCCATAATTTAAATAGCCTAATAAAGAAATAAATTTCACGCAGTCAATAATCAATAATTATTTAATAATAAAATAACACTGTTTATGGTAAATTACCATTTTGCCCTTCCAATGTAAATGGGTTGGATCAACGAGCTATCAAGCACTCATTGAGCCAATCCTGGACTTTTCACAAACCCTCAACTGTAATCTTCATGATTAACAGGTTAAAACATGATTTATTAAAATAAACCATTAAATTAAGCTTAATACGGGTCAGGGTATTACATCCTACCCTTTTTAAAGAAATTTCGTCCCGAAATTTAAAATAAACCTCATACCTTTTACTCCGTCAATAGACTAGGGTACTACCTCTGCATTGTTGACTCTGGTTCCCACGTCACATGTTGTACGTTACGATGTTGCCATAGCACTTGCACCAATGGTATAGACTTTCTTCTGAGTACTTGAGTCCGAGGTCCTTGTATCTCTATCGGTACTTCTTCAAAAGTCAGATCTTCCGAGACTTCAATGTCATCATAGTTCAACACATGGGATGGATCAGGCTTATACTTTTTCAACATAGATACATGAAATATACTATGTACTTTTGCCATAGTCTAAGGGAGTTCTAGTTAGTAGTCTACTTCTCCTATTCTTCTCAGAATTTCAAAGGGTCCAACATATCGAGGTGATAGCTTCCCCTTGCAACCAAACGGTTATGCTCCATGACGTGGTGCCACACGTAGGAATACTCTGTCACTGACTGCAAATTCCAAAGGTCTCCTTCACCTTTTGTCAGCATAACTCTTATGTCTGTTTTGATCTATCTTGAGACGTTGTCTTATCACTTCAACTTGTTCAGACATCTCGCACACCAAATCTAGACCCAACAGTGCCTTGTCTCCTACTTCTGTCCAACATAAAGGTGACCTGCAGGGTCTACCATATATGGTGGCTTCATAGGGTGTCATTTGTATACTAGAATGATAATTGTTGTTGTATACAAATTCAATCAACGCCAGATGGTCTTACCAACTTCCTTGCATGTCCATGACACATGCCCTTAGCATATCCTACAAGTTTGGATGGTTTTCTCCAATTGACCATCAGTCTGAGGGTGAAAATCATGCTAAAACATAGCTTAGTCCTCATTTCTCCCTGGAGTCCTTGCCAAAATCTTGATACAAATCTAGGGTTTCTATCAGATACAATAGACACGGGTACCCCATGTAATCTAATTATATCTTTTAGATACATTCTATTCAGGGTAGTCAAAGAATCATTCTTTTTACTGGGAAGAAAATTGGCTGATTTTGTCCATCGATCAACAATTACCCAAATAGCATCATTCTTCTTAGAAGACTTTGGGAAACCTGTCACAAAGTCCATAGTGATATGCTTCTATTTCCATTTAGCCACTAGAAGAGATTGCGTTTTACCGCCAGGTCTTTGATGTTCAGTTTTGACCTGTTGACAAGTTAGATATTTAGATACGAAATCTGTCACTTCACGTTTCATACCTTGCCACCAGAATAGTCGATGCAAATCGTGATATATCTTTGTACCATCAAGATGTACTGCTAAATCGATAACGATGAAAGTGATCAAGTACTTTTTCCCTACATCCGTCCGATTTTGGCACAAATAGTCTGTCCTTGAAAGTTAAACTTCCATCAGTCTGATCTTCCATTCTTCCAAAGTAGCTCCTCCTAAAGTTGAGTCAATAAATCACTTGCTTTTGGATCATTCTGTTGTCCTTCCATCACTAATCTGACTATTTCGGGCTGCAGAACCAAGTTCTGAATTCTTGTTGGCCCGTTTCCTTCGATCATCTCTAGATCATAGTCAAATAAGATTTCCAACATCTTCCATTGTATAGATGCGATACATGCTATATTGCCATGTGACTTCCTGCTCAAGTCATCTGTCACTACGTTAGCCTTTGCCGGATGGTAGAAGAGGCTGAAATCATAATCTCCTAGATATTCCATTCATCTCGTTGTCTCATGTTCAGATCCTTCTGAGTAAACAAATATTTGAGACTATGGTGATAAAAAAACACATTAAATTTCTCACCATACAGATAATGCCTCTAGAGTTTCAATGAAAAGGCAACAGTTGCTAGTTCCAAATCATGAGTTGGATAGTTTTGTTCATGTCCCTTCAGTTGCCTGGAACCGTTAGCCATCACCTTCTCTTTTTGCATCAAGACACATCCCAACCCAAACTTAGAAGCATCACAGTATACATCATACCCTCGTCATTGTTCAGGTACTATCAGCACTGGAGAGGCAATCAATTTCTCCTTTAAATGCTGAAATGCTTTATCACAAGCATCACTCTATTCAAACTTGACGTTCTTCCTCGTCAATCGACTCATTGGCACAACAATCTGGGAAAAGATAGATAAATTTCATATAGTATCTGGCTAATCCCAAAAGTTTCGGATTTCAAACACATTCTTGGGTCTTTCCCAATTCTTCATTATTTTTACCTTAGCTGGATCTACTGAGATTTCCTTTGTAGACATTATGTGTCCAAGAAATTGCACATGAGTTAACCAGAACTCACACTTGCTCAGCTTAGCGTGCAGTTGGTGTTGAGCACTGAAATCTTACATTTTTACCCCTGATTATTGGGCCAATTAATCCTCAATTTTGTATATAATGATGCATTTAATATAGTTTTTCAGTTTTATAGTAAAAAATGGAAAGTTCAGAAAAATCAAGCTAAAACAACAAATGATTGTAAATTTAGAGTTTTAAAGAGAAGACCTAGAATTATTATAATTATTTTATGTCACTTTATAGATTTTCATGTAAATTAATTAATCTCGATCTAATTATGAGAGTCCAAAATTAATTAATAATTTTTTAGATTTAAAGTGAGGGCATCAAAAGTAGTATTTCTGATGCCAACGGTTACTCTTTTGCACCTGGAAACCAAACCCTTTGAACAAAGACACACAAAATATCTCCTTTCGAAATTTCGATTTCAAGCCTAGCTACCAAGTCCTGCACTTAGATATAAGTTGAACTTCTCTCTAAGTTGTTGGGACTTGGGTGTACCAACACAAGTCATTCAGGTATTCTATTCTTAATTATGTAGAATTGTTGACATACTGCCCACTACAACACTTTCTAGCAAGATGGAGTCAAGATTTAGCTTTAGAAAAACAATTAAAAGAAAACCCTCTAATGACGAAGAAAATTCCTTTATTAACAACTTTTTCCTTACAAGAAATGGACCACAAACAGCCTAAAATCTTACAAAATGCCTAAATGGATCGAAGGTTCCATCATACAGTGGGAATTGGAATCTTATTTAGAAAGGAGGACAAGGCTCCTTATCAATGTCGAGGACAAACTGTTCACAAGTTGACTTGGTCGTAGTCAGTATAAGGTACTGCAAACATGTGGGAGCAGGAATTGGGTTGGCAAAAGGAATTAGTTGAGGGTTGGAGGTTGGCTGTATCGGAACAATGGCTAATGGTTTTGACAAAATGCAAAGCCAACATAAATAAGAAATTAGGAAAGATGGGAATGAAGGAGAGAACGCATTCTCTTTTGATATACACTAGTGAGAAGTTCACGTTTCGTGGATTGGCATGATAAAAAACTTGGTAGTAAATCATTTTTCTTCACAGCACAAATTTTTGTATAATTTTTTCATTTTTTTGGATAGTAACATTAAAAATGAACTAAATTCTTCTAACTCACAAAATTTAATATTGATCCCATTTTCATTCTTTTTAAAATGAATTTTCAATACTAACATGACAAACATATCAAATCTTCCAAACTCACCAAATCAAATTTTTAATTTTCTTCTTTTTTTTTTTTTTGACATTTTTAGGACTAATGTTTTCCATAGTTTACTTTCTAAGATAGAATCAAATTACAGCTATTGAATGAACGACAATTAAGATTCATGTAGTTACTTAAACTGCTCTTTGAAGTTGTAATATCAGTTTGTACAATGTTTTAAGATTTTCTTTCATGGCTTCGTTGTACATGAGTCCCATAAATTGATAGTAGAACAAAATTGATGAGGATGATTGTCCAGCACTCGATGAATGTTCTCCTGGACCATGGATAGTAAAGCCAATCCTGGCATTAACTGGCCAAATAATTCGAGTCCCATTTACCTGGGAATCAAACAGGTCAATGGATAGATACCTCATTCGACTTTAGAAGTCTGCAACCTCCGACGTTGGCCACTGATCTTTACCAATAATCCCTACATGAACAGAACCCACTTTCAAACCTGTGGAATCGGTTGGAATCTCTTACAATAATCTCCCTACCATATATCCTGGACACAAGCTTGAAAACTGTATGGCAATCACGACATACTCTCAAGTTCTTGGATATCCTGATGGGGACTCCTTTTCCTAGCTTTAGGAGTCCATGAGCAAGGGCTATTCTCTCACTGTGTATTGCAAGCCTCTCATCCTTGACTTCCTCTTCCACCTCATGCAACACATAGCTTGTGTCCGGCACATATCCTTCGTCTTTCAACCTCCTTCCAATCTCCTCCATCTTCTTGTGTATGTCCCCCCACTCTGGGTGCCCAAAATCACCCGCAATAAATGACTGAACAATGCCACCTTCCTCAATTGAACTGCGGCCAGCTTCCTTCTTCACCTTCCTCTCCCTCATTGCCTCCCTGAGCTTATGTGCATCACCCCACCTTCCCTCTGCTGCATATATGTTCGCCAGAAGGATGTAGTAGCCTGGTTCCTCTGGCCTTAGCTCTAAGGCCTTCTTCCCCGCTAATTCCCCAAGCTCCACATTCTTATGGATTCTGGCTGCCCCAAGAAGTGCACCCCATACAACATCATCAGGATCCAATGGCATTCTTCCTATAAATTCACAAGCTTCTTTTAGATGACCGGCACGTCCCAACAGATCAACCACACAAGCGTAATGCTTTGTCTCAGGTATAATGTTGTAGACTTTGCTCATCAAGTGGAAACAATTCAATCCTTCCATCACCATGCCTGTGTGGCTGCAGGCGGTTATGAGCGACACAAAGGTGCTCTTGTTGGGCTTGACCCCTTCTTTTTGCATGCAAGAGAACATCAGCATTGCTGCCTCACCATAACCATGAAGCCCATAAGCATTTATGATTGCATTCCAAGAAACCACATTTCTATTGGGCATTGCACCAAAGATCCAGTGTGCCTCCTCTATGCAACCACATTTCGAATACATATCTACAAGAGCTGTACTAACAACCAGATCCAGTTCAAAGCTGCTTTTTATACAAAACCCATGAATCTTTGTGCCTTGTTTGAGATCTGCCAGCTCTGCACAAGCCTGGTAGAACACTAGCGACAGTAATCTCAGTTGGACTAACTCCTGAAAGTTGCATATAATTGAAGAGATTCAGAGCCTCAGCAACAGCCCCCTTCTGGGAATAAGCTGAAATAATTGTGTTCCAAGAAACATCAGTTTTTTTGGACATCTCATTAAAGAGTTGCCTTGCATACTGCAATTTTCCACATTTTGCATACAAAGAAATCAAGCAATTTGAAACTGATTCATCCGTGGGTATTCCCTTCTGAACAATTAAGTCATGTATTAACTTCCCATCCTCCAGAGCTTCAAGCCGAGTGACAGCAGGCAGGACAGAAACAATGGTTGATGAATTTGGCTCGAGCCCCAACTCCAATATCCTGCCAAACATTGCCACTGCATCCAAATCCAACCCATTTGATGCATACCCAGCAACCATTGCGTTCCAAGAGACAACATTTTTCATGGGCATTTTGTCAAACACCTGGCGGGCCTTATCAATCTCACCAAATTTTGAATAGAAATCAACAAGAGCAGTGGCGATGTAGACATCGGAAATGAGCCCAGATCGGATGATCCGTCCATGGACCTCACTGGCCTCGTAAGCCTTGGAGAGAGCAGAGCAAGCCTTGAGGACAAATGGATAGGTGAATTTGTCCGGAGAGGAGTTAGACTGGAGCATCTGAGAGTAGAATTCAAGGGCTTTTTGGTGGAAACCATGAGTAGTGAAGCCCCTGATCATCATGTTCCAAGAGAATGTTTGTTTAATTGGGATTCTCTGGAAACATAAGTGTGCAGAATCCACCTGATCGAAGAGGGAGTAGAGGGCAATGAGCTTGTTTGTGGTTTGGAGGGTTGGTGGGGAGCTGGATTTGAGAAGCTGGGCATGAATTTGTTGGAGGGATTTGAGGTCCGGGACCGTTTGGAGAGGGTCTAAGAGAGAAATGATAGTGGGCCTAGAGTCTGAAGAGGATGAGATAACAGGGGAAACGGCTGTAGGTGTGCCGAGATTGAAAGAAGCTGATGCTGCCATTGAAATCCCTTTTTGAGTTCAACGGCTTAAGGAAGTTTGAAAACAAAGATAAATAAGTAACAGACTCACGTGAGTCGACTTGAGTGAAGTAGAAACCATGGTTCTATTGGAGTCAGCATTGTCTGTCTACATGCACAAGAGGTGACCATTGTTGTTGACGGAGGCAGGAGGCAGCAGCTGAGATAGGAAAAGGTTTGGGCAGTCATTTGTTAGGTTGGAAAGGAATCAGAGAATATAGGATATCCCTGAGGCTGTTCCTGGCCAAGGGGGAGAAGATGGGATTGAACATGACCTACGACGGAAGAAAAGGGCGGTGCGAGGCAGATATGAGTTTCTATTTTTATACTTTAAATAGACGAATTACGTAAATGTATAATGTTGGAAGGAGATTGAGTAATATATTTTAAAAAAAGAAAAAATTAAATGGACTCAACCCCACCTAAAATAAATTTGGATTGCATAGCATACTGATGGGGTAGTATTTGAAACCGTCTTGATTCCCCGCTAGGATTTCGAGTCCAAAATTCTTACCATTTATGGATCCCTCAATGGATCTAGTAATCTAAAACATCCTTACTTATTGATGGCTTGAGGAACAATGTCAAAGATGAACAAGCTTTCCAAAGATTTTAACTCAAAAACCTTAAATCTCACAAACCAACTCCTACATTTTCTCCATTTGTGCCCACTGTTAGTATTTCGGCTTGCCGAGTTCCTAAGTTTGTCAGTTCCTTAACTTAAGAAAAAACACTTGCTAGAAACTTGAAGACTGAATTCCAAGACTCAAGAGTGAAGATCATGCTCCACCGAGTAGAAGCTCATCGTGTATGGCAATCACAACAGGTATTTAGCTTTAAATGACTTTAGGTAGTACCCACACCTTAAGAGGACAAATCTTAAGCTCAGTTCAACAAATGATAAAACCATAAAAAGCCTAGAGAGGGAGCTGAACAGTGAATTGGAAACGAATTTGGAAATATGAATTAAGTTCACTGTCACGGTCGTTCTCACCGACCCTTCAGTGGAGACAAGATCGACCCATCGTGGTCAAACACTGGTCGGCCAGATTGACAAAGGTTCTGGAATATAGAACTGTCATTCTGGGTATGCCTCTGATCGAGAGTCTCGTATGCACCGATCCATCAGTGATGAACTTAACGATCCCTCGTGGTCAACGACTCATCGATGATAACGTATGAGTTCTGAAAGTTAGAACTCAAGTGGACTCTCGAATAAATGTACATCTCGGTAATTCAAGGCCGATTAAGAGTACCAGGACCAACCCCTCAGTAAAAGGCGACATGTTAGTCTGGGTAAGATTAGTTTCTGAACTAGAAATTCTGTGAGCATGGTCTTGCCCCAGACCAAACCTCTCATATGGACCGACCTATCGGTGCCATGATTGTCGACCCATCGGCCACACTGACCTGTTGACCGAGATTTAATTATGCCGTTGGGAGTGCATTTAATGAGCAACGGTCTGGTGGTTGAACATTAATAAATATGAACACCGACCCATCGGTGCCACCAACCTGTCGGTACTGGACAGTATGAAAAACTGTGAGACTCCTCTATATGTATGAGTATTGTGTGATCATTTAAGTATCTTCCTTGAACTGAGAAAATTCACACACTCCAAGGAACAATCAACTCTCTTGTGCATGCACTTAAGAATCAAATACAATCAATCCATTGATTTAGAGAAAGAGAGAAATAGAAGAGAAATGAAAAGATACAATCTAGGAAAGATATTTGTAGAACTGGTTTCCTAGTCACCCTGAAATTGTGATTGCTCTACGACGGCTACCAGGCAGAGCGTTGGCACAGTTGGGTGGATCCTTGAGAAGCACACTTCTTCTATAAAGAGCTACAAGACAAGTGCTTCTTGGTTTTAATTTTGTTGTTAAAACCTTTGTCCCAAGAAAGTGGATTAAGGATGCTTAGCTCCGGAACCACTATAAAAAAATATAGAGCGTCCTCTCTGGCACAATGGTGGGTGGAATTCACGGCCGATTGAGTGAGGTGGAATTCTTACTGTAATTGTGAGGGTGCAAGTCCCCACTTAGTGAATTTGGAGATAGCTCAAGGTTGAGCTAGCCCTAACAATGGATGTAGTTTGGTTAACCGAACCACTATAAATCTTGTGTCCTTGTGTTTGTGCTGTTAGATTTAATTCTTGTTTCGATTGCATTATCATATTTGCTAACAGACATACACTTGATTGTTATATCATGTTGCACATAATTAATCAATCAAGTAAATTTTAAAAAGGACCAACGATTCTAGATTGACCTATTCAACCCCCCCTCCCTTCTCCCTCTCTAGGTTCAATTGTGTTCTAGCTCTCTAGGGACTTTCAATTGGTATCAGAGCCTCATGCTCTATGTTTTTGGATTTAATCGTCCAAGTGAGATCTGGTAGCTAGAACTACTGTCATGAATACCTGCATGTCGATGTCCGGAGAAGAAAATAACTAGGGTAAATATCGAGGTGAATTTATTAAAAAATAATGCTTGGAAGACTCACATTCACATTATCATGCATACAATTTTGTAGTAGGTATTGCTCTTGTGATCTCTGTGACAGGAAGGCTAACCCATCATCAGAAGGAAGAAGACTCAAACATAATAAAAAAGGAGTTAAATGACAGAGAAGAATCTGAGTCTGCATCAATCATGGATAAAGAAAGTAGATGTACATTTCTTGGACTTGTTGATTCGTTTCCTAGTGATAAACATGAACATTTTAGTGAATCTGAAATGAAGAGCCTCTTGATGATTTCCAAGATTCATACAATGCTCTGTATCTTGAAAGTATGGAATTGACCAAGAAAGCTGACAAACTTGGAAATGAGAATGCCTACCTGACCAAAGTCCTTGAAATTGAAAGAATTGAAAAGAAACTTTCTCAACAAAATTTGAAACATCAATTGATGAGATATTAGTGTTGAGAAAAAGTCAGACTGACCTTCAATCCCAAGTGGATCTGTGCAAGAGAGACCACAAACACTTGGCTGAAGTGATCAGGTGTCTTGAAAACAAGATTATTTTGTTAATATCTGACTTAGAAAGGTTATCTCAATCTCAAGACAAGGTCGTTCATGGATATGAAAAATTGGGAAAGATCCTTAGTTCCGAAAAGAATTGCAAGGATAAGTCTGGGATAAAACATTGTAAAAACATGAAAGTTACCCCGGGCAAACTCCCATATTTGTTAAAAACCAGACATCCAAACTCTTTAACATACAATGCACTTATTGTGGAAAACGGGGTCATCCTGAATCTAATTGCTATCTAAAGAAAAATCAAGATCTACAAACCATCCTGGATAGATTGGGGAATCCAAGGATCAGATTCTTTGATGGGAAACCTTATTTCAGATCTAGACAGATTATACATCAAAACGAGATGAACTCTACCATTGGCCCTTCGTCTATTTGCTCTCCAATTAATAAGAGCTTCATGATTCATACAACCCTAAGTGTTGAAAGGCAATCCAAGTGGCACTTGGATAGTGGATGCTCACGACATATGACTGAAACAGTTCTTACATGTTTGATCTAGTTAACTTTAAAGGAGGTTATGTTATTTTTAGTGATGGAAACATGGCAAATATAATTGGTAAGGGGTCACTGAATCTGCCATCCTCTAGGGTTATCAAAGATGTATATCTTGTTGATCGACTTAAGCACAATTTACTTAGTATATCTCAACTGTGTGTTAATGATAATAAAGTCACCTTTAGTAAGAAAGACTGCCATGTTTATTACAAAAAATGTGAAGTAGTCTTGAGTGGTATCCTTACTTCTGATGATTGCTACGTTTTAGACTCATCAACTCCTGTCACACATGAGTGCCTCTTGTCCAAAATCAGTGAAGTTGAACTTTGGCATCAAAGGCTCGGTCATGTGAACTTCAAGGACATGTCCAAACTAAGTGAACATATAAAGGGATTACCAAAAGTTAGTCGATCTGAAATAACCATCTGTGGTGACTGCCAAAAGGGGAAACAAATCAGGGTAGCTCATAAACATACAAATTTGATCGCAACTTCTAGACCTTTATAACTGCTTCACATGGACTTCGTTGGACTCACTCAACACGAAAGTGCTGGTGGAAAGAGATATTTCCTGGTAATAGTTGATGACTATACTAGATATACTTGGGTGGCCTTCTTGAGGAAAAAATCTGATGCATTTCATGAATTCAAAATCATTGCAAAACGGATTATGAATGCAAAAGAGTCAAACATTCACAGAATAAGGACTGACCATGGGAGGGAATTTGAAAATCAGTCATTTAATAGATTCTATGAAAAACTACCCATGAACTTCAAGAAATGGCCAACACCCTACTAGAGAGTAAGAATGTTCCAAAACATATGTGGGATGAAGCAGTTAACACTGCATGCTATATCATCAATCGAGTATATTTCAAAGCTAGGCTAAACAAAACTGCCCATGAACTTCAAGAAATGGCCAACACCCTAATAGAGAGTAAGAATGTTCCAAAACATATGTGGGATGAAGCAGTTAACACTGCATGCTATATCATCAATTGAGTATATTTCAAAGCTAGGCTAAACAAAACTGCCCATGAACTTTGGACGGGTAGGAAACCCAACTCTAATTACTTTAAAGTATTTGGAAACAAGTGTCACATACTGCGAGATAGAGAGCATTTAGGAAAATTTGAATCCAAAAGCGATGATGACATCTTCTTAGGATATTCCACAAATAGTCATGCTATGCTTATAGGGTAAAGAATCTTAGAACTAGTGCCATCCAAGAATTAGTGAATGTTGTAGTAGATGACCAAGTAAGTACAACAGATAAAGAGTTAAAATAAGAGGAAATCATCAGGTTAGCTCAAGAAGAAGAAAATGTAGAGAACAAAGATGATTCACAAGATCCCCCACATAAATCAAAACCTCTAAAAAATATAAAGGAACACCCTCTCAAACAAATCATAGGAGAACCCACTGCTGGAGTAAGAACAAGAAGACAACTTGAGAACCTGGTTAATTATGCGTGTTTTACTTGATAACTAGAACCTAAAAGGATAGACGAAGCCATAGCTGATGAAGATTGGGTTAATGCTATGCAAGAGGAAGTAGGACAATTTAGTAGAAATTATGTATGGGATTTGGTTCCTAGACCCAAGGAAACACACATAACTGGAAGAAAATGGATTTAAAAAATAAGCTGGATGAACATGGAACCATTGTGAGAAATAAAGCAAGACTAGTAGCTCAGGGATACACTCAAATTGAAGGTTTAGATTGTAATATCCTAGATTTTTCAATATATCAATATTTACGAAAATGCCATTGGAGTTATGAATTAAAGGGTTATGATCGTAGATGAGAAAATGTTGGGACCTATTGTTCAAGTAAGAACCAATGTACTTGGTATAAGGTTCAAATTAAGTTAAATGGGTAATGTACAATTATTTGGGTCAAAGTGGTTAAATGGGTCAAAGGACCCAATTGGGACCCATTGGGTCGTTGTGGATATGTTTGACCATTGGGTGAGCTCAAGCTTAATTGAGTTTGGATTGAGATAATTAAATGATTGAGTTTGGATTGAGATGAATTAAATGTTTGAGTTTGGATTGAGTTGGAATAAATGATTGAGTTTGGAAAGTTAATTAAATGATTGAGTTTAGATGGCGTTAAATTACATGATTGAGTTGAGTTAATGTAAATGTGAGGGAGAAGGTTTGTAGTTTCAAATTAAAACCACTCCACACAATGGATGCATGGAGAGGTCATCTCATGCATGAAACCCATAGATAAGTAATTAATGGGGTGGCGGTTTTATGGAGTTACAAATGGTGAGGATTTGTGTTTCAAATTCAAACCACTTCTTACACGTTGGAATTGAATGGAGATTTTATGTTATGGATGAAAGATTAGTCTATGCATGAGGGGAATTGGATAGTTGGATGGTCCAAGGGTTAAGATACAAAACCGTTGGCATGTAGGAGTTTTCATCTCAAGAATGAAACTCCCACATGAGCACATAATGGAAGGTGGTGGTTATGGAACTCAATATTCAAATATGACCGTTGCATGCTATGGGAGTTTCATCTTAAGGATGAAACCCCCAAGATGGAAGTTAAATAAGCATGTGGAGTTACTCAAGGTCAACCAAAAGCTAGCCGTTGGGTACCTTGGGAGTTTCATCTCAAGGATGAAACCCCAAGGGAGACATTAAACAAATGGGAGTTACAAAATGGTTTCCCACATGGAGAAGTGATGAGGTAGGTTGCATCTAGGGCAGCTCAAGAGGTAAAAACCGTCGGAGGGTTTCATCTCAAGGATGAAACCCCCAAAAGGAATAAGTAATGGAAATGAATGGGAGGGGAGTTACATGTGGTGCCAACCTTAGGCTGAAGTTGGTTAACCAAAGATAGAATTTTATCTCCATTCACTCTCACTCTCTCTCTCTCTCTCTCTCTCTCTCCCTTGGCCGTTCTCTATCTCTCAAGACCAAAGGCATTGGCTGATTGTCTCTCATACCAATCATTCCTTGGCTGATCTTTCCACCAAGACAAAATACACATCGAGCAAAGGAGTTTGGCATCAAGGTTATCACTCTCATCTAAAGCCAAATTTCTCTCTCTCTCTCAAATCAATACTTTGGCTAAACCATTTCAAGGAGTCTTGAAGCAAGATCAGTCTCAACTAAAGGAGAAGGAAGGAAGGACTAAGAAGGAACGAAAGAGCAAACCGGAGTAAAGATCAAGAAGTAGTCAAAGAACCGAAGGAGTCGCGGTATTGGTAAGTGCACTATGAACCCTTGTTAAATAAGTTGGTTAAGGGAATATGATCCGGCCATTGTATGGCCGAATCTATCAAGGGTTTTAGATCATGGATTATGTTGTTTAGAAAGGGCAAAACATGGATCGTTGGGTTCGGCCACTTGGATGGCCGAACCCCATGAAAGAATGTGGTGACTTTTATGGTTTTTAAGGGATAAAATCCATATCATGTAATGAAGGTTTTAAAAGGGTTTTGAATGAAGATAAGTTTAATATCTTGGGTCGGCCATTGGATGGTTGGACCATATGGTTATCATGGCTAAAGTATAAAGCCTAAATTATATATAAATGATGGGATAATTGAGTCAAGAGAACCATAGGGTTCGGCCATGTGTATGGCCAAACCCCATGAACTATTTTAATGGTCATTTGGATTAAGAACATGGTTGGAGATTTTGAAGGATTATATGCTTTTGTTTTAAGAATCACTCATGCTTATGGACTTAGTATAGGTAAATAATTAGCCACCATAGATGATGGAAAGAGGGACAAAAACCAATATGGAGAGGTTTGGCCATGTAGTATGGCCGAACCCCACTAATAGTCATTTGGTGGACTTAATGGTTAACATATAATGTAATTGTAAAAATCAAAATGGAGATGTATGTATGAAAGATTTAAAGGATCAAAAATTAAGTGGTGAGGTTCGGCCATGTTGTATGGCCGAACCCCACTAAGGTGGATTGGATGTGGACTTTGGTTTTTAAGAAAAATTAAACAAAGGGTTATGCTAGTGGCAAGATGGTAAATATGAATAAAATGATCAAAGGAAAGAAGGGTCAAAATCAAAGAGGTAAGGTTCGGCCATGTTGTATGGCCGAACCCTACCAAAGTATGGTTGTAGTTAAGGTGTTTGATTAAGTTATTTGAATGGTGTGTTTGGGCTTAAGAATCCAAATGAGGGATTAAAACAAAATTAAGTGTGGTTCGGCCATGGTGTATGGCCGAACCCCACAAGGTTGCATTTGGTGGATTGGGGTTTGTATATAAGTTATTTGTATGGTTTTGGTTAAATAAAAGAGAGACCAAATTTAAGTGGGTGAGGTTCGGTCATGGGGTATGGCCGAACCCCACAAAGTGGTTTTTGGGATTTGGACTAAGTTGGAAATTATATCGACAAATGTTTGACTTGCTGTTATATAAATAGGGTAACGGGATTTCTTGAGCGGTGTACAAGTCGTGAACGGGGTGACGGTTTAAAAGAGCGGTCAATCTAAGTGAATTTTGTGTAGGTTTCCTACCTTTTTGTAACCACACTTATATTTGATGTTTTATCTTAATTTTGATAAAATATGTGCTAAGTTATTATATTTCAAAGTGGTTTTGTATGTTAAGATGTATTTACAAATGGCATGAACTCATGGACATGTCATGCATGGCATGGGGTAATGATTATGGAAACCGGAGGCCACACTCCGTCGGGGCGTCCGAAAGACCACTGTGGGGTACCTTGATGATGAGAATCCCATCAAGAGGAAACCGGAGGGCGCACTCCGTCGAGGCGTGCAAAAGATCATTGTGGGGTACCTTGATGATGAGAATCCCGTCAAGGGGAGGCTATGTATATTTGTGATGGGTGGGACTCATTACATGTACATAACATACATGGCATTGTTTTATGTGATTTTGATGAACATGTATTATCATATTATTTGCATGTCTTTATAATAACCTTGTGGTAGCCCTAATCGGAAACACCTACTGGGCGCGTTGATCTAACGCCCTATCTCTATCTTTAGTGGATGACGCAGGAAAGGGGAAGAACGAGGATCGTGAAGGAAACCAAGCATAGGAGCTTGGGCTTTTGAATGGACTTTAATTTATGGACTTTTTATTTGGACAATCTAATTTGATAGTTAGATGATGTTGGCATGTAATAATTTAGTTAACTAGCTTTGGTTTGGTATGTTTTGGATGGTTTGGAATGAATCTTTAGTCTAAGGTTATTTTAGTAATTTTGGAGAATATGATTATGTACTTTGCTATCTAAAAATATAAAATGGAGTAGTCTTAGGATCTATTATAACCCGCAGTTAGATTAAGATTAAGTTTATTCCGCAAGTCTTATTTGTACCATGTGTGGATCGGTTCTTATGGACTTAGTTCATACGCACATGGGCTTGGCCAGTTAAGGGTCGGACTTTAGAAGTCCGAACTTAACTCGCGTCGTGACGTCCTGCCCCGATCACTTGTTTATTATTGTTTAAAAAAAAAATAAACTCTGATTTTATAGTGAAAAGGGCGGGTTGTTACAGTTAGTATCAGAGCGAAACGGGAAGATTGAATCTTTTGAAGTAAGATTAAGTCAGTTTCATGTCTCACTGACAGATAAGAATCCCAACTGACCGACTCTTCGGAGTCCGCTGACTGGGGGCCGGATTAATTTACTTCGTTAGACTCAGACTGAAAATTCAATCTGAGAACAACAATGAAAGATAGCAAAGTAAGTACAGTCATCATAATTGGATCTGTCAAACATAGCAAAATAGGATACACTTCCCCGATATCCCCAAATTGAAAGATAAACAATAGGTATTTAGAAATTTTCCCCAAAAACAGAACCAAGAGTGCTTATTTGGCAAAATCCCCAAAATTGTGAAAATACAAACTGTACGAGGAAACTAAGTCAATGATGTTTTCTTGACTTAGGAAAAAAAAATGGCTCCAAAGAAAAAGATCCCTCAGAGCCAGAAAGGGAAGGAAAGAGTGTTACCAATTACTCAAAAGGAGGTATCTCAACCTGAGAAGGAGGTATCTCAACCTGAGAAGGAGCAATCTCTACATGAAAAATCACACTATGAGGAAGAGTCAGATAACTCTCGGCGAGAAGAGGAGGAGCGTGAACACTCATCTCAGAAGGAGGAAGAGGGGAACAGCGGCGTACATATACCACATGTGCCGCCTGAACTACAGAGCTTAGTTCAAGCGGTGGTGACTTCTGTACTCCAGTAGCATATGAATGGAAGTGAAAGTTCTTAGGACATCAATGACCAGAGTATGGTCCGAGAATTCCAGCAACAGCGCCCTCCCTACTTCAAAGGGAAGGAAGGGGCTGTCAGAGCTGAACATTGGCTGAAGAAGATCACTTAGATCTTAACTCTACTCAAGATCTCGAGTCATGCTGACAGGATTCTACTGGCTACATCACAACTAATTGAAGATGCCAGTAAATGGTGGGAGGTAATGGAGAAACAGCGGGCACTCGTACTAGTAAGGGAGAAGACGACCATGACCTGGGAAGAGTTTTCAACGACTTTTTGGAACACTACTTTCCGGAGGAGGAGAAAGAGCGTCAGACTCAAGCCTTTCTGTCCTTGGTACAGGGCTCTATGATGGTGGCAGAGTATCACCAGGAATTCCTCAGTCTATCCTGCTATGAATTTTATATGGTGGATACAGAACATCGCAGGGCACAGAAGTTTGACAGGGGTCTGCGGCCAAACATCATGGCCAAAGTGACCATATTCAAGGCAACCACACTGGCAGAGGTGGTCAGCAAGGCCACAATAGTAGAGCAGGAAATGGCTGATATGGTACGGTTTGAAAATTGCCGAGCTCCAAGTGGGAGGAGTGGGTTCCAGCCCAACAAGAAGTTCCGACCAAACTTCAGAAGACCCTCACCATCTACTGGGTCCACAGGGGGCTTTCATCCCAACCAGCCCTCCCCATCTGCATCAGTCACTCAGTCATTCAGAGGGGTGAACAACTGCTTCCACTGTGATCAACCGGGTCACTTCAAGAGAGATTGCCCAAAGCTCAACAAGCTCTCATATTCCAGAGGATCATTCCGTCCACCAGCTAGGCCAGCTAACTCCAAAGGAGGCTGGACGGGTGCCTAACCCTACTAGATCTGGATGATTGTTTACTTTAACACCTCCAGCAGATGTGGATCATTTAGTGATTCAAGGTATGGCAGTTGTCAGTAGTTCTTATGCTTATGCACTATTTGATTCTGGAGCTTCACACTCCTTTATATCTGCATCATTTATAACTGCTACCGGTACTCTAGTTCAAAAACTATCCACAACACTCACAATTGTATCCCCTGTCGGAGACACGTCATTGGGACTCATATGCATGGCAGTGAGTACTGAACTCGCTGGACTCAGATTTGAGTTCAATTATCTGGTACTCGACATGACTGAGTACGATATTATCTTCTGCATGGATTGGTTGGCTAGTTTTCAAGCCAACATTGATTGTTGTTGCCGCAGAGTGACATTTTGGTCACCCAAAGGGAAGCAGTATGTAGTTCGTACAGACAAGCAGAGCAGACTGCAGGAAGGGATGAACCATTGATATTGAACAATATCATCATAAACAAAGCACCAGACATTGAACTTCTGGCAATTGTGCAAGAATTTACGGATGTGTTCCCAAAAGAACTCCTTGGCTTACCACCCATGAGGGAGCTCAATTTTGAGTTCAAGCTATATCCTGGTACTTCACCAGTGTCTTTACCACATTATCGGATGGCACTAGAGGAGATGTTCGAGCTAAAGAAGCAGATTGATGAACTGCTTAGACTGGGTTGCATCCGGAACAACACATCATCTTGGGGAGCTCCAGTGTTGTTTGTGAAGAAGAAGGACAGTTCACTCTAAATGTGTGTGGATTACCGGAAACTGAATCAGCTAACTGTCCGGAACAAGTAGCCTTTACCCAGGATCGATGATTTATTCGATCAACTGAGGGGTTCCAGTCACTTTTCGAAGATTGATCTGATGTCCGGTTATCATCAAATCCGGGTTAAGGAGGAAGGTATAGAGAAAACAGCCTTCAGGACGCGGTATGGACTATATGAGTTTGTAATCATGCCGTTTGGACTCACCAATGCACCGGTTGTGTTCATGGATTTAATGAACAGGATCTTCCGTCCATACTTGGACTAGTTCGTGATTGTGTTTATTGATGATATCCTGATCTATTCCAAAAGTAAGGAAGACCATGCTGAACACCTGAAAATAGTTCTGGACTTCTTGAGAAAGAACAAGTTGTATGCCAAAGCAAGCAAATGTGAATTTTGGCTACCTCAGATCAAGTTCTTGGGGCATGTCATAACAGCAGACGGTATAGCCGTGGATCCGGCTAAGGTGGCGGCAGTGAGTGAATGGAAAGCGCCAAAGAACGTAACCGAGATCTGCAGCTTCTTGGGATTGGCTGAGTATTACAGGAAGTTCATCATGGACTTCTCCAAAATTGCATCTCCATTGACTCGACTCACTCAGAAAGGAGTCAAATATGAGTGGACAGATCTGTGCAATGGGGGGTTTGAGGAACTGAAAGATAGACTTACAACTGCTCCTATATTAATTTTGCCGGAAAGAGGCAAAGGTTATGAAGTACAATGCGATGCATCAGGAGAGGGACTGGGGTGTTCACTCATGCAACGTCATCGTGTGGTGGCATATGGTTCAAGACAATTAAAATTCCTGAACGCCTCTATCCCACACATGATCTGGAATTAGCTGCAGTGGTCTACACTCTTAAAAGCTGGAGACACTATCTATATGGTGAGAAGTTTGAAGTCTTTTCAGATTACAAGAGCTTGAAGTATTTATTTGATTAGAAAGAGCTCAACCTGAGGCAGCGCAGATGGATGGAATATCTGGCGGATTATGAGTTCGCACTCCTATATCATCGGGTAAGGCAAACAAGGTGGCGGATGCTCTCAGCCGCATATCACATGCATCAGTGGCATGTTTGATCAGAACAGAATGGGAAATGCTGAATACCATTCGAGAGTTCAATCTATATATCACAAACCATGGGAGTATGTACAATTTAATCATACGGTCCAACATGGTTACCAGGATTGAACAAGAGCAACGAGCAGATCCGGAATTGGAGGAAATATGGGCCAAGATGTCCACTAGCGTGGTCATACCGGAATGGGAATTACGACCAGGACAGGGTCTTGTATTCCAGGGTAGAATATATGTACCAAAAAGCTGCAGAAAAGAGTTGTTGGTTGAGGCACATCAGACCAAGCTCTCCATACATCTGGGCAGCACCAAGATGTATCATGACCTGAAGAGACATTATTGGTGGCATGGGCTCAAAAGAGATGTTGCAGAATTTGTGGCACACTGCTTGACTTGTCAGTAGGTTAAGACGGAACATCAGAAGCCACCAGGGTTACTCAAACCCTTATTAGTGCCAGAATGAAAATGGGAGCACATTTCCATGGATTTTGTGATGGGATTGCCGAGGTCCTCAAAGGGCAATGATGCTATATGGGTCGTGGTAGACCGACTGACCAAGTCTGCGCATTTTATTCCAATCAAGATGTCGGATTCATCTGAGACATTGGGTCGGCGGTTTATCAAGGACATCATCAGATTACATGGTATTCCTCGGACAATCGTATCTGAAAGAGATGGGCGATTCACCGGCAGGGTGTGGCAGAGCATGCAGTCAGCCATGGGGACCGATCTGCTGACTAGTACAACATTCCATCCACAGACTAATGGACAGTCAGAAAGGACTATACAAACGCTGGAAGATATGTTGAGAGCGTACATGCTAGACTTCAAGGGTGGATGGGAGGATTACTTGCTGCTGGTAGAGTTCTCATATATTAACACTTACCAGGCAAGCCTTCAGATGGCCCCATTCGAGGCTTTATATGGTAGACCATGCAGGTCACCAGTGTGCTGGACCGAGGCAGGCGAGCCTGCGCTGATTGGACTCGAGCTAGTCGTAGAGACTACAACACAAATTCAGTTGATACGTCAGCATTTATTGACTGCACAGAGTTGGCAAAAGAGCTATGCTGACAAAAGGAGGAGGTTTCTCAAATTTGAAGTGGGGGACATGGTATTCTTGAAGGTCTCGCCACGAAAGGGACACATGAGATTTGGGAAGAAGGAAAAACTGTCACCAAGATATGTGGGACCGTTTTCCATCATAAGAAGGATAGTGGATGTAGCATGTCAGTTAGCACTTCCTTCACAGTTGGCATCTCTACACGATGTGTTTCATATATCGATGCTAAAGAAGTATAATCCCGATCCGTCTCATGTATTGAATGTGCAAGATATAGAAGTACAAAGCGACGTGACATACGTCGAGAAGCCTGTCAGAATAATAGAGACAGAGCAAAGGGTGTTATGAAATAGAGTGATTCAGTTCGTCAAAATGGTATGGGATCGACATGGTATTGAGGAAGCCGCTTGGGAACTCGAATCGGAGATGAGAACAGCTCACCCTGAATTATTCATGTAATTTATTTTGGAATCCTAATTCGTTTGATTTTCAGGACGAAAATTTAAAAAAAAAGGATTGTATTGTAATATCCTAGATTTTTCAATATATCAATATTTACGAAAATGCCATTAGAGTTATGAATTAAAGGGTTATGATCGTAGATGAGAAACTGTTGGGACCTATTGTTCAAGTAAGAACCAATGTACTTGGTATAAGGTTCAAATTAAGTTAAATGGGTAATGTACAATTATTTGGGTCAAAGTGGTTAAATGGGTCAAAGGACCCAATTGGGACCCATTGGGTCGTTGTGGATATGTTTGACCATTGGGTGAGCTCAGGCTTAATTGAGTTTGGATTGAGATAATTAAATGATTGAGTTTGGATTGAGATGAATTAAATGTTTGAGTTTGGATTGAGTTGGAATAAATGATTGAGTTTGGAAAGTTAATTAAATGATTGAGTTTAGATGGAGTTAAATTAAATGATTGAGTTGAGTTAATGTAAATGTGAGGGAGAAGGTTTGTAGTTTCAAATTAGAACCACTCCACATGTTGGATGCATGGAGAGGTCATCTCATACATGAAACCCCTAGATAAGTAATTAATGGGGTGGCGGTTTTATGGAGTTACAAATTTTGAGGGTGTGTTTCAAATTCAAACCACTTCTTACACGTTGGAATTGCATGGAGATTTTATGTTATGCATGAGAGATTAGTCTATGCATGAGGGGAATTGGATAGTTGGATGGTCCAAGGGTTAAGACACAAAACCGTTGGCATGTAGGAGTTTTCATCTCAAGAATGAAACTCCCACATGAGCACATAATGGAAGGTGGTGGTTATGGAACTCAATATTCAAATATAACCGTTGGATGCTATGGGAGTTTCATCTTAAGGATGAAACCCCCAAGATGGAAGTTAAATAAGCATGTGGAGTTACTCAAGGTCAACCAAAAGCTAGCCGTTGGGTACCTTGGGAGTTTCATCTCAAGGATGAAACCCCAAGGGAGACATTAAACAAATGGGAGTTACAAAATGGTTTCCCACATGGAGAAGTGATGAGGTAGGTTGCATCTAGGGCAGCTCAAGAGGTAAAAACCGTTGGAGGGTTTCATCTCAAGGATGAAACCCCCAAAAGGAATAAGTAATGGAAATGAATGGGAGGGGAGTTACATGTGGTGCCAACGTTAGGCTGAAGTTGGTTAACCAAAGATAGAATTTTATCTCCATTCACTCTCACTCTCTCTTTCTCTCTCTCCCTTGGCCGTTCTCCATCTCTCAAGACCAAAGGCATTGGCTGATTGTCTCTCATACCAATCATTCCTTGGCTGATCTTTCCACCAAGACAAAATACACATAGAGCAAAGGAGTTTGGCATCAAGGTTATCACTCTCATCCAAAGCCAAATTTCTCTCTCTCTCTCAAATCAATACTTTGGCTAAACCATTTCAAGGAGTCTTGAAGCAAGATCAGTCTCAACTAAAGGAGAAGGAAGGAAGGACTAAGAAGGAACGAAAGAGCAAACCGGAGTAAAGATCAAGAAGTAGTCAAAGAACCGAAGGAGTTGCGGTATTGGTAAGTGCACTATGAACCCTTGTTAAATAAGTTGGTTAAGGGAATATGATCCGGCCATTGTATGGCCGAATCTATCAAGGGTTTTAGATCATGGATTATGTTGTTTAGAAAGGGCAAAACATGGATCGTTGAGTTCGGCCACTTGGATGGCCGAACCCCATGGAAGAATGTGGTGACTTTTATGGTTTTTAAGGGATAAAATCCACATCATGTAATGAAGGTTTTAAAAGGGTTTTGAATGAAGATAAGTTTAATATCTTGGGTCGGCCATTGGATGGTTGGACCATATGGTTATCATGGCTAAAGTGTAGAGCCTAAATGATATATAAATGATGGGATAATTGAGTCAAGAGAACCATAGGGTTCGGCCATGTGTATGGCCAAACCCCATGAACTATTTTAATGGTCATTTGGATTAAGAACATGGTTGGAGATTTTGAAGGATTATATGCTTTTGTTTTAAGAATCACTCATGCTTATGGACTTAGTATAGGTAAATAATTAGCCACCATAGATGATGGAAAGAGGGACAAAAACCAATATGAAGAGGTTTGGCCATGTAGTATGGCCGAACCCCACTAATAGTCATTTGGTGGACTTAATGGTTAACATATAATGTAATTGGGAAAAATCAAAATGGAGATGTATGTATGAAAGATTTAAAGGATCAAAAATTAAGTGGTGAGGTTCGGCCATGTTGTATGGCCGAACCCCACTAAGGTGGATTGGATGTGGACTTTGGTTTTTAAGAAAAATTAAACAAAGGGTTATGCTAGTGGCAAGATGGTAAATATGAATAAAATGATCAAAGGAAAGAAGGGTCAAAATCAAAGAGGTAAGGTTCGGCCATGTTGTATGGCCGAACCCTACCAAAGTATGGTTGTAGTTAAGGTGTTTGATTAAGTTATTTGAATGGTGTGTTTGGGCTTAAGAATCCAAATGAGGGATTAAAACAAAATTAAGTGAGGTTCGGCCATGGTGTATGGCCGAACCCCACAAGGTTGCATTTGGTAGATTGGTGTTTGTATATAAGTTATTTGTATGGTTTTGGTTAAATAAAAGAGAGACCAAAATTTAAGTGGGTGAGGTTCGGTCATGGGGTATGGCCGAACCCCACAAAGTGGTTTTTGGGATTTGGACTAAGTTGGAAATTATATGGACATATGTTTGACTTGTTGTTATATAAACAGGGTAACGGGATTTCTTGAGCGGTGTACAAGTCGTAAACGGGTGACGGTTTAAAAGAGCGGTCAATCTAAGTGAATTTTGTGTAGGTTTCCTACTTTTTTGTAACCACACTTATATTTGATGTTTTATCTTAATTTTGATGAAATATGTGCTAAGTTATTATATTTCAAAGTGGTTTTGTATGTTAAGATGTATTTACAAATGGCATGAACTCATGGACATGTCATGCATGGCATGGGGTGATGATTATGGAAACCGGAGGCCACACTCCGTCGGGGCGTCCGAAAGACCACTGTGGGGTACCTTGATGATGAGAATTCCATCAAGAGGAAACCGGAGGCCACACTTCGTTGAGGCGTGCAAAAGAACACTGTGGGGTACCTTGATGATGAGAATCCCGTCAAGGGGAGGCTATGTATATTTGTGATGGGTGGGACTCATTACAGTGCATAACATACATGGCATTGTTTTATGTGATTTTGATGAACATGTATTATCATATTATTTGCATGTTTTTATACTAACCTTGTGGTAACCCTAATCAGAAACACCTATTGGGCGCGTTAATCTAACGCCCTATCTCTATCCTTAGTGGATGACGCAGGAAAGGAGAAGAACGAGGATCGTGAAGGAAACCAAGCATAGGAGCTTGGGCTTTTGAATGGACTTTAATTTATGGACTTTTTATTTGGACAATGTAATTTGATAGTTAGATGATGTTGGCATGTAATAATTTAGTTAACTAGCTTTGGTTTGGTATGTTTTGGATGGTTTGGAATGAATCTTTAGTCTAAGGTTATTTTAGTAATTTTGGAGAATATGATTATGTACTTTGCTATCTAAAAATATAAAATGGAGTAGTCTTAGGATCTATTATAACCCGCAGTTAGATTAAGATTAAGTTTATTCCGCAAGTCTTATTTGTACCATGTGTGGATCGGTTCTTATGGACTTAGTTCATACGCACATGGGCTTGGCCAGTTAAGGGTCGGACTTTAGAAGTCCGAACTTAACTCGCGTCGTGACGTCCCGCCCCGATCACTTGTTTATTATTATTTAAAAAAAAATAAACTCTGATTTTAGAGTGAAAAGGGCGGGGTGTTACATAGATTTTGATGAAGCATTTGCCCCCGTAGCAAGATTAGAATCCATTAGAATTTTTCTCTCAATTGCTCGCCACCTCAAGTTCAAATTCTACCAAATGGATGTGAAAGGTGTCTTCTTGAATGTATTTTTAAATGAGCAAGTGTTCGTAGAACAGCCCAAAGGATTCATTGATCCAACATTTCCAAACCATGTGTTGAAACTCAAGAAAGCTCTATATGGCCTTAAACAAGCGCCAATAGCCTAATATGAGAGATTAACCCAATTCCTACTTGGTCACAAGTTTCAAAGGGGGAGTGTAGACAAGACTCTGTCTATCCAAAAAACTAAAGAGTCTATCCTTATTGTCCAAATCTATGTGGATGACATAGTGTTTGGGTCTACATGTGAAAAGTTTGCACTGAATTTCTCTAAACTCATGAAATCTGAATTTGAAATTAGTATGGTGGGAGAACTAAACTATTTCCTTGGTCTTCAAATCAAGCAAAGTCATGATGGACTTTTTATCTCCCAATCCAAGTATGCAAAAGAACTTGTAAAGAAATTTTGTCTAGAAGGATGTAAACATGCGACCACCCCTATGAGCACAACCATCAAATTATTCAAAGATGAGAATGGGACGTCGACCCCAGCTTGTATAGAAGCATGATAGGAAGTCTCTTGTACCTCACAATAAGTTGACCAGACAACTCATTTAGTGTAGGAGCTTGCACCAGATTTGAATCCATACCTAAAGAGTCACACCTTAAAGTTGTTAAACGGATTATTAAATATGTGGCTGGTACTACCTTTACATGGAATTTAGTTTCCATATGATATTTCCTTCTTGATAGCTGTATACACAGATGTAGACTGGGATGGAAATATTGATGACAAAAAATCTACCAATGGAGGCTTCTTCTACGTCGGAAATTGTTTAGTGGCATGACATAACTACAAACAATCCTCAATGTCTCTCTCCACAACTGAAGCAAAGTACATTGCAGCTGCAAGCTGTTGTACCCAACTGATCTGGATGACACAAATGTTGGTCAATTATGGACTTAAGCAAGAATCCATGACATTTTACTGCCACAACACTAGCGCAATAAATATTTCCAAGAATCCAGTACAACATTCCAAGACCAAGCACATAGACACAAGGCAACATTTCATAAGAGAATTGGTGGAGGAGAAAACTATCGAATTTGTACACATCTCCACGGAAAACAAATTGGCAGATATCATGACAAAACCCTTGGATTCATCACGATTTCTCTCCCGACGTAAGGCCATTGGCATGTGTGCATCGCAATAACTCCTCATGCTCATAATGTGCACACTTCATGTAACACCCCGCCCTTTTCACTCTAATTTTCAGAGTTTATATATTTTTTTTTAAAATATAATAATCATGTGACCGGGGCGGAGTGTCATGACGCGAGTTAAGTTCGGATCTCTAAATCCGACCCTTAATTGGCCAAGCCCATGTACGTATGTAATAAGTCCATAAAACTGATCCGCACATGGTACAAATACAACTTGCGGAATTAACTTAGTCTTAAACTAACTGAGGTTATAATAGATCCTAAGACTAATCCATTTTTAACTTAAGATAGCAAAGTACAAGATTTATTTTCCAAAATTACCAAATAACCTTAGTCTACCATTCATTCCAAACCATCCAAAATAAAACAAACCATAGCATCTACCTAACTACTTATTACATGCCAACACAACTAATTACCAAATTACATTGTCCGAATAAATCAATTAACAGGTCCATAAATAGTCCATTCAAAGTTCATTCCAAGTCATTCAAACCGCCCAAGTTTTCTTGCTTGGTCCCCTTCTCGATCCTCAATCTTTGACTTTCCTGCGTCATCCACTAAGGATATAGATAAGGCGTTAGATCAACGCGCCCAGTAGTGTTTCCGAATAGGGCTACCACATGGTTAGTCGAAAACATGCAAATAGTATAATAATAATACAAGTGTGACAAAATTCCATAAAAACATGCTATGTATGAAATGAACATGTAATGAGTCCCACCCATTACCATTCAACGTAATCATCACTTGACGGGATTCTCATCGTCAAGGTAACCCACAGTGGTCTTTCGGACGCCCCGACGGAATGTGGCCTCCGGATTCCTCTTGATGGGATTCTCATCATCAGGGTACCCCACAGTGGTCTTTCGGACGCCCCGAAGGAGTGTGGCCTCTGGTTACAATACCATTATCCCATGCGATGCATGAGATATCTATGCAAACATTGCATTTAGAAATATAACTTTACATTCACCAAAACTTATCAAAATCAACTTAAAACAGTAAATAGGAGTGTGGTTACAATAAAGGTAGGAAACCTACACTAGATTACTTTGTTTGACCCTTCTTTTGAACCGTCGTCCGATCACAGCTTGTACACCGTTCTAGAAATCCAAATACCATATGAACATAACAGCAAGTTAATCATTTGACCATAAGATTCTAATTTGATCTAAATCCCAAAAATCCCCTTTGTGGGGTTCGGCCATACCCCATGGCCGAACCTCACCTATTTACCAATTGATCTCTCTTAATTTGGATTAATACCATCCAAATAATTTATTGACAACCTCAATCCACAAAATATCACTTGGTGGGGTTCGGCCATACTACATGGCCGAACCATACTATATTGGTTTGGGTCCATACATCCAACCCCATGATCATACCATTTTTGATCATTTCATCAATAATTACCTTTATGCCATCGCTACCAATAAATAATTTTACTAACTTTAAAAACCAGCGATCCTTTCCATAAAATGGATTCATAAAGCCCATACCATGATCCATGGGGTTCGGCCCTATACATGGCCGAACCCTATGGTTCACTTGGTCCAATAATCACCATGATTACTCATGGTTTTAACATGCTAATTCAACCAGGAATAATACATGGTTCAGCCGCATAATAATCAACCAAAAACAGTAACCAAATATTCCATTAATTGCCATAAAAATCGCCATAATTTTATATGGTTTTTAGCTCACAAAACCATCAACTACTTTCATGGAAATGTCATACCATTTCATGGGGTTCGGCCAACCCAATTGGCTGAACCTCATGGCCTATGGTTTAGATCCATTTATCCAATTATAAACTTAGCACTAAGTCCACCAAGTGACCCTTTAGTGGGGTTCGGCCATACTACATGGCTGAACCTCACCAAACTGATTTGTCCATCTTTCCATCATCTTTGATGGCTAATTAATTTCTTATATTAAGTCAATAGATAAACCTATCTTATTCTTAAATCAAAGCACATAATGATTACATAATATCCATCCTACACTTAACCCAAATAACCATAAAAAACAGTCCATGGGATTAGGCCATACACATGGCCGAACCCCAAGGTTTCCTTGATGTAAACCCTCCAATATTTGTCCATAATTTTTTATCAGCACTTAGCTTAATAAACACATAATTCAGCCATGTAATAACTGGTCAAAATCAGTGACTTATCTCCCTTTAAAAGCCTTTAAAAGAACTTCAATACATAATATGAATTTCATCTCTCAAACACCATAAAAATCACCAAGTTTTCCCATGGAGTTCGGCCATCCAAAGGGCCGAACCCTATGGTCCATATTTTGTCACTTTTAAACATCATAATCCCATATTTAAACCATTGATGGATCTGGCCATATGATGGCCAGATCTCATTTTCTTAACCAATCTATTAAACAAGGGTTCAAAATGTACTTACGAATACCGCGTCTCCTTCGGTTCTTTTGACTCCTTTCTTGACCCTTTATTTCCTTGACCTCTCCTTCTCTCTTACTGTTCTTTGGGCTAAGACTGATCTTGTTGCAAGCTTCTTAAGATAATTCAGCCAGATGATAAGGATTTGAGAGAGAGAGAGAAAAAGAATTTTGGCTTTGGATGGGAAACCTTGATGCCAACTCATTTGCTCAATGTATACTTTTGTCTTGGTGAAATAAATCAATCAAGGACTGATTTCATATCATTAACCAGCTGCTGTTCTTGATCTTAGAGAGAGATAACAGTCCAAGGAAGAGAGAGATAGAGAGAGTAAAATGAGAGCCCTTTGTTTCACCAAAACCAGCCTAAGGTTAACCTTGTGTAACTCACCTCACCTTAATCAAAGTTCTTTATGTTACTTGGGGGTTTCATCTATGAATTGAAACACCCCAAGCAACAAACGTCCCTTGTGGCTGGACTTGTGTAACCTCCCCTTTCCTTAAGGTCTCACATGGGAGTTTCATTTTGAAATGTAACTCCCATGTGCTGCACCGTCCCTCTATTGTTTGCCTCTATGTTTTGGCTTGTGTAACAGCCACCATTCTCATGTGTAACTCCACAAACAGCAGCTCCATTCAGCTCCATTTGGCCTTCATCAACATCCCATGTGGTTCTATCATTGGAATAAAACTCCCCTCCTCCAAGTGTGAACACACTTTGTAACTCCCATTGGTTTAATATCTATTTTGATTTTGAAATGCCATAATCTTTTGTGTGTAACTCCTCCAATCAGCAACCCATTTATTCTCCAACCTTGGAGTTACATGCATGAACTATCAATCTATGTATTGGCTGTCTTTTGAAGACCCAAAGCATGAATTCCAAACCATTTCCAACGTGCATATAATTTGCATTTGAAATAATCCTCTCACCTTTGTAACTCCCATAATGGCAACTCCAATTACTCTATGACTAAATGTTTTATGCTAGAAGTAAACCCCCATGCAGCCAACGTGGGGTATTATTTGAATTTGAATCCCACAAACCTTTTATCTACTCACCTCACTCATTTTGATATTCCATCTATCCCATTTATTTAACTCATCCAACTTAACTCATTCATTTAATTTAACTTAACTAATAACTTTAACTCATTCAAACTCCATTATTTACTTCAACTCAAACCCAACTCAAACATTAATTCATCATACCTAATTAAGCTTTAAGCTCACCAAATAGTCAAATATGTCAACTATGACCCATTGGGTCCCATTTTGGCCATTTTGACCCATTTGACGCAATTACAAATCTTGACCCGTTTGAGTACTTCTCATCAATTTATTTGTCTTGTAAACATAACTACTAACATTGGGTCTTGATTGGACCATTGGCCCAACACTTTACCCATTAAAAACATATCAAATAAATCACAATGGCAATTCCGTAAATATGAATAAATTCACGTAAATTGATATCTTTGAAATTCCAGGGTGTTACAATACAATCCTCTTTTTATAATTTTCGTCCCGAAAATCGAACGAAGTAGGATTCCGACACACATCACACAAACAACTCAGGGTGAGCTGTGCTCATCTCCGGTTCTAGTTCCCAAGTGGCTTCCTCAGCACCATGCCGATCCCATACCACCTTGACGAACTGAATTGCTCAATTCCACAACACCCTTTGCTCACTCTCTAATATTCTGACCGGCTTCTCGATATAAGTGGCGTCGCTTTGCACATCTATGTCTTGCACATTCAAGACATGAGACGGATCGGGGTTGTACTTCCTCAGCATCGACACATGGAATACATCATGTAGAGACGCCAACTGCGAAGGAAATGCCAACTGATAGGCTACATCTCCCATCCTTCTTATAATTGAAAACGGTCCCACATATCTTGGCGACAATTTTCCTTTCTTCCCAAATCTCATGTGCCCTTTTCGTGGCGAGACCTTCAAGAATACCATGTCTCCCACTTCAAATTCGAGAAACCTCCTCCTCTTATCAGCATAGCTCTTTTGCCGACTCTGTGCGGTCAACAAATGTTGACGTATCAACTGGATCTGTGCAGTCGTTTCGGCAACCAACTCGGGTCCTATCAACGCAGGTTCGCCGACCTCGGTCCAGCACACTGGTGACCTGCATGGTCTACCATACAAAGCTTCGAATGGTGCCATCTGAAGGCTTGCTTGGTAGCTATTGTTATAAAAAAACTCCACCAATTGCAAATGATCCTCCCATCCACCTTTGAAGTCTAGCATGCACGCCCTCAGCATGTCCTCCAATGTTTGTATTGTTCTTTCCGACTGTCCATCAGTCTGTGGATGAAACGCTGTGCTAGTCAGTAAATCTGTTCCCATGGTTGACTGCATACTCTGCCATACCTCGCCGATGAATCGGCCATCTCTATCAGATACGATTGTCCGAGGAATACCATGTAATTTGATGATGTCCTTGATATACCGCCGACCCAATGTCTTAGATGAATCCGACACCTTGATAGGAATAAAATGCGCGGATTTGGTCAGTCGGTCTACCACGACCCATATAGCGTCATTGCCCTTCGAGGACCTCGGCAACCCCGTCACAAAGTCCATGGAAATGTGCTCCCATTTCCATTCTGGCACAGATAAGAGTTTGAGTAACCCTGGTGGCTTCTGGTGTTCCGTCTTAACTTGCTGACAAATTAAACAATGAGCCACAAACTCTGCAACATCCTTCTTGAGTCCATGCCACCAATTATGTCTTTTTAAGTCATGGTACATTTTTGTGCTACCCGGATGAATGGAGAGCTTGCTCTGATGTACCTCTATCAGTAATTCTTTTCTACAGCTTCTTGGCACATAAATTCTACCCCGGAACATAAGACCCTGTCCTGGTCGTAATTCCCAATCTGGTACAACCTCGCCAATAGACATCTTGGCCCATGTCTCTGCCATTTCCGGATCTGCTCACTGTTCCTGTTCATTCTTTGTAACCATGTTGGATCGTATGATCAAATTGTACATACTCCCATGGTTTGTGATGTATAGATTGAACTCACGAATGGTATTCAACATCTCCCATTCGGTCCTGATCAGACATGCCACTGATGCATGAGACATACGGCTAAGAGCATCTGCCACCTTGTTGGCCTTTCCCGGATGATATCGGAGTGCAAATTCATAGTCCGCCAGATATTCCATCCATCTGCGCTGCCTCAGGTTGAGTTCTTTCTGATCAAATAAATACTTCAAACTCTTGTGATCTGAAAAGACTTCAAACTTCTCACCATATAGATAATGTCTCCAGCTTTTAAGAGCGAAGACGACCGCAGCTAATTCCAGATCATGAGTGGGGTAGAGACGTTCATGTATCTTTAGTTGTCTAGATCCATATGCCACCACATGATCACGTTGCATGAGTGAACATCCCAGTCCCTCTCCTGATGCATCACATTGTACTTCATAACCTTTGCCTCTTTCCGGCGAAACTAAAATAGGAGCAGTTGTAAGTCTCTCTTTCAGCTCTTCAAACCTCTGATTGCACAACTCTGACCACTCATATTTGACCCCTTTCTGAGTGAGTCGAGTCAATGAAGATGCTATTTTAGAGAAATCCATGATGAACTTCCTATAATATCCAGCCAAACCCAGGAAGCTACGGATCTTAGTGACATTTTTCGGTGCTTTCCACTCCCTCACTGCTGCCACCTTTGCCGGATCAACAGCTATACCATCAGCTGTTATAACATGCCCTAAGAATTTGACCTCAGGTAGCCAAAATTCGCATTTGCTTACTTTGGCATACAGCTTGTTCTGTCTCAAGGTGTTCAATGCTATTCGTAGATGCTCAGCATGATCCTCCTGACTCTTGGAATAGATCAGGATATCGTCAATGAACACTATAACAAATTGATCCAGATATGGTCGGAAGATTCTGTTCATTAAGTCCATGAACACAGCCGGTGCATTGGTAAGCCCAAAAGGCATGACTACAAATTCAAATAGTCCATACCGTGTCTTGAAAGTTGTCTTCTCTATATCTTCCTCCCTGACCAGGATTTGATGATAATCGGACATCAGGTCAATCTTGGAAAAGTGACTAGAACCCCTCAACTGATTGAATAAATCATCGATCCTGGGTAGAGGATACTTGTTCCGGACAGTTAGCTGATTCAACTTCCGGTAGTCCACACACATTCTGAGTGAACCATCCTTCTTTTTCACGAACAACACTAGAGCTCCCCATGATGATGTGCTGTTCCGAATGCAACCCAGTCTGAGTAATTCATCAAGCTGCTTCTTCAACTCGAACATTTCTGCTGGTGCCATCCGATAATGGGGTAACGACACTGGTGAAGTACCAGGATACAGCTTGATCTCGAAATTGAGCTCCTTCATAGGTGGTATACCAGGCAGTTCTTTTGGAAAGACATCGGCAAATTCTTTCCCAGTTGCTGGAAGCTCAATGACTGGTGCTTTGTTGATGACAATATTGTTCAACACCAAATGGTGCAACCCTTCCTGCAGTCTGCTTTGCTTGTCGGCACGAACTATATACTGCTTTCCCTCGGGTGACCAAAATGTCACTCTTCGGCGATAACAATCAATATTGGCTTCATAACTAGCCAACCAGTCCATGCCGAATATAATATCGTACTCAGTCATGTCGAGTACCAGATAATTGAACTCAAATCTGAGTCCAGCGAGTTCTGTATTTATGGCCGTGCATATGAGTCCCAAAGACGTATCTCCGACAGGGGATACTACTGTGAGTGTGGTGGACAGCTTTTGAACTAGTGTACTAGTAGCAGTTATAAAGGATACATATATAAAAGAGTGCGATGCTCCAGAATCAAACAATGCCATACCTTGAATCACAGAATGATCCACATTCTCAGGAGGTTCCAGAGCAAATAGTGGTCCAGATCAGGTAGGATTAGGCGCCCGACCGCCTGATTATAAGTCCTGCCTCCTCGGGAGTTAGTTGGCCTAGCTGGTGGACGGAAAGATCCTCTGGAATATGAGAGCTTATTGAGTTTAGGACAGTCTCTCTTGAAGTGACCCGACTGATCACAGTAGAAACAGTTGTTCATCCCTCTGAATGACTGAGTAACTGATGCAGATGGGGAGGGCTGATTGGGACGAAAGCCCCCCGTGGACCCAATAGATGGTGAGGGTCTACTGAAGTTCGGACGGAATCTGTTGTTGGGCTGGAACCCACCCCTCCCACTTGGAGCTCGGCGGTTGCCAAACCGTACCATTGCATTCAACTCCTGTTCTACTATTGTGGCATTGCTGACCACCTCAGCCAATGTGGTGCACTTGAATATGGTCACTTTGGCCCTGATATTTGGCCGTAAACCCCTCTCAAACTTCCTTGCTCTGCGATGTTCTGTGTCCACCATATAGAATGCATAGATGGATAAACTGAGAAATTCCCAGTGGTACTCTGCCACCGTCATAGAGCCCTGTACCAAGGACAGAAAAAATTGCGTCTGTCGCTCCTTCTCCTCCTCCGGAAAGTAGTGTTCCAGAAAGGTTGCTGAAAACTCATTCCATGTCATGGCCGTCCTCTCCCTAACTGGTTTGAGTGTCCCTCTGCTTCTCCACCACCTCCCACCATTTACCAGCATCTTCTATTAGTTGTGAAGTAGCCAGTAGAATCCTGTCAGCATGACTCGAGATTTTAAGTAAATTTAAGATCTGAGTGATCGTCTTCAGCCAGTGCTCAGTTCCGACAGCCCCTTCCTTCCCTTTGAAGTAGGGAAGACGCTGTTGCTGGAATTCTCGAGCCATACTCCGGTCATTGGCATCCTTGGAACTTTCACTCCCATTCATATGTTGCTGGAGTACAGAGGTTCCCACTGCTTGAACTAAGCCCTGAAGTTCAGGCGGCACATGTGGTATATGTACACCACTGTTCCCTTCTTCCTCCTTCCGAGATGAGTGTTCCTGCTCCCTCCTTTCTCGCCGAGAATGATGTGACTCTTCAGAATGGTGTGACTTTTCAGAGTGATGTGACCTTTCAGAATGATGTGACTCTTCCTCATTATGTGTTTTTCCAGCCCCTTCTTTAGGCTGAGAATGCTTTTCCTCTGGTGGAGATCTTTCCCTTCCTTCCTCATACTGAACGAGTGGTATCTCTTTTTCTTTCCCTTTCTTGCTTTGTAGGATCTTTCTTTTTGGTGCCATTTTCTCTAAGTCGCGAAAACATAATTACCTTAGTTTCTTCATACAGTTTGTGTTTTCACTATTTTGGGGAGATTTCCAAATAAGCAATCTTGTTTTTCTTTTGTTTTTGGGGAAAATTTCTAAATACCTATTATTTGTTTTCTTACTCAATTTGGGGAATATTGGGGGATGTATATCCTATTTTTCTACGTTTAATAGATCAATTATAATACTGTACTTTTGCTATCTTTCACTGTTGTTCTCAAATTGATTTGTTCAGTCTGAGTCCACGAAGTAAATTAATCCGGCCCCCAGTCAGCGGACTCCGAAGAGTCGGTCAGTTGGGATTCTTATCCGTCAGTGAAACATGAAACCGTCTTAATCTTACTTCGGAAGATTCAACTTCCCGTTTTGCTCTGATACCAACTGTAACACCCCGCCCTTTTCACTCTAATTTTCAGAGTTTATATATTTTTTTTTAAATATAATAATCATGTGATCGGGGCGGAGTGTCACGACGCAAGTTAAGTTCGGATCTCTAAATCCGACCTTTAACTGGCCAAGCCCATGTGCGTATGTAATAAGTCCATAAAACTGATCCGTACATGGTACAAACACAACTTGCGGAATTAACTTAGTCTTAAACTAACTGAGGTTATAATAGATCCTAAGACTAATCCATTTTTAACTTAAGATAGCAAAGTACAAGATTTATTTTCCAAAATTACTAAATAACCTTAGTCTACCATTCATTCCAAACCATCCAAAATAAAACAAACCATAGCATCTACCTAACTACTTATTACATGCCAACACAACTAATTACCAAATTATATTGTCCAAATAAATCAATTAACAGGTCCATAAATAGTCCATTCAAAGTTCATTCCAAGTCATTCAAACCGCCCAAGTTTCCTTCCTTGGTCCCCTTCTCGATCCCCAATCTTTGACTTTCCTGCGTCATCCACTAAGGATATAGATAGGGCGTTAGATCAACGCGCCCAGTAGTGTTTCCGAATAGGGCTACCACATGGTTAGTCGAAAACATGCAAATAGTATAATAATAATACAAGTGTGACAAAATTCCATAAAAACATGCTATGTATGAAATGAACATGTAATGAGTCCCACCCATCACCATTCAACGTAATCATCACTTGACGGGATTCTCATCGTCAAGGTAACCCACAGTGGTCTTTCAGATGCCCCGACGGAGTGTGGCCTTCGGATTCCTCCTGATGGGATTCTCATCATCAGGGTACCCCACAGTGGTCTTTCAGACGCCCCGACGGAGTGTGGCCTCTGGTTACAATGCCATTATCCCATGCGATGCATGAGATGTCTATGCAAACATTGCTTTTAGAAATATAACTTTACATTCACCAAAACTTATCAAAATCAACTTAAAACAGTAAATAGGAGTGTGGTTACAATAAAGGTAGGAAACCTACACTAGATTACTTTGTTTGACCCTTCTTTTGAACCGTCATCTGATCATGGCTTGTACACCGTTCTAGAAATCCAAATACCCTATGTACATAACAGCAAGTTAATCATTTTACCATATAATTCTAATTTGATCTAAATCCCAAAAATCCACTTTGTGGGGTTCGACCATACCCCATGGCCGAACCTCACCTATTTACCAATTGATCTCTCTTAGTTTGGATTAACACCATCCAAATAATTTATTGACAACCTCAATCCACAAAATATCATTTGGTGGGGTTCGGCCATACTACATGGCCGAACCACACCATATTGGTTTGGATCCACACATCCAACCCATGATCATACCATTTTTTATCATTTCATCAATAATTACCTTTATGCCATTGCTACCAATAAATAATTTTGCTAACTTTAAAAACCAGCGATCCTTTCCATAAAATGGATTCATAAAGCCCATACCATGATCCATGGGGTTCGGCCCTATACATGGCCGAACCCTATGGTTCACTTGGTCCAATAATCACCATGATTACTCATGGTTTTAACATGCTAATTCAACCATGAATAATACATGGTTCAGCCGCATAATAATCAACCAAAAACAGTAACCAAATATTCCATTAATTGCCATAAAAATCACCATAATTTTATATGGTTTTTAGCTCACAAAACCATCAACTACTTTCATGGAAATGTCATACCATTTCATAGGGTTCGGCCAACCCAATTGGCTGAACCTCATGGCCTATGGTTTAGATCCATTTATCCAATTATAAACTTAGCACTAAGTCCACCAAGTGACCTTTAGTGGGGTTCGGCCATACTACATGGCCGAACCTCACCAAACTGATTTGTCCATCTTTCCATCATCTTTGATGGCTAATTAATTTCTTATATTAAGTACATAGATAAACCTATTTTATTCTTAAATCAAAGCACATAATGATTACATAATATCCATCCTACACTTAACCCAAATAACTATCAAAGCAGTCCATGGGATTAGGCCATACACATGGCCGAACCCCAAGGTTTCCTTGATGTAAACCCTCCAATATTTGTCCATAATTTTTTATCAGCACTTAGCTTAATAAACACATAATTCAGCCATGTAATAACTGGTCAAAATCAGTGACCTTATCTCCCTTTAAAATCCTTTAAAAGAACTTCAATACATAATATGAATTTCATCTCTCAAACACCATAAAAATCACCAAGTTTTCCCATGGGGTTCGGCCATCCAAAGGGCCGAACCCTATGGTCCATATTTTATCACTTTTAAACATCATAATCGCATATTTAAACCATTGATGGATCTAGCCATACGATGGCTAGATCTCATTTTCTTAACCAATCTATTAAACAAGGGTTCAAAATGCACTTACGAATACCGCGTCTCCTTCGGTTCTTTTGACTCCTTTCTTGACCCTTTATTTCCTTGACCTCTCCTTCTCTCTTACTGTTCTTTGGGCTGAGACTGATCTTGTTGCAAGCTCCTTGAGATAATTCAGCCAGATGACAAGGATTTGAGAGAGAGAGAGAAAAAGAATTTTGGCTTTAGATGGGAAACCTTGATGCCAACTCCTTTGCTCAATGTATACTTTTGTCTTGGTGAAATAAATCAATCAAGGACTGATTTCATATCAGTAACTAGCTGCTGTTCTTGATCTTAGAGAGATGATAACAGTCCAAGGAAGAGACAGATAGAGAGAGTAAAATGAGAGCCCTTTGTTTCACCAAAACCAGCTTAAGGTTAACCTTGTGTAACTCACCTCACCTTAATCAAAGTTCTTTATGTTACTTGGGGGTTTCATCTATGAAATGAAACACCCCAAGCAACAAACGTCCCTTGTGGTTGGACTTGTGTAACCTCCCCTTTCCTTAAGGTCTCACATGGGAGTTTCATTTTGAAATGTAACTCCCATGTGCTGCACCGTCCCTCTATTGTTTGCCTCTATGTTTTGGCTTGTGTAACAGCCACCATTCTCATGTGTAACTCCACAAACAGCAGCTCCATTCAGCTCCATTCGGCCCTCATCAACGTCCATGTGGGAGTTCTATCATTGGAATAAAACTCCCCTCCTCCAAGTGTGAACACACTTTGTAACTCCCATTGGTTTAATATCTATTTTGATTTTGAAATGCCATAATCTTTTGTGTGTAACTCCTCCAATCAGCAACCCATTTATTCTCCAACCTTGGAGTTACATGCATGAACTATCAATCCATGTATTGGCTGTCTTTTGAAGACCCAAAGCATGAAGTCCATACCATTTCCAACGTGCATATAATTTGCATTTGAAATAATCCTCTCACCTTTGTAACTCCCATAACGGCAACTCCAATTACTCTATGACTAAATGTTTTATGCTAGAAGTAAACCCCCATGCAGCCAACGTGGGGTATTATTTGAATTTGAATCCCACAAATTTTATCTACTCACCTCACTCATTTTAATAAGCCATCTATCCCATTTATTTAACTCATCCAACTTAACTCATTCATTTAATTTAACTTAACTAATAACTTCAACTCATTCAAACTCCATTATTTACTTCAACTCAAACCCCACTCAAACATTTAATTCATCTTACCTAATTAAGCTTTAAGCTCACCAAATAGTCAAATATGTCAACTATGACCCATTGGATCCCATTTTGGCCATTTTGACCCATTTGACCCAATTACAAATCTTGACCCGTTTGAGTACTTCTCATCAATTTATTTGTCTTGTAAACATAACTACTAACATTGGGTCTTGATTGGACCATTGGCCCAACACTTTACCCATTAAAAACATATCAAATAAATCACAATGGCAATTCCGTAAATATGAATAAATTCACGTAAATTGATATCTTTGAAATTCCAGGGTGTTACACTTCATTTCTTGTACATACATATTATTTTCTGTATATTTGAAACAATATATACTCTAGAGTAAGGGAAAGACATCTTCTAGGGGAGTAGTCCCTTCAATACTATATGCCTACTTGCCTCTGTCAATGTTATCACAAAATGGGGGAGAAATTAATAGAAGCTATTAGACATTGGATATATGCTATAGGAAAGTGTTGGTTTCTAGGTGTATGGGGGAGCATCAATACAAATCTAGTTTAGTCCATGGCTGCATATCTATGTTTTGGACTAACCCCTCTAATGATTTTTTTTAGTATTGCTTGATTATGGGTTTGAAAATGAAACCATGAAATGAAGCAAGCTGAACAAGAATATGTGAAGATCATAGTCTTGTTATCCATTTGAATATGTACATGTAATCAATGTAATATTTCTATTCAAATGTGATGTAATAAGGGTGGGCTTGTAATTAGGTTAGCTTCTAGGTTTTGTCATTAAATTGACAAAGGGGAGATTGTTAGTACCCCGGCTTGTCGAGTCCCTAAGTTTGTCAATTCCATGACTCGGGAAGACGCACTTGCCAGAAGCTTGAAGACTCAATTACAAACTCAAGAGTGAAGATCATGCTCCACCGGATTGAAGCTCATCGTGTATGGCAATCACAATAGGTATTTGGTCATAGATGACTTTAGGTGGTCCCCACACCTTAGGAGGACAATTCCTAGGTTCAGTTGAACAAATGGTAAAACCATAAAAACTTAGAGAGGGAGCTCGACAATGAATTGGAAGTGAACTTCGATACAAGAATTAAGTTCACTGTCAGCTCGATCAGTCGTTCTCACCAACCCCTCGGTGGAGACAGGATTGACCCATCGTGGTCAAAGACTGGTCAGATAGATTGACAAAGGTTCTGGAACATAGAATTGTCATTTTGGGTATGCCTCTGATCAAGAGTCTCGTATGCACCGACCCCTCGGTGATGAACTTAACGACCCCACGTGGTCAACGACTCGTCGATGATAACTTATGAGTTCTGAAACTTAGAACTCAAGTGGACTCTTGAAGAAACAGACGTCTCGGTAATTCAAGGCCGATGGAGAGGACCAAGACTGACCCCTCGGTAAAAGGCAACATATCGGTTTGGGTAAGACTTGTTTTTGAACTTGAAACTCTGTCAGCATGGTGTTGTCCCAGACGAGCCTCTTGTATGGACCAACCCATCGGTGCCATGATTGTTGACTCGTCGGCGACACCGACCTGTCGAACGAGATTTAATTATGCCGTTGGGAGTGCATTTAATGAGCAAAGGTCTGGTGGTTGAACGGTAATAAATATGAACACTGACCCATCGGTGCCACTGACTTGTCGGTACTGGACAGTATGAAAAACTGTGAAGACTCCTCTATATTTATGAATATTGTGTGATCATTTAAGTATCTTCCTTGAACTAAGAAAATTCACACACTCTAAAGACCGATCAACTTTCTTGTGCCTACACCTGAGAATCAAATACAATCAATCCATTGATTGAGTTAGGGAAATAGAGAAAGAGAGGAGAAAAGAAAAGATACAAACTAGGAAAGATATTTGTAGAACTAGTTTCGTAGTCACCTTGAAATTGTGATTGCTCTACGATGGCTACAACGCGGAGCGTTGGTACACATTGGGTGGATCCTTGAGAAGCACACTTCTTCTAGAAAGAGCTACAAGACAAGTGCTTCTTGTTTTTAATTTTGTTGTTAAAACCCTTGTCCCAAGAAAGTGGATTAAGGAGGCTTGGCTCCGGAACCACTATAAAAAATCTAGAGCATCGTCTCTGGCACAGTGGTGGATGGAATTTCGAGCCGATTGAGTGACATGGAATTCCTACTCTAATTGTGAGGGTGCTAGCACACATACACTTGATTGTTATATCTGTGCACATAATTAATCAATTAGGTAAATTTTAAATAGAACCAACGATTCTAGAATAACCAACCCGTCGCCCCCACCGCCTCCCTCCCTCCCTCCCTATAGAGTCAATTATGTTCTAGCTCTCAAGGGACTTTCACCCACTATTCTAATAATTCTCACCATGGGAGAATTTGGCAAGCCATGTTTTGAAATTTCAAAATTTGAATTCAAATTCAATCCCTTAAAATTCGAATTCAAGCCTTTAACAATTGGGAATACTTCTACATTCGACAAGTGTGTTGGCTTAGGATTAGTTTCAATTCTTATTTTTCATTAGTTTATTTTAAATTGTTATTTTCCCATTTGATGCAGGCCCAAGGTCGAATTCAGGGAGAACCTGATAATAGACTTAAAGTTTCAAAGTATGGTCCTTGAAAGACCCACACAGCCTATTACGAGTCATAAAATGATTCTGCCTTTGTAATAAATTGTTCAAACAATATCCGAACCGATTATACAAGTTTCCCAGATATTCAGATTAGTTTATGGAATTCTATAAATTAGGTCTGATCTAATTGAATATGATTATGGATTGCGGAAGCATAATTAAAAGAGAGTGTTAGCCCCAAGGTTTCAACCCAAGGGTTTATGGGTTGATTATAACAAACCATTGACCTATAAATTCTTACAATTTTAAATGGAGTTTATAATGAGACAGGTATCACAAAGATGGACTCTGAACTTCAAGAGAAGACATGTATTAGGTATCAAGACCTACAATGTGAAGATCGAATGGCTCATGGATCTTGAGGACTCAAATAGAACACAAAGATATTGAAGATCAAAAGTTGTGTCCTTAGATATAGGTCTTGAATGTACTATTACTTATTGGTGTGATCATTATGGCTTTAATCAGATTGTAAGTGAACCTTAGGACCTCAAGGAGTCGTAGTAAAACACATTGGATAGGTCCCTAAGAAAATTGACCAAGTCCCCGAGACCAAAAGATCAAACTAAAAAACAGTCCAAAGTGTAAATCTGATAACAACGATTAGATGTTCAATCAAATAAATAAAAGTTGTGTTCTTGAAATTAAAAATAAAATAATCATAAAAGTATTTTAGAAATTGGATGTTCCAGGGTTCTATATGAATGCTTTACTTTATTAAATAGAAGAATTAAAGTACAAGGCTTTTATAAATTAAACTCAAGAAAGACAACATAAAAATAAAAATCTACAACTCTCACTTGTAAATTCGAATGATGCTTCTGTCTTCTTGGCTTTCGCTCCAGCCTTTAGTCCTCTTGAATTTCCAGTCAAATTCGAGTTTGGTGTGTTGGTTACTAGGCTATTTATAGGACTTGGGATTGAATGGATGGCTAGGATCAAATCTAGGTTTAAGTTAATGGGTGAGAGGTTGGGAGTAGATCTATTTTAACATGGGTGGCTGGGATTAAAAACTAGAAAGCTAGGGCTTCTCTATAGGCGTACACGAATTTGGTGTGCATTGGTTGGCTTGGAGTGGAGTGTAAGTAAGGAAAGAGAGAAATTTGGGATTAGGATTTGATGTGTTATTTTCGAATTTGGCTAATTGGTTTAGGGTTTTTGGGTTGTACAATGATAGATCAATGGATGGGATTAGATGGATAGATGAATGAATAGATGAGATGATGAGGTGAAGGGTTGACTATGAAATTCGAATGGGATAGGAATGAGATATGCAAAAATCGTGTATGACTATGGCGGATTGGGATGATGAGGTGTGTAAGGATCCTAGGATTGTATCTAGATGGATTTTTGTCCAAGTGCATGGAGATATTTTAGGTGCTAAAAATTGCGTGGACTGTGTATTGGATGGATAAAGTCGTGAGAAGGCATGGGCGATGGAGGCTAGCTTGAGCTTCAAGTTGTTCTAACTTAGGGTTTGGTGAATTAATGGCTAACATTGATTGGCCTATATCTAATGGCTATGAGGATGATAGGTGATCTAAGTGGATGGATGTATATGTAATGCATGGATGATCCTAATCCTAAGGTTTATTTATATGATGGATGGTTCAGATGTCTTAAATCTAATCATGACGCATGAAAGGGTTGGATTGACTAAGTGGGTGGATCTAGGGTTTGATGATATGAAATGCATGGGATAAATGAGATGCATGAAGTGAATGGTTTGGATTGGTTGATTGGGTTAATGGATGGTGTGGATGGGAGATTGGAAATTGGATGGTTAAGATTGGTTGGGTAAGATGGGTCATGGATATGGGTTTGTGGGTTTGGACCTAAAAAATGGATTTGGACTTAGGGTTGGTAAACATGGATATGAACCTGAAGCATTGGATCTTTAAATTGGACTTGGACTTGAATTGGAACTTGGACTTTAAGCTTGCTGGGTTTGAATTCACTTTGGCCTGGCCCACATTGGGAAATGCGCTTGAAGTGCTTGGCTTGGCCCAGTGTCCTGGCATTTGGAGCTAAGCTTGGCCCAATTGCAGTGGTTTTCTGGCCCATGGATCTTGATTTCAACGCTTGGCCTTTTTTATTGCAAACTTGATTTTTAAATTAAATAATTAATCAATACCACTATAATTCTAAATATTGAATAAATCTAAACTCTCATGAACGGATCCAGATTATCCAATTTACATTGAAAATCCTAAAGTGGCATGATTTAATTGTGAAATTCTAAAATTTCCATTTTAAGCTCTTTTCTAGTAATTATCCACTGTTTTATGCATGAATCCTGTTTTTCCATATTTTTATCTATAAAACTAGAAAAAACCATTAAACATATCTTTTATATACAAAATCAAGGCTAACTTAATCATAATTAAAGGGTAAAATGTAAGATTTTTAGACTTCACAAATACCCCCAAATTTTGATTTTGCTAGTCCTCGAGCAAAAATTTAAAATAAAAACCTAAGTCTAAAAATCGTAAACTAAACCTTGATATGCAACAAACCTTTAAACCCCTAGGTTACCCTTAGTGGACGAGTTATAGTTTCGTGAGGGCTTGCAGTGATGATACCCACGAACATCCAATTTTGTGTAGTCTTAGTTTCCGATTCGGTAAAAACAAGTTCATGAAAATCTAAACATTATACGATTCCAAAATTTATTTTATAAACTTATATTCAGAGTGTAGTATGTGCTTAGCCAATATTAAAAATAGTTTTCTTTTCCAAATAGCCACAAGTTTCATAACCAACATCGGAAGATGCGCTTTGACTTCAAACCTCAATAGATATCTCTTAGAAAGATTAAAGCTCAGAGGTTGGGTTATTTTCTCTCAAAGGTATATATGAGCGGAGTTTGTATATTCAAATTCAAAATTTCAAACATATGTTTAAGAAAGACGGCACATGACAAAGAAAATAATTGTTGGATCTCATAAATGGACGCCACTTTCCTGAGAACGTTGAGTTATACATTATCAATTTTCTTCCATTATTCTCCACATGAAATACTATATTTCAACTTAAGATCAATAAGACTTCTAATAGGACGAAACGTGGCTTGGGATCGGGTCAAATTAAAGAAGGATAATAAGACTCTAAGAGTAAATGTTTTGATCAAAAGGTTAGAGGTCTTTAAGATATATGACGGAATATTTCTTCCTCTTTTTTCTTTTCAACACTTTTCAAAACATTCATCTTTTTTTTTTTTTTTTCACATCCTTCTTTTGATATCAGGATGTTCTCTTTCTTTTTGTGCTATTTTCTTCTTTTTCTTTTCTTGTGCCCTTGTTTTTGAGCGCCATCACAATATTTGTCATCTTTAACCTTTTCTATGAATAGGTCACAGATATATTTTTAATGAGGCTCAAACTCCAAAACTAGAGTTGGGTTTGATAAACATGACTGATCAAGAAAATAGGCTAACTTAAAGGCTCATCTAGGAACTATTAGAATAAATTTGACCGAAGATAGGTAGGCATGAAGGATCAAACGATCCAAAAATGGCCTAAATTATATCCTATGTTTTATACAGTGATTTCTTTGTTTTAAAGAAATTCCAAAAAATTTCAAATGGACTAACTCAATTTTAATGGCGTTTTCAGTAATTATGACCAAAATTTGAAGAATGATGAGATCCACAACCCTAAACCCTCAATATTCAATGGTTAGATGCAAGATGTCAGGGCATTGTTAAATTTTGAGTTTTGGCATATCTAAGTGAAATATTCTAAAAACGGACTCAACCTAAATTGACTTTCTAGACTAACTCTAAAAGAAACCTACGAAAAGGTGCAAACTCAATTATTTTTTCACATATAAAACAACCTTTACCTTCTTGAGTGAGCTCCATTAAGCTCGGTAAATGGTGATGGTGAATGTGCTCCAATGAGTACATAACATCATGGGCCAAGTATTTCTTTTCCCACTTATTACCTCCCACTGGTATGACGAAAGCCCATGGATTATTTAAATCAAAAGGGATACAGTTCGGTGCGGGCTATATCTTGCTATCATTGACAGGCTCGTCCTTTATTTGAGACTCTTTTTTGACTTTGATGCTCGAATTATCACCTTCCCTAGTCAGATTATCCTCACCTCGGTTGAAACTCTCGGGATTTGACGAAGATGCTAGTGTTGAGACTAACATGACCTCAAAGACCCTACTGTTTTCTCCAAGTAGATTTGTGACTAACTTGGGGTTCACCAATTGGGGATCTAACTCTAATCAATCGCTTAGTTGAATCACGTCTCCAAATATTCATTGTTACTCTAACAATACCACACAAGACAAAACAAATTCACAAAATAAATGACCTAAAACGAAAAATGAAAACCTAAACTAACCTAGTGTCTTTAGACTGGCTCCTAATATTTTCTCCAAAAATTCTAAATCTGCAATTAAAAGTTTAACCACAACATGGCTAGGTAAGTTCCCAAGTAAGTGGGGGAGCACACGGCATCTCTTCCGAGCTTATCCTTAGGTCATGTTCGACCATAATGCTTTGGTGACAGAACTAATCCTAGACACTATGATTGAAGAAAAACTAGTAGTTATTTCAAATTATTTGAATAAAAGATTGTCCTATTGAGCATGAAAAACCTTAAATACTAACCTTTGGTTCAACAATTGATTTTATTTAAAGTGCATGAACCATTGATTACTAATCTTTTTTTTTTATGTGAATGCAACCTAATCTAACAATGCAAGCATCAAACAAATATGCAAAACAATAAGCAAGCAGACTATACTAAATGCATGAATTTAGCAACCTAAATGCACGAGTAAAATAAATATGCAATCTTTTTTTTTATGCAAGTAATATATGTCAAACACCCTAATAAAAGCTATATGATTGTATGTGAAAATAAAAATTAAAAGAATATAGTTAGGCACTTACCTTGGCCAATGCACTCCAATTCCATTAGCTTTGACTCACGATTTCCAAAACTTCTGAAAAACAAAACACACGAACCTAATTGAAGATTCTAACTAAAAATGCATGAACTAACTAAATACAAAATCCTAAACTACAACTAGATTAAGACCAAAATAATTAGTCTTAATTAAATGTCCTAGAATAATGTGAGATTGTAAATAAATTTCTAGATTAAAGCCATCATTTAATAAAATCTAATCAAAGATCCAAATTTAAAAACTTTCTACTTTCTTCCAAAATTAGACGTCTCCAAAATCAGGTAATTTCTAAAAATAGATTATTTCCAAAAATAGATAATCTTAAAATTTTCCATAGACATAATTTTAAAACTTTCCAAAAATAGATTTATTTACAAAAGAAAGATTTTATTAAAATGGATTATATTTATAAAATTAGAGAATGGCTAAAAAAGGATATTAAATGATTTCATGAGTTTTCCAAAAATAGAAAATTTTCCACAAAAATAGAAACTTGTTCCAAAAATGGAAATTTTCTACAAAAATAGAAACTTTCAAAAATTCAATGGAATATCTAGATTTAGTAAAATTTTCACAACTTAGTTAGAATTCTAGATCTTATATATTTTTAAAGAAAATTTTAATTTTAAGAAACTTTCCAAAATTAGAATTTCTAAAAATAGAAATTTCCAATTTTAGAGAGTTTGCCTAAAGTAAAAGATTCCAAAAATAAAATTGTTTTCCAAAAACCATAAAAATTCAAGAACATGTATTTTGATTGTTTCACCAGGCAACGGCGCCAAAAACTTGTTGACTGTGTTTTAAATTTGTAAATCTCGTAAACGCACGAACCATTCATATTATAGAGATTGAGTACGAGGTCGAACCCAAAGGCAACATTCAAAATACACATGCCTCAATTTTTATGTTCTTAGAAGACCAAGATTCATAATTAAATCTAGGATAGAAAATCAATTTTTAATTCTTTAAAAATATATTTCCAACTATTCAAATCTTCAATCAAATTAATAGATCTACAATTTTATAGCGTTGATTAAAAATGATTAAAAGAATGTTTTAATTAAGAGCTTATAAACAATCTCACCACACATTCTAATTCACAAAATCGAGATCTAATTAAATTTAATCCTAACTAGTTAATCAAGTTGTTAGGGAGGTTTTAAATAAATGAAATAAATACATTTTAAAAGAATTAAAGATTTAGAAAGAAAAACTAAAATACAACATTCAAATGAAGCAACATAAATAAATCGGCAAGAAAAATAAATGATAGAAATAAAAATGCAGTAACGTAAAAGGTGGTTGTTTGGAAAAGACAATTTATCACCCAAGATGTGTAAACAAAGTGAAGGCCTAGATCTGAAATTCACGTAAAGATCTAACATACAATTCATATGTATTAATAAAACAAGATTCACAACTTTTTTAATTTAATTAATCAAAACCTTAGTAATCATGATTCAAGTCTTACAATCAAGATCCTAATTATTGCATACGCTCATGTTTAATCAAATAAATAAAAGTTGTGTTCTCGAAAATTAAAAATAAAATAATCATAAAAGTATTTTAGAAATTGGATGTTCTAGGGTTCTAAATGAATGCTTTACTTTATTAAGTGGAAGAATTAAAGTACAAGGATTTTATAAATTAAATTCAATAAAGACAACATAAAAATAAAAATCTACAACTCTCAGTTGTAAATTCGAATGGTGCTCCTGTCTTCTTATCTTTTGCTCCAGTCTTTATTCCTCTTGAATTCCAAGTCAAATTCGAGTTTGGTGTGTGAGTTACTGGGCTATTTATAAGACTTGGGATTGAATGGATGGCTAGGATCAAATCTAGGTTTCAGTTATTAGGTGAAAGTTTGGCATTAGATCTAATTTAACATGGGTGGCTGGGATTAAAGACTAGAAAACTAGGGCTTCTGTATAGGTGTACACAAATTTGGTGTGCATTGGTTGGCTTGGAGTAGAGTGCAAGTAAGGAAGGAGAGAAAATTGGGATTAGGATTTGGTGTGTGATTTTCGAATTTGGCTAATTGATTTACGGTTTTTGGGTTGTGCAATGATGGATCAATGGATTGGATTAGATGGATGGATGAATGAATGCATGAAATGATGAGGTGGAGAGTTGACTATGAAATTCGAATGGGATAGGAAGGAGATATGCAAAAATCGTGTATGACTATGGTGGATTGGGATGATGAGGTGTGTAGGAATCCTAGGAGTGTATCTAGATGGATTTTTCTCTAAGTGCATGGAGAGATTTTAAGTGCTAAAATTGTGTGAACTGTGTGTTGGATGGATAGAGTGGTAACCAGGCATGGGCAAAGGAGGCAAGCTGAGCTTGAAGTTGTTCTAACTTAGGGTTTGGTGAATGGATGACTAAGATTGATTGGCCTATATCTAATGGCTATGATGGGTGATAGGTGATCTAAGTGGATGGATGGATATGTATTGCATGGATGATCCTAATCCTAAGGTTTATTTATATGATGGATGGTTTGGATGTTCTAAATCTAATCATGATGCATGAACGGGTTGGATTGACTAAGTGGATCTAGGGTTTGATGATATGAAATGCATGGGATAAATGTGATGCATGAAGTGAATGGTTTGGATTAGCTGATTGGGTTAATAGATGGTGTGGATGGGAGATTGGAAATTGGATGGTTAAGATTGGTTGGGTAAGATGGGTCATGGATGGCTTTTGGGTTTGGACCTAAAAAATGGATTTGGCCTTAGGGTTGGTAACCTTGGATTTGAACCTGGAACATTGGATCTTTAAATCGTGTAACGCCCCCCCCGTTTTTCACTCGCCGAAAATCAGAGTCTATTTTTTTTTTTCTGAAATAAAAGAGTGAGAGAGAACGGGACGTCACGACGGGAGCTAAGTCCGTGCTTCCAAAGCCCGGCTCTTAACTGGCCAACCAAGCGTGTGCGTAGACTAAGTCCACGACAACGATTCACACACGATAAGGTTAAGCTTGCGGAATTAAACATAATGCAGAATTATAATAGACTCCTATCCTATCCAATTTTAATTAGCAAGGAAGTCCATCACTTAATGATAATTACCTTAAGTTATAATGTACCAAAATTAAAATCCAAACCATAGCAAATAGTCTAAGTTATTACAGTCCCAAATACTAGCTACTCAAATTACATTGTCCATGAAAAAAGCTTAAATAAAATGAAAATAGATTATCCAAGCTCTTAAGGTTGGCTCCGATTGCGTCCTTCGTTCCGTCCATTTCCTGTGTCATCATCTAAGGTAGAAGTAGGGCGTTAGACAACGCGCCCAGTAGGTACTCCGAGTAGGTAAACACATGGATTAGTATGACAAAAACACATAGATATAAATATCAAAACCATGCAAGTCAATGCCATGCCATGGGTGTCATATGCCATGAGTCCCACCCATCATCCATATCACAATCTCATAGTATTCCTCTTGATGGATAATCCATATCAAGGTATTGTCATGACTCCCCGCGAATGCCTTATCGGTCCCACTGAACGGAGCGCAGACTCCGATTACATTTAAAACACAGTATAGCTATCCCCACGAATGCCTTATCGGCCGTACCGAACGAAGCGTGGACTCCTTTTACAATTCAATCATACATCCATTGGAATCAGTGTGGATTCCTCCCCACGATTGTTTATCGGAAATCCGAATGGAGTGTGGACTCCCCTCATTTGATCCCTCCCATGCCATGCATGAGATGCAAGTGCAACATGCTATGTAATAATAAACATCATAGCATTCAAATCCCATAGTTGAAACATATCATTTGATACCAAAATAAATCATCAAAACATGAAGTAAATTCATCACATATACATATTTCATGGTTTCAATAAGGTAGGAATCCTACCAACGTCCAAATATCGGGTCCTTGTGTTTCCGTCCAAAAATCGATCACCGATCGCGTCAAGCCGATCGTACACCGTTTGTGAAATCCCGTTACCTTATTACATTTAACACATACATACATCAATTTGGTGATCCATTTAATTCCATCAACCTAGGTTCATTTCCCTTTACCATCATAGTCTTTTATCTGGTTAAGTCCCCTAAGAGGTTTCCATCATACCTTGGGGCTGAACCATGTTTAAGCCCACAAAATGTCTTAGTGGGGTTCGGCCATACAATATGGCCGAACCTCACTCGCTTGGTTTTGGTCCCTTTTTAATCCTTTAGTCACTATGGGTCAAACGTCATTGCATCCTTTGATTTATTAATCCAATCACATAAGAACACCTAAGTCCATAAAATAGTATCCATGGGGTTCGGCCATGTTGGTTCTTTCATTCCATCTTCTTTCCATTTTAACCCTCATTTCTTAGCTTGATCTTTCAATCACTTAAACATGCATAGATCCACCACATGACCCATCATAATGATTCATGGGGTTCAGCCATACAACATGGCCGAACCCATGATGTCTCATTTTCATTCTCATTTTCTTAAATCACTTACAAATATTAGACCCATAAACAAAGTCCCTCCATGGGGGTTTAATCATGCACTTAGGTCCATCATTTTAAAACCCAAAATCCATCAACATTTCTTCCATGGGGTTCGGCCATACAACATGGCCGAACCCATGGTCCGTGGTTCTTCATCATCTGCTCATTTTTAAATCATCATTTACAACATTTAAAACCCATTTAAAATCATTAACATTCTTCCATCATTTCATCCTTTAAAACCCATTAAAAACAATAATATTCTTCCATGGGGTTCGGCCATGTTGTGGTTCATCATTTCCTCTCAAATCTACATATCTATGATTAGATAATTTGATGGGGTTCGGCCATACAACATGGCCGAGCCTCATTTTGTCTTTCTTTGAATGGATCTTAAATCCATGGCCTCTAACATTTTGGCCAACCATTTTTCAATCTATATGGAATGTTCCATTAACCTCCCTTTAATTAATAACCATGCATACCGATTCCGCGACTCCTCCATTTTCTTTCGTTCCGCCTTTCTCCTCTGATCCTTTCCTTCCTTAGTCTTTCTTTCTTCTCCTTGATCTTCAGCCAAAGAGTGGTGCTTAGTGTTTTCTTGTCTTGTGAGAGGTCAGCCAAAGGGGTGGGGTGTGCCCCTTGGGCTGGTGTCCTTTAGTATCAACCTCACACCTTCTCATCTCCTTCATAATGGTTGTGTCTTTCCAAGGTATCCCTTGGCTTTAACCAAGCACCCTTTGGGCTTCCCAACATGGGCCATGGAGATGGAACTCTCCACCTCCCCATCGGTTCATGGGTTTTCATCTCCATGAGATGGAAACCTTCCATCCACCCTCATTAATATTGTATTCAACCAAGGTGTCCATTGGCTTGGCCAAGGCACCTCCTTGCTTCCAACGTGTGCCCCTTGGGTTTCCTCCATGAGATGGAAACCCTCCATCGTCTCATTGAACTCATTTATTTAATTCCCCTCAACTCAACTTAATTTAATTCAATTTGGACTCATTAATCACTCAAGTCAATTCAACTCAGCCACAACTCATTTCTTTTGAACTTATTTGAACTCATCATCAACTCAACTCAATTTGAGCTCACCCATGGTTGACCAAGTCAACCATGGCTTATCTGACCATGAACCACGTGGTATTTAGGGTCCCACTTAGCCATTTCATTTACATGCCACCTCACTTGATGAGGTGGACCTACACTTAAATCTTAATTGGATATTTTGACCCAATTAAATTAATCTTACCCATTTATTTCAATTGAACCTTATCCATAACCCGTTGGGTCTTAATTTGGCAATTGACCCAACTCCTTACCCATCTAAGATCCATCTCCATTATTTAATTTCAAATTCCATTAATTCACAAATTAAATGGACAATTTCCATACATATTCATGAAATGAAAATCCGGGATGTTACAAATCGGACTTAGACTTGAATTGGAGACTTGGACTTTAAGCTTGCTGGGCTTGAATTCACTCTGGCCTGGCCCACATTGGGAAATGCGCCTGAAGTACTTGGCCTGGCCCACTGTCTTGGCATTTGAAGCAAAACTTGGCCCAATTGCAGTGGTTTTCTGGCCCATGGATCTTGATTTCAACTCTTGGCCTTTTTTATTACAAACTTGATTTTAAAATTAAATAATTAATCAATACCGACTATAATTCTTAATATCGAATAAATCTAGACTCTCATAAATAGATCCAAATTATCCAATTTACATTAAAAACCCTCAAGTGGCGTGATTTAATTATGAAATTCTAAAATTCTCCCATTTTAAGCTCTCTTCCATTAATTATCCACTATTTTATTCGTGAATCCTGTTTTTCCATCTTTTTATCTACAAAAGTAGAAAACACCATTAAACATATCTTTTATATACAAAATCAAGGCTAACTTAATCATAATTAAAGGGTAAAAATGTAAGATTTTTAGACTCAATACCCTCAAAGCGGTTCGTCGCTCCGATGTAATTCTAAACGTGAATTGCCTCAATTCTCAATTATGATCGGTTCACCGATAGTGGCCAACGTTGTTCTCTGTTCTGTTTATGCAGCGTTCAGATTATGCCCCAGTTTCAATCGGTTCACCACATTGGGTCAATCAGTTCACCGATCCATGAACTGTCTTTATATACTGCTCTCAGCTTAGAGCGGTTTGCCTCTTCTTACTAAGAGGTTTACCGCTTCATCAAGTTTGAATTTGAAAATCCCAATCAGCGGTTCACCACTGTTTGCAAGCGATTCTCCGATCTTTAACACTTAACAAAGCATTAAATGTGCATTCCAATAGGCAAAAACCTCCATTTAATGCTCCCAACGTCCATAGAATTGAAATATCTATATATACCTGCCTATTATGAAGGCTTATTACTGTTCACCTACTCAAGAAATACTTACAATCAATCCGATCCACTCTAGAGCTCAAAATCCACAAATTACTTGCAATCTCTTTGAGCTATTACTGTTCACACTTTGAGTAACTCTTTGAGAGCTTCATTTGTATACACTACTAACCAACATGTAGTCTTTGACTTTAATCTCATGTACTAAGTCCAAGTAGAGCATGTCACATACATTCTACCTAGCATTCGCCATATCTAGAATACATACCCATTGACATACTCATCAAAGATATACATAAGAAATGCAGTAGTTCTATTACATATATATTGATCCTCAAAATGGACACGATACGGGTTTATTACATCATATTGTTCATACAACCAGTATTAAAGAAAAACACATAAGTTCCCAACAACGGGGAAATGGATAGATAGATAGGACCTCCACCCTACTGTATCATAAGATCCTCCTGTCCTCCCTCATTCGGGTTTCCTGAAACGTAAGGGATGTGAGCTCTACTGTCCCAGCAAAGAGAGAACAACATATATTGTAGTATATCATCTATCATAATCATGTTATCATTCAACAATTTAAATACTCAGAAATCATGTAGTCTTTCTATGAGAACAGTATCTAACATAGTTATCTACAACACATGCCCTTTCTTTCTTTAAAAATAATACCTCCGTAAATTGACATCTACGGCACCCAGCCGCGAAGATACGTGGCTACACCACCGACAAATTCATGTTCAATGCTTCATACAGTCTGTATATACACCTCGTACCAGTGCACTCAACGAGCTAGGTACTTCATACAACAGTATGAAGTAATTTGATATGCATAGTACACTAGTCAAATGCACACCAATTATAGATTAAATCTCCGTTCAACCCACATAAATATCTCTCATATGATCATAATAAATTCTCACTCAGCTAACATGGATTCCTAAGCCCTCCCGCATGGAATCATACATATATCCGCAGTAGGTATTTAACAATACTATGCTGGAAATAAACACAGTTTATATCGACTGTAATTCAAAGCAGTGTACACAAGTTCTATCAGTTACCGTACTCTTGGATTGGGTACGTCAACGCTTTACTTACCATCTACTGTGTAAATGTGTATTTCCTACAACACATCGTTAAACACACAAATACATGTATTCCAATCGGAATCACAGTTGGAATTTGTTCTATCTCGAGATCTCCAACTAATAACCACTCAACTTCTAGGAATAAGTGGTTTCTGTTCTCCATTTTAAAATAGTTAGACGTCGACATCTTGAACACTCTATCGTTCACGTTTCATATATAGAAACAATCATTCATCTTCTTACGTGTGAACAATGTCAGTATTGCGTTTTGTTCCGTTCACATTCTTTACGTCAGTAAAATGACCACGGATTTCCACTCATTATTGTAGTACTAATGGTATAAATTTTCAGAGTTTAAGTGCAAAATGAAATGCATTTTAATAACATTGAAATGCATTTTAATAACACAATGTGGTTGAAATTCCTCACCTTCTAATTGGTGAGTGTTTTGAATTGAACTATCAAAAACGTTAAAACCAGTATAAACAAATCATACATTTGAAAAAGGTTTAAATAACCTAACAATTTTCATGAAGTTATTTTCAAAGCCATCTGCTGAATCTAGACATGTCGTCATTGTCGATATGTCGACTTCTCGATATGTCGTCCAGTTGATGCACTGACTGAGTCGATGTGTTGACTATTCTTTGTTCTATCTCTTCTGTTCAATCATCGATAGGTCGATTATCTCGATGTGTTGAATGCTAAACATGTCGAATATCTTCGACCCATTGTCTACACTATGCTGACAATTGTCTACTGCTCTGCTCGATATGTCTATGTGTCAATTTTTCTCTCGTCAATATGTCGATGTGTCATTTTTGACCAAATTTAGATATGTCGATGTTTTCAGCACGTCGGTCAGAAGAGCAAAGACACATCACATAACTCGATATGTCGACGGGGTTTCGAGCATAGGTTCTCTCTGATTCTCAAAAGAAAATCTACAGAGTAATTTTTTACCAAAATTTAGCTAGAGTTTCTAGTAAAATAGATCAACTAATGGAAAACAATAACTTGAAGAGAAAGCCTACAGAAGTTGGCTAAAAATCCAACACAATAGTGCTGCTTGACATGTTTTGAAGTGAACAAGGAGGGCTATGAAATGGTAAGTTTTTCTTTTGAAACCCAACCCATATTTATAGGCTTCGAAAATAAGCCTTGGGCCATTTTCCACCTTGAAATCAGTCGGTAAGACTCTATTGGATTTACATTCCATCTTTTAAACACTTAAAATTGGGTACACTTAAAGGATAGTTTGATAATATTTGACACCGCAATCACGTTGGGAACGCACGTTTTAGCTAGGTGGTAAAATCAGATTTTCATTTCGTTTACCGAAAATCCTTTATTTTTACAAAAATAACGCTTCATAGAAAATAAGCCGTCTAAGTTCTCTATATTTTTGAACTCTATTTTCTAGTGTTTTAAAATATAAAATCAATATTCTAAAAATACCAAAAGTTTAGTGAAAATACATATTGACTGTGAGTCAAGTTTATAAATTTTCAGATCACCAGGTATACGGCAAATCGGGGCTTTTAGATAAAGTGAGTTTAAGCATTATATTTCGGGTAAACGTTTGAAAATTCTGGAAATACCATTGAGTAGAGTATTCAAATACATAGCGTGTGAGAAATTTTCGGTTTCCAAATTGGACATTAGAGTGGTCTCATACACTACGACAATCTTCAAGACAGTATTCATGATTTTTAAGTAAAACAAAAGACATTATGTAATGTCCAAAATGCCCCTGAACTCGTCGGATTGGATCACTAAGCAAACAAGCTCCGATCGGATCATATTTGATATTTTCGGGGCGCTCTCTTTGTACTCTATCATGTTAATTGGTCACAAAGCCGAATCAACGGTTCTAAAATTTTGTCATTTTTTAATTAATGGTCGGTTTATTAAATCCTACCCCGTTAAGTAAAATTCGTCCAAAATTTTAAATAAATAATTAGTACATTTTTCTATAAACAAGTCGGGATATAGCTCCCACATCGTTGATTCACGGTCCCATGTCGTGTTGTCTGCTTCATGATGTCTCCATAGTACTTTTACTTGAGGTATTGTCTTTCTCATGAGCTGTAGAGTTACAGTGCCTTGGATTTCTACTGGCCTCTTATCGAAAGGCACGTCATCTATGATGTCGATGTCATTCCAATTCGACGCTTGTGACAGATCTGGTTCGTATTTCCTCAACATTGACACATGAAACACATTATGTACTCTATCCAAGCTTGGAGGTAAAGCCAAACAATAAACCACTCCACCGATCTTATCTAAGATCTCGAAGGTCCTATGTACCTTGGCGATAACTTTCTTTTACGACTGAACCGTCTAACCTCATGACACAGTGCAATGCGTAAGAAAACATGGTCACCCACTGAGAATTCGAGAGGTCTACGCCTCCTGTCAGCATAAGTCTTCTGTCAACTCTGCGCTATCTTGAGACGTTGTCTGATAACTTTGACTTGTTCTGACGTATCTCTGACCACTTATGTCCCTAACAACACCTTTTGTCCAACTTTAGCCCAACATAACGGTGTTCTACATGGTCTACCATAGAGAGCTTCATATGGTGCCATCTGAATATTGAACTGAAAGCTATTGTCGAAGACAAATTCTATCAATACGAGATGATCTTCCCAACTTCCCTGCATATCAATCACGTAGGCACTTAACATATCTTCCAAAGTCTGAATTGTCCACTTAGATTGACCGTCGGTCTGAAGGTAGAAAGCGGTACTGAAACATAACAAATCTGGATCAAATTGTGGGTCACGATCCGATACTATGCTCACTGGTACTCCGTGTAGCCTGACTATTTCCTTTTCTTACTGTTTACTTAAAGTCACAAAGGAGTGTGTCACTTTGATCGGCAAAAAATGGGCAGATTTGGTCAATCTATCTACTATCACCCATATTGAGTTGTTTCCCTTAGATGATTTAGCAAAGCCAATAACAAAATCCATAGTGACATGTTCCCATTTCCATCCAGCTATTGGGAGAGGGTTCATTTTCCCTCTTTGTCTCTAGTGCTCAGCTATTACTTGTTGACAAGTTAAGCACTTAGACGCGAAATGTGTCACTTCTTTCTTCATTCCATGCCACCAGAATTGACGTCACAAATCACGATACGTCTTGCAGTGACCTGACTTAGAGTAGCGGGTCAGTAGTGGCGGGCATCATTAATTTAGAAATTAATATTGTTTATGATAATTTGTTACTTTATTTTAGTGAAATTAAGTGAACGGAAGATTTAATATCAAATTAGTTTTTTATTTCCCAATGTTAGAATTTCAATTAAAATTAATAATTTTAGATGGATCCATGGGACCCACAACCTTGGTGGAATTTATTGTAAAAGATAGTTTGATCAAAATTATTTTCTCATTGAAATTTATTTTAGTGATATATATATATATATATATATATGTGTGTGTGTGTGTGTGTGTGTGTGTATAAGTATATTTATTTGATAAAATAAATTTATAACCCAAACCCGTGTGGGTCCCTTAGAGAGCCACACCATCGTGAATCCCTATAATACCCCAGATTTTTAGTTTCTCATTATTTACGGAAATTGCCATTGAAAGTGTGAATTAATGGATATGGACCTTAGATGGGTAAAGGGTTGGGTCAATTGCCCAATTAAGACCCAACGGATTGTGGATATGGTGACAATTGGAATAATTGGGTAAGATGTATTCAATTGGGTCAGAGTTGTTAATTGGGTCAAAATGTCCAATTGGGACCCAATGGGTTGTGTTTGACTTGGTTGACCACCAAGTGAGTTGAGTTAAATTAAATGAGTTGAGTTGGACGGTTTGCATTTTAAATTTAAATTCAAACAATGGGAAGGACGGTTTGTATTTTAAATTTAAATTCAAATAATGGGATGGAAGGTTTTTATTTCAAATTCAAATGAGATGGAGGAGTTATGATTATTCAAATTCAAAGCAATGATACACGTTGGAGAGATGGGAAGTTTTGGTTACACAATTCAAATTCAAAACAAAGGTAAGGATACACGTTGGGGAGGAGGTTGGTTTGTTTCAAAATTTAAACGTTGGAGAGATAATGGAGATGGATATGGTTCAATTTTCAAATTCAAACAAATGGAGGAGTATTGTTTTATTTCAAAATCAAAGGCACACGTTGGAGAGATAATGGAGATGGTTTGGCTTATTTCAAAATCAAAACAAGGATGCACATGGAAAGATAATGGAGATAGTTTTACATTTAAAAAAAAATACAAATTTCAAATGGCATACACATTGGAGTCTTGAGAATTCTATCTCATGTAGAGATAGGGAAGATAATCCCACATGGAGAGATGATGAAGTTGGTTTAAATCTCAATTTCAAACAAGGCTACACGTTGGAGAGATAAAGGGGAGTTTGGGGTTTATTTTTCAAATTCAAACAAGATTCAACTCTCCCTCTCCCACTTGTCTATCTCTCTCCCTCACTCTCTCTCATAGCCGACCAGCATTCTAAGGAAAAGGAGATCAAACATTTGGAGAATTCTATCTCATTCTCTCCCTCTTTCTCTCAAGGCCGGTTCTCCTCTCAAAGACCAAAAAGGGTTGAAGCATTATGCTAATCTTCTCTCTCAAACCTGCCTCCATCTTGGCCGAACCAAACCTTGGTGATCTTATCTTGATCAAGCTCATATATTGGCCAAAGATCAAAAAGAAGAAGAAGGAAGGCTAAGAGGAGCAAAAGGAAAATGAAAGAACAAGCAGAAGCAAAGATCAAATAGAAGGAGTCGCGGAAACGGTAGGTGCTCAATAAATTTTTATTAAGTAAAATAGCCAAGGGAACATGATCCGGACATTGTATGGCCAAATCTATCAAGGATTTAAATCAAGAATAGTGATGTTTAAAAAGGGTAGAAAATGGATCATAGGGTTCGGCCACTTTGGATGGCCGAACCCCATGAAAAGACTTGGTGATTTTATGATTTTTGAGAGATAAAAACCATACCATGTTTTGAAGGTTTAAAGGGTTTTTAAATGGAGATAAGGTTACTGTTTTGGGTCGGCCATTGCATGGCTGAATCATATTGTTATTATGGCTAAGGGTTGATCATAAACCATATATAAGTCTTGGAATGTTTGAACCAAGAAAACCATAGGGTTCGGCCATACACATGGCCGAATCCCATGGACCATTTTATGGGTTATTTGGAGTTAAGAACATGGTTGGAAATTATAAATGATAATATGTTTTTAATTAAGGAATCACATATGTTTATCTTTGGACTTAGTATTAAGTAAATAATCAGCCATTATAGATGATGGAAAAAGGAACAAAATCAGTATGGTGAGGTTCGGCCATGTAGTATGGCCGAACTCCACTAATGGATAATTGGTGGACTTAGATGTTTTTGGAACTATAAAGATGAGGGGAATGTTGGTAAGTTTAAAAGGTTTAAAAAGTGGTTAATGATGATGACCAAAATGTATGATGGAATCCCCCTCAAGAAGGGACTTAGTTGTGGATCAAAGATGTGGTAAATGATCTAAGAAAAATGAGGAAAATGACATCATGGGTTCGGCCATGTTGTATGGCCGAACCCCATGAGCCATTTTATGGGCTAAGTTTGGGTGTATGCATGTACTAAAATGAATGGGTATTAAGTTAAGGAAATGGATGATGTATAATGATTTTTATGTCATGATTGATGAGTCATTGATGGATCCATGCTTATAGATCAGTTATGGACATAGATGTGCATGAATGGAAGAAGTGTTTAACCATGGAAGAAGGAGTGGCAAAAATGTAAATATGGCCAAAAATGAAGAACCATGGGTTTGGCCATGGTGTATGGCCGAACCTCATGAGGGATGGTTGTGGACTTACGGACTTTTAATGATGACCTTATTTGTTGGATAAATGAACCAAAGGGTGGCTGATTTTTGACCCACAAGATTAAAATGATCAAGGGATCAAAAAGGGACCCAAAAACCTAATTAGTGAGGTTTGGCCATACAAGGGGTTGTGTTTGGTTTTGGACTTAGTTAGAAATCAAATGGTATGTGTATTGACTTATTGTCATGAAATAAGGTAACGGGACTTCTTGAACGGTGCGCAATCGCGAACAATTGACGGTTTGAGAAGAAAGGATATTTTTAAGTGATTTTTGCATAGGTTTCCTACCTTTTTGCAACCACAATTTATACTTGCTGTTTTATGTTGATTTTTATGAGATATGTGTTAAACTATTATGTTTCAATGTGGATTTGAATGTTAAAGATTTATTTACAAATGGCATATATTCATTGACATCTCATGCATGGCATGGGGTGATGGTTTTGTAACCGGAGGCCACGCTCCGTAGGGGCGTCCGTAAGACAATCGTGAGAAGACCTTGATGATGAGAATCCCATCAAGAAGAATCCGAAGGCCACACTCCGTCGGGGCGTCCGAAAGACCACTGTGGGTTACCTTGATGATGAGAATCCCATCAAGAGGAGGCTATGTATACTTGTGATGGGCGGGACTCATTACATTTGCATACATACATAGCATTGTTTTTGTAAGATTTTGATGATCATGTATTATTATGTTATATGCATGTTTTTATACTAACCTTGTGGTAGCTCTAATATGAAACACCTACTGGGCGCATTGATCTAACGCCCTATTTCTATCCTTAGTGGATGATGAAGGAAAGGGAAAGGTCGAGGATCGCGAAGGAAACCAAGCATAGGATCTTGGGCATTTGAATGGTTTTATTTATGGATATTTTGTTTAAGTTTACATGGACATGTAATTCGTTAGTTAGATATTGGCATGTAACAACTTAGTAATATTTGCTATGGTTTGGTATGGTTTGGAATGATTGATTAAGTTAAGATAACTTTGGAAAAGTGACAATGTACTTTGCTATCTAATTAAATGGAGTAGTCATAGGTTCCATTATAATCCGCAGTTAGTTTAAGTAATATTCCGCAACGATTGTACTTTACTATGTGAGAACCATTCTCATGGACTTAGTCCATGCTCACATAGGTTTGGCCAGTTAAGGGTCGGACTTTAGAAATCCAGACTTAACTCGCGTCGTGACACTCCGCTCTTATCACTTGTTTATTTATAAAAAAAAAAAAAAATAGACTTTGATTTCGAGTGAAAAGGGCGGGCCGTTACAATCCCATCCACGGTAAAACAAATCCTCTCCATCTATTACTTATCACTCCACACGATCCCATTTCCTTCATCTCCTTCCCCAAAATGGCAGCCAACCTTATTTCCTTAAGCTAGCCAGTCCTTTTTTTCTTTTTAAACCGATGCGATTCTTCCCTTCTTACTCTCTTCTCTCTCAGTCAATGTCTCTTTTCTCCTCTTTCACTCCACGTGACCCTCTCTTCTTCCCCTCCCATTTCTCCTCCATTCCCTCACATTAAAATCAATAAGCGTAAAGGGAGAAAAAAATCTAGAAAGGAAGAGGCAACCGAGAGAAGAAAAATAGGAGATCAGAAGAGAGAAGAAAGAGAAGCAAGAAGGAAGAAAGAGCTCAAGTTTGAGCTTAAGATCCACTCATTCGTAAAATCCCCCAAATTTCTTAGTAGGTATAGTGATTTTATTATATTTTAGAGCTAAGAAAACATGCTAGGATGTTTAGATTTAGTCTAAATAACAATTTGGAGGTAGACAAATCGAAATGGGGGACATGCAAGCTGAGATGAAAGACTTGCAGGATTTTCCTAGGGGGATACATCGATTCTGGTCAATGTATCCTCTGGGTGCATGTTCCAAATGATGGAAAACATGTGATTTTCAAACCAAACCCAGAAATATACATTGACTGAAGTTGATGTGTATTTCTAGGGAACAAAAAGTAAAGGAAGGAAAAAATAATTGCAATTTTCGGACCAATCCCAAGAGAATACATTGACTATAGTCGATGTGTATTCTTGAGAGTAAAAAATAAAGAAAAAAAGGAAGAAAATCGACCATAGAGGGACCAAATCCCTCACCACTACCCACCCTCCTTGCTGTTCCATTGTATTTAATTCAGCTATTTAAATCATTAACATTTAATGATGTTTTCATGGCCAATGGTTTGCCCACCAACTGTTTGAGAAAATGGTTGTGTGGGGGTAGTGTTGTAGGGGAAAGTATCTCTCCACCTTTGCCTTGGTTCTAAAATTGATGGGAGAAGCAGTTTACCTTTCCATGGTTTCAACCGAGATTACTCAATCTGTTAGCAAGATGACGCTTTCCTTTGGTGGTGTTAGTATTAGAATTTGGATGGTCTTTAAGATGTGGCCTTATTTCCCAAGGTGGGTTCAAGATTTATTAAATCTCCTTTAATTATAAACATAAAGAAGCTTGATTAAGCCTATGGAAATTTATCAATACTACACCTCTCTTTGGTTTCCATGGAGGTGATTTATACTCTCTAAACTTATGTAAGCCTCATTGGAAGACGACTAGGAACCACCAATTGATGCAGTGGTGGCAAAGGAAGTGGTCGCTCACCAACTGTTTGACAAAAATGCACAATGGACCATTGCAATTCCATAGGGCTCTCCCCTGAGTTACGGTTTCAACAAGCCAGAAATATTAGCAATGGGGACTAATTTTTCAGTCCATGATCGTTTGGATATTGCGGGTGGATTTCAGCCCCTAGCTGGTTGGTTTTGGGACTGGTTTTCAATCTCAAAACCTTTGAAAGTAAGACTGTCTTTCAAGTTGCAAAACCATTGATTTTAGGAATGTTTTTCAAGCCTCAAAACCATTGGATTGTGATTTAAAAACCTTGCACTACAGATGTTCACTTCACAACTTTCATTCTTAACTTGAGACTTTACTAGTTTTACAATGTCTTATATATTTAAGGGTAATCATGTATTTGGGTTCACATAGACCCTAATGGATTTCAATCATTAACCCATGAGACTTAGTCAGGCCTTAGTATTGAGAATATGAGGTAAAGATTAGAAATTGAGGACGATCAATGTGAGTAGATCTAATAATGTGTATATGATGCATGGAAATGAATGAAGGACTTGAGAGGAATCCAGACGTTGCATGTACCGTTGCATAATAAACTGATCACTACAGATCAAGTAGGTTTTCCTACTTTGTTGAAGCACTTGGGTGCATTTATATATTATTATAATTATGATGTTGAAGCACTTGGGTGCATTTATATATTATTATAATTATGATATTTTAATATTGATATGATTATGAATTGAAGAAGTGGGAATTACATGTTTTGAAAAACATGAAGTGTGAAGTTATTTTCCAATGTATAATCTATGTGATATGAATGGAATATTATGTGAAGAATGAATAAATGAAAATGCATTTGCGAACTGTATTATATCCAATGAAGTGTTATGACCTTTGGAGCATATGTTTTGAGAAAGGGAATGCAAAGAAGTTATGTGAACTATACGATATTTGAATCATGATATATTCAATAGAATGGTGTTAATTTAATATGAAATCGTGAGATATTAAAGCAATAAATATTATGGAAAGAATGTAAGTAGTATTGGAAAACATGTTGAAATAAGAATGTGAGAAGGATGAAATAGATTATAGATATGTGAAATGTCTTGGGAATATGTATTATGAAAAGAATATAAAGAAATACATATGAATTGTATGATGTGTAGAATACTTTTGCAATGCAAATTAAGTATGATATGGGAATGAGTATGTGTGAAAAGAAATTAAAGTCGGTAACTTGAGAGCAACCATATGCAATCTACATAAGACACGGAATGAGAAAAGTATGGAACGAGATGTATAGGGAGCCACACTCCTCGGTAAATCCGGTTAATATGTTGGAATGATAGGGGGCCACACTCCTCGGTAAATCCGGTTAATATGTTGGAATGATAGGGGGCCACACTCCTCCGGTAAATCTAGTTAATATGTTGGAACACATGTGTTGGGCATCGAAATGACCCAGATTGAAATGGAAATATCATGATGAGAGATGGGTTGATGTGATGAAAGATATTGAGGAGGATTTTAGAACATGAGTGTTCAACGAGGAGATAGATGTGATTTGAGAATGGGTATGAAGTACTTAAAATGTAATTTTAATATGAAACTTTTGATATGGAAATGATTATGAAATTCTACAACTGAGATGTTAGTTATCTATGCATAATGAGACTTTTATATTATGAAATTGAATAAGGAACTTTAAATGTTGAAGTAAATGTGAGGTAAACGTGGGAAGTCGTAATAGGATTTTGAATTGATAAAATAAGAGATATTTGGGTTGCAATAAGTAAGATAGTGATAAATGTATAATGTAATTGAAGCATGAAGTTTTCTTCTAGGATGGTAATAATGTGGGAGTGGACTTTGGAAAAATGTAATATATATATATAATGAGATAAATGAGACTTTGAAAAAGTATGGTGTCTATAATTTAAGATTTTCTACATATGAAAATGTAAGTACATGTATTTTGTTACGATAATACCTAGTGCATATCTATGATCGGAATTCTTATTAGGCGTGTTGACTAAGCTCATAAATTCCCCCCTTAAATGTGTATGTAGGTTTAGCCGATGCAGATAAGGCTGGACCAAGAGGTAGCCGAGTATGATTGAGATGGACGTCAGATGGGAATTTGGATATTAGAAAAAAATCATAAATAGCTTACCTTATCTTGTTCCTTGAAGTTATTGGAAACAATGAAATTTGTAAGACTATTCATTTTGGGGAATGCAATACTGAGACTTTGATCATTGGTTTAAGTTTTGTATTTGACTCATGGTGTTCTAGAGAATTTCCTTATTTTGCTTAGAGTTGAATGTTGCTATTCATGCAGAATGATAAATGTCTTAAATTCCACAGGTTGATGTAGTGTGGGTAAGCATTATCTGTAACGCCCCGCCCTTTTTCACTCGCTTTCCGAAAATCAGAGTCTACTTTTTTTTTATAAATAGAAGAGTGAGAGAGAGCGAGACGCCAAGACGCGAGCTAAGTCCGAGCTTCTAAAGCCCGACCCTTAACTGGCCAACCATACGTGTGCGTAGACCAAGTCCACTAAAACGCTTCACACGTACTCAAGTTAACATGCAGAATAATCATATGCAATGAGTCCCACCCATCACAAACACATAGTAACCTCTTGATAGAAAGCTCCTCATCAAGGTATCCCCCACGATTGTATTACGGACACCCCGACGGAGTGTGGATCTTCGGTTACCTTTTGATGGAAAACTCCTCATCAAGGTATACCCCACGATTGTATTACGGACCCCCCGACGGAGTGTGGATCTCCGGTTACCTCTTGATGGAAAACTCCTCATCAAGCTATCCCCCACGGTTGTATTATGAACGCCCTGACGGAGTGTGGATCTTCGGTTACATATCATCCCTCCCATGCCATGCATGAGATGCAAATGTCAACATGCTATGCAATTATACAAATCATAGCATTTAAAATCTCATATTTGAAACATAACATTTTTACAACATAAACCATCAAAATAAGAAGTTAAACCATATTACATAACCATGGTTTCAAAGAGTAGAATCGTACCAAAGACTACTAAAGTGTCTTTGCGCTTTCGTCCGGTAACCGCTCACGATCGTACACACCTTGTGAGGTCCTGTTACCTTATTACACAACAATCAATCAAAATCCAAGTTCCATTTGTTTTCCTATTATGTTTAAGTCCATAAACCATCCTTGTGGGGTTCAGCCATACAACATGGGCCGAACCTCACCCACTTGAATTTGTCTCTCTTTTGATTTAACCACTTACATCCAAGTAGATCATTTCATAAAAACCCTAAATCACCTATTTGGTTTTAGTCCCTCCTTTGAGTTTTTTGATCTTTTAACTTAAGTCCAATCACACAATCCATTAATCTAATCATTCATACATTAACCATCTAACATAGATAAAACCCTAAGTCCATAAAATTCCTTAGTGGGATTAGGCCATACAACATGGCCGAACCTCACTCCCTTGGTTTTGTACTCATCTTTTTAATCCTTTGATCTTTAAGTTAGATACAAGTTCATGCCCTTTTTGATTCATACATCTAATCACTTATTCAACACTTACTTAATATTGATAACAACAAAGTCCACAAAACAGTCCCCATGGGATTCGGCCATACACCATGGCCGAACCCATGGTCTATTATTTTCACTTATTTACATCCTTGCCATTATTCCATCCATGGCTATTTACCTTGCTTATTTACATAAGGCTTATGTTCCAAAAATGATCACACATAGTTCCTTAATCCAAACACATGATCCATGGGTTTCGGCTTTATACCATGGCCGAACCTTATGGTCCTTTAATTTCCCTTTTTAAATCATATACCAAGATTTATATTCTTTGATGGGGATCGGCCATAATGTATGGCCGAACCTCATCCTCCCCTTTTTGTCCTTGGTGGTCCATGCATATTAACCTTAGGGTTTGGCCATGCAAGGCCAGCCCATGATCCATAATCATAATCCTTATAGGGTCCATATAAGAGGTCCTTTGCCATAATAAGACTAGGGTTCGGCCATGAAATGGCCGAACCACTTTCCTTGACCATCTTACTTAATCAAAATTCTATTAAGTACTTACAGGTTCCGCGACTCATCCGGTTTTCTTCTCTCCTTCTTGTTCATTTGATCTTCCTCTTCCTTAGCCTTTTCTTCCTCCTTGATCCTTGGCCGAGTGTGTGAACTTGAGAGGTCTTGAGATGAAACTTCAAGAAGAGGGTTCGTCCAAGAGTGTGGTTTTGAGAGAGAGAGAGAGGCTTGAGATAGAAAACTCTTAAGTCTTTTCTCTTTTGTCCAAGAGAGTGATCGGCCTTGAGAGAGGGAGAGAGTGAGATAAAAATTCTCTAAGTGTTTTTGCCTTGAGAATGGTTCGGCCAAGAGAGGGAGAGGGAGAGAGTGAAATGAAACTCCACTCTTTTCTTGGTTAATGAAATTCAGCCAAGGGTGATGTCCTTTGGTGACACCCCTTGTAACTCCCATTTCCATTTACCTCCCTCCTTAGTACTCACATTGGGGGTTTCATCCTTGAGATGAAACTCCCATATCTCCAACGGTGCTATGGGTATGCCTTTGTGTAACCTCCACCAACCTTTCTCCTCCCATTGATGGTTCATTTGGGGGTTTCATCCATGAGATGAAACTCCCATGTCTTCAAGGTGTAGTCTTGACTTTAGACCACAAAACCGTCCACCTCCATTAGTGATTCCTTTGGGGACTTTCATCTATGAGATGAAACTCTCAATCGTTTGCCCCTTGGTTGCCTTGTGTAACAACAAAACTGTCCCCTCCCATTAGTGACCTATTTGGGGGTTTCATCCATGAGATGAAGCTCCCATGACTCCAACGTGTGCTATGGGTTTGAATTGTGTAACCCCCAAAACCCTTTCATCTCCTCATCAATGAGCCTTTGGAGTTTCATCCCATGAGATGAAACTCCCACACCTCCAACGTGTAACCTTGACTTGGTCTTGGTGGGATGCACCTCTCCACCTTCCCACTCCACTCACTTGAGATTAATGTCCCTCTAGCTTCCAATCAACTCAACTCATTTCTTTAATTCAACTCTTTTAACTCACTTAAAAATCAATTTAATCACTTGATTCCATTCCAACTTAACTCAACCCAATTTAATTAAGCTTGAACTCACTTGGTGGTCAACCAAGTCAACCACGACCCATTGGGTCCCAATTGGGCATTTTGACCCAATTACCAATTTTGACCCAATTAAATACATCTCATCTATTTAATTCAATTGAACCATGTCCACCATCCGTTGGGTCTTAATTGGGCAATTGACCCAACACCTTACCCATCTAAGGTCCATATACAATAATTCATAAATTAAATGGACAATTTCCATATATATCCAAAGCTTGAAAATCCAAGGGTTACATTATCATGGACCGAATCCATGCACACACTAGGTTGGGCCAGTCGAGGGTCAGGTCTTTGGACTCGAACTCGGCTCGTGTCGTGACGTTCGCCTCCCTCCCCACTCAAATATTCTTAATATATCACTCTAACTTTAGTGGGTGAAGGAGGGGCATTACAACCCCCGTGATGTACTGCGAAATGTTAGTGATGGAAGTGATCGAGCACTATTTCTCTACGATCATGTTTCTGGCACACATAATCTGTCTGTGAACATTAGACCTCGATCGGTCCTGATTTTTCAGTCCTTCAAATTGACTCCATCTATCAGGTCGTACCTTGATAGATTCTAGGTCCCTTTGTTGTGCTTCCAACACAAGTCTCAAAAGTTCTGGCTATCCTACCTCATTCTGCACATGAACTGATTCATGGTACTCTACTAACTGTAGGTCAAATTCACCTAATGTACTTCACATGTTCCACTGTAGAGATGCCATACAAGCTATATTGCAATGAGTCTTCCTACTCAAAGCATTTGCTACTACATTAGTTTTTCCTATGTGGTAGGAGAGTTCAAAATCATAGTCCTTTAAATACTTCATCCATTTCCTTTGTCTTATGTTCAAATCTTTTTGAGTGAACAAGTATTTGAGACTGTGGTGATCAGAGAAAACATTAAACCTCTCACCAAATAAATGATGTTTCTAGAGTTTTAATGCAAACACTTCAACTGCTAATTCTAGATCATGAGTTGGGTAATTTTGCTCATGTCCCTTTAATTGTCTAGAGTCATAGGCTTCTACTCTACCTTCTTGCATTAGGACACATCTAAACCCATTTTTCGAAGCATCATAATACATTAATCTCCTGTAGTACCCAGATAATCCCAAATTTTTTTTTATTTCAAAGTCGTTTATTTGTCTCTTCCAACTCATTACTGCCTCAACCTTGGCAGGATCCACTGTGATTCCGTCTAGAGTCACTACATGTCCCAAGAATTGGACTTGTGTCAACCAAAATTCACATTTGTTGAATTTAGCGTACAACTTATTATCTCCAAAAGTCTGTAACACTATCCTCAAGTGTTGCTGATGCTCTTCTTCAGTTGACGAAAATATCAAAATATTGTCAATGAATACTATTACAAAATTCCTAAATATGGTCTGAAAACTTTATTCATAAGATCCATGAATGTGGCCGGTGCATTCGTTTCCCCAAACGACATCAATAAAAACTCGTAATGACCGTACTGAATCTTGAACGTTATTTTAGACATATCTTCATCTCTAACTCTTAACTGATGGTAACCTGATCTCAAATCTATTTTTGTAAAGTACTTGGCTCCCTTCAGTTGATCAAATAAATCATCTATTCGTGGTAACATATACTTATTCTTGATAGTTACCTTGTTTAGCTTTCGGTGATCTATATACATTATTAAAGTTTCATCTTTTTTCTTAGTGAAAAGAGTCGGCTCTCCCCAAGGTGAAGTGTTTGGTCGTACAAAACCAATCTTAAGTAGTACATCCACTTGGGTTCGCACTTTCCGTTGCTTTGTCATCCTATACGGTGATATGAGAAAGTTCCCTTTAGATAGGACACAATCGACCCTAGAGGGGGGTGAATAAGGCGATCACAAAATTCGTTGGTCCTTTAAAAAATTACTTGATTAATTAAATAATTTGTAGCGGATAAAACAATTAATCAAGTGTGTGTCTGTGTTAGCAAATGTGATTAAACACAAATCAAGAGAATAAATCTAACACCACAAGACCATGTTTATAGTGATTCGGAGTAAACCCTCCTACATCCACTCTAAGGACTCACTCAAGCTTGGGTTATCCCAAATTCACTAAGTGGGGAATTGCACCCACACTAAATAGATTAGGAACTCCACCTAACCAATTGGTTGGGAATTATACCCACCACCCATCCTAGAGTAAACCCTTTATTTTTATAGTGGTTATTGAGAACACCCTCCTTAATCCACTTCACAAGTAAATGAGTTAAAATAAAATCAAACTAGGAGCACTTTCCCTTGAAGACCTTTGCAAATTGAGTTGTGCTCCTTAGATCCTTCCCATTGTGTCCTCGTACAATCCCGATGATACACCGTGTAGAGCAACCACAATCCTTGGGAGATGTTCTCTAGGAAATAGGAAATCCTATGTCTATCTTAGAGAGTTTGCCTTTGCCTATCTATCTCTCTTTTCAAACTCAATCTATGAAGATTGGTTGATTTGAATGATTCACCAATGTGTACAAGAGAGAAGAGGATCCTTTCCTTGAGCCTATTAATTTCTCTGATGACAGTGGTAGACGAGGCTCTTAAATATTTTTCCATGGATTTTGAAACAGTTGCCATTAGTGATGTATTATAGAGAAGGCAAACTGGTTTTCGAGTTGTCATGTACAGACTGGTCGATCTTATCGATGAGCCGGTGAACTTAAATGTTATCATTCAACCACCCGACCGTTGTTCATTTATTACACTCCAACGATACAGAAACATGTGTCACCATTGGGTCGAGTGCACCGACGAGTGGACAATCTCATTACCGATCTATCGTTCTTGTCAGCTGTCTCGTCCTAGGGTAAAACCATGCTGAATGAGTTTCAAGTCCGGAAACTAGTCAAACCCAGGTCGACATGTCGGTACACCGATGGGTCGGTCTTGGTACTCTCAATGGGTCTATTCTAAGAGTACCCGTGTTCTAAGTTCCAGAACTCAAACTTGATCTTGGTCGACATGTTGTTGCCACTGATGGGTCGTTTTGCCCATATCGATGTGCTGATGGCAAGAGACACTCTACTAGTGAGAAACCCAAAATGACAGTCCTTCTATTCCAGAACCTTTGTCAATTTGGCCGACTGGTCGAAGACCATGACTGGTTTGTCCTGTCTCACCCAGGGGTCGGTGGACTTGACTGGTTGTCCTAACAGTTTACCAGGTTTCCATGTTTTGTCCCCTCTGGTTCTGTGACAGTTCAAGGTTCACTTAAGCTAGTTATGTTATTACCAATATGTTCAACTAGGCCTAGGCAAGGTCCACCTATGGGTGTGGGTTCCACCTAAGGTCATCTATGGCCAATGTACCTGTGTGATTGCCATACACCGATGATCTTGGAGTCGTAGACTTGATCTTTATTCTTGGGATCAACTTTGAGTCTTCAAATCTTCTAGGAAGTGCTTTTCCTGAGTCATGGAATTGACAAATAGGGATTCGGCAAAGCAGGGCACTAACAATCTCCCCCTTTGTCAAGTTCATAAGCTATTTGAATATACCACTAAAAAACTAATTCCCACCCCTTATTACAAGACATTTGAATGTTAACTAATTCAACAAATTACATCATTCATTCAAATGAAAAAACAAGTCTTCGACCAATGCATATTCTTTCTCAGCTTGCTCCAATTTCAAAATTCACCTGTAGAAACATCAAGCAAGCTATGTAAACATGTAGCACATTACTATGTTAGTCTATATCATATGCACTCCCCACACTACATGCATTGATAAATTTTGAACTCCATTGGAGTTCCCTTTTCGAATCACATCTCCCCCATAGCCAAATGATGTATCTCCCCATATACATTCCCTTATTTTATATCAGCCAAAAACACTGTTTTCTAGAGCAGTTTTTTTTCTAAAAAAAAGTTATTCCAAACGGTTTTAAAGCATATCGGCCGATATAATAGTCAAGATATTGGCGAAGATGCCTGATTTTTGTAACGTATGGACGATACTAATCGTATTAGCCGATATGCATCGAGTGCTAAAATTCGATACGTATTGGCCGATTTTTTCATCCCTGGTTACAAATCTGCATGTTAGTCTATTTAACAAAAATCCATGTTAGTCATAGACAAGAAATATAAAGCATCTAAACCATACATCACAATCATATGACATCAATGCATATAAAACCTAAACCATAGCATTACCCAAACATTGTGCATTACATATGGTTTTGGCACTAGGGGTGCTTAGTTTCAATACCAAAATAGAGTTTTTCAAAATACAAAACACATGAAAAACTAAACTAATCAATGCTAGTTGGAGGAGGAGGTGGGGATCAAGGACGAGGAACCGTATCATCAGATCTGCAGGAGGAAGTGACTGTTGTGAGAATACTCTGGACTGATGATTTTACGAACTTTGTCAGTTCATCCAAAACGATTTTCCATGAGTTTCTCAATTGAAGAAACTCGTTCTTCAAAGTACTGTCGACTGACAGTCAAGTCCATAGGAGGGGGAGGGGAAATCGCCAGAGCTCGTGAGAGAAAAGAATGATTCGAAACAGTTTGATTTCAAATTCACAGAAAGGGACATTTAATTTAAGTTTCTGCTGCAACTGACTAGTCGAGGCCATCGACTAGTCTGACTACCGACATGTCTATGTACCGACATGTCTAATCTACTAAGTTTTTCCTTTTCAGGCAGTTCTTCGATTTTTTTTCCATTACTGACATGTCTATAACTTTGACTGGTTTTTTCAAGGACATGTTGAGTCCGCCGAAGGGGTTGACATGACAAACTGAATTTTTCCTCCAAAGTGCATTCTTCATTTTGATGAATTCTTATCCTAAGGATTGACAATGCAGGGCACAAACATATAAAATGCAACATGGTGAAGCACTTAAATGCCACTAAACACATGTCAATTCATCAAATTAAATTCATGATCAAATATCCACAATGATCTAAGACACAAAAGATCATGCAATCAAGTCATACATGCACTCACACAACAACATTCCAAAAACAGAGATGATACAAACATTACGAAGTGTTAATCCATGGAATATTTGGCTTTCCATGTAAGATATGTACTATAGTCAAGAAGAGTACATTCTAAGCTTGTAGTTCACCAATTTTATTCTTTTCATGTCATAGCACTTGGGTTATGTGAACTCAGAAGGTCTCTTTTGAGTCCATTTGCAATGGTTTAAGATATGGAAATGAATCTTAGACCAAAACAAAACATAAGTGGCAGTCTACTTCTTAGGATGTCTTTTACTTGATTCACCTTTTTCTATTTTTCTCAACCTATCCTTCTTGATAAATTTTTTGAAAATTTCTTGGCAAGCATGGCCATTTCTTCACTTGAACTATCTTCCTCTTCCAATTCAATTTCTTTTTCTTTTAGTTTGTTTGGTTTTAAGGAAGACTTCAAGGCAATAGGCTTGTTTTTTTGTTACCAACTAAATCATCAACACTCATGAGTGCTGCATTTCTATGGTCCTCCATAGCCACCACTATGGATTTAAATCATTCGGCAAGATTCCTCATGATTTTGGAGCATACCTTGTCCTCGGGTATCCCTTAACCTAGAGTCCACATTTGATTCACAATGTCGCTCACTTTTGAGTAGAAATCCATGAAGACTTCATCCTCTCTCATTTTAATTGAATCAAATAGATTTTGGAGGATTTGAAGTTTTGACCTCTTGACTATTGAGGTGCCTTCATGGGTTCCCTCAAGGACGTCCCATGATTCCTTGGCGGTTTCACATGTCATGATCCGTCTATACTCATTGTCGGATACCGCACAATTCAAAGCATTCAAGGCTTTTCCATAAGCTATTTGCATGCCTTTTCAAGTGGAGTCCAAGTGGCAAAAGGTTGGGAAACAATACTTTGGTAGATGAGGATTCAAGGGTTTTCTCATCCATGGGTTCAATCATCCATTCTTTATCGATTCCCATACTGTTCCATCGATGGATATGAAGAAACTTTTCATTTTGGCCTTCCATGAGGCATAATTTGAACCATCGAAGTATGGAGTTTTGGTAATGGCATGACTATCTCTCATTGTGTTCTAGCTAGGATCAACTCGGACGGTTAGATCATTTATGAAGAGCACAACGCTCTGATACCAATTGAAAGTTCCCTTTAACTAGAACACAATCAACCCTAGAGGGGGGTGAATAGGGCGATCACAAAATTCATTGGTCCTTTAAAAATTTATTTGATTAATTAAATAATTTGTAGTGGATAAAACAATTAACCAGGTGTATGTCTGTGTTAACAAATGTGATTAAACACAAATCAAGAGAATAACTCTTAACACAACAAGACCATGTTTTAGTGGTTCAGAGTAAACCCTCCTACATCCATTCTAAGGACTCAACCAACCTTGGGTTATCCCGAATTCACTAAGTGCAGAATTACACACACACTAAATAGTTTAAGTATTCTACCTAACCAATTGGTTGGGAATTTCACCCACCACCTATCCTAGAGTAAACCCTCTATTTTTTATAGTGGTTCCGGAGTACACCCTCCTAATCCACTTCACAAGTAAATGATTTAAAATAAAATCAAACAGGAGCACTTGCTTTTGTAGACCTTTGTAAATCGAGTTGTGCTCCTTAGATCCTTTCCAACGTGTCCTGGTACAATCCCAACGATCTGCTGTGTAGAGCAACTACAGTCCTTGGGAGATGTTCTCTAGGAAATAAGAAATCCTATGTCTATCTTAGAGAGTTTGTTTTTTCATCTTTATCTCTCTTTTCAAACTCAATTTATTAAGATTGGTTGACAATGATTCCAATGTGCGTACAAAAGAGAAGAGGATAATTTCCTTGAGCCTATTAATTTCTCTCTAATGAGAGTGGTAGATGAGGCTCGTAAATATTTTTCCAAGGATTTCGAAACATTTTCCATTTGAGATGTATTTCTATAGAAGGTAAACTAGTTTTTTGAGTTGTCCTATACCGACTAGACGATCTTACCGATGGGTCAGTGAATTTAAATGCTACTGTCCAACCACCCGACTGTTGTTCATTTATTGCACTCCAATGGTTCAGAAACATGTGTCACTGATGGGTCGAGTGCACTGACGGATCGACGATCTCATTACCTACCTGTCGTTCTTGTCAACCATCTCGTCCTTGGGTAAAACTATGCTGACAGAGTTTCAAGTCCATAAACTAGTCAAACCCAGGTCGACATGTCGATACACCGATGGGTCAGTCCTGGTACTCTCGATGGGTCTATGCCATCGATGTATCTATTCAAAGAGTATCCAGAGTTCTAAGTTCCAGAACTCAAACTTGATCCTAATCGGCAGATCGTTGCCACTGATGGGTCGATATGCCCATATCAATGTGATGGTGGCACGAGATACTTTACTAGTAAGAAATCCAAAATAACAACCCTTTTGTTCCAGAACCTTTGTCAATTTGGCTGACTAGTCGAAGACCACGACGGGCCTGTCCTGTCTCATCGAGGGGTCGGTGTACTCGATTGGTGGTCCTGACAATTTACCAGGTTTCCATGTTTTGTCCCTCTGGTTTTGTGACTTTCTAGGGTTCACTTAGGCTAGTTATGTTATTACCAACATGTTCAAGTAAGCTTAGGTAAGGTCCACCTATGGGTGTGGGTTCCACCTAAGGTCATCTATAACCATTTTACTTGTGTGATTGCCATACATCGATGATCTTGTAGTCATGGACTTGATCTTCATTCTTGGGTTCAACTTTGAGTTTTCAAATCTTCTAGCTTTTCACGAGTCATGGAATTGACAAACAGTGACTCGACAAGCTGGGGCACCAATAGTACAGAAATAGGTAACGTTCCAGCTTGTAGATTAATCACAAATTCTATCTCTCGGTGTGGAGGTAGACTGCTCAATTGGTCTGGAAAAAACATTCATGAATTCACACACCACCCGAGGTATCACTAAGTCTACGCCTCCTACGTCTTCCCAACATATACCAGCTACCATACTATTTGGATGCCCACCTAGACCAGAGTTTCTTACATTAAGCCCTTGATAAGGTTCCAATTTCTCCAAAAATTGATCCATCCGGGAATGCCCTAACACCATGCTCTTATAGTAATCTAACACAATCCTGTGTTTCGAATAGCATTGCATACCCAAAATAACATAAAAACCTTTCATTCTTATCACTAATAAGTCAAATCTTAAATTTTTCCCACCAAGTCTTATGATAAAAGACTTGCACACACGATTGACTACCACTTCTTTTTCTAAATGTGACTTTACCTGCAGTGGTTTCTCCACAATCACCGACCTCAAATCCATAATTTCGGCACACATAGTTGATATGAAGGAATGGGATGCCTGAGTGTCAAATAACAATTGGGCTAACGAGCTAAATAGTGGTAAAGTGTCTTCCGTCACTGAGTGATCCATAGGCTCGTCTATTGCTGGTCCGATGGTATAGACTTGTCCTGTAGTCATTTGTTGAGGACGTCCACGTCCCCTCCCTTGACTGGACCTTTGCTGTGAAAAGTTAGGTTCTGATGATCCCCTCGAAGCCTGAGGTGAACTTCTCCCGTACACTGGTTGTACAACTGATTACGTTGGTTTGTTGCCATGAGATGGTCCCACATTGCTGGCGCTAACGGAATTTGTGCAGTCTGTTGCCAAATGCCTTGGCTGCCTATAGGTGTAGCACAGTCGTTCCCCATACACCTTTGGGTTTTGGAACTGCCTAGAAATATGTCCTGGTTGTTCACAAGAAAAAACATATCACTGTTGTCTCACCCTTGACCTACTTGCCTGCCCTGTTGCAGATGGACTGTTCTTAAAAGGGTTCCCCTTGAACTATAATACCCCGCCCCAGAGGAGGGCCTAGCCAAATGGACTAGAGGGCGCAAAGGCCAGAGAGAAAATTGCCAGGATGGAACGCCCAAGAGCTAGGCTTGTTTCCACAAAGTTCCACATCACCCAGTATGGGTGATGTGCAGTGGAATATAGGAGGTTGTCTTCCTTCTATCTAGCACAAGGCCTTTTGAGGGCTCCCCTGATGTGGGTCCTCAAATGCAAAGCCGTGCTGTCCCGGGTGTGGGACCAAAGCGAACAATATTGTGCTAGAAGGTCAAGGCACGTCTTTAAATGAACTTTCTCTTCTTGTTCCTTGATTGTGGTGGTTACTGGAAATTTCCCTGCTTAGTTTACCTTTGATTGGATTTGGGTCCATCTACAGCTTCCACCAAAGAGGCTATTTCCATTACGTCTTCTAGATTGGAGTGATGCAAGGCAACAACTTGACGACGAATAAACAGGAGAATTCCCCATTCAAAACGTTGAATCTTGTATTCCTCATCTTTTAGCATCTTAGGTGTATAAGGTAGGAGGTTAACAAACTAGCTACAGTCCTAAGCCATGGTGTCATTCCCCTACTCAATAACCATAAATTGATGTTGCCTGGCCTCCTTTGCAACTAGAGGGAAGTAACGTGCAAGAAACATCTTAGAGAATTTTGCCCAAGTCATGGGCGCATTATCCCTGGCAAGATTCTTAGTCTCCCACCATTTGTAGGCGTTCCCGTTAGTTGATAAGTTGCCAAAGCTACCCACAACTCGTCGGCTATTTCCAAAACATCAAACATCTTGCTCGTCTGGGCAAGCCAGCTTTCAACCATTGCTGGGTCTGCTCCTCCGGAGAAAAATAAAGGATTCAATCGCCTAAAATCCCTTTGAGCTATGGTCGCTCCTCCCTCGCCAGTTCACGTTACAATGGATTGTTCTTCTCTAGAAGTCTCCTTAATAACTCGCATAGCTATCTTAACAGTTTCATACAAAGCTTCCTGCTTCGGATTACGTGGAGGAGGAGGAGGAGGTGGTGTTGATCCCTCTCCTTGATTCTCATGACCTTTTTTGGTGGCATTTTCTTTTGATAAACATAAAGTATCATAAGGAATTCCATTATAAGAGTATTCCGTACAGATATGACGCATGAGATAATCAAAGCTTTTATTTAAAACACAAAGCGATTACATGCACTAAGCCTATTACACTTATATTTTACATCAAATATACATAATTGGAGAGTTTTATAACATGACTTCTCTGTACACACCAAGCAAAATCCCAAAGAAACTAATAAAGCTCCTAGACACAACATTATATCAAACCATCCATCTCCTCTTTCCTACTTTTGACCCTTACCCTTATTCTACAGATGAAGATGACATGAAGTGGTTGTCATAATAGGGGCACTCCCTTAATCTGTGGTCATACTGGCCATATGCATGACATCCATAAATTCCATTTCCCTTGGAAAATGGACAATTGCTCCTTGTGTGGCCAAAAATCTTGCATTTGGAGCACTTTCGATTTGTTGGGCAAGGGCAAGAGTCCTTTGTATGTCCCGGTCGTCCACAGAAATCACATAGTGTTGGCCTGGAGGTCCCGACAATATCAGTCCTTGGAGGAACCATTCTCCATGTTGTAAGTTCAATTTGGTATGTAGGGAGAAAGACTTCTCCGACTTGGGTGAAGGTTGTAACACCCTGGAATTTCAAAGTTATCATTTTATATGAAAATATTCATATTTACGGAATTGCCATTGTGATAAAATTGATTTGAATTTAAACGGGTCAATGGCTCAATCAAGACCCAAAGGATGGTAGTTTGTTTACAAAACAAATAAATGGATAAGATGAATTTAAACGGGTCAAGAATCATATTTGGGTCAAATTTTGATAAATGGGTCAAAATGGCTAGATGGGACCCAATGGGTCGTGAATGGCATGATTAACCATGGATTGAGTTCAAGCTTAGTTAAATTAAGTTTATTAATTGCTTGAGTTGGTTTGAGTTGAAATGAATGATGGGTTAAGTTGAGTTGAATTTATTAGTTAAGTTAAATTAAATGAATGACTTAGGTTGGGTGAGTTGAATAAATGAGTTAGATGAATATGTATTTTTAATGTAAGTGAGTGAAGGGTGTGAATGAGAGGGGAAGTGTTTTAATTCCAAATTTTGAGCAAGGAAAAACGTTGGTGCATGGGAGACATTACCATGCATGTAACCCCCATTTAGATGATGAATAAAATGGGAGTTACATTTTGAATGGGAGTTACACTTTGAAATTACATAGAATGCATAGGGACGTTGGATGCATGAGAATATTGCATGCATGTAACAGCCACAATGGAGTTAGTGGGATGGCTGTTTGAGAGGTACAAATGCAAGGATAATGAGAGATCAATAAAGTAGAGAATGCAAATAATCACAAAATTATACATGGAAGACGTTGGTGTAGATTGGATCATTATTTTCATGCAAATAAACCCCAAAGTTGGAGCTTCTATTTATGAAGTTACACAAAGAGATAATGGCATTTCAAATTCAACTCTTGGTTTACATGTTGAAGGTAGGGCAAGAGTTTCATCTCAAAGATGAAATAGAATCATATGGGACGTTGATGAGCATTAAGAAGTGGTGGTTACACATGGGCTGCATCAAGGGTGAGGAGTTACTTATTTCAAATATTCAAATCAAGCATGAGATATGAATGGACATGGGGTTTCATCTCAAGGATGGAAACTCCCAAACGGTGCACTAATGGAAGATGAAGGTGATACAAATTAAGCTAGGGCTAAAACCGTTGGAGCCTAGGAGAGTTTCATTTTTTTAAATGAAACTCTCACATGCAAAGGTAATGAGAAAAGGAGTTAGGAAGTGGGGGTTACACAAGTCCAATCAACAAGGGACGTTGGGAACATGGGGAGGTTTCATCTCATGATGAAACCCCCAAGTAACATAAAGTTTAGGGTAAAGGCAAAGAGAGTTACACAAGGTTAATCTTGGGCTGGTTTTGATTAAACAAAGGGTGCCCATTTCTCTCTCTCTCCCTTTCTCTTGGCCGTTCTCTGTTTTCCCAAACACTAAGAGCAGTAGCTGGTTGTTAATCAGTCCTTGGTTTGATCCCTTTTCATCAAGACAAGTTCAGCAAAAAGGGAAGGAACAAGCGGGAGTAAAGATCAAGTGGAGGAGTCGCGGAAACGGTAGGTGTTCGATAAACTATTTTTAATTAAGAATTATGATCCGGCTATTGGATGGCTGAATCTAACAAGGGTTAAATATTGGTTAGAAATACATGAATGAGATCAAAAGAGGGACCATAGGGTTCGGCCCCATTGGATGGCCAAACCCCATGGAAATAATTGATTTATTTGGATGGTTTTTGGAAATTAAAAGCATACAAATTTGGGACTGTTTTTAGATGATTTTAAGTGTGTGTTTTAAAAAGGTTAAAACATAAATAAGGAAGTTTGTTTTGGACATAGATGAATGATGAAGAAATTCAAAACCAAAGGTCATAGGGTTCGGCCACCATGGAGGGCCGAACCCCATGCAAATAATGGTTTGTTTTGATGTATTTGGAACAAATAAACCATGAAGTTGGTGGACTGTTTTGGGTTATTATTTTAAGATGTAAATACATGTTTTAGAATGGTTAAAAAAACATGGATTTGGGTGCTGGTTTCAGACCTAAGATGAAGGACTAAATGTTCAAAATTAATCTCATGGTGTTCGGCCAATAAGCATGGCCGAACCCTATGAAATTGGGCTAATTTTGGATGGTTGTTTGAAGGTTAAAAACCTGATTTAGATATACAGTTATTACATGGTTAATTGAGGTTTAAAAACAGTAAACGTAATCATTGGGTTCAGCCATGATAGAGGGCCGAACCCCATGTAAAATGATGTTGGTTTTCATGTTGAGAATCCCATGGAAACCATGGAAACCATGAAAACCCATGGACTGTTTTGTGGAATAATTGGGTTAAGTTTATGATGAACATTAGGTATTATTTATATGCTTTGATTTAAGAATAATATATGTTGTTTATGGAGTTAGTATGGGTAAGTAATTGGCCAATATGAATGATGGAAATTGAGCATAAAATCACATTGGTGAGGTTCGGCCATGTGTATGGCCGAACCCCACTAATGGTGATTGTGGGACATAATTGTTGATTATATGAAGATATGGAAGGGTTAAGAAGGATCAAATTAGGTGATGAGGTTCAGCCATGTGTATGGCTGAACCCCACTAAAGATGGTTTTATGTTTGGTGATGAAAGTTAGTTAATTTAAAGCAAAGGTTGGTCTCAATGGCACAATCGTAATTATGGCTGAAATGATCAAAAATAAAATGATCATATGATGGGATAAATGGGCTAAAACCAAAGTGGTAAGGTTCAGCCATAATGTATGGCCGAACCCTACTAAGGTTCGTTTAGAAGTTTGGGTAATTAGATAGGTTTTAATTAAATAAATGAATGACCAATGTTTTAATGGATGAGGTTCGGCTATGGCTTTGACCGAACCCCACTAGGTGATTCTTGGAACATTAAACTTTGCTGGAAATTAGGTGGATAAATGATTAACTTGCTGCCATGTACATAGGGTATTCGGATTTTTAGAACGGTGAGCGAGCCGTGATCGGAAGACGGTCCAAAGGAAGGATCGAACAAAGTAAACTATTGTAGGTTTCCTACCTTGTTGTAACCACATAACTTATTTGCTGTTTTATGTTTATTTGAATAAGTTATTTGAATCAAATGTTATATTTACAAATGGCATGTTTGCATAGACATCTCATGCATAGCATGGGATGATGGGGAAGTAACCGGAGGCCACACTCCGTCGGGGCGTCCGAAAGACCATTGTGGGGTACCCTGATGATGAGAATCCCATCAGGAGGAATCCGGAGGCCACACTCTGTCGGGGCGTCCGAAAGACCACTGTGGGTTAACTTGACGATGAGAATCCCGTCAAGTGATGGCTATGTTGAATGTTGATGGGTGGGACTCATTACATGTTCATTTCATACATAGCATATTTTTACAGAATTTTGTCACACATGTATAACTCTTATCCTATTTGCATGTATTTGACTAACCATGTGGTAGCCCTATTCGGAAACACTACTGGGCGCGTTGATCTAACGCCCTATCTATATCTTTAGTGGATGATGCAGGGAAAGGAAAGAACGTGGTTGGAGAAGAGGACCAAGTACGAAAACTTGGGCGATTTGAATGATTGCAATGGACTATGAATGGATTTTTTATGGACTTGTTAGTTGATTTATTTGGAACAATGTAATTTGTTAAATTAGATGTTGGCATGTAATAAGTAGTTAAGTAGATGCTATGGTTGGATTTATTTGAATGGTTTGGAATGAATAGTAGACTAAGGTTATATAATAATTTTGGAGAATAAATAAGGTACTTTGCTATCTAAAAATGGAAATTGGATTAATCATAGGTTCTATTATAACCTCAGTTAGATCTAGGCTAAGTTAATTCCGCTAGATAAATATGTACCATGTACGGATCAGTTTTATGAACTTAGTTCATACGCACATGGGCTTGGCCAGTTAAGGGTCGGATTTAGAGATCCGAACTTAACTCGCGTCGTGACATTCCGCCCCGATCACTTATTGATTATTATTATTTAAAAATAAAAAAAATAAAAAATAAACTCTGAATTTTAGTGTGAAAAGGGAGGGGTGTTACAGTTGGTATCAGAGCGAAACGGGAAGTTGAATCTTCCGAAGTAAGATTAAGACGGTTTCATGTCTCACTGACGGATAAGAATCCCAACTGACCGACTCTTCGGAGTCCGCTGACTGGGGGCCGGATTAATTTACTTCGTGGACTCAGACTGAACAAATCAAACTGAGAACAACAGTGAAAGATAGCAAAAGTACATTATTATAATTCATCTATCAAACGTAGCAAAAATAGGATATACATTCCCCAATACTCCCCAATTGAGAAAAGAAAAACAAACATAGGGAATTTAGAGACTCTCCCCTCAAAAACAAATAGAAAAATCAAGTTTGCTTATTTGGAAATCTCCCCAAAATTGTGAAAAATACAAACTGTACGAGGAAACTAAGTCAATAATGTTTTTATGACTTAGGGAAATGGCTCCAAAGAGAAGGATCCCTCAGAATCAAAAAGGGAAGGAAAAAGTGTTGCAAATCACGCAACATGAGAAAGTGTTACCACAACACGAAAAATCTGTGCATGAGAAGGAGCCGTCTATACATGAGAAAGAGGTAACCCAACCTGATGAGGAGCAACCTGTTCATGAAAAGTCTCACAATGGGGAAGAATCACAGCACTCATGGAGGGAAGAAAAGGGGAGTGAGAATGCATCACAGAAAGAGGGAGAAGGAAACAGTGGTGTACATATACCACATGTGCCGCCTGAGCTTCAGGGATTAGTCCAAGCAGTGGTAACCTCAGTACTCCAGCAACATATGAATGGGAGTGAAAGTTCCAGGGATGCCAGTGACCGGAGTATGGCACGAGAATTTCAACAACAGCGTCCTCCCTACTTCAAAGGGAAGGAAGGGGCTGTCGGAGCCGAGCACTGGCTAAAGAAGATCACTCAGATCTTAAAGTTACTTAAGATCTCGAGTCATGCTGACAGGATTTTACTGGCTACATCACAATTGATAGAAGATGCCGGTAAATGGTGGGAGGTGGTGGAGAAGCAGAGGGAACTCATACCAGCTAGGGAGAGGACGGCCATGACATGGAATGAGTTTTCAGCAACCTTTCTAGAACATTACTTTCCGGAGGAGGAGAAGGAGCGACAGATGGAACTTTTTCTGTCCTTGGTACAGGGCTCTATGACGGTGGCAGAGTATCACCGTGAATTTCTCAGTTTATCCATTTATGCATTCTATATGGTGGACACAGAACTTCGCAAGGCAAGGAAGTTTGAGAGGGGTCTACGGCCAAACATCAGAGCCAAAGTGACCATATTTAAGTGCACCACATTGGCTGAGGTGGTCAGCAAGGCCACAATAGCAGAACAGGAGTTGAATGCAATAGTACGGTTTGACAATCGTCGAGCTCCAAGTGGGAGGGGTGGGTTTCAGCCCAACAAGAGGTTCCGTCCGAACTTCAGTAGACCCTCACCATCTACTGGGTCCGCGGGGAGCTTTCGTCCCAACCAGCCCTCCCCATCTGCATCAGTCACCCAGTCATTCAAAGGGGTGAACAACTGTTTCCACTGTAATCAGCCGGGTCACTTCAAGAGAGACTGTCCAAAGCTCAATAGGCTCTCATATTCCAGAGGATCTTTCCGTCCACCAGCTAGGCCAGCTAACTCCCGAGGAGGCAGGACATATAATCAGGCGGGACGGGCGCCTACTCCTACCGGATCTGGACGACTATTTGCTCTGGAACCTCCTGAGGATGTGGATCATTCTGTGATTCAAGGTATGGCCGTTGTCAATAGTTCTTATGCTTATGCATTGTTTGATTCTGGAGCATCGCACTCTTTTATATCTGCATCCTTTATAACTGCTACTGGAACACTAGTACAAAAGCTGTCCACCACACTCACAGTAGTATCCCCTGTCGGAGACACGTCTTTGGGACTCATATGCACGGCCATAAATACAGAACTCGCTGGACTCAGATTTGAGTTCAATTATTTGGTACTCGACATGACTGAGTACGATATTATATTTGGCATGGACTGGTTGGCTAGTTATGAAGCCAATATTGATTGTTATCGCCGAAGAGTGACATTTTGGTCACCCGAGGGAAAGCAGTATATAGTTCGTGCCGACAAGCAAAGCAGATTGCAGGAAGGGTTGCATCATTTGGTGTTGAACAATATTGTCATCAACAAAGCACCAGTCACTGAACTTCCAGCAATTGTGAGAGAATTTGTTGATGTCTTTCCAAAAGAACTTCCTGGTATACCGCCTATGAGGGAGCTCAATTTTGAGATCAAGCTATATCCTGGTACCTCACCAGTGTCTCTACCCCATTATCGGATGGCACCGGCAGAAATGTCCGAGTTGAAGAAGCAGCTTGATGAATTACTCAAACTGGGTTGCATTCGGAACAGCACATCGTCATGGGGAGCTCCAGTGTTGTTCGTGAAAAAGAAGGATGGTTCACTCAGAATGTGTGTGGACTACCGGAAATTGAATCAGCTAACTGTCCGGAACAAGTATCCTCTACCCAGGATCGATGATTTATTCGATCAGTTGAGGGGATCCAGTCATTTTTCCAAGATTGATCTGATGTCCGGTTATCATCAAATCCGGGTCAAAGAGGAAGACATCGAGAAAACAGCTTTCAGAACACGGTATGGACTATTTGAATTTGTAGTCATGCCATTTGGGCTTACCAATGCACCGGCTGTGTTCATGGACTTAATGAACAGAATATTCCGTCCATATCTGGATCGGTTTGTTATAGTGTTCATTGACGATATCCTGATCTATTCCAAGAGTCAGGAAGATCATGCTGAGCATCTTCGAATAGTATTGAACACCTTGAGACAGAACCAGCTGTATGCCAAAGCAAGCAAATGCGAATTTTGGCTACCTGAGGTCAAATTCTTAGGGCATGTTATAACAGCAGATGGTATAGCCGTTGATCCGGCTAAGGTGGCAGCAGTAAGTGAGTGGAAAGCACCAAAGAATGTCACTGAAATCCGTAGTTTTCTGGGTTTGGCTGGATATTATAGGAAGTTTATCATGGACTTCTCCAAAATTGCATCCCCATTGACTCGACTCACGCAGAAAGGAGTCAAATATGAATGGTCAGACCTGTGCAATCAGAGATTTGAGGAGCTGAAAGAGAGACTTACAACTGCTCCTATTCTAGTTTTGCCGGAAAGGGGCAAAGGTTATGAAGTACAATGTGATGCATCAGGAGAGGGACTGGGATGTTCACTCATGCAACGTAATCGGGTGGTGGCATATGGTTCAAGACAACTAAAGATACATGAACGCCTCTACCCCACACATGATCTGGAATTAGCTGCGGTGGTCTTCGCTCTCAAAAGCTGGAGACACTATCTATATGGGGAGAAGTTTGAAGTATTTTCAGATCACAAGAGCTTGAAGTATTTATTTGATCAGAAAGAGCTCAACCTGAGGCAGCGCAGATGGATGGAATATCTGGCGGACTATGAATTTGCACTCCGATATCATCCGGGAAAGGCCAACAAAGTGGCGGATGCTCTCAGCCGCATGTCTCATGCATCAGTGGCATGTTTGATCAGGACTGAATGGGAGATGTTGAATTCCATTCGTGAGTTTAATCTATACATCACAAACCATGGGAGTATGTACAATTTGATCATACGATCCAACATGGTTACAAAGATTGAACAGGAGCAACGAACAGATCCGGAAATGGCAGAGACATGGGCCAAGATGTCTAATGGCGAGGTTGTACCGGATTGGGAATTACGACCAGGACAGGGTCTTATGTTCCGGGATAGAATTTGTGTACCAAGAAGCTGCAGAAAAGAATTATTGATAGAGGCACATCAGAGCAAGCTGTCCATTCATCCGGGTAGCACAAAAATGTATCATGACTTAAAAAGACATTATTGGTGGCATGGACTCAAGAAGGATGTTGCAGACTACGTGGCTCATTGTTTAACTTGTCAGCAGGTTAAGACGGAACATCAGAAGCCACCAGGGTTACTCAAACCCTTAGCAGTGCCGGAATGGAAATGGGAGCACATTTCCATGGACTTTGTGACGTGGTTGTCGAGGTCCTCGAAGGGCAATGACGCTATATGGGTTGTGGTAGACCGATTGACCAAGTCCGCGCATTTTATTCCTATCAAGATGACGGATTCATCAGAGACATTGGGTCGGAGATATATCAAAGACATCATCAGACTACATGGTATCCCACAGACTATAGTGTCTGATAGAGATGGCCGATTCACCGGCAGGGTATGGCAGAGCATGCAGTCGGCCATGGGAGCCGATCTACTTATTAGCACAGCATTCCATCCACAGACCGATGGACAATCGGAAAGAACAATACAAACGTTTGAGGATATGTTGAGGGCGTGCATGCTAGACTTCAAAGGTGGATGGGAGGATCATTTGCCATTGGTGGAATTTTCTTATAACAATAGCTACCAGGCAAGCCTCCAGATGGCACCATTCGAAGCTTTGTATGGTAGACCATGCAGGTCACCAGTGTGCTGGACCGAGGTTGGCGAACATGCACTGATAGGACCCGAGATGGTTGTAGAAACTACTGCACAGATCCAGTTGATACGTCAACATTTGTTGACCGCACAGAGTCGGCAAAAGAGCTATGCTGATAAGAGGAGGAGGTTTCTCGAATTTGAAGTGGGAGACATGGTATTCTTAAAGGTCTCGCCACGAAAAGGGCACATGAGATTTGGGAAGAAAGGAAAATTGTCGCCAAGATATGTGGGACCGTTTTCAATTATCAGAAGGATGGGAGATGTAGCCTATCAGTTGGCACTTCCTTCGCAATTGGCGTCTCTACATGATGTGTTCCATGTGTCGATGCTGAGGAAGTACAACCCTGATCCGTCTCATGTTTTGAATGTGCAAGATATAGATGTGCAAAGCGATGTCACTTATGTCGAGAAGCCGGTCAGAATATTGGAGAGTGAGCAAAGGGTGTTGCGTAACCGAGCGATTCAGTTCGTCAAGGTGGTTTGGGATCGACATGGTGTTGAGGAGGCCACTTGGGAATTGGAATCGGAGATGAGAACATCTCACCCTGAATTGTTTGTGTGAATTACTTTGAAATCCTACTTCGTTCGATTTTCGGGACGAAAATTATAAAAAGAGTATTGTATTGTAACACCCTGGAATTTCAAAGTTATCATTTTATATGAAAATATTCATATTTACGGAATTGCCATTGTGATAAAATTGATTTGAATTTAAATGGGTCAATGGCTCAATCAAGACCCAAAGGATGGTAGTTTGTTTACAAAATGGATAAGATGAATTTAAACGGGTCAAGAATCATATTTGGGTCAAATTTTGATAAATGGGTCAAAATGGCTAGATGGGACCCAATGGGTCGTGAATGGCATGATTAACCATGGATTGAGTTCAAGCTTAGTTAAATTAAGTTTATTAATTGCTTGAGTTGGTTTGAGTTGAAATGAATGATGGGTTAAGTTGAGTTGAATTTATTAGTTAAGTTAAATTAAATGAATGACTTAGGTTGGGTGAGTTGAATAAATGAGTTAGATGAATATGTATTTTTAATGTAAGTGAGTGAAGGGTGTGAATGAGAGGGGAAGTGTTTTAATTCCAAATTTTGAGCAAGGAAAAACGTTGGTGCATGGGAGACATTACCATGCATGTAACCCCCATTTAGATGATGAATAAAATGGGAGTTACATTTTGAATGGGAGTTACACTTTGAAATTACATAGAATGCATAGGGACGTTGGATGCATGAGAATATTGCATGCATGTAACAGCCACAATGGAGTTAGTGGGATGGCTGTTTGAGAGGTACAAATGCAAGGATAATGAGAGATCAATAAAGTAGAGAATGCAAATAATCACAAAATTATACATGGAAGACGTTGGTGTAGATTGGATCATTATTTTCATGCAAATAAACCCCAAAGTTGGAGCTTCTATTTATGAAGTTACACAAAGAGATAATGGCATTTCAAATTCAACTCTTGGTTTACATGTTGAAGGTAGGGCAAGAGTTTCATCTCAAAGATGAAATAGAATCATATGGGACGTTGATGAGCATTAAGAAGTGGTGGTTACACATGGGCTGCATCAAGGGTGAGGAGTTACTTATTTCAAATATTCAAATCAAGCATGAGATATGAATGGACATGGGGTTTCATCTCAAGGATGGAAACTCCCAAACGGTGCACTAATGGAAGATGAAGGTGATACAAATTAAGCTAGGGCTAAAACCGTTGGAGCCTAGGAGAGTTTCATTTTTTTAAATGAAACTCTCACATGCAAAGGTAATGAGAAAAGGAGTTAGGAAGTGGGGGTTACACAAGTCCAATCAACAAGGGACGTTGGGAACATGGGGAGGTTTCATCTCATGATGAAACCCCCAAGTAACATAAAGTTTAGGGTAAAGGCAAAGAGAGTTACACAAGGTTAATCTTGGGCTGGTTTTGATTAAACAAAGGGTGCCCATTTCTCTCTCTCTCCCTTTCTCTTGGCCGTTCTCTGTTTTCCCAAACACTAAGAGCAGTAGCTGGTTGTTAATCAGTCCTTGGTTTGATCCCTTTTCATCAAGACAAGTTCAGCAAAAAGGGAAGGAACAAGCGGGAGTAAAGATCAAGTGGAGGAGTCGCGGAAACGGTAGGTGTTCGATAAACTATTTTTAATTAAGAATTATGATCCGGCTATTGGATGGCTGAATCTAACAAGGGTTAAATATTGGTTAGAAATACATGAATGAGATCAAAAGAGGGACCATAGGGTTCGGCCCCATTGGATGGCCAAACCCCATGGAAATAATTGATTTATTTGGATGGTTTTTGGAAATTAAAAGCATACAAATTTGGGACTGTTTTTAGATGATTTTAAGTGTGTGTTTTAAAAAGGTTAAAACATAAATAAGGAAGTTTGTTTTGGACATAGATGAATGATGAAGAAATTCAAAACCAAAGGTCATAGGGTTCGGCCACCATGGAGGGCCGAACCCCATGCAAATAATGGTTTGTTTTGATGTATTTGGAACAAATAAACCATGAAGTTGGTGGACTGTTTTGGGTTATTATTTTAAGATGTAAATACATGTTTTAGAATGGTTAAAAAAACATGGATTTGGGTGCTGGTTTCAGACCTAAGATGAAGGACTAAATGTTCAAAATTAATCTCATGGTGTTCGGCCAATAAGCATGGCCGAACCCTATGAAATTGGGCTAATTTTGGATGGTTGTTTGAAGGTTAAAAACCTGATTTAGATATACAGTTATTACATGGTTAATTGAGGTTTAAAAACAGTAAACGTAATCATTGGGTTCAGCCATGATAGAGGGCCGAACCCCATGTAAAATGATGTTGGTTTTCATGTTGAGAATCCCATGGAAACCATGGAAACCATGAAAACCCATGGACTGTTTTGTGGAATAATTGGGTTAAGTTTATGATGAACATTAGGTATTATTTATATGCTTTGATTTAAGAATAATATATGTTGTTTATGGAGTTAGTATGGGTAAGTAATTGGCCAATATGAATGATGGAAATTGAGCATAAAATCACATTGGTGAGGTTCGGCCATGTGTATGGCCGAACCCCACTAATGGTGATTGTGGGACATAATTGTTGATTATATGAAGATATGGAAGGGTTAAGAAGGATCAAATTAGGTGATGAGGTTCAGCCATGTGTATGGCTGAACCCCACTAAAGATGGTTTTATGTTTGGTGATGAAAGTTAGTTAATTTAATGCAAAGGTTGGTCTCAATGGCACAATCGTAATTATGGCTGAAATGATCAAAAATAAAATGATCATATGATGGGATAAATGGGCTAAAACCAAAGTGGTAAGGTTCAGCCATAATGTATGGCCGAACCCTACTAAGGTTCGTTTAGAAGTTTGGGTAATTAGATAGGTTTTAATTAAATAAATGAATGACCAATGTTTTAATGGATGAGGTTCGGCTATGGCTTTGACCGAACCCCACTAGGTGATTCTTGGAACATTAAACTTTGCTGGAAATTAGGTGGATAAATGATTAACTTGCTGCCATGTACATAGGGTATTCGGATTTTTAGAACGGTGAGCGAGCCGTGATCGGAAGACGGTCCAAAGGAAGGATCGAACAAAGTAAACTATTGTAGGTTTCCTACCTTGTTGTAACCACATAACTTATTTGCTGTTTTATGTTTATTTGAATAAGTTATTTGAATCAAATGTTATATTTACAAATGGCATGTTTGCATAGACATCTCATGCATAGCATGGGATGATGGGGAAGTAACCGGAGGCCACACTCCGTCGGGGCGTCCGAAAGACCATTGTGGGGTACCCTGATGATGAGAATCCCATCAGGAGGAATCCGGAGGCCACACTCCGTCGGGGCGTCCGAAAGACCACTGTGGGTTAACTTGACGATGAGAATCCCGTCAAGTGATGGCTATGTTGAATGTTGATGGGTGGGACTCATTACATGTTCATTTCATACATAGCATATTTTTACAGAATTTTGTCACACATGTATAACTATTATCCTATTTGCATGTATTTGACTAACCATGTGGTAGCCCTATTCGGAAACACTACTGGGCGCGTTGATCTAACGCCCTATCTATATCTTTAGTGGATGATGCAGGGAAAGGAAAGAACGTGGTTGGAGAAGAGGACCAAGTACGAAAACTTGGGCGATTTGAATGATTGCAATGGACTATGAATGGATTTTTTATGGACTTGTTAGTTGATTTATTTGGAACAATGTAATTTGTTAAATTAGATGTTGGCATGTAATAAGTAGTTAAGTAGATGCTATGGTTGGATTTATTTGAATGGTTTGGAATGAATAGTAGACTAAGGTTATATAATAATTTTGGAGAATAAATAAGGTACTTTGCTATCTAAAAATGGAAATTGGATTAATCATAGGTTCTATTATAACCTCAGTTAGATCTAGGCTAAGTTAATTCCGCTAGATAAATATGTACCATGTGCGGATCAGTTTTATGAACTTAGTTCATACGCACATGGGCTTGGCCAGTTAAGGGTCGGATTTAGAGATCCGAACTTAACTCGCGTCGTGACATTCCGCCCCGATCACTTATTGATTATTATTATTTAAAAAAAAAAATAAATAAATAAACTCTGAATTTTAGAGTGAAAAGGGCGGGGTGTTACAAAGGTGGTACTACATAAGATGGATCAGAGTGATAATCCAGCACTGCTTCAGGAGGTGGTGTTGATGGCTTATAATATGGAAATCCTGGGTCACTATCTGATGAGACATCGATCGGAGTGGTGTTCCCTTGATTTCCTAATCTATTATGGCCACTTTGGGGTCAATACCTCTTGCGACCTGAATTGCTGAAATCTCTTATCAACATTTTCGGGCTTGTCTTGCTCATACTGGTGACGGTTGAATACACCAGAAAATTGTTGTTTCAATAAAATAGATATCAGTCCACTAAGAAACAAAATGATATCATGTACACAAAGAAACATACAGTAAAATCGTAAAAAGTCTGATGATTCCAAACACGAAGTAGAATGCAAGCAATATCACTTAGTATTCGGTCTAGGTTTTTTTTTTCCAATGCCCAAATAAATCCTAACACTCATTAAGACTTTTCCACCTAGTCACAGACATGTAATTCCATATATAGGTTGAAGTTTTGAATTAAGACTCTGATCCCAACTTGTCACGCCCCACGCTTCTGAAGACGTGAATAATTTTTTTTTTCTAACATTTCCGGAATTCAAACCTCATCATGGACTTAATATTGCACATGATCAAAGTTTGGACATTGTTTTTGGTAGCCTCGGATCCAACCATAACCGGGCCGGTAGAGTTCCTAGGCAGATGGAGGGTCACAATGGTCCCACTTAAAACCCAAAACCTAGGCAAAACACACTAGTCGCCACAGTATGTTGACACACTACTAACCAACATGTAGTCTTTGACTTTAATCTCATGTACTAAGTCCAAGTAGAGAATGTCACATACATTCTACCTAGCATTCGCCATATCTAGAATACATAGCCATTCACATACTCATCAAAGATATACATAAGAAACGCGGTAGTTCTATTACATATCTATTGATCCTCAAAATGGACATGATACTGGTTTATTACATCATATTGTTCATACAACCAGTATTAAAGAAAAACACATAAGTTCCCAACAACAGGGAAATGGGTAGATAGATAGGACCTCCACCCCTACTGTAGCATAAGATCCTCCTGTCCTCCCTCATTCGGGTTTCCTGACATGCAAGGGATGTGAGCTCTACTATCCCAGCAAAGAGAGAACAACATATACTGTAGTATATCATCTATCATAATCATGTTATCATTCAACAATTTAAACACCCAGAAATCATGTAGTCTTTCTATGAAAACAGTATCTAACATAGTTATCTACAACACATGCCCTTTCTTTCTTTAAAAATAATGCCCTCGTCAATCGACGTCTACAACACCCAGCCGTGAAGATATGTGGCTACACCGCCGGCAAATTCATGCTCAGTGCTTCACATAGTCCGTATATACACCTCGTACCAGTGCACTCAACGAGCTAGGTACTTCATACAACAGTATGAAGTAATTTGATATGCATAGTACACTAGTCAAATGCACACCAATTATAGATTAAATCTCCGTTAAACCCACATAAATATCTCATATATGATCATAATAAATTCTCACTTAACTAACATGGATTCCTAAGCCCTCTCGTATGGAATCATACATATATCAGCAATTGTTTTTCACCAATACTATGATGGAAATAAACACAGTTTATATCGACTATAATTCAAAGCAGTGTACACAAGTTCTATCAGTTACCGTACTCTTGGGTCCGGTATGTCTACGCTCTACTTACCATCTACCGTATAAATGTGTATTTCCTGCAACACATCGCTAAACTCACAAATAAGTGTATTCCAATCAGAATCACTGCTGAAATTTGATCTATCTCGAGATCTCCAACTGATAACCAGTCAATTTCTAAGAATAAGTGTTTTCAATTCTGTAACGCCCCGCCCTTTTCACTCTAATTTTCAGAGTTTATTTTTTATTTTTTAAATATAATAATCATGTGATCGGGGCGGAGTGTCATGACACGAGTTAAGTTCGGATCTCTAAATCCGACCCTTAATTGGCCAAGCTCATGTGCCTATGAACTAAGTCCATAAAACTGATCCGCACATGGTAAATATATAACTTGCAGAATTAACTTAGTCTTAATCCAACTGAGGTTATAATAGAACCTATGACTATTCCAATTTTCCATTCTTAGATAGCAAAGTACATAACTTATTCTCCAAAATTACTAATCAATCTTAACTAATCGTTTAATCAAACCATCCGACTTAAAACAAACCATAGCATCTATCTTAACTACTTATTACAAGCCAACATAACTAATTACCAAATTATATTATCCAAATTCAAATAACAAATCCATAATTAGTCCATTCATGTCCATTCAAATCCATTCAAAATGCCCAAGCTCCTATGCTTGGTTTTCATCTCGATCCACGTTCTACCCTTTCCCTGCGTCATCCACTAAGTATATAGATAAGGCGTTAGATCAACGCGCCCAGCAGTGTTTCCGAATAGGGCTACCACATGGTTAGTCAAAAACATGCAAATAATATAATAATAACACATGTGTGACAAAATTCCATAAAAACATGCTATGTATGAAATGGACATGTATGAGTCCCACCCATCACCATTCAACACAGCCATCACTTGACGGGATTCTCATCGTCAAGGTAACCCACAGTGGTCTTTCGGACGCCCCGACGGAGTGTGGCCTCCGGATTCCTCCTGATGGGATTCTCATCATCAGGGTACCCCACAGTGGTCTTTCGGACAGCCCGACGGAGTGTGGCCTCCGGTTACAACACCATCATCCCATGCCATGCATGAGATGTCTATGCAAACATGTCATTTTAAACATAACTTTACAATCATATAAGATATCAAAATCAACATAAAACAACATAATAAATAGTGGTTACAACAAAGGTAGGAAACCTATAATAGTTTACTTTGTTCGACCCTTCCTTTGGACCGTCTTCCGATCACGGCTTGTTCACCGTTTTAGAAATTCGAATACCCTATGTACATGGCAGCAAGTTAATCATTTGACCATATGATTCTAATTTGATCTAAAACCCAAAAATCCACTTAAACTTCCATGTCCTATCTTAGCCATAAAACCCCATAGTTTTGGTCCTTTTAAACATGTTTTTGGTCTCATTTAGACATAGGATAACAGTATAATGTTACCATATTTTTACCTTTCAAAACCATCCAATAAGCCCATCACTTTGTATGATTTCCATTTTGTAAAACTCAATCCAAATATCCACATAACAGTCCATGGGGTTCGGCCATACATATGGCCGAACCCTATGGTTCTTGGTGTAATTAATCCAACCATTGTCCATGGTTTTAATCCATAATTTAACCATAGTATTAATATGGTTCAGCCAAGCCATAGTTACCTAAAAACAGTAAGCTTATCTTCACTTTAAATCCTTTAAAATCTCACAAAACCATTTAATACTTCCATGAAATGTCATACCATTTCATGGGGTTCGGCCCACCCAATTGGCTGAACCTCATGGCCTATGGTTTAGATCCATTTATCCATTTATAAACTTGGTTTATTCTTAAATCAAAGCACATTATGTTTACATAAAAATCCATCCTACACTTGACCCAAATAACCATAAAAAAACAGTCCATGGGGTTAGGCCATACACATAGCCGAACCCCAAGGTTTCCTTGATGCAAACCCTCCAATATTTGTCCATATTTTTTGATCAGTATTTAGCTTAATAAACACATAATTCAGCCATGTAATAACTGGTCAAAATCAGTGACCTTATCTCCCTTTAAAATCCTTTAAAAGAACTTCAATACATAATATGAATTTCATCTCTCAAACACCATAAAAATCACCAAGTTTTCCCATGGGGTTCGGCCATCCAAAGGGCTGAACCCTATGGTCCATATTTTATCACTTTTAAACATCATAATCTCATATTTAAACCATTGATGGATCTGTCCATACGATGGCCAGATCTCATTTTCTTAACCAATCTATTAAACAAGAGTTCAAAATGCACTTACGAACACCGCGTCTCCTTCGGTTCTTTTGACTCCTTTCTTGACCCTTTATTTGCTTGACCTCTCCTTCTCTCTTACTGTTCTTTGGGCTGAGACTAACCTTGCCGCAATCTCCTTGGAATACTTCAGCCAGATGACATGGATTTGAGGGAGAAAGAGAGAGAAAGGAAACTTTGATCTTAAACCTTGGTGCCAACTCCTTTTGCTCAAAGTGTGCTTTTGTCTTGGTGAAAGAAATCAACCAAGGACTGATTGCAAATCAGTAACCAGCTGCTGTTCTTGCTTTTGGAATGTAGAAGACAGCAAAGAGATAGAGAGATAGAGATAGAAAATTGAACCTCTTTTGGCTACTTAAATTCAGCCCAAACTTGCCTCACATGTAACTCCCATATTAACCCCAAGTCCTTTATGCTTACTTGGGGGTTTCATCTATGCAATGAAACCTCCCCAAGCTCTCCAATGTCTCCCATGCTGGTATTTGTGTAACCTCTCCTTTTCTTCCTCCTCTCATTATCATCTTACATGGGGGTTTCATCTAGAAATGAAACCTTCCCGCCCCCCCCCCCCCCCCCCCCCCTCCAATGTGTAGTCTTATCATATTTGAAGTTTAAAAGTCAAAACCTCATTTGTAACTCTATAATACAGCAGCTCCATTCAGCCCATTTGATCCTCATCAATGTCCCATTTGAGAGTTTCATTCTTGAAATGAAACTCCCCTCCTCCAAGTGTGAACACACTTTGTAACTCCCATTGGTTTTAATATCTATCTTGGAGTTTCAACTTTTAAATAAAACTCTCCATGTTCCAATGACTAGCCCCTTGGTTAACCTTGTATTTGTAACTCTCAAAACAGCCACCCCACTTATCTCACTGAATTTTCAGCCCATTTGACTTCCATTTTTGACTCACTCAACTCAATGTCCAACTCACCATAATTAATGCATTTCATTCAATGCACATGAGTTAACTCAACCCTTGATTTAATTCCAACTCACTTCAGTCCCACTCAACTGATTTAACTCGTGTTTTAGCTCCCTAGAGGGTCCACACGGTCAACCATAGTCAACTCGACCCGTTGGGTCCACTTTTAGCTCCTTGACCCGTTTTTGACTCCATGACCCAATTATGGTATTTTGGTCATTTCTAATTGGTTTTTACATATGGATCAAGCCTACCCATTTTTTTCTCCACTTGATTTCCAATCAAATAGGCTTAACCCCATTTAATTTAAAATACAAAACGGTCAAATACTCCAGTAAGACCTGATGGGTCCCATTTGGGTCCTTTGACCCATTTAGCCATTTTTGACCCAATTGATGTAAATTACCCATCCAATCAAACTTGACATTCATAATGTGCTCATATGATCTTAATTTGAGCAATGGGCCATACCATTTCCTTACTTAACATCACAAAATAATTAATTTAACACATCAGGGGCATTTTCGTAATTTATCCACTTCATTGAGAAATTACCCATGCAATCAAACTTGACATTCATAATGTGCTCATATGATCTTAATTTGAGCAATGGACCCCACTATTTCCTTATTTACAATCACATTTATTGAATTCACCAATCCAGGGGCATTTTCGTAAATATTCATCTTATTGAGAAATCGGGGTGTTACAAGTTCTCCGTTTCAGAATGGCTAAACCTCAACATTCCGATCACTCTATCGTTCACGTTTCATATATAGAAACAATCATTCATCCCGTTAAGTGTGAACAATGTCGGTATCGCATTCTGGTCTGTTCACATTCTTTCCGACAATAAAATGACCGTAGATATCCACTCATGACCTTAGGACTAGTGGTATAAATTTTCAGAGTTTAAATGCAAAATGAAATGGATTTTTAATACACAGTGTAGGTTGAATCTCCTCACCTTCTAACTGGCGAGTGTTTTGATTTGAACTATCAAAACGTTAAAACCAGTATAAACAAATCAGATGTTTGAAAAAGGTTTAAATAACCTAACATTTTTCATGAAGATAATTTCAAAGCTATCTGCTGAATCTCGATATGTCGTCACTGTCAATATGTTGGGTACATCGAGATGTCGCCCAGTCGATGTGTTGACTGAGTAGATCTGTCGACTATTCTTTGCTCTATTTCTTCTGTTCAATCATAGTGCTCGATAAGTCAACTATCTCGATGTGTCGAATGCTCGACATGTCGAATACCTTCGACCCATTGACTACAATGTGCTGACAGTTGTCTATTGCATCTGCTCGATATGTCGATGGAGTCGATGTGTCGATTTTTCTCTCGTCGATATGTCGATGGAGTCGATGTGTCGATTTTTCTCTCGTCGATATGTCGACAGAGTCAATGTGTTGTTTTTGACCAAATTTAGATATGTCGATGTTTTCGACATGTCTATCAGAAGAGCAAAGACACAATGCATAGCTCGATATGTCGACGACATTTCGAGCAGAAAATCGTTTTTGAGCATAGGTTTTCTCTGATTCTCCACATAAAATCTGCAGAGTAATTTTCTACCAAAATTTAACTAGAGTTTCTACTAAAATAGATCTACTAATGGAAAACATTAACTTGAAGAGAAGACTTACAGAAGTTTGCTAAAAAACCAACACAACAGGGCTGCTTGACAAGTTTTAAAGTGAACAAGGAAGGCTGTGAAATGGGAAGTTCTTCTTCTGAAACTCAGCCCATATTTATAGGCTTCGAAAATAAGCCTTGAGCCATTTTCCAGTGTGAAATCAGTCGGTAAAAGTGTCAGTTGGATTTACTTTCCATTTTATTTTTCCAAAAAATGGTAAAAAGGTTTAACTTTTCTTCTTTATTTTAAACACTTAAAATTGGCTACACTTGTAGGATAATTTGATAAAATATGACACCATACTCGCGTTGAGAAGGAATGTTTAAGCTAGGTTGGTAAAATAAGATTTTCATTTCGTTTAATAAAAATCCTTTATTTTTACAAAAATAACGCTTCATAAAAAATAAGCCGCCTAAGTTCTCTATATTTTTTAACTCAATTTTCTGGTGTTTTAAAATATAAAATCAATATTATAAAAATACCGAAAGTTTAGTTAAAATATAGATTGACTATGATTCAAGTTTGTGAATTTTCAGATCACCGGGTATACAACAAATCGGGACTTTTAGATAAAAAGCATCTAAGCATTATGGTTCGGGTAAACGTTTGAAAATTCCAGAAATACCACTAAGTAGAGTACTCAAATACATAGCATGTGTAAAATTTTCGATTTCCAAATTGGACATTAGAGTGGTCTCGTACACTCAGACAGTTTTAAAGACACTATTCATGATTTTTAAGTAAAATAAAAGACATTATGCAATGTCCAAAATTCCCTCCAAACTTTGTCGAGTTGGATCACTAAGCAAATGAGCTCCGATTGGATCATATTTGATCTTTTCGAGACGCTTTCTCTGTAGTCTATCATGTTAATAGGTCACAATCCTCGAGTTATTATATGTTCTCTACAAGCTTGTAATATGTTTCTTCTCTACTCGTGAATGAGAAGCATAGTGCATTCTGTCCTCTAGTGACGTAGGTAAGAAAGCCAAATCTCGTAAAAATATCGGGTTCAATCTCTCCATCTCTTCTCATCTCATCTACTTTATTTCTGTATCTTTTTATAGTCTGTTTGCATCTTATTTTTCAGATTTTTGTAATCTAAGAAAAACCCAAAAGTTTGCATTGACCCAATTCACCCCCTCCTCCCTCTCAAGTCAATTTGTGGGCAACAATTGCTACAAAAGCACAGATTCTCTTAAATACTTAACTGTTTGAGAAATCGATCGAATGGAAAACTTTCGGTGATCATCTTATGGTGAAGGTTGTTCCATTGATAGACCTCCATTGTTCAATGGAAGTGATTATAATTTTTGCAAAACTAGGATGCAAATTTTCTTGCAATCAATGGACGATCATCTTGACGTGCAAATTTTAGATTTATAATCTTGCAAGCGCACGAACCATTTAATAGTATAACGATTGTTGAGTATAAAAATCTTACATTTTTACCATTTAATTATGATTAAGTTAGCCTTGATTTTGTATATAAAAGATACGTCTAATGGTTTTTTCTAGTCTTGTAAATAAAAAGAAGGAAAAATAGGATTCATGCATAAAATAGTGGATAATTGTCGAAAGAGAGCTTAAAATGAAAATTTTAGAATTTAATCATGCCACTTTAGGGTTTTTAATGTAAATTGGATATTCTGGATCCATTTATGAGAGTCTAGATTTATTCAATATTTAGAATTTTAGTGGTATTGATTAATTACTTAACTTTAAATTCAAAGTCCGCAATTAAAAGGCCAAGAGTTGAAATCAAGATCCATGGGCTAGAGAACCACTGCAATTGGGCCAAGCTTTTCTCCAAATGCCAAGAAACTGGGCCAAGCCAAGCACTTCAGGCGCATTTCCCAATGTGGGCCAGGCCAGAGTGAATTCAAGCCCAGCAAGCTTAAGTCAAGTACAATTTAAAGATTCAATGCTCTAGGTTCAAATCCAAGTTTACCAACCCTAAGCCAAATCCATTTTTAGGTCCAAACCTACAAGCACATGTCCATGACCCATCCAACTTCCAATCTCCATCCACACCATCCATTAACCCAATCAACCAATCCAAACTATTCACTTCATGCATCTCATTTATCCCCTGCATTTCATATCATCAAACCCCAGATCCACTTAGTCAATCCAACCCATTCATGCATCATGATTAGATTTAGGACATCCAAAACCATTCATCATATAGATTAACCTTAGGATTAGGATCATCCATGCACCATCTATCCATCCATCCATTTAGATCATCCATCACCGATCATAGCCATTGGATCTAGGCCAATTAATCCTAGCCCTCCATTTCATGTTTCATCTCATTAAAACCCTAGGCATCTCATTAAGTCCTAAATTTAGGTGTTCGTGCAAATAATACATTGCATCACACGACACACACATTCTAGAGATCTATTCATGCACATACTCTATGGTAAATCCCATTAATTTCTCTCCAAGCTTGCCACCTCACTTAGATCCTAACTTTTCTCCCAATCCAATTCAAGATTAGCCATACACGATTTTTACCACCTCACTATCCCTATCACACACGATTTTAGCACCTAAACCATCTCCATGCACTTAGACAAAAATCCATCTAGATACACTCCTAGGATCCCTACACACCTCATCATCCCAATCCACCATAGCCATACACAGTTTTTCTTTATCTCATTCATATCCCATTCGAATTCCATAGTCAACCCTCCACCTCATCATCTCATCATTTCATCAATTCATTCATCCATCCATTTAATCCTACCCGTTCATATCATTGCACAACCCAAAAACCCTGAACACACAAAGCCAAATTCGAAAATCACATGGCCAAATCCTAATCCCAATTTTCTCTCATTGCTTACTTGCACTACACTCCAAGCCAACCCATCACACCAAAATTCGTGTACACCTATAGAGAAGCCCTAGTTTTCTAGCTTTTAATCCTAGCCACCCATGTTAACTTAGATCGAATCCCAACCTTTCATCCATGAACTTAAACCTAGATTTAATCTTAGCCATCCATTCAATCCCATGTCATATAAATAGCCCAGTAACCCACATACCAAACTCGAATTTGACTCTGGAGCCAAAGAGGACCAAAGGATTGAAGAGAGAACCAAGAGAAGACCAAGAGAAGACTCAAGGATACATAGAGAATTTGAATTTCCCAAGTGAGTTTCTTTTTCAATTTCAATTTCCAAATATCTTGTATTCAATCAATCTTGTATTTAATTTTTCCAATAAATAATCAAGGACGACCCGTTTAGAATCTTGAAACATCCAATTTCTAAATTCCTTTTATGATTGTCTTTGATTTGATTTTAAGATTGTATGCTTTAATTATTTAATCGGACATGAAGTAGTTAGGACTTAGGTTAAAATTGTTAGATCTAAGTTACTAAGATTTGATTTTATAATTTAAAGTTTATGATTGTAACATTGATGATAAACATGAACTGGAACTTAGATTTTTACGTGAATTTCAAATCTAGGTCATTTGTTTATTTAAATATTGTTGGCAATCAACGGTCTTTTCCAAGCAACCACCTTTTACGTTACCGCATTTTTATTTCTGTCATTTATTTTTCTTGCCGATTTATTTCTCATGTTTATGTTGCTTCACTTGAATGTTATATTTTAGTTTTTATTTTTAAATATTTAATTCTTTTAAAGTGTATTTATTTCATGCATTTAAAACCTCACTAACAACTTGATTAACTAGTTAAGATTAAATTTAATTAAAACTAGATTTTGTGAATTAGGATGTGTGGTGAGATTGTTTATAAACTCTTAATTAAAATATTATTTTAATCAATGCTCTAAAATCGTAGATCTATTTATTTGATTAGGTCAAAATATACTTTTAAAGGTTAAAATTTATTTTCTATCCTAAATTTAATTACGAATCTTGTTTTTCTAAGAAACATAAAAATCGAAGCATGTGTATTTGGAATGTTTCCTTTGGGTTCGACCTCGCACTCAATCGATGTACTATGAATAGTTCGTTCACTTACGAGATGTACAAATTTACAACACATCAACAGCGATTGAGTGCGAGGTCGAACCCAAAGAAAAATCTCAAAATACATGAACTAAAATTAAATTTTTGTTCCTTTAAAGAGAATTGTTTTTAAGAAATGGAACTTTTATGTGAGTCATGTGTCTAACTTGGAAAATCAACAAATAAGATGTGTGAATTAATCGTTCTTGAATTAAATGATAATCTTAAGAATGATCAAAATTACAAGTTATAAGATTAAAATAATACATCTCTAATCTTTAATTGAATGAATTTTGAGAGAGAGAGAGAGAGTTTAATTACAAATAATTAAAAAAATAAAAGAATGACATTTAATGGAATTTAAAAGAACAAATCATACAAGACTTAGGTTAGAACAAGAATTATACAGCAAACATAGAATTTAACATGATTAAAAGATAGAAAATTAAATTGCAAGAAAATAAATGACTGAAAATAAAAGTGCAGTAACATAAAAGTTGGTTGTTTGGAATAGACTACTCATTATCCAAAATGTATAAACAAAGTAAAAGACTAGATCTAAAATCATGTAAAGTTCTAAAATGCAATTCATACTCACTAATAGAAACATGATTCACAACATTTTAATTTAATTAATTAAACCTTAGTAATCAAGATTCAACATTTACAATCAAGATCCTAACTATTGCATGTGTTCATGTTTAATCAAAGAAACAAAAGTTGTAAACTTGAAATTAAGATTAAAATAATCACAAAAGAATTCTAGAACTTGCCTCTAGTCCTTTTAAACTCCAGGTCATATTCGAATTTTACCCTTGGGGTTAATGTGGTATTTATAGGCTTCAAGAAGTGATGGATGGCTTGGATTAAATCAAGGTTTAAGTTGGAAAATCAAAGGAATGGATTGGATCTAAATGGGAATGTGTGATGGAGATTTATGTTTGGATTTTAGGGTTACACAAGGAGGGTTACACGAATTTGATGTGTGCTTGCTTGGAGGTTAAGTCAGGGTGGAGAGAAGAAAGGAGATTAGGAGAAAACAAAGGAATTGGATTGGGCAATGGGAAATTCAAATTTGGCTACTTAGTTTTAGGGTTTGTGCATGATATGATAAATGAATGGATGAGATTTGAAGATCGGGTGATTGAATGGTGGAGATGGATGGAAGTGATGTGGAGAGTTGATTATGCAATATGCACATGGGGTGGCTTTGGATGGAGCAAATTCGTGTGGATGCATGGGTGTTAAGGTGGTCATGTGTCATGAATGAATGTGGATGGAATATGGGTTAAGAACATGGAGAGAATTTAGTGCTACAATAGCGTGGAGTGATAAGGCAATGGATGATGTGTCATATGCACATGGAGGCTATCTTGGGCTACAAGTTGTCTATATTTAGGATTTAATAAGTGGATGGCTAAGATTGGTTTGGTTAAGATCTAATGATTCTAAGGTATTTTGGGTAAAAATAAATATAGGATAGGGATGATGATTGATGGAGGGTTTGGATTCAAAGGTTGGTCCTAGATGATTAATAAAATGCATGACCTAAATTTGAGATAATGTGTGTATGTGATGGATGCATGTAACACCCCATCCCGCCACGGTCTCATCTACCCTACATCACAGGGGATGGACCTAGTCTGTAATCATCAACAACTCTCAATCTAGCCCAAAAACACAGTCTGAGAGTGGAACTGCGCTCTAATACCAAATGTAACACCCCATTCCGCCACGAGCATGTTACCACCGATACCGAACCACAAAGTAATGAAACGAAAGTGCGGGTATTTTTTTCTTCTTCTCACCAACATCAACGACAAGGGTTTAATAAAAACACCATAAAAGTAACCATCATAGCAGTGTAATAAGTGGTAATACAGTTATCCATAACATTAAACAACATCTGGTTTGAGCAGACAGTGTTCTCTACCAATAACCAAAAAAAGGAAAGTAAATTGAACAGTCCATAATCGTCACCACCTAGGCCTGACCTTGGGACCCGCTGGGTCTCGTCTCCATCGAACCACTGGAAACGTAAAGGGTGAGTACTACATATCCAGTGAGAGAACACACACACACACACACACACACACATATAGATATATATATACTCACACAACAAGTAACACACTCTGAATATCTACTATTATGAGGTAGCAAGAAAGTCTACATGCATAGTCCCACATGTCACACACACGACCACCCTGCGGACCATCCAGCACGTAACCGACGTGACCCACAACTGCCCTATCTCTAGGGCCACCACCTCCTCGGAGGTCAACACACCCACCCTACAGGCCAATACCACGAGTCGTGAATGACCACAGGAGCTGTCCTCCACCTTGCTAATAACCACGGGAGTTGTCCTCCACCGTGCAAGTAGCCACGGGAGCTAACCTCCACGGTGCTAGTAACCACAGAGCTGTCCTCCACCGTGCAAATAACCACGGGAGTTGTCCTCCACTGTGCAAGTAACCACAGGACCTAAGCTCCGCCGTGCTAGTAACCACGAGAGTTGTCCTCCACCGTGCAAGTGACCACGCACTCGGTTACTGTGACTGTAGCGGCTCTAAGACTACCCTGGGTGAGATAATAGTCAATCTAATAACTCCCCTGATGCCATCACAATTGTGTCTCAGCATGTCCCTCCTAGCACTACTGGGCATCATGCCCACCCAACCGGACCACGCCCCTCTCATAGGTATGTCTGAGAAACACAAGATAAGCCTAATTGTCTAATCCGTACTAGGGAGTACACCCATTCATGTCCAACCACCGAGTGGTCAATGGCCCAACCACACGTACATTGCGTGGTCTTGCACAAGAACCCAACCTCGACTACCCTACAAGCTAGGAGAGTCTATACATCCTGATGTAGCCTAGTATGCCCCACTAACATCCCACAATTATTGCCACATGCACACACAATTATTCATAAACATGTTATCAAAATAGCAGTGATAAATCATAATTAAGCATGTGCAAGGTTATTTGTAGCAAATGAACATAATGGCACTTGAGGATGTTATCAGCCACTCATCATTAGACAACACAACATAATTAAACAAGGGTAATATCACATTCAGAATATCATCTCACATGAGTATGCATGAGTGATCCCCCTTGCCACATGATCATTAGAACGGTTCCCTTGCCGAGAGGCTTATAACATTTACGGGTTCCCATTCCACATACTCCATGTCCACATAGTTAAATAAAGATTATGCAGAAATGTATATGCTAAACAGTGTGATAGTTACCTCATTTGTGTGCATTTTGAAATCAACAGCGGGAAAGCCGAGTTGAATGGGGCTCGATTTATTGGAACAAGAACATGAGAATAAATAATTGGATAAAATGGGCCAAAATAAGTCCAAGCAGTAAATGGGCTCGAAAATTGGGCCTGATTAGGTCGAGTCAAATCTGGACTGGGCCAGAGCTGGGCCAAGGGCTGGAGTGGGCCGAACCCAAACTGGGCCGAACTGGACCCAGAATTGGGTCGGGCCGAAGCCAAACTTGGCCAGGCCAAGGTCTAGGCTGAATGGGTTGGGCTGAACCAGATCTAGCGATCTGGGCCAGACCTCAGGCTGGAACTGGGCCCAACTGGGCCGAGAAATGAGCCCCAAGAAAAAAGTTGAGTCGAGCCTGGTCTTGGACTCAGCTGTTCAACTGAGTTGACTCGGCAACCCAACTGAATGAAATGGGAGGAAAAATAAGGAAGAATGTGGGAAAAGAAGGAAGAAGGAAAAATCGAGTAAAATCTGAGAAATCAGGGGAAAAGGGAAAGAAAACAAGGAAAGGGAAGGGAAAGGGAAAGAGAAAGGAAATGAGAAAAGAGAAGAAAACCAGAGAAGAGAGAAGAGAGGAGAAGAGAAAAAGATGGATACCTGGATCTGGTTGGATAACGGGTTTGCAGCGGTGGCGACTAGAATGCGGGCGAGCTGAGATGGAGAAGGTAGGTGAGTGGGGTTCGAGAGGGTGGAGAGACGAGGGAACCGTAAGCGAGAGGAATGAGGATGAGAGGAGGAGGATGCAGCGGCGAGATGGAGAGATGAGAGCTAGAGAGAGAGGAGAGGAAGGAACAAAGAGAGGGGAAAACGCAGCAGACGCGGTACTGTAGCAATGTACTGCAGTACGGCGTAAAAGGAAAGTTTAAAATGGGAGTTTAGGGTTAGTGTTTTCGGAGGGGTTCGGGACATTTTTTTAAAAAAAGTTCTAACCTCAGGCTTTTTATACCGGGCAAACATCACCTCAGGGTCTCAAGGTTCTTGAGTAGGACCCATAGCTGGTACAGGGACCACCGGAGGTTGCCCCACCGCTCCTTCAGGTTTTACCACCAGCGCATTCTCCACCTCAGCTTAAAGAGTCCCCAATACCTCTGAAATCCCAGGCATCCCATACGGTCCCCACGGCCTCCCCCATTGGAATGGGTGTTTACCATATCCTGTTCACAAACAAAACATTGATCAGTGTTAGTGCCCTGGCTTTGCCGAGTCCCTATGTTTGTCAATTCCATGACTCATGAAGAAGCACTTGCTAGAATCTTGAATACTCAAGGTGATCTAGATTGAAGATCATGCCCACCGGATTGAATCTCATCGTTACGACAATCACAAAATAGTTATTCACCATAGATGACTTTAGGTGGTATCCACACCTTTGGAGGACCATTCCTAGGCTCAGTTTAACAAATGGTAAAATCATAAAAACCCTAGCGAGGAAGCTTGACAATGAATTGGTAGAAATATGAATTAAGTTCACTGTCAGCTCGACTAGTCGTTCTCACCGAGCCCTCGGTGGAGACAGGATCGACCCATCGTGGTCAAAGATTGGTCGGCCAGATTGACAAAGGTTCTGGAACATTGAACTGTCATTCTGGGTATGCCTCTGATCGAGGCCCTCATATACACCGACCCCTTGTTCATGAACTAAACGACCCCCTCGCGGTCAACGACTCGTCCATGATAACTTATGAGTTCTGGAACTTAGAAGTCGAGTGGACTATCGAAAAAACAAACATCTCGGTAATTCAAGATCGATCGAGAGTACCAAGACCGACCCATCGGTAAAAGGCGACAGGTCGTTCTGGGCAGGACAAGTTTCGGGACATGAAACTATGTCTTCATGGTGTTGCCCCAGATCGAGACCCTCGTATGGACCGACCTCTGGGTTCCATGACTGTCGACCCATTGATGACACCGACCTGTTGACAGGGAATTAATTATGCAATTGGGAGTGCATTTAATGTGCAACAGTCGACTGGTTCAATAGTTATAAATATGAACACCGACCCATCGATGCCCTCAACGTGTCGGTACTGGACAATTTGAAAAACTATGTTGACTCCTCTATAAATATGAGGTTGTGTGATCATTTAATCATCTTCCGTGAACTGAGAAAATTCACACACTCTAATCAACGATCAACTGTCTTGTGCCTACACTTGAGAATGAAACACAACCAATCTATTGATTGAATTAGTGAAAGAGAGAGAGGAGAAAAGAAAAGATACAAAATAGGAAAGATGTTGGTAGAATCAGTTTCCTAGTCACCATGAAATTGTGATTGCTCAACGACCGCTAATGCTTCTTGGTTTTAATTTTTTTGTTAAAACCTTTGTCCTGTGAAAGTGGATTAAGGAGGCTTAGCTCCGGAACCACTATAAAAAATCTAGAGCATAGTCTCTAGTACAAGTGGTGGGTGGAATTCCAAACCAATTCAAATTAGTGGAATTCCTATTTTACTTGTGGTAGGTGAAGTTCCGAGCCGATTGTGAGGGTGTAAGTCCCTACTTAGTGAATTTGGAGATAGCTCAAGGTTGAGCTAGTCCTAACAGTGGATGTAGGTTGGTTATCCGAACCACTATATATCTTGTATCCTTGTGCTTGTGGTGTTAGAGCTAATTTCTTGTGTTGATTGCTTAATCACATTTGTTAACACACACTTGATTGTTATATCCACTGCACTTAATTAATCAATTAAGTAATTTTTACAAGGACCAATGATTTTTAGATTGACCTATTCACCCCCCTCTAGGGTCAACCGTATTCTAGCACTAAAGGGAGAACTTTCAATTGGTATCAAAGCCTAGTGCTTTTTACAAGGATTTAACCATCTGAATTGATCCAAGCTAGAACACCATAGGAGACAGTCATGCAATATCCAAACCCCCTTACTTTGATGAAACAAACTATGCCTTATGGAAGGTCAAAATGAGAAGTTTTTTTGTTTCCATAGATTCATCGATATGGGATATTGAAAAGACTGGATGGCAGGAACCCAAGAAGGGAAGATGATAGCATCCACCTCAACCATGTTTATGACATCCAAACCTTTTGCCTCTTGGACCCCTGCTGAAAAAGCTGCTCACCCTTAACTATGTAGTATCCGATAACGAGTATAGGAAAATTATGACCTGTGGAATTGCAAAGAAGGCATGGGAAGTTCTTGAAAGAATTCATGAAGGCACCTCAATAGTTAAGAAGTCCAAACTTCAGATCCTCCAAAATCAATTTGATACTATTAAAATAAGGGAGGATGAAGTCTTCATGTATTTCTATTCCAAGATAAACGACATTGTGAATCAAATGTACACTCTAGGTGAAGGGATACCCGAGAACAAGGTATATACCAAAATTGTCAGGAATCTTGCAGAAAGATTCAATCCCAAGGTTGTGGCTATGGAAGATAACAGAGATGTGTCTCTAATGACCATCGATGATTTGGTTGGTTCACTACAAACCTATGAACTATACTTTGAACAACCAAAGGACAAATCAATTGCCTTGAAATCTTCCTTAAAACAAATGAAAACAAAGACAATTTTTCGCAAGATGAGTTCTCAAGTGATGAAATGGCAATGTTTGCCAAAACGTTTTATAAAAACTTTGTTAAAAGAAACAACTTGAGAAGAATGGGAAATGGTGAATCAAGTAAAAGATACCATGAAAGGCAAGAAAAAATTAGAGGGAAAGGGAAGGAGAGAGAGATTGCCAAGGAGCAAACTTGTTATAATTGTGGGGGAGAGGACACTTCATGAAGAATATCCCTCAGATAAAATTAAGAAGGCTTTGAATGTGGGTGTGACCCATGTGGAAACCTCTGAATCAGAGAGTGATTCCGATAAAGAGACTGAAAGAAAAGTTGATGTATAAAAAAGTCTCATAGCCTCGATCATGAGAGTGAAGATGATGAAATTCTTCAAGTCTTCTACAGTGCCTTGTTCCTTGAAATTGAGAGGTTGGCAAAGAAATTAGACAAGGTTAAAAATGGAAACATGAACTTCTCTAATCAAGTGGATGATTTAAAAACTAAAAAATCTCTCCTAACCTCTAAGCTGGAACTCTCTAACAATGAAAACTCAAAACTAAAATAGAGTAATAAATGTGATATCCTGACCCATGAGCCAGAGGCCAGGCCCTAGATAGGTTGATCCAAGTGAAACTGGGCCTTGTCGGACCGGCCAGCAGAGTGGGCCGGCCGGATCCGACAGCCCAGCAGTGGGTGGGAGTTGTAAAAAGTCCCACATCGGAAGTTGAGGAGTTTGAGTAGGGGTTTATAAGTAGACTTGCTCCCTCAAACCAACAAGACGAGTTTTGGACCCGGACTTGGGCCGGGTCCGATCCAAAAATTGTGCGAGCTAGCGGTTGTGCACATGTATGCGCGTGTGGGCCCAAAGCGAATAGTATCTTACTGGGTCGAGCCCCAAGCCCTTTTTTATGGGCTGGACTATTACAAATGGTATCAGAGCTCCAGGTTCTACACTCGGACTGTGTGGGCCTTCCTCCTTCCTTGGTGTTGTGGAAATGGGTCGGGTCGAGCTGGGGGCGACTCGAGGCCTTAGGGGGCGTGATTGTGATACCTTGCCCAACCGATGTGGGGAGTCCCACATCGGTTAAGAAGGAAGAGAAAGGGGTGTGTATAAGAGGCCATCCCACCTTAAAACAATGTGACGTGTTTTTGGCCGGGCCATGTGGGCCTGGGCCCAAGAGAAGAAACCGTGCGGGCTCGCTTGTTTGCGAGGCCCAAAGTGGACAATTTCACGCTAAGTTAGACCTTAAGCTTTGTGGTAGGGTCGGGTCGTTACAAATGGTATCAGAGCTCTGGGTTCTATACTCGGACTGTGTGGTCTTACTACCTTCCACTGGGTTCATTCGGGTCGACCCGAGAGCAGCTCTAGAATTTAGGGGGGTGGATTATGATATCCTGACCCATGAACCAGAGGCCAGGCCTTAGATAGGCAGATCCAAGTGAAACTGGGCCTTGTCGAACGGGCCAACAGAGTGGACCGGTTAGATCCGACAGCCCAGCAGTGGGTGGGAGTTGTGGAAAGTCCCACATCAGAAGTTGAGGAGTTTAAGAGAGGGTTTATAAGTAGCCTTGCTCCCTCAAACCAGCAAGACGCATTTTGGACCCGGACTTGGGCCGGGTCCAGTCCAAAAACTGTACAGGCTCTCGGGTGTGCACGTGTGGGCCCAAAGCGGACAATATTGTAACACCCCGATTTTCATTCCAGGAATATATATGGAAATTGTCCATTTAATTTGTGAATTAATGGAGATGGACCTTAGATGGGTAAAGAGTTGGGTCAAGTGCCCAATTAAGACCCAACGGATTATGGATAAGGTTCAATTGAAATAAATGAATAAGATTTATTTAATTGGTCAAGGTGGTCAATTAGGTCAAATGCCCAATTGGGACCCAATGGGTCATTTATAAGCTAATTAGAAGTAAATGGGTAAGGTTTGATAATTCGGGTCTAATAACAAATTAAGATACAAGGCATGAGATCCACCTCATCAAGTAGGTGGCATGTATGTGACATGGCTAAGTGGGACCCCAAGTGCCATGTGTCATGGTTGACTTGGTCGACCATCAAATGAGTTCAAGTTTAATTAAGGTGGCTGAATTAAATTGGATTAAGTTCAATTGACTGAGTTCAAAATAGAATCAAGGGATTGATTTAATGAATGAGTACAAGTCTTGAGTTTAAAAGAATTATGAAAATATTTGAGTTAAGGTGAGTTGAATGGGAAGTTAATGGGACTTTCATTTTAAATGAGTGGAGTGGGAAGATGGAGGGTTTCCATCTCAAAGGAGAAAACCCAAAAGGCATATCCAAAGGGCACACGTTGGAGGTGAATGGATGCCATGGTGAAGACCAATGGAGACCTTGGTTGGTCAATAGTTAAGATGGGGGGTTTCCATTTTGAATGCACAAGTTAGGAAGGTGGAGGGTTTCATCTCATGAGATGAAACCCATGGACACACGTTGGGGAGATGGAGGGTTTCCATCTCATGATGGAAACCCAAGGGGCACATGGTTGGGGAGTTTCATCTCATGGGATGAAACCACAAAGGAAACATTAATGAAGGAGGTGAAGGATTTTTGTTGTTACAAAGGGGCATAACCCAAGAGACACCACACCTTTGGCTGATTGGATTTTATTGGAACAAAGAAATTGTGCTCTCAAACTCTCTCTTGGCCAACCCTCTCACGAAGACAAGAAAGACCTAGAGTTTTCTATCTCAACTCCTCTCCCTCTCACTCTTTGGGCCAATTTTTCACAAGACAAGGAAAAGACTTTGGGTTTTCCATTCTCTCCTCCTCTCCCTTTCTCAAATCTCTTCTTTGGCCGAACCACTCTTAGGATTTTCATCTTAATCAAGCAACACATTTTGGCCAAAGATCAAGGAGGAAGAAAGAAAAGACTAAGGAAGGAGAAGATCAGAGGAGCAAGGAGGAACGTAAGAAATCGGAGGAGTCGGGGAATCGGTAAGTGGTACTTGATAAGATTTATAAATTAAAAGGAGATTAAAGGGAACATTCCATATAGATTGGAAATGTTGGCCAAAATGTTGGAGGCCATGGATTTAAGATCCATTTAAAAAAAGACAAAATGAAGTTCGGCCATGTGGAATGGCCGAACCCCATTAAGTGATCTAAATATGGGTATATGATTTTTAAGAAGAAATTATGAACCATAGGGTTCGGCCATGTTGTATGGCCGAACCCCATGGAAGAATATCATTGGTTTAAATGGGTTTTAAAGGATGAAATGATGGAAGAAATGTTGATGGTTTTAAAGATGGTTAGACCATGGGAAAATGGAAACAAAGGACCATGGTTCGGCCATGTGTATGGCCGAACCCCATGAATTATTTTGATAAGTCATTTTGGTAGATCTATACATGATAAGTGATTGAATGACCAAGTTAAGAAAGGAGGGTTAAAATGGAAAGAAGATGGAATGAAAGAACCATGGGTTCGGCCATGTTGTATGGCCGAACCCCATGGATAATATTTGATGGATTTAGGTGTTGTTTTTATCAAGTTAAATGATTAACTTAAGTGATGGGATTAATAAATCAAAGAATGGATGGTGTTGGACCTATGTTGTGTAAAAATAAAACAAGGGTTAAAAGGGGTCAAAACCAAAGAGTGAGGTCCGGCCATGTTGTATGGCCGAACCCCACAAGCGAGTTTTGGTGGACAGTGGACAGTGGACAGGGGGTAGTGGACAACGGGTAACCTACTGATTTTATAAATGAAACATTTATATGATTTTCCAAATGGTTAGGTTAAATTGGAAGGATGAAGGGAATGGTTTAAATCAATTGGAATAATTAAATTGGTTATTTTATGGAATTAAATGGATCACCAAATTGATGTATGTATATGTTAAATGTAATAAGGTAACGGGATTTCACAAATGGTGAACGATCGGCTTGACGCGATCGGTGATCGGTTTTTTGACAGAAATACAAGGACCCATTATTTGGACGTTGGTAGGATTCCTACCTTATATGTGAATGTTTTACTTGAATTGTTTTGGAATCAAATGATATGTCTTAATTATGGGATTTTAATGCTATGGTTTCTATTATTACATAGCATGTCTGCACTTGCATCTCATGCATGGCATGGGAGGAATGAAATGTAACCGAAGACCCACGCTCCGTCAGGGCGTCCGTAAGGCATTCGTGGGGGTACCTTGATGTGCATTATTCATCAAGAGGGATGTATGATTGATTTGTAACCGGAGATCTAGGCTCCGTCAGGGCGTCCGTAAGGCATTCGTGGGGATACCTTGATGTGCATTATCCATCAAGAGGGATACTATGTGATTGTGATATGGGTGATGGGTGGGACTCATAGCATATGACACCCATGGCATGGCATTGAATCAGCATGATTATGATCTCTATTATCATGCACTGTTTCTTATTTTTATCTGTATGATTGGATCTCTATTATCATACACTGTTTTGGATACGATGTTTAACAAGTATGGCATGATGTATTATATCTGATTTTTATACTAACCCATGTGTTTGACCCTACTCGGAGTACCTACTGGGTGCTTTGTCTAACGCCCTACTTCTACGTTAGATGATAACACATGAAATGGACGGAACGAAGGACGCGATCGGAACCAAGCTTAGGAGCTTGGATAATTTAGTTTCACTTTATTTAAGTTTATTCATGGACAATGTAATTTGAGTAGCTAGTATTTGGGAATGTAATGTAACGCCCCGCCCTCTCCGAGAAATATCAGAGTCTAATTTTTTTTAAATAATAATAAAACATCGAAAGAGAGCAGGCGGCGTCACGACGCGAGCTAAGTTTAGACTACCTAAGTCTGAAACTTAACTGGCCACCCATGTGTACATGGACTAGACCATGAAAATAAATCACACATGGAACAAACTACAACATGCGGAATAACTAGATTAACTGCGGAAATAATATGAAAAGATAGCAAGTAACAGTCCCAAATGATAATTAAGATAAACAACCATCCATAGTTAATAGTCCAATCAAACCATAGCAAGTATTAACTTATTACATGTCCATCAAAATATAATTCAAATGACAGTAGATAAATAATCTTGTTCATCATTGAAGCACTTAAGCTTGGCTCCCCTCCCGGTCATCGACCTTCTCTTTCCCTTTCCTTGTACCTGCATTATCCTCTGAGGATAGAATTAGAGCGTTAGATCAACGCGCCCAGTAGGTTCCCGAATCAGGGCTACCACATGTTAGCATATAAAACATGCATATATATCATATTACATGATCATCAAAAACAGGTAAAACAATGCTATGAAGTATGCACATGCAATGAGTCTCTCCCATCATGTACATTCATAGCCATCACTTGACGTGCCTCGCATCGTCAAGGTAAATCACAATACACTTCCATCTCTTCATCATTGAGTTGACACATATCACATATTAGTCCTCCTGCCGGGACTCTCATCGCCTAAGGAGACCATTGTGACTATGATCATCATGTTACTCCTCCTGGCGGGACTCTCATCGCCTAAGGAGGACGTAACTCATAATTGCAACACTGTAGAACCTCAGTCGTCATCCCATGTCCATGCATGAGATGCCTGTAACACCCCGCCCTTTTCACTCTAATTTTCAGAGTGTATTTTTTTTAAAATATAATAATCATGTGATCGGGGCGGAGTGTCACGACGCGAGTTAAGTTCGGATCTCTAAATCCGACCCTTAACTGGCCAAGCCCATGTGCGTATGAACTAAGTCCATAAAACTGATCCGCACATGGTATATATATAACTTGCGGAATTAACTTAATCTTATTCTAACTGAGGTTGTAATAGAACCTATGACTATTCCAATTTTTCCAATATTAGATAACAAAGTACATAATCTTATTCTCCAAAATTACTAACTAATATTAATCTACCATTCAATCCAACCATCCAAAATAAACCAATCCACAGCATCTACTTATCTACTTATTACATGCCAACAAATCTAGTTACCAAATTACATTGTCCACATAATTCAAATAACACATCCATGAATAGTCCATTCAAAATCATTCAAACCGCCCAAGTTTCCGTGCTTGGTCCTCTTCTCCAACCACGTTCTTTCCTTTCCTTGCATCATCCACTAAGGATATAGATAGGGCGTTAGATCAACGCGCCCAGTAGTGTTTCTGAATAGGGCTACCACATGGTTAGTCAAAATCATGCAAATAATATAATAATAATACATGTGTGTCAAAATTCCATAAAACATGCTATGTATGAAATGAACATGTAATGAGTCCCACCCATCACCATTCCACGTAGCCATCACTTGACGGGATTCTCATCTTCAAGGTAACCCACAGTGGTCTTTCGGACGCCCCGACGGAGTGTGGCCTCCGGATTCCTCCTGATGGGATTCTCATCATCAGGGTACCCCATAGTGGTCTTTCGGACGCCCCGACGGAGTGTGGCCTCCGGTTACAACACCATCATCCCATGCCATGCATGAGATGTTTATGCAAACATGTCATTTAAAAACATAACTTTACAATCATATAAGATATCAAAATCAACATAAAACAGCATATGAAATAGTGGTTACAACAAAGGTAGGAAACCTACAATAGTTTACTTTGTTCGACCCTTCCTTTGGACCGTCTTCCGATCACTGCTTTGTACACCGTTCTAGAAATCCGAATACCCTATGTACATGGCAGCAAGTTAATCATTTGACCATATGATTCTAATTTGATTTAAATCCCAAAAAATCCACTTTGTGGGGTTCGGCCATACCCCATGGCCGAACCTCACCCATTTAAACCTTGATAAATCTTTTATTTACTTAATACCATCTAAGTATCCCAAACTTTTCAAATGACACTTGGTAGGGTTCGGCCATACTACATGGCCGAATCTTACCACCTTAGGTTTTGGCTCATAAGTCCATTCTTTTTATCATTTCATCTTTTCATCCTTATTTACAATAATGCCATTATACTATCCTTTGCCGAATTTTTCCTTAGACAACAAAGTCCATCAACAAGCCACCTTTGTGGGGTTCGGCCATACAATATGGCCGAACCTCACCATTTATTTTAGTCATATAAACCTTTCAATCATACATCTCATTTTGCCCAAATTTGTTATGAATGAACCACCAAGTCCATCACTTGACAATTGGTGGGGTTCGGCCACATAACATGGCCGAGCCTCACCCTAAAGATTTTAATCCTATATTCCATCATCACCTTAATACTAAGTCCATAATTGATGTGATTTCCATCTTCTTGAAAGCCAAACCAAACAACCAAATACTTACATGGGGTTCGGCCATCCAAGGTGGCCGAACCCTATGTCCATGTTTTGGTCTTCTAAAACATGTTTTTGGGTCTCATTTGGACATAGGCTAACTGTATAATGTTACCATGTTTTTACCCTTCAAAACCATCCAATAAGTCCATCACCTTGTTGATTTCTATTTTGTAAAACTCAATCCAAAAATCCACAAAACAGTCCATGGGGTTCGGCCATACATATGGCCGAACCCTATGGTTCTCTTGGTGTAATTATTCCAACCTTTGTCCATGGTTTTAATCCATAATTTAACCATAGCATTAGTATGGTTCAGCCAAGCCATAGTTACCTAAAAACAGTAAGCTTATCTTCACTTTAAATCCTTTAAAATCTTCATTAACGAATATGGATTTTATCCCTCAAACTCCATTAAGAATCACCAAGTTTTTCCATGGGGTTCGGCCATCCAATGGGGCCGAACCCTATGGTCCATATTTTGTCATTTAAACATCATAATTCTAGATTAATTTCCTTGATGTGTTCGGCCAATCCATAGCCCAACACACAACACTTAAAACCATAATTTTAAAACTTTTCAAGGCATGTAATCAATCTAATTTAGCATCCAAAAACAACCCATGATTTTGGTTCAAAAGACCATCCAATTTAACCCAATCTTTTCATGGGGTTCGGCCATCCCATATGGCCGAACCCTATAATCCATTTTTTTATCTTAATCATGCACTTCCAACCAATATCTAACCTTTGTTAGATTCGGCCATCCAATGGCCGGATCATAATTCTTAATTAAAGATAGTTTATCGAAAACCTACCGTTTCCGGGACTCCTCCACTTGATCTTCACTCCCGCTTGTTCCTTCCCTTTTGCTGAACTTGTCTTGATGAAAAGGGATCAATCCAAGGACTGATTAAACAACCAGCTGCTGCTCTTAGTGTTTGGGAAGATAAAGAACGGCCAAGAGAGAGAGATAGGGAGAGTAAAAATGAAACTTCTTTGGCTAAATTCCATTAAGCCCATGTGATCTCTTTGGTACCAAAAATTGTAACTCCTATTGCATTTATCTTTAACTCTTATTTCATTTGGGGGTTTCATCCTTGAGATGAAACCCTCCAACGTTTTTAACCCTTGACCTTCCATCTAAGGTGGTTAATCCTCATGGTTCCAACGTATGTAACAATTTTGAATATGAAACCTTTGTGTAACCTTCATTTCTTAATACCTTCCTTGGGGGTTTCATCTTTGAGATGAACCTCCAAGGGTACCCAACGGCCTCTTGCTGTATGCATTGGTGTAACCTCCTCCTCTCATTAACAATTCATATGGGGGTTTCATCTTAAGATGAAACTCTTCCCCTTCTCCAATGTGTTTAGACTAAAATTTGAATTTAAAAAAAAACATAAACTATTGTGTGTCACTCCTCCAATCAGCAACTCATTTATTCTCCAACCTTGAAGTCACATGCATGAATTATAAACCTATATATTGGCTGTCCTTTGAAGACCCAAACCATGTACACCCAACCATTTCCAACGTGTCTACCATTTGCATTTGAAATAAACCTCCCACCTTTGTAACTCCCATAAACGCCACCTCCATAAATTTCTTATCTTGGAGTTACATGCATGAAGTACCTCTCCCATGCAATTCCAACGTTTTTCATTGTTTAAAAACTTGTAATCAGCACACACCACTCTCATACACTCACTTAAAATATTTATTCATCCAACTCTGTTATTTAACTCACCCAAAAGTCAACTCATTCATAAATGTAAGTCAACTAATAAATTCCACTCAACTCCATCATTTATTTCAACTTAAACCCAACTCAAACATTTACTCATCTTAACCCAATTAAGCTTTGAACTCAATTAATGGTCAAACATGTCAACCACAACCCATTGGGTCCAATTTGTCCATTTTGACCCATTTATCAAAATTTGACCCAAATATGATTCTTGACCCGTTTAAGTTCATCTTATCCATTTATTTGTTTTGTAATTAAAACTACTAACCATTGGGTCTTAATTGAACCATTGACCCATTTAAATTCAACTCAAATATATCACAATGGCAATTCCGTAAATATGAATAAATTCATATAAATTGATGACTTTGAAATTCCAGGGTGTTACAATGCCAATGCTTTGTATGCCATTTGTAAATGCATAATTCGTCATTCAAAATATGGTAAGTAATAGTATGTCAATAACTCATAAAACCCTTCATGAAAACAGGTGTAAATGTGGTTACAAGTAGGTAAGAAACCTACTGAAGATTCACTTCAGTACTTGAGCTCTCTTAATCGTCAGCCGATCACGACTCGTTTGCCGTATACGCAAGTCTGGATACCCTATTTAAATAGCATCAAACCAAACGTTTATCATGTAGTTCCAACTTAGTCAATTTCCCAAAATATACTATGTGGGGTTTGTGTCCGTACATCCAACCCTATGATCATTTCCATCATTGATCATTCCATCAATAATTACTTTTATGCCATTTAGGCTAACCTTTTAGTTTAACTATATCTAAACCAACTTAGTGGGGTTCGGCCATACAACTTGGCCGAACCTCACCTTTTTAATTTGGATTCTTCATTCATCACCTTTAATCCCATTTACTACTTAACCCAATTCTATCAAATACTCATTGATGGGGTTCGGCCATGCCACATGGCCGAACCTCATCCTATAGATTTTTATCCATAATCCATCATCATCAATGGTTGATTATTTTCTTACACATAGTCCATAACTTATCATGTATGCTTCCTTAATTAAAACAACCATAAACTCCCATCCAAAACAGCCCATTTATTTCAAAACAGCCCCATGGGTTCGGCCATACCTAGGGTTCACTTGATCCAATCATCACCATGATTATTCATGGTTTAATCATGCTAACTCAACCATGAATTATACATGTTTCAGCCGCATAAACATCCACCAAAACAGTAAATTAAACTTCATCAAATCACATCAAAAACCATATTTTGTATGGTTTTAAACTCATCAAAATCATCAACTACTTACATGGGGTTCGGCCATCCAAGGTGGCCGAACCCTATGTCCATGTTTTGGGCTTTCAAACATGTTTTATGTGTCACTTATTCATATAAAAATCAGTACATTATTGCTGCATTTTTACCTCTCAAAACCATCCAATAAATTCATCACTTTGTCCAAATAACCATAACACCTCATGGGATTCGGCCATCCAAGATGGCTGATCCAAATGGTCCATTTCATCAGTTTTAAATCACTGTTTTAAACCCATGATTCCTTCAGTCCTTATGTCATTCAGATCCATGTTTTTAACCCTTTCTAAAACATGCATTTGAATCTTAAATAAAGCTTAAAAACAGTCCACCAAAACTCTATGGTTTCCATGTTTCAAACACATCAAAACCAAACCATCATTTGCATGGGGTTCGGCCCTCCATGGTGGCCGAACCCTATGACCTTTGGTTTTGAATTTCTTAATCATTCATCTAGGTCTAAATCAAACTTCCTTATTTATGTTTTAACCTTTTTAAAACATACACTTTAAATCATCTAGAAACAGTCCATAAAACTCCATGGTTTCCATGTTTCAAAACATGAAAACCAACCAATCTTTTACATGGGGTTCGGCCCTCCATGGTGGCCGAACCCAATGGTTATTTTTACCATTTTTAAACCTCTATTAATCAAGGTTAAAACCTTGGTGTATTCGGCCATAACCATGGCCCAATACACACCCCATTTGTTCCATGTTATTAAACCAAAATAACATATAAATACTTACCAAAATTCCAATCTTTCTTCTTGCCTTTGGTTCTTGGTTTCTCCCTTTTATTTCTTCCTTTCTTTTGCTGTTTTGTGCTTGATCTACTGGTGCAAACACCTCTGATGTTCCAGCTAGGAAAAACGAATTGGAGAGAGGGAGAGAGAGATGGAAATTCTTGGTTTCCAAGGTGAAAAACGGCCAAGCTTGGTGTTTGTTTCCTTTAGTAATTCAGCCCCCAAGACCCCTCCATTCCCTCATCAATTCTTACCAAAAACGATGGGTCTTGGGTGCTATCCAATGCACCCCTTGATACTGCCTATGCAGCCTTTCAACTCCCCAAGCAACACCTCCCATTTCCATGTATTTCATTTAAAATTTAACATGGAAATCACCCCAACAAGTCCCCAACGTGTGGGACTTGTTTTGGTGGTTATGACTGAGCCAAACTACTCCTATTCCCTTTGAACTCACTGATTTACAGTCCCATTGACTTCCACTTTGACTCACCCAACTCACATGTCCAACTCACATGTCCAACTCACCTCATTAATTGACAATCATTTAATGCATTTGAATCAACTCATTTTTAATTCAAATTAAATAAAATCAGTTCCACTTAACCTGATTTAACTCACCATTGGACTCATTTGTGGGCCCACACGGTTGGCTGTGGTCAACAAAGTCAACCCGACCCGTTGGGTCCCCCTTTAGCTCCTTGACCCGTTTTTGACTCCATGACCCAATTATGGGTATTTTGGTCATTTGTAATTGGTTTTCACATGTGCATCAGGCCTACCCATTTTTACTCCACTTGATTTTGAATCAAATCAGCTTAACCCCATTTAATTTAAGTTCACAGAACGGTCAAATAATCCAGCAAGACCCGTTGGGTCCCATTTGGGCCTTTTGACCCATTTAGCCATTTTTGACCCAATTGATGTATATTACCCATCCAATCAAACTTGACATTCATAATGTGCTCATATGATCTTAATTTGAGCAATGGGAACCACCATTTCCTTACTTAACTTCACAAAATAATTAATTTAACACATCAGGGGCATTTTCGTAATTATCCACTTCATTGAGAAATTACCCATCCAATCAAACTTGACAATCATAATGTGCTCATATGATCTTAATTTGAGCAATGGGCCCCACCATTTCCTTACTTAACATCACAAAATAATTAATTTAATACATTAGGGGCATTTTCGTAATTATCCACTTCATTGAGAAATTGGGGTGTTACATATAATAGCTTAGACTATTTGCTATGGATCGAATGATGATTAATCTGGATTAATTTAATTTATATTGCTTGCCATCCTTGCTAAGTAAATGTTGTAATCCGATGTTATTTCCGCAATGGGTATTCCGCAAGTCGTAGTATCGCGTGTGAAATGTTTTAGTAGACTTGTCCATGCACACGCATGGTTGGCCAGTTAAGGGTCGGGCTTTGGAAGCTCGGACTTAGCTCGCGTCGTGACGTTCCCGCTCTCTCTCACTCTTTTAATAAAAAAAAAAGGATAGACTCTGATTTTCGGCGAGTGAAAAAGGGCGCTACAAGTATCTTGCTGGGCCGAGCCCCAAGCCCTTTTTTATGGGTCGGGCTATTACAATAAAAACCTTCAAGAAGAAATAAGTATTCACTGCAAAGATGTCGAGAATCTATGGCATCACAATAACCTTTTTGAAGAGGATGTTGAAAAATTATCTTTGGAAGTTAAAGAATTAAAAATTCATAAAGAAAAATTCCAAGATAAGTTTACCCAAGGATATGAAATACTTAAAAGACTATTAGGTTCGGGTAAACAATATGGTGATAGGTCTGGTCTTGGTGCCTCATCCACCAAAGAACCTATGAACCATAAGGTGTTTGGAAAAACAAGTGTCTCTCACCCTTCAACGGGAAAGTGCTACTTTTATCATAAGGTTGGGCATTTCAAAAGAAATTGCTACCATTGGAAGAGACACTTGGAAAGGCAAGCTCAAGCTAAAAGGAACGATCCAGTAAAGCCTATGACTAAAAGACATCCACCGACACCTAACCATAAGAGAAAACCAAAGAAGGTCAACACAAGGCAAGACTCTTTGTTGAGACAGCTAAATCAAATCTTAAAAGAGTTGAAGGATCTCAAGTTTGGTCATCAAAGGTACGATCATAGGGGTGTGTATGCAACACCAAATGCCACAACTTTGTACCCAGGAGATAGACCACCATTCATGTTTTGTTTTGGTTTAAGATTCATTTTCATATCTTAGACCACTACAAATAGACTCACAAAAGACCATGTGAATTCACATAGTAGAAAAGTATTGTGACATGAGGAGAGAAAAATTGGCTAACTACAAGTCTAAAATGTAGTCTTCCTGCCTATAGTACATATTCTATTTAGAAAGCCATACATTCCATTCAAAGTATTTTGAACTTTATGTGTTTTGGAATGTAAATTTTGATCTTGTGGATGTTTTAATGATTTGATGAATTATTTTTGGCATATCTGTGTTTGATCATATTAGAATAAATCTGTGTATGCCATGCTTAGAATATGATTTCATCAAGTTTCACAAATCAGGGATGATTGTTCTGCTATTTAAACCTTTCGGTATAATCAACATGTCAGTGAATAGACTAGTCGGTGTGACATACATGTCGGTAGTATGCTAAATCGAGCACTGTTAAAAAGAGCAAAAATTGCCGAAAGGGTCGACCTGTCGATAGAAACTACATGTCGGTGAGATAGAAAGTTTAAATTAAAAGGGACCATTTCTGCGAAAACGACAATTCATTCGAATTTGTTGTCTCTTCTACCACGAAGGTCTTGTGAGCTCCCTTTCCCCTCGCGTGACCTAGACCAGTCTACACGACCTCTCAGAGTGATTTCTCACTGGAAAACAATAGGGTTTTTGTTCCTACCATCTCTAGAAGCCTGAAAATCACGGTTTTTGTAATTTTCTTAGATCAGTTTATGCTCAGTCTTCACCTCATCCACCTCCAAACCACTGTTTGAGGATCTCCTCTTGGAAAAACCATGCCCAGAATGATAGCAGCCCAGTCACTCCCTCAGACCTTTGAAGAATGAGGAAAAACCAGTCAGTGACCCAAAAGAACCAAAAGATCAGCCTTTCGATCTTGTCGTGGCCCTAGCTCTGGAAATCTTGCGCGTGTTCATGCTGGTAATCGTCGCCCCACAGACCAAAATCCAGTTCTCACCAGAAAACCCAACCAGAGGTTGAAAAAGACCCCATCATTGACAAAGATGTCATCTTCGTCGAAGAAAGTCGTGAGGGAAGATGGGAAGATGTAGCAGAGGAGAATGGTCTCAGAACTAGTAACGAAGACCATAGCATTATCCTTGATGACAACAGTGAGAAAGAAAGTCATTATTCTAAGAACTTTTAGAGAGACACTGAGGAATAAGAAGAACACCAATATCCCTCTCAAGAGAATATCAGTCTGGACAGAAGGGTCTTCACACTTGAAAGGAGAATAGACAACCTTGAAAGAAGTCTAGATAACATCAGGTTATCTGTCCAAGAACTCGACTCTGGTATCTCCTCCTCTACCAAATTTGATAACACAATCCAAATTCTCAATCCCCTTCCCCTCCAGCATTACCCCCTCAAGATGGCTCTGATTAGCATAGTTTTTCACATTTTACTTGATCTGAAAAATGTATATTTTTGGTATTTTTGCTAAGCATCCATAATGCCTCCTCTAAAACCATATGTACTGTACATTTTGATTATCATTGATATGATATGGTTTTGCTATGGTTTGATGTGTGTATTGCTGTGTTTGAATGCCTTCTATCTCTTGTCTATGGTTAACATGGTTTTTGTTAAATAGACTAACATGCAGGTTTGAATGAGTTGGTTTTGTATTGACATGGTAGGGAGATAGGGATTGAGTTATGATATTGTACACATCCTTAGAGTTTGGGGGAGCACAAAATATGTGATGTTTAGCACCTTTCACTGATCATGACAGTGTAGGGAGGAAGGATGATGCAAGCTTGAAATAAAGCTTGAAAAAAAAAAAAACTTAGAGGCAGCTAAGTTTATGGGAGAGTTAAGTCAAAACAACTAGAATAGATAGCTTGGAGAATGGAGGAGAAGACTCCCAAAAAGGAAGCTAAGTAAGTTAGCTTGACCCCATTGGGAGAACACCTTTAAGACATCATAGCTCTTAAAGGGGAAGAAGAAGAAAAACAGTAATACAATGGTAATTTGCATTATACTGTGGGGGAGATCAATGCTTGAATGCATGAGAAGCATGCATTGAGCAATGAAAAGATTAAATGAGTTGGAAGTGAACTCATGGAAGCACTAAATGCCAGTAGCATGGGGGAGTGCTTAAAATCCAATTCCTTCAAAATGAAAGGAAAATCGATGTCTGCCTACTAAACCTTTGTCAATTGTATGACAAAATGGGGGAGAAATTAGTAGAAGTTGTTAGACATCAAAGCCAATTAAGATGAGTAATTGGTAAAATAGAGAGAAGCAATGGACATGGGAGAATGTCTATGCTTGGAGTTTGGAACTTCAAACTCAAAGAAGATCATAGTCTTCTTTTTCCATTTGAATAAGTACATGTAATCTGTGTAATATTTTCTTGTATTCAAATGTGATGTAATAAGGGTGGGCTTGTAATTGGGTTAGCTTCTAAGTTTTGTCATGAGACTGACAAAGGGGGAGGTTGTTAGTGCCCCGGCTTTGCCGAGTCCTTATGTCTATCAATTCCATGACTCGAGAAGAAGCACTTGCTAGAATCTTGAAGACTCAAGATGATCAAGGTTGAAGATCATGCCCCACCGGATTGAAGCTCATCGTTATGGCAATCACAAAATAGGTATTTGGCCATAGATGACTTTAGGTGGTACCCACACCTTTGGAGAACCATTCTTAGGCTTAGTTGAACAAATGGTAAAAACATAAAAAGCCTTGAGAGGAAGCTTGCCAGTGAATTGGAAACGAACTTAGAAATATGAATTAAGTTCATTGTCAGCTTGACCAGTCGTTCTCACTGACCCCTCGGTGGAGACAGGATCGACCCATCATGGTCAAAGACTGGTCGGTCAGATTAACAAAGGTTCTGGAACATTGAACTGCCATTCTGGGTATGCCTTTCATCGAGAGTCTCGTATGCACCGACCCCTTGGTGATGAACTTAACGACCCCTCGTAGTCAACAACTCGTCGATGATAACTTAAGAGTTCTGGAACTTAGAACTCAAGTGGACTCTCAAGAAAACAAACATCTTGGTAATTCAAGACCGATCGAGATTACCAGGACCGACCCCTCGGTAAAAGGCGACAGGTCGTTCTAGGTAGGACAAATTTTGAGACATGAAACTCTGTCTACATGGTGTTTGCCCCAGATCGAGATCCTAGTATGGACCTACCTCTCGGTGCCATGGACTGTCGACCCATCGGTGACACCGACCTGTCAACTGGAAATTAATTATGCCGTTGGGAGTGCATTTAATGTGCAACGGTCAGGTGGTTGAACGGTAATAAATATGAACACTGACCCATCGGTGCCCCCGACTTGTCAGTACTGAACAGTTTGAAAAACTATGTTGACTCCTCTATAAATATGAGAGTTGTATGATCATTTAATCATCTTCCCAAAACTGAGAAAATTCACACACTCTAAGGAGCGATCAACTCTTTTGTGCTTACACCTGAGAATCAAATACAAACAACCTATTGATCGAGATAGTGAAAGAGAGAAAGAGAGGAGAAAAGAAAAGATTCAAACTAGGAAAGATGTTGGTAGAACCAGTTTCCTAGTCACCCTGAAATTGTGATTGCTCAACGAATGTTACAAGACGGAGCATCGGGATTAACTCGGGCACACATTGGGTGGATATTTGAGAAATACACATCTTCGAGAAAGAGCGACAAGGCAAGTATTTCTTGGTTTTAATTTTGTCGTTAAAACCTTTGTCCTGTGAAAGTGGATTAAGGAGACTTGCCTCCAAAACTACTATAAAAACTCTATAGCATAGTCTCTGGCACACGTGGTGGGTGGAATTCCCACCCAATTCAAATAGGTGGAAGGAATTCCTATGTTACATGCGGTGGGTGAAATTCACAGCTGATTGAGTTAGGTGGAATTCCTGTTCTAATTGTGAGGGTGTAAGTCCCCACTTAGTGAATTTGGGGATAGCTCAAGGTCGAGCGAGTCCTATCAATGGATGCAGTTGGCTAACCAAACCATTATATCTTGTGTCCCTGTGTTTGTGGTGTTAGAGCTAATTTCTTGTGTTCATTACTTAATCACATTCGCTAACACACATTTGATTGTTATATCCGCTACACTTAATTAATCAATCAAGTAATTTTTAAAGGACCACAATTTTTAGATTGACCTATTCAACCCCGCCCCCCCCCCCCCCCCCCCCTCCCCCTCTAAGGTCAATCGTGTTCTAGAACCAAAGGGAGAACTTTCAATCTGTCTTAAAGCCAAACAAGAAAACCAAAATTGAACATATCTCAAGTGTCCAAAATTAAACCACCTTACGAATATACCACAACAAAACTAGGGTGTCTAGTCTCCACCCCAAACCCAGTCCCATCTACCCTACATCACAGGGGATGAACCTAGCCTCTAATCATCAACAACTACCAATCTAGCCCAAAAGCACAGTACGAGAGTGGAACCACGCTCTGATACCAAATGTAACACCTCATCCCGCCACGGGCATGTTACCACCGATACCAAACCACAAAGTAATGACACGAAAGTGCTGGTATCTTTTTTTTTCCTTCTCACCAACATCAACGACAAGGGTTTAATAAAAACACCATACAAGTAACCATCATAGCAGTGTAATATGTGGTCATACAGTTATCCATAACATTAAACAATATCTGGTTTGTGAACACAGTGTTCTCTACTAATAACTAAAAAAGGGAAAGTAAACTGAACAGTCCATAATCGTCACAGCCTAGGCCTGACCTTGGGACCTGCTGGGTCCCGTCTCCATCGAACCACATGAAAGGCAAAGGGTGCGTACTACATACCCAATGAGAGAACACACACACACACACACACACACATATATATATATATATACTCACACAACAAGTAATATACTTTGCATATCTACCATTATGAGGTATCAAGAAAGTTTACATGCATGGTCCCACGTGTCACACACACGACCACCGTGCGGACCATCAAGCACGTAACCGACATGACCTACAACCACCCTATCTCTAGGGCCACCACCTCCTTAGAGGTCCACACACCCACCCTATAAGCCGGTACCACGAGCCGTGAATGACCACGGGAGCTTTTCTCCACCTTGCTAATAACCATAGGAGCTGTCCTCCACCCTGCAAGAAACCACGGGAGCTAACCTCCATCGTGCTAGTAACCACGGGAGTTGTCATCCACTGGACAACTGAGCACGGGAGCTAACTGCCACCGTGCTGGTAACTACGGGAGTTGTCCTCCACCATGCAAGTAACCACGACATCTAATCTCCACCGTGCTAGTAACCACAGGAGTTGTCCTCCACCATGCATGTGACCACCCACTCGGATACCATGACTTTAGCGGCCTCTAAGACTACGCTGGGTGAGCCAATATTCAATCTAATAACTCCCCTGATGCCATCACAATTGTCTCAACTTGTCCCTCCTAGGACTCCCGGGCACCATGCCCACCCAACCGGACCATGCCCCTCTCATAGGTATGTCCGAGGAACACAAGATAGACCTAACAGTCTAATTCGTACTAGGGAGTACACCCAATCATGTCCAACACCAGATGGTCAACGGCCCAACCACACGTACAGTGTGCGGTCTCGCATAAGACCCCAACCCCGACTACCCTACAAGCTAGGAAAGTCTCCACGTGAAAGTTAATTTCAGTGCTAGAGCAAGATTCACCTGAGAGATGGGGGGTGAATAGGTCAATCAAAAATCGTTGGTCCTTTTAACATTTACTTGATTGATTAATTACGTGCAGCGGATATAATAATCAAGTGTGTGTTTTAGCAAATATGATTAAGCAATCAACACAAGAAATTAGCTCTAACACCACAAGCATAAGGACACAAGATATATAGTGGTTGGCTTGACCAACCTACATCCACTGTTAGAATTCGCTCAACTTTGAGCTATCCCCAAATTCATTAAGTGGGGACTTACACCCTCACAATTAGAGTAGGAATTACACCTCACTCAATCAGTTGGGGATCCACCCACCACTGTGCCAGAGACAACGCTCTAGATTTTTTATAGTGGTTCCAGAGCCAAGCCTCTTTAATCCACTTTCACGAGACAAAGGTTTTAATCCTACAATTAAAACCAAGAAGCACTTGCCTTTAAAGCTCTTTCTTGTTGATGTGTACTTCTCAAAGATACACCAAATGTGTGCCGACGCTCCACCTTATAGCCGTCGTAGAGCAATCACAATTTCAGGGTGACTAGGAAACTGGTTCTACCAAATCTTTCCTACTTTATTATCATTTCTCCTCTCTTTCACTAACTAAGCCAAAGGATTGGTTGTATTTGATTCTCAGGTGTAGGCACAAGAGAGTTGATCGTTCCTTAGACTGTGTGAATTTTCTTAGCTCAAGGAAGATAATTAAATGATCACACAACACTCATATTTATAGAGGAATCTTCATAGTTTTTCAAACTGTCTAGTACCGATAGGTCAGTGTTCATATTTACTACCATTCAACTACCCGACCGTTGCTCATTAAATGCACTCCCAATGAAATATTTAAATCTTGGTTGGCAAGTCGATGTCGGTGATGGGTCGACAATCATGGCACCGATAGGTCGGTCCATACGAGAGGCTCAGTCTGTGGCAATACCATGCTGACAGAGTTTCAAGTCCAGAAACTAGTCTTACCCAGACGACCTATCGCCTTTTATTGAGGGATCGGTCTTGGTACTCTCGATTTGTCTTGAATTACCGAGATGTACGTTTCTTCGAGTCCATTTGATTTCTAAGTTCCGGAACTCATAAGTTAACATTGATGAGTCGTTGACCACGAGGGGTCGTTAAGTTCATCACCGAGGAGTTGGTGCATACGAGACTTTCGATGCGAGGCACACCCAGAATGACAGTTCTATGATCCAAAACTTTGTCAATCTAGCCGACCAGTCTTTGACCACGACGGGTCGATCCTATCTCCACCGAGGGGTCAGTGAGAAAGAGTGGTCGAACTGACAGAGAAACCAAATACATATTTCCAAGTTGGGTTCCAGTTCTCTGTTAAGCTTCCTCTCAAGGCTTTTTCATGATTTTACCACTTGTTCAACTAAGCCTACGAACGGTCCTCCTAAGGTCAGGGTACCACCTAAAGTCATCTATGGCCAAATACCTATTTTGTGATTTCCATAACGATGAGCTTCAGTTTAGTGGAGCATGATCTTCAATCTTGACCAATTTGAGTCTTCAAGCTTCTAGCAAGTGCTTTTTCCCAAGTCTTGGAATTGACAAACTTAGGAACTCAGCAAACTGGGGCACTAAGAATCTCCCCTTTTGACAATTTCATGACCTAACTTAGAAGCTAACTCAGTTACAATCCCACCCTTATTACATCACATTTGAATACAAAATATTACATTGATTACAAGTACATATTAAAATGGAAACAACAAGACTATGATCTTTGCATATTCTTGTTCAGCTTGCTTCATTACTTGTTTTCCTGTTCAAACACACAAGCAAGCAACACTAGAAAGCCATTAGAGGTATTAGTCCCAAAACATAAATATGCATCCATGAACTAAACATGATTAGCATTCATTTTTCCCCATACACCAATGATTTTCTAGAAACCAACACTAGTCATAGCTTAAGCTTATAACCAAGCTCATCCAAGCTAACAGTGTTAAGAAGATTTTCTCCCTCCAATCTTCTTTGAGTTTGATCTCCCAAACTTCAAGCCTAGCATAGACATTCCCCTATGTCTATTGGCTTTTTTTCAATCTCTTGTCAATTACTCCCTCATACTTGGCTTTTGATCTTTTTTATGTTCTACTAATTTCTCTCCATTTTGTCATACAATTGACAAATATAGTAGGTATACATCTGCAGCACTCCCCCATGAACTATTCTCTTACCTCAAAGTAGATTTTTTTTTGTTTGAAATATACTGAAAATAGTATGTATGTACAAGAGATGAAATGTGCACATGTATGAGCATGAGGAGTTATGGTGATGCACACACTCCAATTGCCTTTCGTAGGGATAGAAATCGTGATGAATCCAAGGGTTTGGTCATGATATCTGCCAATTGATTTTCCGTTCAGATGTGTACAAACTCGATAGTTTTCTCTTCCACCAATTCTCGTATGAAATGATGCCTTATGTCTATGTGCTTGGTCCTAGAATGTTGCACTGGATTCCTGGAATATTTATTGCGTTAGTGCTGTCGCAGAACAATGTCATAGATTCTTGCTTAAGTCCATAATCGACCAGCATTTGTTTCATTCAGATCAGTTGGGTACAACAGCTTGCAGCTGTTATGTACTCTGCTTCGGCTGTGTAGAGAGAGATTGAGGATTGTTTGCGGGTATGCAATGCACTCGCCAATTTCCGACGCAGAAGCAACCTCTACTGGTAGATTTTCTATTATCAATATTTCTAGCCCAGTCTGCATCTGTGTATCCAGCTATCAAAAATGAAGTATAATATGGAAACCAAACTCCATGCAAGGTAGTACTAGCCACATTTAATAATTCTTTTAACAGCTTTAATGTGTGATTTTTTAGGTTTGGATTGAAATCTGGCAAAAGCTCCTACACTAAATGAGATGTTTGGTCGACATGTAGTGACGTATAAAAGATTTCCTATCATTCTTTTATACAAGTTGGGGTCCACATTTTTCCCATTCTCATCTTTGAACAATTTGATGGTTGTGCTCATAAGGATGGTCACATGTTTACGTCCTTCTAGACCAAATTTCTTTACATGATCTTTTACATATTTGGATTGGGAGATCAAAAGTCCATCATGACTTTGCTTGATTTGAAGACCAAGGAAATAGTTTAGTTCTCCCACCATACTCATTTCAAATTCAGATTTCATGAGTTTGAAGAAATTCAGTGCAGCCATTTCACATGTAGACCCAAACACTATGTCATTCACATAGACTTGGACAATAAGTATAGACTCCTTAGTCTTTTGGACAAACAGAGTCTTCTCTACACTCTCCCTTTGAAGATTGTGACCAAGTAGGAATTGGGTTAATCTCTCATACCAGGTTATTGGCGCTTCTTTAAGGTCATATAGTGCTTTCTTAAGTTTGAACACATGGTTTGGAAATGTTGGATCAATGAATCCTTTGGGATGTTCTACGAACACTTGCCCTTTTAAAAAACCATTCAAGAAGGCACTTCTCGCATCCATTTGGTATAGTTTGAACTCGAGATGGCATGCAATGGAGAGCAGAATTCTAATGGATTCTAAACTTACTACGGGAGTAAAGGTTTCATCAAAATCTAAACCTTCAATTTGAGTGTATCCCTGAGCTACCAATCTTGCTTTATTTCTCACAATGGTTCCATGTTCATCCAGTTTGTTTTTGAAAATCCATTTTGTTCCAATTATGTGTGTTTCCTTGGGTCTAGGAACCAAATCCCATACATCATTTTTAGTAAATTGTCCTAGTTCTTCTTGCATAGTATCAACCTAATCTTCATCATCTATGGCTTCTTCTTTTCTTTTGGGTTCCACTTGTGAAGTAAAACACGCATAATTAACCAAGTTCTCAAGTTGTCTTCTTGTTCTTACTTCAGCAGTAGGTTCTCCTATGATTTGTTTGAGAGGGTGTTCCTTTATATTTTTTAGAGGTTTTGGTTCAGGTGGAGGATCTTGTGGTTCATCTTTGTTTTATAGATTTTCTTCTTCTTGAACTAACCTGATGATTTCCTCTTCTTCTAACTCTTTATCTGGTGTCTTTACTTGATCATCTACAACAACATTCATTGATTCTTGGATGGTACCAGTTCTAAGATTCTTTACCCTATAAACATGACTGTTTGTGGAATATCCTAGGAAAATGCCATCATCGCTTTTGGATTCAAATTTTCCTAAATGCTCTCTATCTCGTAGTATGTGACACTTGCTTCCAACGACTTTAAAATACTTAGAGTTGGGTTTCCAACCAGTCCAAAGTTCATGTGCAGTTTTGTTTAGCCCGGCTCTCTGAAATTTCATTACTAGAGTAATGCATGACCTAGAGGGAGGGTGAATAGGTCTGATCCGATTTTATTTCCCTTTTTAATAATTTAACAATATGTGGAGCGGAATAAACGTGTGTGCAAGTGATAAACAAATGAATCAAATCATTAAAGCAAACCACACATGACAACGATATATAGTGGTTCGGTTCACCTCAACCTACATCCACTGTTGGACTCACCCTCTCAGGGCTATCCCAAATCCACTATGTATGGGAGTCACACCCAAACATTCCAACCTAGTTTTGAAAGGTTCGACCGCCCTGATCTAATCGTTGACACCTATTTTTTAAGGCGGTTCAATACACTGATCTAATCCACCGTACAATGATAAAAATAAAGGAACTGGAGAAACACTTGCCTTGGGCCTTATCCAATCTTCCTTAAGTGCTTTCTTCTTTACTCAATGTCTGTGTGCTTCTTCCATCAGATTCGATCCACAAGAGTGATTATTGGCACAACAGTTTAGGACAGATATATGACTGGTTTATGGTCCTAAGAGAACACCTTAAGCTTCATCAGAACTGGGGTAGTTATTACCCATACATCTATATAAGAAGATGATGAAGAAGGTGTAAGAGGAGGTGGCTACTCTCTCTGGTCACACTGTTATTTTTCCAAGAGGTTCTCTGTGTGTCAATCCTTATTTCATTCAGCTCACTGATATATATAAGATTGTCTATTTTTTGTAGCCAATGACGTCCATGAGGCCTCGAGGATTCCAATGAGGCCTCGTGGCGGTATATGGTAAGACAGCACAGAATCTGCATAAGTTATTCTGTTTGTCAAACAGTGAATGTCCAGCCAATTAGGATGCCACCGTGCATGATTGACCATTAATTTATTTCAATCATCAATCAATGATTTACATAGAGAGATAAAGCTTGATGATTATCAATCATACTCAAGACAGATTGAGGAGCCTTTCCATATTAGTACAAGACAGTTGCTAGGCTCCCAATAGCTTACTCAAACTGTGAGGTGGCAAATGGAATTTTTCAAAAAGAGGATTTTCCTTATTACCATAATAAACTCCCACTTAAAGATTACAGATTTATTTATCTAAATCAGTAAAAGACTGAGTCAAAAGACACAAGGTCATGTTGACTTACAACTGTCCCAAATACGACTTAGCAAAAGACTAGCTGCGAGGCCTCGACAGACTGCACGAAGCCTTGAGGCTGAAAGTTAATTATATTCTAATTTTTCAGTTTATAAACAATTGACTTCTAAGGTATTTGACTTAGCCAAAGGTCTCCTAAGGTTCACTTACCTGTGTGCCAATCACATGTTTGTTGTAGACTCTTCTATGCATGGTAGATCTTCTGACATCTTCACATTCTTCCAAGGCAAGGTCCAACACATACGGTCATGCTTGGTCACGGAATTGACAATACATAGACTCGGTCAAACCGAGGCCCTAACACCTCAAATACATTCGATTAATGATATAGCATGCAGTGTTAACAGCTTCAGTCCACATATTTTTTGGAACATTCTTACTTTCATTTAGGGTGTTGGCCATTTCTTGAAGGACCCTATTTTTCCTCTCGACAACCCCAATTTGCTGAGGTGTTTTGGGGGTAGAATATTCATGATGGATGCCTCATTTTTCACAGAATCTATTAAATGATTGATTTTCAAATTCCCTCTGATGGTCAGTCCTTATTCTGTGAATATTTGACTATTTTGCATTTATAATCCGTTTTGCAATGATTTTGAATTCATGAAATGCATCAGATTTTTCCCTGAAAAAGGTCACCCAAGTATATCTAGTATAGTCATCAACTATTAACAGAAAATATCTCTTTCTACTAGTTTTCGTGTTGAGTGGGTCCAACTAAGTCCATGTGAAGCAGTTCTAAGGGTCTAGAATTTGCGATCAAACTTTTATGTTTATAAGCTGCCCTGATTTGTTTTCCCATTTGGCAGTCACTACAAATGGTTTTTTTAAATCGACTAACTTTAGGTAACCCTTTTATATGTTCACTTAGTTTAGACAAGTCCTTGAAGTTCATATGACAGAGCCTTGATGCCAAAGTTCAGCTTCACTAATTTTGGACAAGAGGCACTCATGTGAGATAAGAGTTGATGTACAGTCCAAAACATAACAATCATCAGAAGTAAGGATGCCACTCCAAACAACTTCACCTTCTTTTGAATAAACAGGGTAATTTTTCTTATTAAAGGTGACTATACTATCATTACCACATAGTTGATATATACTAAGTAAATTTTGCTTAAATTAATCAACAAGATATACATCTTTGATAACCCCAGAGGATGGCAAATTCAATGACCCCTTACAATGATATTTGCCATGTTTCCATCACCAAAATGACAGATCCTCCTTTAAAATTAACCAAATCAAACATGTAAGAATTGTTTCCAGTCATGTATCGTGAGCATCCACTATCCAAGTACCACTTGGATTGCCTTTCAACATTTAAGGCTGTATGAATCATGAAGCTCTTATTGTTTGGAGAACAAAAAGATGGAGGGGCAATGGTAGAGTTCATCTCCTTTTAATGTATAATATGTCTAGATTTGAAATAGGGTTTCCCATCAAAGAATCTGATCCTTGGATTTCCCAGTCTATCCAAGATGGTTTGTAATTTTTTATTTAGTGCATTACAACTTTGATTTCCCAGCGGACATCTAATAAGAAATTTTTTCTTGAGATAGCAATTAGATTCAGGATGACCTCGTTTTCCACAATAAGTGCACTCTATGTTAGAGAGTTTGGACGTCTAGTTTTTAACAAATATGGAGGTTTGCCTCGGAGTTACTTCCATGTTTTTATGATGTTTTAACCCCGACTTATCCTTGTAATTCTTTCCAGAACTAAGGATTTTTCCCAATTTTTCATTTCCATGATCGACCTTGTCTTGAGATTGAGATAACCTTTCAAAGTCAGACATTAACAAGGTAATCTTATTTACAAGACACCTTTTCATTTATGCCAAGTGGTTGTGATCTCTATTGCATAGATCCACTTGGGATTAAAGGTCAGTCTGACTTTTTCTCAACACTAATACCTTATCAATTGATTTTTCAAATTTTTTTGAGAGAGCTTCCTTTTCAGTTCTTTCAATTTCAAGAAGTTTGGTCAGGTAGGTATTCTCACTTCTAAGTTTGTGAGCTTTCTTGGTCAATTCCAAACTCTCAAGATACAGAACACTGTATGATTCTTGGAGATCATCAAGTGTCTCTTCTTTTTCAGATTCACTAAAATGTTCTTGTTTATCACAAGGAAACGAAGCAACAAGACCAAGAATTTACCTTTACTTTCTTTATCCAAGATTGATGCAGACTCAAATTCTTCTGCTTTATTTCTTTTCATTTTGTTTGAGTGTTCCTCCTTTTGATGATGAGTTATCCTTCATGTCACAGAGATCACAAGAGCAAGACCTACTACAGAATTGTATGCATGATATTGTGAATGTGGGACTTCTAGGCATAATTTTTTAATAACTTCAACATGATATTTACCCCAGTTATTTTCTTCTCCAGACATCGACATACAGGTATCCATTACAATTGTTTTAGCAACCAGATCTCACTTGGATGATTAAATCCAAATATATAGAGCAAGAGGCTCTGATACCAATTGAAAGTTCCCTTCGGTGCTAGAGCAAGATTTAACCTAGAGGGGGGGTGAATAGGTCAATCTAAAATCATTGGTCCTTTTAAAACAAACTTGATTGATTAATTACATGCAGTGGATATAACAATCAAGTGTGTGTATTAGCAAATATGATTAAGCAATCAACACAAGAAATTAGCTCTAACATCACAAGCACAAGGACACAAGATATATAGTGGTTCACCTGACCAACCGACATCCACTATTAGGACTCGCTCAACCTTGAGCTATCCCCAAATTCACTAAGTGAGCTCTTACACCCTCACAATTAGAATAAGAATTCCACATCACTCAATCGCATGGGAATTCACCCACCATTGTGCCAAAGACTGACACTCTCGATTTTTTATAGTGGTTCAGGAGCCAAGCTCCTTAATCCACTTTAACGGGACAAAGGTTTTAATACTAAAACTAAAACAAGGAAGCACTTGCCTTTGAAGCACTTTCTCATTGATATGTTCTTCTCAAAGATACACTCAATGTGTGCCTATAACGCCCCGCCCTTTTCACTATGCTTTCCGAAAATCAGAGTTTGGGTTAAGTATGGATCTATGTTTTGGGACCTAAACATGAGTGAATAAATGAAGGTGACTAACCATAGAAGGAATAATGGCAAAAATGTAAATATGGTCAAAAATGAATGACCATGGGTTCAGCCATGGTGTATGGCCGAACCCCATCGGGAGTGTTTTTGGGACTTAGGGACTTTTAAATGATGAAATTATGTGTATTTGGGTTAATGAATCAAAAGGTCATGATCTTGTATCTAACTTAAAGATCAAAGGATTGAAAGATGAGCATAAAACCAAGGGAGTGAGGTTCGGCCATGTTGTATGGCCGAACCCCACTAAGGAATTTTATGGACTTAGGTTGTTATGGGTGTTAGATGGTTAATGTATGAATGGCTAGATTAATGGATTGTGTAATTGGACTTACGCTAAAAGATCAAACAACTCAAAGGAAGGACTAAAACCAAATAAGTGAGGTTCGGCCATAGTGTATGGCCGAACCCCACAAAGTTGTATTTGGTGGACTTAAGGTTTTAAAAATGGTTACTTCTAAGTGGGTGAGGTTCGGCCATAGTGTATGGCCGAACCCCACAAAGTTGGGTTTATGGACTTAGACTAAATAAAAATCAAATAGAACATGGTTTGATTGATTGATGTGTAATAAGGTAACGAGACCTCACAAGCGGGCAGCGATCGTGAGCGATTGCCGGATTATAAAGCAAGGTCACTTTAGTGGTCATTTGTAGGATTCTACCTTTTTGATACATGGTTTATGTATGATGGTTTATTTGGTTTATTTTGATGAATTTATGTTGTAAAAGATATGTTTCAAATGTGAGTTTTAATGCTATGTTTATAATATAAAATAACATGTGTTTCATTAGCATCTCATGCATAGCATGGGGTGAAGGATATGTAACCGGAGGGGCCACACTCCGTCGGGGCGTCCGAAAAACTTATGTGGGATACCTTGATGTGCATTTCCATCAAGAAGAAACCTGAGGGGCCACACTCTGTCGGGACGTCTGAAAGACCTATGTGGGGGTACCTTGATGATGAGAATCCCATCAAGAGGTTATATGTACGTGTGATGGGTGGGACTCATTGCATTTGACATCATGACATGGTATTGTTTTGTATGGTTTTGACTTTATGATATTATATATGATTTGTACTAACCATGTGTAGACCGTAAATGGAATTCCTACTGGGCGCGTTGTTCTAACGCCCTACTTCTACCCTAGTCGATTATACAGGAAAGGAAAGGAACGATGAATGTGATCGGAGCCAAGCATAGGAGCTTGGATATGTGATTGGATTATATTTTATTTATGTTACTCATGGACATGTAACTTGAGTAGCTAGACTTCGGACATGTAATAATTTAGATATTTGCTATGGTTTGTGAATGGTTACTTTGGTTATTTAATCATTTATAATTGACGGAGTACTTTCCTATCTAAAAAGGAATATCTAGGTTCTATTATAATCCGGATGTTTATATTATCACGTGTGAACCGTTTTCATGGACTTAGTCCATGCACACGTAGGGTTGGCCAGTTAAGGGTCGGACTTTAGAAGTTCGGACTTAGCTCGTGTCGTGACGTCCCGCTCTTTATTTCACTCTTTATTTAAAAAAAATAAACTCTGATTTTCAGAAAGCATGGTAAAAAAGGGCGAGGCGTTACAGTGCCGACGCTCCGCTTTGTAGCGATCGTGGGCAATCACAATTTCAGGGTGACTAGGAAACTGGTTCTGCCAAATCTTTCCTACTTTATTATCCTTTCTCCTCTATTTCTCTCTTTCACTAACTCAGTCAAAGGCATGGTTGTATTTGATTCTCAAGTGTAGGCACAAGAGAGTTGATCGTTCCTTAGACTGTGTAAATTTTCTTATTTCAAGGACGATAATTAAATGATCACACAACACTCATATTTATAGAGGAGTCTTCACAGTTTTTCAAACTGTCTAGTACCGACAGGTCGGTTGCACCGATGGGTCAGTGTTCATATTTATTACCGTTCAACCACCCAACCATTTCTCATTAAATGCACTCCCACAGACATAATTAGATCTTGGTCGACAGGTCGGTATCTCCGATGGGTCGACAATCATGGCACCGATAGGTCGAGCCATACGAGAGGCTCGATATAGAGCAATACCATGCTGGCAGAGTTTCAAATCCAGAAACTAGTCTTACCCAGACTGACCTGTCGCCCTTTACCGAGGGGTCCATCCTAGTACTGTCGATCGGTCCTGAATTACCAAGATGTCTGTTTCTTCGAGAGTCCATTTGAGTTCTAAGTTCCACAACTCATAAGTTATCATCGATGAGTCGTTGACCACGAGAGGTCGCTAAGTTCATTACCGAGGGGTCAGTTCATACGAGACTCTTAATCAGAGGCACAACCAGAATGACAGTTCTATGATCCAGGACCTTTGTCAATCTGTCCGACAAGTTTTTGACAACGATGGGTCGATCCTATCATCACAGAGGGGGCGGTGAGAACGATTGGTTGAGCTGATAGTGAAACCAAATATATATTTCCAAGTTGGGTTCCAATTCTTTGTCAAGCTTCCTCTCTAGGCTTTTTCATGATTTTACCACTTGTTCAACTAAGCCTAGGAACGGTCCTCCTAAGGTGTGGGTAACACCTAAAGTCATCTATGGCCAAATACATGTTTTGTGATTGCCATAACGATGAGCTTCAGTCTGGTGGAGGATGATCTTCAATCCTGATCAACTCGAGTCTTCAAGCTTCTAGCAAGTGCTTCTTCCCAAGTCATGGAATTGACAAACTTAGGTACTCGGCAAGCTGGGGCATTAACATGCCCTACTAACATCCCATAATTTACTGCCACATGCACAAACAATTATTCATAAACATGTGTTAGTGCCCCGGCTGTGCCGAGTCCCTGTTTGTCAATTCCATGACTTGGGAAAAACACTTGCTAAGAAGCTTGAAGAGCCAAGATGATCAAGAATGAAGATCGTGCTCGACCAGGTTCAAAGCTCATCATCTTGGCAATCACAAAAGCAGGTATTTGGCCATAGATGACATTAGGTGGAACCCACACTTGAGAAAGAACCATTCCTAGGCTTAGTTGAACAAATGGTAAAACTATAATGAATCCTAGAGAGGAAGCTGGACAGTGAATTGGAACCCAACTTGGAAATATGTAATTGGTTTCACTGTTAGGTCTACCAGTCGTACTCACTAACCCCTCGGTAGAAACAGGATCGACCGACCGTGGTTAAGGACTGGTCGGCCAGTTTGATAGATGTTCTGGGTCAAAGAACTGTCATCTAGGAAAGCTTCTGACCGAGAGTCTCGTATGCACCGACCCCTTGGTAATGAACTTAAAACAATCCATCGTGGTCGACGACTCATCGGTAAAGTTCTTAAGACGTCTGGATTGTGAACCTAAATGGGCTCTCGAAAAAAATAGACATACCTATAGTTCAAAACCGATCGAGAGTACCAAGACCGACCCCTCGGTAAAGGGTGAGAGGTAGCTCTGGGTATGACAGGTTTTTGACTTGAAACTACTGTCAGCACGGTTTGCCCCAGATCGAGACACTCATATGGACCGACCTCTCGGTGCCATAACTGTCGACCCATCGGCGACATTGACATGTCGACTAGGAAGTAATAAAGCCGTTGGGAGTGCATTTAATGCGCAACGATCGGGTGGTGGAACGGTAATAAATATGAACACCGACTCATCGGTGCCACCGACCTGTAGGTTCTGGACAGTCAGAAAAACCGTTAAGACTCCTCTATAAATATGAGTGTTGGGTGATCGTTTTATTATCTTCCTTGAGCTGAGAAGAGTTAAATACTCTAAGGAACGATCAACACTCTTGTGAGAAGAATCATAAACAACCAATCTATTGATTGTGTTTGAAAGTGAGAAAGAGAGGAGGAAAGCCATAAACAACCAATTTATTGATTTGAGAAAGAAAAGACATAAACTAGGAAATCTGAAACCTGTTTCGATGTCACCCTGAGATTGTGATATCTACACGACGGCTACAAAGTGGAGCATAGGCACTCAGTGGGTGGGATCTTCAAGAAGCACACATCATCAAGAAAGTGTTTCTAGGCAAGTGCTTCTTGGTTTTAATTTATTTCTTCAACCTTTAACCCGAAAGTGGATTAAGGAAGCTTGGTTCTGAACCACTATAAAAAACTCTAGAGCATCATCTCTGGCACATGTGGTGGGTGGAATTCCTAGCCGATTGAGTGAGGTGGAATTCCTACTCTAATTGTGAGGGTGTAAGTCCCCACATAGTGAATTGGGGATAGCTCAAGGTTGAGCTAGTCCTAACAGTGAATGTAGGTTGGCGAACCGACCACTATATATCTTGTGTCCTTGTGCTTGTGGTGTTAGAGCTAATTTATTGCATTGATTGCTTAATCACATTTGCAAACACACACATACTTGATTGTTGTATCCGCTGCATTTAATTAATCAATCAAGTTAACTTTAAAAAGGACCAACGAATTTGGATTGACCTATTCACCCCCCCCCCCCCCCCCCCTCTCTCCTCCCTCTAGGGTCAATTGAGTTGTTCTAGCTCCCATGGGAGAACTTTCAATTGGTATCAGAGCCTAGTGCTCCTTACAAGGATTTAACCATTCAAGTAAATCCAAGCTAGAACACCATGGGAGACAGTCATGCAATATCCAAACCTCCTTATCTCGATGGAACAATCTATGCCTCATGGAAGGCTAAAATGAGAATTTTTTTGTTTTCATAGATTCGTCGGTATGGGATATTCTTAAAACTGGATGGCAAGAACCCATGGAAGAGAGGAGGTAGGAACCACATCAACCGTGGTGATGACACCCAAACCTTATAGTTCTTGGTCCGTTGTTGAGAAAACTTCTCATACAGCTGATGGCAAAGCCATGAATGCCCTTAACTATGCAGTCTCTGATAGTGAATACAGGCGAACCATGACCTGTAAAACTACAAAGGAAGCATGGGAAGTTCTTGAGAGAACCATGAGGACACCTCAATAGTCAAGATGTCCAAACTTCAGATCCTCAAAATTCAGTTTGATACTCTTAATATGAGGGAGGACGAAGTCTTCATCAATTTTTATTCCAAGGTAAATGACATTGCAATTCAAATGTACACTTTAGGGGAAGGGATACCAGAGGACAAGGTTTGCACCAAAATTGTCAGGAATCTTGGTAAAAGATTCAAGCCCAAAGTTGTGGCCATGGAGGACAATAAAGATGTGTCCTTATTGAATATTGATGATTTAGTTGGTTCATTACAAACCTATGAACTACACTTTGAACAACCAAAAGATAAATCAATTGTCTTGAAATCTTCCTTAAAACAAAAAAAAAAAGACTAAAGAAAAAGAAATTTTTTCGGAAGATGAACTCTCAAATTATGAAATGGCAATGTTTGCCAAAAATTTTTAAAAAAACTTTGTGAAAAGAAATAACTTGACAAGAATGGGTAAGGGTGAAACAAGTAAAAGATACCTGACAAGGCAAGAAGAAAACAAAGGAAAATGGGTAGAGAGAAAAGTAAAAAAGGAACAAACTTGTTACAATTGTGGGGGGAGAGGACACTTCATGAATGAATGTCTCTCAGAAAAAATAAATAAGGCTATGAATGTGGGTGTGACCCATGTGGAAACTTTTGAATCAGAGAGCAATTCAGATGAGGAGACCCAACAAAAAGTTGTTGTATCAAAAGGTCTCATAGCCTCGATCATATGTGATCAAGAAAATCTCTCAATTGAAACAGAGGATGAAAGTGAAGAAGATGAAAATCTTCAAGCCTCCTACAGTGTCTTATTCCTTGAGAATGAGAGGTTTACTAAGAAACTAAACGAGGTTAAAAACAAAAATTTGAATCTCTCTAATCAAGCGAAAGATTTAAAGACTGAAAATCTCTCCTAACCTCTAAGTTGGAACTCTCTGAATAAGAAAACTCTAAACTAAAAGAGGGTAACCAAACTCATCAAGAGGAAATAAGTATACATTGCAAGGATGTTGAGAATCTGTGGCATCACAATAAACTTCTTGAAGAAGATGTTAAAAACTATCCTTGGAAGTTAAAGAATTAAAACTTCATAAAGAAAAATTCCAAAATAGGTGTACCCAAGGAGATGAAAGACTTAAAAGACTCCTAAGTTCGGGTAAACAACATGGTGATAGGTTTGGTCATGGTGCCTCATTCACCAAAAAACCTATAAACCATGGGGTGTTCAGAAACACAAGTTTCTCACCCTTTGACAGGTAAATGCAATTTCTGTCACAGGGATGGGCATTTCAAACGAAATTGCTATCATCTGAAGAGATACTTGGAAAGGAAAGTACAAAGGCACAATTAAGTAAAGCCTATGCTTAAAAGACGTTCACCAACACCTAACCTTAAAAGAAACCTATGGAAGGTGGATACAAGCCAAGAATTTTTTGTAAAACAGATGAACCTTGTCTTAAAAGAGTTGATAGCTCCCAAGGTTGGTCATCAAAGGTACGATCGTAGGGGTGTGTATGTAACACCAAATGCGACAATCTTCATACCTAGAAGATAGGCCACTAATCATGTTTTGTTGTGGTTTAAGATTCACTTCCATATCTTAGACCACTACAAATAAACTCACAATAGACCATGTGAGTTCACATTGTAGAAAAATGCTATGACATGAGAAGATAAATTGGGTAACTACAAGTCTATAATGTACTTTTCCTGGCTATAGTACATATTCTACTTGGAAGGCCATACAGTCCATTCAAAGTATTTTGAATTGTATGTGCCTTGGGATGTGAATTTTGATTGTGTCCATATTTAATGATTTGATGAATTATGTTTGACATATTTTGTAACGCCCCACCCTTTTTCACTTGCCACAAATCAGAGTCTATTTTTTTTTTTTTTTAGTGAGAGAGAACGGGAACGTCACGATACGAGTCAAGTCCGAGTTTCCAAAACTCGACCCTTAACTATCCACCTTTATGTGTGCGTGGACTAAGTCCACTAAAACATTTCACACGCTTTAAGAATACTTACGAAATTATTATTTGAGTAAGATACCATTCATTTACATGTCACTATTAAGTAAGGAAGCCAATCACCATAACTTAGCTAAAACTTAAATATCATCAAATCATAGCAAAATAATTCTAAGTTATTACAATCCAAAATATCAGTACTCCCAATACATCTTCCAAAATCAATATCAAATAACATAAGCATAAATCTGTCCAAGCACCTATGCTTGACTCCCTTCATGTCCCATGTCCTTGTCATTTCCTGTTCCATCATTTATAGGGTAGAACTAGGGCATCAGTCAACATGCCCAGTAGGAATTCCAAGTAAGGTTATGGTACACATAGGATCAATATAAAAACCAAGATAGAAAACATCATATCATATTTGTAAAACATCTCATAAACAGAAAATACAATGCATGATATCCAAATTATAATCATGCTTACTTATGCATCATGTCATGGGTGTTAATGTCAAATGATCACTCACCCACTTCCATATCCAATCAATCATATATAGACAGTTTCCTTGATAAATCACCATATCAAGGTGTTCTCTTGGCCAATTACGTCCACAGTGTTTTTTGACGGCACCACCAGGTCACTGTTATACCTCCCCACATATGTTAATCGAAATTACCAGTGGAGTGTGGACTCCTCCCTCTGCACAGGATTTCGGGATTGTTTATCCAAGGGCTCTTTAGCCCAAACTACGTTGTACCCATTCCTAGCAATCCCGAACAAGGCCAAAATATCAATAGTTCACATAACTTCACATAAGCTAGTCTCAAGCCCCAAGTCATGTCCGGACAGCTCATAACTTGGCTTGTTGTCCCATGTATTCCCTCTCATGCCATGCATGAGAAAATGAATGCAAGAATGCCATTTCATATCGAATTATATAATATCATTGAAAACAAGTTCATAACATAGACCATTTGTTAAACCAAAGTAAAACATCAAATTTGGAAATAAAATCAGTGTTATATATATAATCCATAGTGTCTCAATAAGATAGGAATCCTACCAACGTCCAGTATACTATCCTTATTGTTTTGTAAATGTAATGTTAATGACCACGTCGGAACGAATCGCAAACCCTTTCGCGAACCTCTTTACCTTATTAAATTCAATCACATATACAAATCAATTTGATTTTCCATTTTAATTTATGTACTCCTTATATCCTACCAGATAAACCAAAACATCTGGAAATTTATTTAAAAATTAAACTTTTCCATTAGTCGACTGAATCCTACCCAATAACTATTCTCTGCCTTACCCGCAGACTTTCAGTCGACTGAATAACAATATTCAGTTGGCTGAAACCCAACTCAGTACTATATATATTTGACCCGCAATCTTTCAGTCGGCTGAATCATAGATTCAGTCGGCTGAATTTGGGTCAAACCTTCTGTGTTCTCGGTCAATCCATTTTTCAGTCGACTGAATCACAGATTCAGTCGACTGACTTTGGATCAGATCATTTGTGTGTTCGGCCAGTATACATTCAGTCGACTAAATCAAAGATTCAGTCGGCTGAATCATCAACCAACTGTTTACGTGTTTGATAAGTATACCTTCAGTCGACTGAACAAGATTCAGTCGGCTGAAACACACCAGATTCCTTACTTGTTTGGTACGTCTATGTTCAGTCGGCTGAATCAGAGATTCAGTAAGCTTAAATATTAATAAACCCCATATAGTTTAATCCAATCCATGTTCAGTCAATTGAATCTTAAGATTCAGTCGGCTAAAACTCCTAAATAACCCTTTTTTTTTCGGCCAGCACCAGTTCAGTCGACTGAATCTAGATTCAGTCGACTGACTCTTTGTCAGTTCTTTTTGTTTGCATGGTTGGCTAGGTCCTTCCTCATGAAATCCATTCCTATCATTTTTAAACATAGATATCATCATTCATATACTCTTAGTGAATTTACTCTACCCTCTAGCCAAGGATAGAGTCATTTCCATAATTCTTTCCAATCTTTGTTTTATAACATGGATTCGAATATTACCTTTCTTTTTGTTTCAAACCATTACTATTCCTTGAATGGATTTCCAACTCTATGGCATTAACACAATTTGGCCATCCATTACAACCCATTGTGGAACCCATGCGTTCGGCCACACCATGGCCAAACCTATGGTTTCCGTAATCTCATTCCTATCTTGGTAAACATTGAACATACCTTCTTTCCCTTCTCCTTCTTTTCTTTTTGCTCTGTCTTTCTTCCTTAATCCTTCTTCTTCCTTTGTTTTTCAATGATTCTTCTGGTACCGAGATGTAGGTGGGAGAGAGAGAGAAGAGAAAATCTCTTGTGTGCAAAAGGTGAAGTGATCGGCCAAGGGGTGTGGTGTGCCCCTTGGTTGGTGTCTCTTTGTATGACAGCCCAAACCCTTTCAATTCCTCTCTTAATGATTTATCTAATCCATGTGTCCCTTGGTTTAACCAAGGAGACCCTTGGCTTAAACCAAGGAGACTCTTTGACTTCCATAGAGCCACCTTGAGATGGAGACTCCTAACTTCTCAACTCACTTAAGCAATTTAATCTTAACTCAATTGAACTCACTCATGGTTGACCATTTCAACTATTTAATCTTAAATTTAATTAATTTGCAATGCAAATGGACAAATTCAACATATTTATAAGTAATGAAAATCCAGGGTGTTACATATTTATGCATTGGAATGAATCTGTGAATGTCACGCTTAGAATAGGACTTCATCAGGTTGCATATATCAAGGATAATTGCACTGTAATCTCAAACCTCTCAGTGTAATTGACATGTCGGTGACTAAGACATGTCGGTATGACAGACATGTCAGTACTGTGCCAAATCGAGTACTGTTGAAAAGGGGGAATTATCGAATTATCGAAAAGATCAACATGTCGGTGACACAGAAAATTTGAATTAAAAGGGGACCTTTCTGCAAAAGCGACAATTCATTCAAAATTGTTGTCCCCTCTCCCGCAAAGGCCTGGTGGTCTCTCATTCTCCTCCCGTGCCCTAGACCAGTCGATAGGACCTCTCAGAGCGATTTCCATGTCGTAAACCATTGGACTTTCGTTCCTCCAGTCCTCAGAAGCCAATAAGTCACTGTTTCTGTGATTCTCTTAAATCAGGTTAGGCTCAGTATTCATGTCATCCACTTTCGAACTACTGGTTGAGGATCCCCTCTACGAAAATCCATGCCTAGAAAGATGTCAGCTCAGACACGGTCTAAGACCTCTGTAGAACGAGGAGAATCCAGTCGTGTTGGTAGATGGACAAAATGAACCAAAAGGTCTGCCCCTGAGTCGTGCCCAGGGTTGAGATCTGAAAATCCTGAGCATGTTCAGGATCAACAAGAAACCCAACCAGAGGTGGAAGAAAAACCCATCGATTGATAAATGTGTCATCTTCGTCGAAGAGAGACGTGAAGAATGCAGAAGAAGGGATTGGTTTTCAAACTGGTAATGAAGACCATGTCAATATCCCTGATGACACTAGTGAGGAGGAAAGTCACAGTTCTAAGGAGGAAGAAGAATTTTAGTGTCCCCCTCAAGAGGATGTAAATTTGGGCAGGAGAGTCTTCAGACTTGAAAGAAGAATAGACTACCTTGAAAGAAGTTTAAATAGTCTTGTGTTGACTGTCTGGGATCTAACTTCTGTTGTCTGCCGCTTTGACAGTGTTCCAGATTCCCCGTCTCCTCTTCCTCCAGCACCTCCTCAAGATGGCTCTGCTTAGGGTAGTTGTTCATGCTCTTTGTTTTTGGAAAAACTATACTTTTGATATTTTGATAAGCATCCATGATGTCCCCACCTAAACCATATGTACTAAATGCAAATTTTGCTTTAATGAAATGACATGGTTTGTGTGATATGTGTATTATTATATTTTGTATGCCTTTTATCTATAAATCTAAGGTTAACATGGTTTTGTTAAATAAGAATAACATGCAAGATTGAATGAGTTCATTTTTTATTGGTATGTTAGGAAGATAGAGATCGGGCTAAGGTGGCACACATCCTTGGAGAATGGGAGAGCACAAAATACGTGCTGCTTAGTACCTGTCACTGGCCATGACAGTGTAGGAAGGAGGATGCAAGCCTAAAAGAAATCTTGATTGAAAAATAAACTTAGAAGTAGCTAAGCTTATGGGGAGATAATCTGGAGAAGCTGGAAAATATAGTTTACTCCATGGGGGAGATGAGTCAAAGAAGTTACAAAAGATAGCTTGGGCAAAAAGGAAAAGACTCTAGGGAGGCTAAGTAAATGAGCTTGTCCAATGAAAGAAATTAGCTAAACTAGATTTTAGCTTGAGTAGGAGAAAAATAAACATTGTTGCACAAGGAAATGCATTAAACCGTGGGGAAGAACCATGAGTTGCAGCAAAACTTAGTTAATCACTAAGTGCAAAAAACATAGAGGAAGTGTTGCTGATGTCCACTAAACTTTTGTCAATTGTATAACAAAATGGGGGAGAAATTAGTATAAGCTATAAGCAACATGGGGGAGTGCATGATAAAGCCGAAGTGCTTGGGCCTCTAGGAAGAGAGAGCCATAAAGGGGAGGAACATAATAAAGCAAATAGACATGGGGAAAATGTCTATGCTTAGAGTTTAGGAGATCAAACTCAGGAAGATTGGAGGAGAAAATCTTCTCAACACTAGGTAGTGTTGTTGGGTAGGAAATCTCGTTTAGTTCTTTGATCTATGTTTTGGACTAACTCCTCTAATGATTTCTCTAGTGTTGTTTACTTATATGTTTAAACAAGAAATCATGATTTGAAGCAAGCTGAACAAGAATATGTGAAGACTATAGTCTTGTTGTACCATTTGAATATGTAATTGATGTAATATTTTGTATTCAAATGTAATGTAATAAGGGTGGGCTTCTAATTGGATTAGCTTCTAGGTTTTTTTATGAAATTGACAAAGGGGGAGATTGTTAGTGCCCGACTGTGTCGAATCCCTGTTTGTTAATTCCATGACTCAGGAAGAAGCACTTCCTAAGAAGCTTGAAGACCCAAAATGATCAAGAATGAAGATCGTGCTCCATCAGGTTCAAAGCTCCTCATCATGGCAATCACAAAAACATGTATTTGGCCATAGATGACCTTAGCACCTGAGAAAGGACTATTCCTAGGCTTAGTTGAACAAATGGTAAAACCATAAAGAAGCCTAAACAGGAAGTTGGACAATGAATTGGAACCCAACTCAGAAATATGTAATTGGTTTCACTGTCAGCGGGACCTGTCGTACTCACCGACCCCTCGGTGGAGACAGGATCGACCCATTGTAGTCAAGGACTGGTCGGCCAGTTTGATAGATGTTCTGGATCAGAGAGCAGTCATTCTGGGAAAGCCTCTAACCAAGAGTCTCGTATGCACCGACCCCTCGGTGATGAATTTAAAAGAACCATCGTGGTCGAAACTCATCGGTAAATTTCTTAAGACTTCTGGATTGTGAACCTAAATGGGCTCTCGAGAAAACAGACAAATCTGTAGTTCAAAACCGATCGAGAGTACCAAGAACGACCCCTCAGTAAAGGGGGAGAGGTAGTTCTGGGTATGACAGGTTTCTAACTTGAAACTACTGTCAGCATGGTTTGCCCCAGATCGAGACACTCGTATGGACCGACCACTCAGTGCCATAACTTTCGACCCATCCGCGACACTGACATGTTGACTGGGAAGTAATAAAGCCGTTGGGAGTGCATTTAATGAGCAACGGTAGGGTGGTGGAACGGTAATAAATATGAACACCGACCCATCGGTGCCACCGACCTGTCCGTTCTGGACAGTTAGAAAAATCGTTAAAACTCCTCTATAAATATGAGTGTTGGGTGATCGTTTTACTATCTTCCTTGAGCTGAGACAAGTTAAATACTCTAAGGAACAATCAACACTCTTGTGAGAAGAATCATAAACAACCAATCTATCGATTGTGTTTGAAAGTGAGAAAGCAAGGAGGAAAGGCCATAAACAACCAATCTATTGATTAAATTTGCAAGTGATGAAAAGAGAAAGAAAAAACATAAACTAGGAAACCTGAAACATGTTTCCTTTGACCCTGAGATTGTGATTGCTACACGGCGGCTACAAAGAGGAGTGTCCACACTCAGTGGGTGGGATCATCAAGAAGCACACATCAACAAGAAAGAGTTTCAAGGCTTGTGCTTCTTGGTTTTAATTTGTTTTTAAAACCTTTAACCCGAAAGTGAATTGAGGAAGCTTTGTTCCGGAACCACTATAAAAAACTCTAAAGCATTGTCTTAGGCACATGTGGTGGGTAGAATTCCCAGCCAATTGAGTGAGGTGGAATTCTACTCTAGTTGTGAGGGTGCAAGTCCCCACTTAGTGAATTTGGAGATAGCTCAAGGTTGAGCTAGTCCTAACAGTGGATGTAGGTTGGCAAACTGAACCACTATATATCTTGTGTCCTTGTGCTTGTGGTGTTAGAGCTAACTTCTTGTATTGATTGCTTAATCACATTTGCTAACACACACATACTTCATTGTTGTATCTGCTGCACTTAATTAATCAATCAAGTTAATTTTACAAAGGACCAACAAATTTGTATTGAGATATTCACCCGCCCCCCGTTCTAGCTCCCAAGGGAACTTTCAACATGTTATCAAAAAAAACAGTGATAAATCATGATTAAGCATGTGTAAGGTTATTTGTTGTAGATGAACATAATGGCACTCGAGCATGTTATCAGCCACTCATCAGTAGACAAGACAACATAATTAAACAAGGATAATATCACATTCACAATGTCACCTCACACGAGTATCCATGAGTGGTTTCCCTTGCCACATGATCATTAGAATGGTTCCTTTGCCGCATGGCTTATAACATTTACGGATTCCCATTCCACATACTCCGTGCCCACATAGTTAAATAAAGATTATGCAGAAATGTATATGATAAACAATGTCATAGTTCCCTCACTTGTGTGCGCTTTGAAATCAACAGCGGGAAAGCGGGTCCACCGGGTTGAAGGGGGATCAATCTGTTGAACAAGAACATGAGAATAAGTAATTGGATAAAATGGGCCAAAATAAGTCCAGGCAGTAAACGGCCCCAAAAATGGGCTGGGCCCAAAAATTGGGCCTGACTGGGCCGAGATAAATCAGTACTGGGCCAGAACTGGGCCAAGGGCTGGAGTGGGTTGGACCTGGTCGAACTGGGCTCGAAACTGGGTTGGACCGAACCCAAACTTGGTTAGGCCTAAGGGCTAGGCGAGAACTAGGCCAAGGGCTGGAGTGGGTCGGACTCAAACTGGGCCGAACTGGGCCCGAAACTAGGTTGGACCGAACCCAAACTTGACCAGGCATAAGGGCTAGGCCTAACCAGATCTGGTGATCTAGGCCAGACCTCAGGCTGGAACTCGGCAGAGAAATGAGCCCCAAGAAAAAGAGTCGAGCCGAGCCTGGTCTCGGACTTAGCTGAGTCGACTCGGCTGTTCAGCTAAGTTGACTTAGCAACCCAGTCGAAGGAAAGGGGAAGGAAAAAGAAGGAAAAAAGAGGAAAAAGGAGGAAGAAAAAAGGACAAAAGAGGAAAAAGGAGGAAGAAAGGGGAAAATCGAGTAAAATCTAGGAAATCGGGGGAAAAGGGGAAAAAATGGAAAGGGAAGGAAAAAGGAAAGGGAAAGAAAAGAAGAAAAGAGAAGAAAACTAGAGAAGAGGGAATGAGAGGAGAAGAGAAGAGAAGGCAACGAGAGGAAGGAGGATGAGAGGCGGAGGATGCGGCGGCGAGAGGGAGAGATGAGAGCCAGAGAGAGAGGAGAGGAAAGAAGAGAGAGAGAGGGGAAACCGCATCAAACGCGGCACTGTAGCAATGTGCTACAGTGCAGAGCAAACGAAGGTTTTAAAATGGGAGTTTAGGGTTACAGTTTTGGGAGGGGTTTGGGACATTTGAAAAAAAAAAAAAAAATCCAACCTCAGCCTTTTAAAAAGATTTGAAACATGGTAAAACTCGAATATTGAATGTTGATGGAGAAAACGTGCAGTTTTAAAAATGTTTTGTCATGATAATACATTAAATAATTTAAATTACCAAAATGTCCATCGAGTCTTCGAACTTGAAATCGAACAAACCAGGGCCGACCGTGGAGCCCACACTCACCCCACTGCTACTAAGACCCTAAAATCTCAAAAAATCAGGTCTGGTCATTACAATGCTTGTGGAGGCTCTAGGGTTTCTAAGAGATGAATGAAGGGATGTGATTAGCTGACCTAATATCTAATGGCTAAGATGATGAATACATGAAATGAATGCATGGATTAGTAGGTGATGCATGGATGAATACTAATCTAAGGTTAAAATGAACATGATGATGATGAATGACCTATATCTAATGATAAATGAATGAATGGGTTTTGGACATAGGTGAAATTGAAAACATGAACCATGGACTTGACTTGGGCTTGGACTTGGATCTAGACCTCAACTTAGGCCCACTGGAATTGGATTTGAGAGCTTGGGCCTTAATTGGACTGAGCTTGCACATTGGCCTGGTCCAATGATAGAATGAGCATGGACTTGTATGTGGACTTGCCCATTTGAAGTGAGTCTTGGTCCAATCACTTGAAATTTAGGGTTTGGCACTTGGATTGCAGTTTCTAACATCTAAAATTAAATAATTATTCAACCACTTAGAATCAAAAAAATATTAATTAATCTTAGACTCTCATAAATGGATCCAGATTAATTAATTTACATGAAGAGACTCTAAAAGGTGGCATGAAATAATTATAAAAATTTTAGGTCTTCACTTTAAAGCTCTAATTTTGTAATTATCCTGTGAATTAGCTTGATTTTCCTGAACTTTCTATTTTTTACTACAAAACTAACAAACTACATTAAATGCATCATTATATACAAAATTGAGGGTTAAATGGTCCAATAATCAGTGGTAAAAATGTAATATTTCAATGCTCAACAAATACCCCCATTTTTGCTAGTCCTCGAGCAAAACTAAAACTAAAAATTCTAAAGACACAAAAATCTTAAATTAATCCTATTCTAGATCAAATGGACGAAATGAAAATCCTAAAACTAAACCACTTTTGCTAGTACTCTCGATTACATTTAGCATATGCAACAAACCTTTAAACCACTACCTCACCACTAGTGGACTAGTTATAGTCTCGTGAGAGCTTTCAGTGATAATACCCACAAATATCAACATATTTAACAGGAACACAAGGATGAGAGGTGTAGACATCATACAACTCTAAATTTCATTTTGCAAGTTTTATACTCAGAGTGTGTGTGCTTTAAGCCAATATTAAAATAGACTTTTTTACAAATAGACCCAAGTTTTGTTCACACTGTTGGAAAATGCGCTTCAACTGCAAACCTCACTGGATATATCTCTCGGAAAAATTAACACTCATAGGTTTTCTCCGAAGTATATGTGAGCTGAATTTATGTATTGAAAATCAAAGAATCTCACATATGTATTAGACAAAGACAGCTCATATCAAATAAGATGAATGATCTCATGAATAGATGCCACTTTCTTGAGAACGTTGAGTCAAACACCAAAATTTCTTTTCCTTTATTCTCCACATGAAACACCCGATTTAGACCTAAGATCGATAGGACTTCCTATTAGGACAAAACGTGGGTTGGGATCGGGTCAAATCTAAGAAGGATAGACGGCTCTAAAGATAAATACTTTGAATTAGTTAGAGGTCTTCATGATTTTGAATGGGATATTTTTCCTCTATTCTTTTTTTCGGCACTTCTCTAAGTATTTTCTTTATTTTTCTTTTCTTTTTCACATCCTTCATTTGGTGTCTCAATGTTTCCCTTTTCGGATGATATTTTCCGTCTTTTTCTTTTTCTTGTTCTTTTATTTCTTGTGCTCTTGTTTTTAGAGTACCATCCCTTAATACTGTGTTCTTCTGCCGATACGTCAGCATAGTCGATGCATAGACTTTGAATCATTTCATTTCCTTTAATTTCATTTTTAGTACACTTAGGCCGATATGTTGGCCTTGGTCGATACATCGGTTAATGATCCGTGGGTATATCGACACAATCGATATGTCCACAGACTCATTCTTCTTTCCTCATATTTTCACTTCCTTTTTGGTTATTTCCAGGCCGATATACATCCTACTAGAACTAATTTCATTCCTATTTTATCATACCTAGGCCGATGCATCGATCTGGTCGATACATCGTCCTGGCGTAAGTTCATCATCTTCTTATCTCTTTTGTAGTTCAGTCGTACCCAGACCAACACATCGACTTAGTCGATGGGTCGCTCTAGGATTAATTGATCATTCGTTCATTCGACTTCCATCACTATCATACCTAGGCCGAGACATCGACTTCGTCTATGTGTCGTCCTAGGTTTACTTTCTTTCAGTTCATTTGATGGACATTTGCCCTAGACGACACATCGACAAAGTCGATATATCGATTGGGTCAAGGCATAAGTCATGGACCCATTATCCATGGCTTCCCTTTACTTAGGTGTTCATTGTTCTTAGTTTATTTCTTTCCCAATCCATTCATACAAGTTTTCTAAACAACCTAGTGTTATTGATTTACTCAAAACTATCAAAAATTCACCAACCTTGAGTGATTTGTAGGTGTGCTTAAATGGGTGAAATCTGATCTCCCTTGTCTCCTTGCTCTCCACCCTCCTTGCTAGCTCGATTTCTCTTTCCCCTTACTTGGTTTGTCCTTCCTTTCCAGGAACAAAGGAGGCTCGTGAGGAGGTGAAGAGGTTCTTAGTCGAGTTCAGGGTTGAGATGTGAGTGATAAGATGTACTCAGATGAGTAAGGCGGGTGGTTAGGCACTCTGGTTCTGCTTTCCTTTTCACTGTTTTTCCTCTCCTTTTCTTTCTTTCTGTTCTTCTCTTTCCCTTTGTTTTCTCTTCTTTTTATCTTCATCTTTTCATTGCCCTAGACTTTTAATGGAGTGATTGGAAAACAGAAGAGGCACTGTGAATGCCCATGCAAAGAAAAATGAAGAGTTTGGGCGGTGGTAGACAGAGCGTCGGCTGAAGACGTTCTGGCTGCTCAACATATCGACTTTGTCGATATGTATTGATCCATTAGATTTTCTTTTCCCCTATAAATTGACCAAGTCGATGTATCCTTCTAAAGAATTATGCCACAGGTTTGGATATCAGTTTTCCCCGACACATTGATCCAGTCGATACATCGTCTGGAAACATTCAGCTTTGCTGAGACATTGACCAAGTCGATGTATCGTCTAATGGAAATTTAGTTTCCCTTATTTATTTTGATAAATATTTACATTATTTGGACTAAAATCATATATTTCATTTATATGATAAATAAATTACATAAAGTGAGGAGTTAAAACTCCGGGTCTTTACAAGGCATTTGACTTAGTTACAAAATAGTTAACAATATCCACGAACCATGGTATTTGGCAAAGGGACATGAGTTGCTCATTAGGGAAGAACTTAGTGATAGGACAGTTGTCTTCAGTGAACTCAGTTACCAATCTAGACAAATGGTCTACTACGACATTTTCGGACCTTTTTTTGTCCCAAATTTCAATGTCAAATTCTTGTAGCAAAAGTATCCATCAGATCAGGCGAGACTTAGCATCTTTCTTAGAAAGACGATACTTGAGTGCATCATGATCTGAATAGATAATGTCCTTCGCATCTACCAAGTAAGATCAAAATTTGTCTAATGCAAATACGACAACTAACAGCTCTTTTCCCGTGGTGGAATAATGAAGTTGAGCGTCATTCAACGTTTTGCTAGCATAATAGATTACATGAGGTAATTTGTTCATTCTTTGTCCTAACAAGGCTCCTACTGCATAGTTAGAGGCACTGTACGATTTCAAATGGAACAGACCAATCAGGTAGATGTATGATTGGAGCAGAAGTCAAAGCAGTTTTCAATTTATTAAAGGCTATGACACATTTTTCATCAAAATTGAAAACGGCATCCTTGGTCAGGAGTCTAGAGAGAGGTCGCAATATGTCACTGAATCCTTTGATAAACCTTCTGTAAAATCCAGCATGACTTAAGAAAGACCTAATCTTTTTAACAATTTGTGGTCTTCGTAAATTAAAAATTAGGTTAACTTTAGCTTTATCTAATTCAATTCCTTTTCTAAGATGAGTACTAAGTTCTTTTCTTTGCATCTAACTAACTCAAGAGTCGGATGGTGCAGGCACTAATCAAAAGTTAATCCAAAGACTGAAAGTCGTCCATGAAAACTTCCAGGAAACGTTCTACCATGTCGGAGAAAATACTGATCATGCACCTCTGAAAAGTAGCAGGTGGATTACACAAACCAAAAGGCATACGACGATAGGCGAACATACCAAATGGACAGGTGAATGTTGTATTCTCCTGATCCTCAACAGTAACATAGATCTGGTTATAGCTGGAATAATAATCAAGGAAACAATAGAATGCATGACCAGCTAAATACTCAAGCATCTGATCAATGAATGGAAGAGGGAAGTGATCCTTTCGAATAGCAGTGTTCAGCTTTCAGTAATCAATACAAACACTCCATCCCATTTTAATGAGTTTTGGAACTAATTCATTTTCCTATTACTGTGACACCGGACTTTTTCGGGACAACTTGGACTGGACTTACCCATGTGCCGTCTGAAATTGGGCAAATGATTCCAGCTTCGAGAAGTTTCAAGATTCCAGCTCTCACTTCTTCCTACATTGCTGGATTTAACCGTCTCTGTGGTTCTCTAGATGTCTTGGAATTTTCTTCCAAATGAATTTTGTGCATTACCACAAAAGGGCTAATTCCTTTGAGATCGGCAATGGACCATCCTATAGCTTCACGATGATCTCTTAAAAAAGCCAATAGTTTAGACTCCTGCTCAGAAGTTAAGTCTGAAGCTATGATGATTGGCAATGTTTTGAAGGCCCAAGATATGAATATTTGAAAGTCTCAGGAAGATTTTTGAGTTCTAATTTTGGTGGTTTCTCAATAGATGAGACTGACACAGATTAATTGATAGAAAAAGGTTCAGATTTGGTGATAACATTTACTTCATCGAAATTGAAAGCCTTGTCTAAAAGAGATAGTGATTTTTCATTGCAAATGGAGTGAAGGAAAAAGTCATCAGCAGAACTCTGAATTATGTTAACTCGCATGGATCATCTTTGCAAAAAGGTTGTCAACAAAGGCCAAAAATATTGAGTTCAGTTGTCAAGTTTTTCGAATGAAAATCTAAGCATACCATTTTGGCAATTGATCACAGCTTTTACAATGGCCAGAAATGGTCGTCTAAGAATGACTGGGATATGCCCATTGTCGTTCTGAGTTGGTTGTGTATCCAATACCACAAAATCTACAAGAAAGTAGAAATTGTCAACATTAACTAGAACATCTTCTATCACACCTCTAGGAATTTTTACTGAGCGATCAACTAACTGTAGGTGTAACGCCCCGCCCTCTCCGAGAAATCAAAGTCTAATTTTTTTTTAAAATAATAATAGAATAACACCGGAAGAGAGCGGGCAGCGTCACGACGCGAGCTAAGTTCGAACTTCCTAAGTCCAACCCTTAACTGGCCACCCATGTGTGCATGGACTAAACCCATGATAACAATCCACACATGGAACTAAACAAGTTATGAGGAATAAACTAGACAACGGCGGAATTAGACTGAATAGATAGCAAGTACAAGTCTCAATTATTAAATATCTTAATCCAAACATCCATTGTCAATACCATAAACAAACCATAGCAAAGTTTACTAGCTGTTACATGTCCATATAACTCAAAAGACTGTAATAAAGACATCCCAATCATCAATCAAGCGCTTAAGCTTGGTTCCCCTCCAGGTCCACGACCTTCTCTTTCCCTTTTCCATTTCCTGCATTATCCTCTAAGGATAGAATTAGGGTGTTAGATCAACGCGCCCAATAGGATTTCCTATTAGGGCTACCACATGGTTAGTATATAAAAACATGCATATATCATAATATATATGGTCATCAAAACAGATAAATCAATGCTATGTAATTATGCATATGTAATGAGCCCCTTCCCATCATGCATATACATAGCCATCATTTGACGAGACTCTCATCATCAAGATAAATCACAATATACTTTCATTTCTTCTTGATGATATTCCTCCTGGTGGGACCCTCATCGCCTAAGGAGGCCGATGTGGCTCTCATCATCATAATATTTCTCCTAGCAAGACCCTCATCGCCTAAGGAGACCAATGTGATTCTCATCATTATAACATTTCTCCTGGGGGGACCTGCAACGCCTAAGGAGACCAATGTATTTCTCATCATTATAACATTTCTCCTGGCGGGACCTGCACCACCTAAGGAGACCAATGCATTATCATCATCATGATACTACTCCTGGCGGAACCCTCATCGCCTAAGGAGGCATTCCATAATCATCATCCCATGTCCATGCATGAGATGCCAATGAATATATGAAGCATGTACATAAATCTCATGATTCAAAAACCAATTGAAACATAATAATAATAACAACATATCTTATCAAAATCATGATAAAACTAATCATCATAGTGGTTACAAGTAGGTAGGAAACCTACAGAAGATTAGCTTCGGTGTTTGTTCTTTTTCACTTGATCACGACTTGCCCGCCGTTCACGTTCCGTTACTTGTTATGTAACAACAACTCAATACTTAATCTACTTGATTTCTAATCAAGTTTAGGTCTCATATACCATCTTGTGGGGTTCATATATCCAATCCTATGATCATTTCATCTTTGATCATTACATCCATAATTACCTTTATGCCATTTAGGCTAACCTTTTGTTTAATTTTCCTTAAACACCAAGGTCCATATCCAAACCACCTTAGTTTGGTCCTTTACATCATTCATACATACATATAAATTAACCACTAAGTCCATCCATCAACATTAGTAACTACACACTAGGGTCACTAATGACCATTAGTGGGGTTCGGCCATACTTCATGGCTGAACCTCACCAATCTGATTTTTGTCCTACTTTTGTAATAGCCCGGAATTTTTAAATCAATATATATGTGGCTATTATTTATTTTAATGATGGAAATTGAGAATTTTGATGGAATAGATGTTAAGTGGATCAAAATTTGGGGCGAAGGCCCAAGTATGGTCCAATGGACCATGGGTTGGATGAAACTCATTTAAATAGTCAATGATAGTTAATTGGGCCAAGGGTGGTCAAATTGGGCCCAATACCCATTTGGGACCCAATGGGTCAAGATAATTTAAGCTCTAAGGTAAATGGGTAGGAGGTGAATGTAATTGGGCCATGGGCCCAATGGTGATCCAATAAGTGGGAATGGATTGAATGGATTTAAATCACCTAAGTTAATTTTAATTAGACCAAGGTGACATGGCCGATTGGGTACGTGTGGACCAAAGATTGGTGGGACCGGCCACCATGGTTGAATTGGTCAACCATGGGTGGATACATGGAGGGAATTTAAGGAAATGTAATTAGATTAAATAAGAAATAATTAACCTAAGTCAATGATCTAGTTAATCAAATGTGGTCAAATGGTCAAATAGAAGACCAGAACCACCTTATCACAAGACACCAAAAACGTTGACTAAGGTGGTGGTTTATCCCAACCACCACCACTAAGCACATTAGCCCATGTTGGTTGGTGGGAGAAATTAATGGTGGAGTGTAGGTCACTCAACCAAAATGGATAGATGCATCTCATTTCTCCATCTCTTTCCATCTAACTCTTTCACTCTCTCCCTCTCTTGCTCTCTCCAAAACCGTCCCACACTAAGGAGGAAAGAAGAAGAAAAACTAAAAAGAGAAGAAGAGAAGAAAGAAGCTCAAGCTTGCCCATCGCTCCAAGACCAAGACCTTGGGATAGTTTTTCCCATCCCCTCTCTCTCTCTCTCTCTCTCTCTCTCTCTCTCTCTAATCTACTCCATCATTGGCCGAACCAAGCATTGGAGTTTTTTATTGGGTCAAGCACATCTTGGCCGACCAACAAAGGAGAAGAAGAAGAAAGGAGGCCAAGGAATCCAAGAGGAGAAAGAAAAGTCGGAGGAGCTGTCGGATCTGTAAGTATTTCTAAACAAGAGGTTAGATTTTCTTAAGGTTTAAGATTTGGGGTCCATTTATTGGATTTAATGGTGGCCAAAACATCATGGGCCTTGGATCTCAAATCCATCCAAAGATGAAGTGAAAAATGGACAAAGTGGGTAAATTAGGTTAAGAAAAAATAAAGGATGCTTTAAGGGTATTATGTATTAAAATTTTATTTAAACATGGAGAGGTGATGATTTTTAGAAAGAACCATGGACCATAGGGTTCGGCCATGTAGTATGGCCGAACCCCATGGTAGGTGATTAAATGATTTTAATAGGATTCTTAATGAATGGAAACCATGGAATATGATTTATGATTTTTAAGATTCTAATGATTAATTGATAGTGATTTTAAAGGGGCTTTTAAATGAGGAAAAAACCATGGAGAGGTTTTATGGATGGAATGTTTTTGAAACCTACGGTGGTGTATTGGATGGGGGTAAAAGATGGAAAAACAATGGGGGAATGTTGATAGTTGTAATGGACTCCAATGTAGTTGAGGAGGATGGTTAAAAGTGTGATTTAAACCCCTTCATGGAAGGACTTATGGTGGACCTAAATATTGTAAATAGGTCCAAGAAAAAAATGGGAAGAGACATCATGGGTTCGGCCATGGTGTAGGGCCGAACCCATGACCCATTTTACAAGCCAATTGATGGGCTAAATATGGAGCTAAGTATGTGATTAATTAATGGGATTAGGGTAATTAAGTGGCTGATTTTTTATGATGTTGTGTCATGGCTAATGAGTCATTAAAGGATCCAAGTCTATGGATCAATTATGGGCCTAAGAATGGAGGAATGAAATGAGAACTTAACCATGGAGGAAAAGTGGCAAAACCGTAAATAATGGCCAAAACGAAGAACCATGGGTTCGGCCATGGTACATGGCCGAACCCCATGGAGATTAACCATGGACTTAGGTGTTTTAAAGATGACCTTATGTATGGCTAAAAAAAGCCTAGGGTGGCTGGTTTTTAGACTCATGTAATTAAAATAATTAAATGGATTAAATGGGACCCACAAACCTAGTTAGTGAGGTTCGGCCATGGTGTATGGCCGAACCCCGCTAAGGTATGATTAATGGACTTAAATGGTTAAAAACATGGGCTGATTATTCATATGTAATAAGGTACCGGACATCGCGAGCGGTGCACGTTTGGATAACCGGATTCGGAACGAAAACGTAAAGGGACGTTAGTCGGTATTCGGTAGGATTCCAACCTTATTGTAAGCCGTGGATTATGTGTGTATGGATGTTTTATTAATTTATTTTAGTAATCATATGATATGTTTATGATGAGTTTTAGACTATGATTTATATATAATATATGGCATATTGCAACGCAATGAATTATATGTTAAGGTTATGAATTCTATATTAAAGCTATGACTTATATATATAACATAGCATAATGCATCTACATCTCATGCATGGCATGGGCGGGAAAATAATGAAACTGGAGTCCATGCTCCGTAGGGGCGACCGAGAAGCAAACATGGGGATAGCTTGATATGCTATAACCGGAGTCCATGCTCCGTCGGGGCGACCGAGAAGCAAACATGGGGATATCTTGATGTGTTGAGATATAACCGGAGTCCATGCTCCGTCGAGGCGACCGAGAAGCAAACATGGGGACAACTTGACGAGGTCTTGCCATCAAGGGGGATAATGTGTGATTGTTTATATCTTGATGAGTTTTTTTTTCATCAAGGGGGATATGGCATCATGACGATATGGATGATGGGTGGGACTCATAACATAGACACCCATGGCATGGCATTCATTTTATAGTTTTCATTATATGATTACCTATGTGCTTGTTATCACTAATCCATGTGTTAGCCCTACTCGGAGTCCTATTGGGCGCGTTGTCTAATGCTCTACTTCTACCCTAGCTGATGACGCAGGAGATGGCGGAATGGAAGGGCGCGACGGGAGCCATGCTTAGGAGCTTGGGGAAACGAGCTACTTAGTTTATTTAAGATTCATTTTGGAAATGTAATTTAAGTAGCGTAGCTCGTCGGACTGTATAATTTATATTTCTTGCTATGGTTTGGACTTTACTTTTGGATGTTATCAATTTGAGGTAATTTATTAATTTAATGTTGTATCTTCCCTGCTATCTAAAATTTGTAGGATAGGCTCTATTATAATCCCGCACTTAGTTTAATATTCCGCAAGCTTACTTCTACGTGTGAACCGTTCTTCATGGACTTAGTTCCACGCACACGTAGGGTTGGCCAGTTAAGGGCTGGGCTTTAGAAGCTCAGACTTAACTCACGTCGTGACGTCCCGCGCCTTTGTCACTTTTTTATTTAAAAAAAAAAATAGACTCTGATTTTAGTGAAAAGGGGCGGGGCGTTACAACTTTCCCTCATTATCATGGTTGATCAAATTAATATTAGATCCATAACTAAGCATAGGTGTTTCTTAGAACAAAAGCATAAAACAAACCTTAGCTTCCAACATGATTTTAATCCAAATCTCCCATCAAAATAGTCCATGGGGTTCGGCCATACACATGGCCGAACCCTTATGGTTCTTTTGCTCAATGATTCCATTATTTATATACCAATTGGACTCTACCCTTTAGCCATGTTAACCACATGATTCAGCCATCCAATGGCCAACCCAAAGCAGCAACCACATCTCCATTATTGGTATGGTTTTATCTCTCCAAAAACCATAACAATTATCAAACACTTTCATGGGGTTCGGCCCTCACAAGTGGCCGAACCCTATGCCCATAATTTGAACCTTTTTAACTTACATCACATGTCCACTAAAAGCATGTAAAAATCAGCATAATAATGCATGGTTTTTACCTTTCAAACACCATCCAAATATCAACATAATTCCATGGGGTTCGGCCACCTTGATGATACATGTTTACCATTTTAAACAACCTTTAACCATGGTTTAAGTCCTTGATGAATTCGGCCATTCCATGGCCAAATCATGACATCTAAATCCATGATTTAAAAACCCTTACAACATGCATCTTACGTCTAATTAAAAACATCCAAAACAGTCCATCATTTGCATGGTTTTTAGCCTTCAAAACCATCAATCTAACCAAATAATTTCATGGGGTTCGGCCATCCAAGGTGGCCGAACCCAATGATCCATTTTATCATTTTTAAACCACCATTACCCAAGGTTTAAACCTTGATGCATTCGGCCATACCCATGGCCCAAAACATGTTCCATTTGTCCCATCTTATTAAATAAAATTCAATTGAAATACTTACCAAATTCCTTTGTTTCTCTCTTGCCTTTGATCTTTACTTGTTTCCCTTTTGTTTCCTTTCTTCTTCCTTAGTCCCTAGCCGGATGTATGCTTGATCAATTGGTGAAGACACCACTAGCTGGTTTGGCTAAGGAAGGTTGTTCTTGAGAGAGTGAGGAGGGATGGAGTTCTAAACTTTTCTTTAAGATAAATTCGGCCAAATGGGTGGTCTTCCTCTTTTGTAAATCAGCCACTTAATCCACTCATTTCCCTCATAACTTCTTGATCAAACCAATGGGATATTTGGTGCCAACCAAGGCATCCCTTGGCACCAGCCAATGCAACCTTTCAGCTCCCCATGCAATCTTATCTCATTCCCATTCAATTCCATTCAACCATGTGCATGGAAACTACCATTACAAGTCCCCAACGTGTGGGACTTGTTTTGGTTTGTTTGAGACCAAGGCACCTCCTCATATTCCATTTGACTCAATGGAAATAAGACCTCTTTGATTTCCATTTTAACTCACCACATTAATTGCCATTCATTTATTACACTTGAGTCAACCCAACCATTTAATTTAAATGCAACTCATTCCAATCCAACTCAACTTGATTTGACTCACAATTGAGCTCACTCAAGGGTCCACACGGTCAACCATGGTCAACATGGTCAATCCGACCCATTGGGTCCCCATTTAGCTTGTTGACCCGTTTTGACGCCATGACCCATTTATGCGTTGTTTTAGCCATTTGCATTTGGTTTTCACATGTGCATCAAGCCTACCTATTTATGCTCCACTTAATTTCCAACCAATTCAGCTTAACCCCATTAAATTTGGGCTCAACCAATGGTCAAACAAGTCCATTATGGCCCATTGGTCCCAATTGGGTCCTTTGACCCAATTAACCATATTGACCCAATTTGATGTTCATTACCCATTCATGATAAATTGACCCTTATACTATGTTCATAAGGTCATAATTTGAACAATGGGCCCCACCATTTTCTTATTTACAATCACATTTATTAAATTCACCAATCCAGTGGCATTTTCGTAAATATTCATCTTATTGAGAAATTGGGGTGTTACAGTAGGGTGATAGAGTGGGTTTTAATTATCCCAAACCTAACTGCATATAAAGAGAATATGGTAGTAGACAGATTCTAGCTCCAAGATCTAGTAAGGCCCTGTCAATTGTGTATGTACCAATTGTACAAGAAATATTTGGACATCTAGGATCCTTATGTTTGATAGGAAATGTTTGTTGGAGAAGTGCACTCACATTTTCTGGTAGAAAATCCTTTGTGGGAACATTAGTTCTCCATTTTTCCGTACATAGGTCCTTGAGAAATTTGGCATACGAAGATACTTGATTGATGGCATCCAATAGAGGGATATTGATACTGACATGTTTAAACACCTCTAGTATGTCACCTAAGGTATCTTTTGTTTTGCAGATAGCCTATGAGAGTATGGAGCTATAGGTGAAAATGTTTTCTTAGCAAATAAATCCGATGAGTTTTGGATAGGGGATGAACTCAGAGAGTTATCCGATTGCTTTGATTGATCATTGATTTGTTCCTAAGGTATTTCCACTTTGTCATCTTCCTGTTTCCCTGATCTCAAAGTAGTAATTGATTTAACATCGCCTGGTTTAGATAATGAAACTTCATACTAGTCCCTTAGGATTTGGAATAGGTTGACTGGGAAATTTGTTTTTGTCCCTATCACCAACAGCAGTGGCCAATTGTCCAAGATGTGTTTCAAGCTTGTGCATAGCCGGTTGGGTAGATTGTATGAATTGCTGCAACGTATCATCAATCGAAGGTTTACATTGTTGTGAAGGATTAGACTGATAAAATTGATATGGCTGGTGTGGATGATATAATTGGTTTTGAGGTGATGGGTGATATAATTGATTTGAATATGGCTGATTTGTCTGATTTTGATTCATTGGAGATTGATTCTGTCACCAAGAGAAATTGGGATGATTTCGCTAGTTTGGATTGTACGTAGTAGAGAACGGGGTTCCTTGCTGTCTTCCAAAATTATTGAATGCATTAACTTGTTTGGTTGAACACTTACAATTTGATTCTAGGGAAGAGCAATTTTGGATAGTGTGTCCTAGGTTAGAACACATAGCACAAAATTAAGCATTTGCTCCTATTGATGGATTTACTACTGACTTCGTACAAACCCCCTTTCCTTGAGGTTTGTGGTAAATTCTCTTTCTTGGAGAAATCCCATCACTGAGAATTCTCTGCCAATGTTTCCAGCAATGTCCATCCATTATTCTCAGTTAGCTTCAAAAAGTCCTGATTTTTCATAGAGTCGACCATTTGACGAGTTGATGTGGTTAAACAATCATAGAAAAATTGGACAAGAGTCCACATTTCAAAGCCATGGTGGGGGCATTTTGCTAATATATCTTTTAATCTTTCTCATGCTTCACAGAATTGTTCACCCTCATTCTGATTGAAGTTTATTTTTATTTCTTGAGGGCGTTAGTTTTTTATACTGGGAAAAACTTATTCAAAAATTTATTAGCTAGCTGATCCCAAGTGGTGATGGTATTCGCAGGTAAAAAATTTAGCGAAGTCGAATAGATTCATCAGTGATTCCTTGAATTTTAATGGTGGCAAAAAACTCTAAAAATTCTTTAACATGGAGGTATGGATCCTCTCTATCAAGACAATGAAAAGATGGTAGAAGATGTAAAAGTGTTGGCTTAAGTTCAAAGTTAACATTGGTTGCAGGTATAATTATACCTGATGGAGTGTTGCCTGTGACTGGTGAGAAGTAGTCTTGGAGAGTTTTCTCCATAACTTCCCCTCCCATGGGTGATGATGATAGTGAAGAAAAAGATGATGATGAGGGGGTAGATGGGGTTGATGATGATGGTGAGCTTAGCGGATTGTCTATGTATATGACTAAGCTATACTGAAGCTCCAGACGCAACAATCGATGTACTAACAGGAAGTGTAACTCTAACCAAGTGTTTGGTGGAGTCACGAGACCAATTAAGCATTCACAGACATGATGCCACACGTTCAAACAAACATAACACAAGACATGCTTAAATCTATAGTTGAATTGCACTAATGCAATCAAAATTTTATTTGGCTAATAGGACTCTAAATATTGTCTCTAGACTCGCTCCTATTTTTCTTTCCAAACAATATAAGTCTCTAATAAGAGTTTAACCACAAGATGGCTAGGTAAGTTCCCAGGTAAGTGGGGGAGCACAGACGACATCTCGTCCCATCTTATCCTTAGACGATGCTCGACCATATGCCTTGGTGACAGAATTAGCCTTAGACACCATTCTTGAGGATAAACTATTCAGTGGTTACAAACATTGATTTGAATTCAAAAGGTTCCTAATGAGCATGAAACCCTAAAAATCTATCCTAATGGTTCCTCAATTGATTTTATAAGGAAATGCATGAACCATTTTTACTGTCTTGTTTTTCTAGATATTATGAATGCAATCCTACTTTACCACACGAACATCAAGCAAATATGCAAAACAATAATAAAACAATTATAACTAATGCATGAATCTAGCATCCTAATATGCATGAGCAATTTAATGTGCAAATTAATTAAAGAACACCCTAAAAATTCTATATGAATGTGTGATAAAATGAAAATTAAAAGAAGGCGATTAGGCAGTCACCTTAGCCTAGCATGCATGTTTCTAGCAATTTTTAAGCGCGCATTTTAAAAATCCAGCAAAACAAAACAAACAATCTTGTTGCAGAGTATAAATAAAAGAATGCATGATCCTAAACTCAATGATGTTTTCGTATAACTACAATTAAATAATGAGATGCAATATTTACAATCTATAAACAATAATTTTAAAATATGATAAGATTACGGAAATTACATCAAGACAAGGTTCACCAAATTAAAAATTTATTCCATGATTTCCAAGATTTGATATCTTATTTTGAAGATTTCATCGGTTAGGTAGAAGTTCTAAAATTTTAGAAAAGTTCTAAGTTTGGAAATTTTGGTAAAATTGGAAAGTTTCCAAACATAGATCAATTACCAAAAATAGATTTTTCTAAAAATAGAAAACTTTTCCAAAAATAAAGTGATTCAAATTATTGACATTTTCAAGAATTTCTTATTTAAGGTAACTGTCCAAAAATAGAAAAAGTTTCCATTTTTAAAGAGTTGCCAAAAATAGAACTTTCCAAAAATATCAATTTTCCTAAAATTAATTAATTTTTTTTTACAAAGAATACAATTTAATTTATCATTTTCCCTGGCAGCGGCGCCAAAAACTTGTTGATATGCAAATTTTACATTTATAAAATGAAAATATAAGAACTAAAATTAAATTTATGTTCCTTTAAAAATAATTATTTTTAATAAATCGAACCTTTATGTGAGTCATGTATCAAACTTGGAAAATCAGCAAATAAGATGTGTGAATTAATCGTTCTTGAATTAAAATGGTGAATTAAATGATAATCTTAAGCATGATCAAAATTACAAGTTATAGGATTAAAATAACACATCTTTAATCTTTAATTGAATGAATTTTGAGAGAGAGAGAGTATAATTACAAAGAATTAAAAGAATAAAAGAATGACACTTAAAGGATTTTAAAAGAACAAAACATACAAGACTTAGGTTAGAACAAGAATTATACAACAAACATAGAATTTAGCATGATTAAAAGACAGAAAATTAAATTGCAAGAAATAAATGACTGAAAATAAAAGTGCAGTAACGTAAAGGTTGTTTGTTTGGAATAGACCACTCATCGCTCAAAATGTATAAACATAATGAAAGACTAGATCTGAAATTCACGTAAAGATTTAAAATGCAATTCATACTCACTAAGAGAAACAAAATTCACAACTTTTTAATTTAATTAATTAACCTTAGTAACAAATATTCAACATTTACAATCAAGATCCTAACTATTGCATGTGCTCATGTTTAATCAAAGAAACAAAAGTTGTAAACTTGAAATTAAGAGTAAAATAATCACAAAAGAATTCTAGAATTTGAATGTTTTAGGATTCTAAAATGATGCTTTACTTTGTTAAATGGAGGAATTAAAGTACAAAGCTTGGAAGAAAAACACATAGAAGATATAAAATAAAATTGCAAAAATAATTTCTCATTTGCAAAAATCGTGTAGAGGTTTGTCTTCTTAGTCTTTCTCCAGCCTCTAGTCCTTTTAAACTCCAGGTCATATTCAAATTTTACCTTTGGGGTTAATGGGGTATTTATAGGCTTCAAGAGATGGATGGCTTGGATTAAATCAAGTTTTAATTTGGAAAATCAAAGGACTGGATTGGATTTAAATGGGAATGGGTGATGGAGATTTAAGTTTGGATTTTAGGGTTGCACAAGGAGGATTACATGAATTTGATGTGTGCTTGCTTGGAAGTTAAGTCAAGGTGGAGAGAAGATAGGAGATTAGGAGAAAAGAAAGGAATTGGATTGGGCAATGGGAAATTTCAAATTTGGCTATGTAGTTTTAGGGTTTGTGCATGAGATCATAAATGAATGGATGAGATTTGAAGATGGGGTGATTGAATGGTGGAGATGGATGGAAGTGATGTGTAGAGTTGACTATGCAATATGCACATGGGGTGGCTTTGGATGGAGCAAAATCTTGTGGAAGCATGGGTGATAAGGTGGTGATGTGTCATGAATGAAGGTGGATGGAATATAGGTTAAAACATGGAGAGAATTTAGTGCTAAAATCGTGTGGAGTGATAAGGTAATGGATGATGTGGCATATGCGCATGGAGGCTATCTTGGGCTACAAGTTATCTATATTTACGGTTTAATAAGTGGATGGCTAAGATTGGTTTGGTTAAGATCTAATGATTCTAAGGTATTTTGGGTAAAAATAAATATAGGAAAGGGATGATGATTGATGGAGGGTTTGGATTCAAAGGTTGATCCTAGATGATTAATGAAATGCATGACCTAATTTTAAGATAATGTGTTATGTGATGGATGCATGTGGAGGCTCTAGGGTTTTTAAGATATAAATGAAGGGATGTGACTAGATGGCCTAATATCTAATGGCTAAGATGACCAATGCATGAAATGAATGCATGGATTAGTAGGTGATACATGGATGAATACTAATCTAAGGTTAAAATGGACATGATGATGATGAATGACCTAGATCTAATGATAGATGAATGAATGGGTTAGATTTCATGGTGGATCTAAGGTCTGGCCTAATTTGGTATGTGAGATGGAGGGTTAAGATGTAAGATGGAAATTGGATGGTGTGGATGTGAAGTTGGGTTATGGGTTTTGGACATAGGTAATTGGGTTGGACTTTGGTGAAATTCAAACATAGACCATGGAGTTGACTTGGGCTTGGACTTGGATCTAGACCTCAACTTAATCCCACTAAAATTGGATTTGAGAGCTTAGGTCTTAGTTGGACTGAGCTTGCACATTGGCCTGGTCCAATGATAGAATGAGCATGGACTTGTATGTGGACTTGCCCATTTGTAGTGAGTCTTGGTACAATTACTTGAAATTTAGGGTTTGGCACTTGGATTGTAGCTTCTAACATCTAGAATTAAATAATTATTCAGCCACTTAAAGTCTAAAAATTATTAATTAATCTTAGACTCTCATAAATGGATCCATATTAATTAATTTACATGAAGAGACCTAAAAGGTGGCATCATATTCCTAGACGATGCATCGACTAGGTCAATGTATCAGGGAGAAGAAAATCAAATCGGTCAACACATCGATAGGATGAACGTCTTCAGCAGACGCTCTGTTTACCACCGTCCAAACCTTTCGTTTTTCCATGCATGGGCATTCACCATGCCTCTCCGTTTTCAAGGACTCAATTAAGAGTCTAGGGATATCAAGAGAGGAAGATAAAAAGAAGGAAAAAAAAAAGGAGAGAAAAACAGAAAGAATAAAATAGAGAAGGAGAGTGTCCGAACCTCTCTCGCTCATCCGAGTTCACCCCCTCACTCATATCTCAACCCTTAACTTGAGTGGAAACCCTTTCACCTCCCCACAGACTTCCTCTGCTCCGGAAAAGAAAGGAGAAACAAAGCAAGGGGAAAGAGAATCGAGCTAGCAAGGTGGGAGGAAAGCAAGGAGACAAGAGATATCACTCTGCACTCATTTCGGGTACACCTACGAATCATTCGAGGTAGGTGAATCTATGGCCTCGTTCAATAAAATAATAATACTAGGGTAATTAGAAAATATGTGTGCATGGGTTTGGAAAAAAAGAACCCAAGAATGATGAACTTACGCCAGGATGATGTATCGACCAGATCGATGCATCGGCCTAGGTATGATAAAAAAAAATTGAAGAGAAACTAGTTCCAGTACGATGTATCGATCAGATCGATGCATCGACCTGGGTATGATAAAATAGAAATAAGGGACTGATTTATGTAGGATGTATCGACTAGATCGATATGTCGGCATGGAAATGAAAATGAACAATTGAAAAAACAAGGGGGGAAGAATCTATGGTCATATCGACCTTGTCGATATGCCCATGGATCCCTGATCGATGTATCGACCAAGGCCAAAGTATCGGCCTTAGTAAACTGAAAATGAGATTAAAGGCAATGAACCGATTCAAAACCTATGCATCGACTATGTTGATGTATCGGCTAAAGAACATAGTATGAATATATGCACGTATAGATGCATCGAGTGGATCGATACATATAATCGGGAAACAGGGGACGACTTAAGAAATTGATATATCAAATCAAGAGGATATGTCTATAGACTCGACATATCGACTGTATGAACCATTGGTTATATCGACTGTGTTGATATATACATATATAACCAGAAGAGAAACTTGAAAACTTACACTAGAACAAACAGAAATCAGAAAACATATCAAGATTGTCAATGTGTCGATTGTGTCCAATGGCGATGTATCGACAATGTCAATATGTCGGCCTGAAACAGAGACGATTTAACAAGGTTAATATATCTGTTGTTAAAATCAAAGATGAATGGAATATTTTAGGCCTTGGAAATCATACAGTAGACCTTTAGGTCTCATTTAGACCTACACCGATTAGACAAGGATTTTATGTGTTAATAATCTATAAATTTTGATTTGATACATGTACAAGGAAAAAAGGAATCGAAGGTAATTCCGACGCCAATCGAACGAATGTTTGAGTTTTCCTTTAGTTGATCACTTTCGATCAGGTAGGAGTTCCTACTTTATTGAAGCAGAATGAGGTGAATGATTTTATTCTATGTTATATCTTTTAAAAGCATAAATATGGAATTATGAGATTATGATTTTATTATGTGAATGGAAATGATTTTGATGAGAAATTATTTGATTTATGATTTTGGCATCATGATTGCACACATTACCTCCTGCATGGTTGCATGGGAGGATTGACATTAGCAACCCAAGAAGGAAATGTCTGGACTTTGCTTGGTTTAGCATGAGAGTGATTTGCAGTATCGAGCCAAAAATGAATTGTCCAGACTTTGCTTGGTCTCGTGTACAATAAGTCAAATATTAGACTTTGGCCCCATCCTTGTGTATAAATTCTACGGCAATAATTAAGCCAAAGAGCTCCTGCATAGATTTTGAAACCCTGCGCAGAGGGAGGAGTCCACACTCCACCGATAGTCTCGGTTAATTTGTGGATGGGTAACAGCACCCTAGTGGTTGCCGCCTCAAATGTTGTGGGCATAAGTGGCCAATATTGAGAATCATTATTTGAAGTGATAGTTATGATCTGATGCATGGAAATGGGTGGGCATATCATTGATACATGGCACCCATGGCATATCATTTTTATGATTTCTGAGTTATAAGACTTTGGTATTCTCTTATCGTATTTTGAGAAACATGTATTGATCATTACTTGTGTTTTTCCTCATTTGTTATTTCTAATATATGTTATTATGAGATTTCACACCTAGTGCACTTTGTGATCGGAATTTACTACTGGGCAAGTTGATTAAGCATGTACATTTTTCCCCTCAGATGTTAATGCAGATCATGACAAAGGAAAAAAGGTTGGGCCTAGCAGTAGCCAAGTCTGATCAAAGGATGGATACGAAAAGAAGCTTGAATAGCTTAGTTAAATTGTCATCTTTCGAGAATAATGTGAATTGTAAGAAGGTCTCTTTTTGGGGAATGTAATATTGTGACCTTGGACAGTTAATATTCTTGTTTTGTCTTTGACTCATATAATTGTTGGGAATTACCTTGTCTTTGCTTGAATCATGATTTGCTAGTCACGCAATATAAATGCTTAAATATTCCGCAAGTTATGCTAGCACGTGCAGAATGTAATCGTGGTCTTGTACCACTCATGTGCTAGGTTGGGCTAGTCAAGGGTCGGGTTTTTGGACTCAGACTTGAATCGCGTCGTGACGTCTCCGTCCTTTTTCTATAAAAAAAATTTACTCTGATTTTATAGATGGAAAAAAGGGCGGGTCGTTACACCCTTGGTTGTGGGAAATTATGTGGTATGCAGACTGTCCCCAGGTATGGGAAGTCATTAAGATTAATATTTGAGAATTTGTCTTCACACATGACCATTGAGTCATGATTGACCGTTGAATCATGCTTGACTATTTAGTCGATTATGGTTGGTGAGAATTTATGATTTATTTCCTAGTATGGAAAAATTGGTTATTTATATTACCTTCACACTTTTAGCCATTAGGCTATTATGGACCGCTGAGGTCGGACCGTTTTGTCAATTAAGCTCTATCACACATTTAGCCTTAGGCTGTTATTGGCCACTGAGGTAGGACCGTTGGGTCTGTTAAGATCTATCACACATTTAGCCGTTAGGCTGTAATTGGCCGCTGAGGTCGGACCGTTGGATCAGTTTAGCTCTTGTAAGTTGTTGCATCTTGACCGTGTCAGGACTTGATGCATTCGAGGCTTAATCGGTACCTCAATGAGGCTTTGTGGGCACCTCGGTTAAACAACGAGGCTTTGTGGGCACCTCGGTTAAACAACGAGACTTTTTGGGAACCTCATCTAAACAACGAGTCTTTGTGGGCACCTCGATTAACAATGAGGTTTAGTGGGGACCTCAACAAGGTTTGTGGAAATCTTAACTTAAGATGAGGATTCTTGGGTACCTCAGCTTGAAGTGGGATTGGTGGAAAATCTCAATTATGATAGATGTGAAGGGCAAGAAATGTTGGACAGAAGGTAAAGACCCCATGGTAAGGTAGACCATGGTTAATATAGTGTTATTTATATCAGAATTCTATAACTGCACTATATTTCTAATATACATGTGTATAGTATAGTTGGTTGATTATTTTGAACACTCTTAATTGGGCTGTTTCCTCATGTCCCTTACAATACAAGATTAGCAACTGAGGAGGGAACAGAGGAACCTTTATTGTTGTCTTAAGAGATGGAACCTATGCAGTCAATCGTCTTTCCTGCGGATGGGACATTTGTTTATTTATGTGAATGATGTAATCTTGATCTTTATGCCGCCTGTGGCATATTACTTCTAAGCATGTATAAACCGCTATTTTTTTTACGTAACTATGATGATATGAATGAAAATATTTGTTTGTATGATATGTGTTTATATATGGGGATATATGGTACATGTTTGAGTCCACGTGTGAAGAGCACATGTGGCATTTTGTTATTGGGCTTATTTATTTAGCATGAGGATCCGGCCTATGAATGATGATAGATGATTAAAGAATATATATATAAATAATAATAATCACATTTTCTGGATCCACAAGGGGCGGGGCATGACAGACTTTGATGAAATGCTTAACCAAAATGTTAAATGTCTTGTTGTCTGTAGCGCCCCTCCCTCTAACCACCATCATCAGAGTGTACTCGTACGGTTAATCAGTGGAGAAGGAGGCGGACGCCATGACGCAAGCCGAATCCAGGTCCGAAAACCTGACCCTCGATTGGCCACCTAGTGTGTGCGAGGACAAAAGTCCATAATAATGTTTGCAACACACTTTTAGTACCTGCGTAAATATCATACATAAATATTTGATATGTCTGAATGACCAACATTCACATTTAAAGAAAAGCATAAGAGTCCCACATAAGTTAAATTACAAACCATAAGTTAACAAAGTCTTGGAGTTTACACAAGAACTATAACATTCCAACAAATATAACTCCTACAAATTACATCTTCCACAAAGGTAAACAAAATATCAAAATGTGTTAGTCCTCCAAGCTTTTCCTTTAATCTCCATCCCTTCATGCTTGGCTACCGCTCGGCCCGGCCTCAACGCCTCTCTCCTTTCCTGTTTCAGTTTCTAAAAAGGGATAAGATTTGTGGGCTTAGTCAACGCCTAGCAGAAATTCCCATCAAGTGGGTACCAACACGTGATGAAAACGTAATATCGATAAAATGTCATAACTCATAATTCATTCAAATCCCATAAAAATCAAGTATCAAAGCACATGTTCAAATTCAAATATATCTCATGATAGAAAACAAACATTTAAATTCAAGTTATAATCATTTCTCAGTAAAAATAATCACTCTTATAAATCACATGAAATGTTATGTCATGGGTGTCATGAACCTACACGACCCTTTCATGCCCCATGCAGTTTACTTTTCTTTTCTCTTTCAATGGTTTATATCGTTGGCAATTTATGTCTGTAGCTTTCTCGGGGCACCGGCTGGGAGCAATACTAGCATTTAACGGGGACTACCGGGGGAGTGCTACACACCCATACTCCTACACAGGTTTCGAAACTTCTACTGACCCTGGAGCTTTCTGCCCAATGATAATGTCATAATTTTGTAACCCATGGATGCAGCCAATACAATAGTTTTTTCATTCCATATATGTATAATCATTCGAGGACAAAGTACGTCCCTTTGCCTCGATTTCCTGCATTCCCCTCCCATGCAACATATGAAGTGCATGTTTATGAATGTAATCAAACTCATTTGCTAATGTAATACCCCGGATTTTCAATTTGTTATTTTATATGAAAATTATCCATTTTTAATTATGAACTTAAGATTGGATCTTATGTGGATAAAGAATTGGGCCATGACCCAATTAGGACCCAACGAATTGGGGGATTGGTTCCAATGAAAATTAAGTGGGTTTGAATTAATTTAGTGATGCATTTAATTAAAAGATTATGCATGGCCGAATTTTAGATAATAAATATATAGGTTATGCGTATGGATTAGTATCCAAGGAAACTATCTAATTTAAATAGAGATAGGATTAAGGGAAGACTCTTAAATAAGGAAGGGAGGTCGGCACTCACTAAACAAGGAAAGGTGCACACGACATGGGCTAAATAAGTCTTAGCCGTATGAGGTTTTATTAAAAGGAAAAGACAAGGAGCGCATGGCTTAAGGGAGGGAGTAGCTATCTTAAGTACTTCCTAAATTTGGATTAAGAGGAAGATTATAAAAGGGAGAGAGGGACAAGGCTCACGGTTTTACCACCCTTAGCCGAATTTTATTTCATCTCTCTCATTTCCCATTCTCGCCAAGATCAAGAGCAAGGAGAAGAAGAAGTTTGTTCGGCCAGCAAAGGGAAAGGAAGAAGAAGATTGAAAGAGCAAAGAGGTTAGTATCTTAATGGTATAATTTTATGTTTGAAACAAAAAGAACCATAGGGTTCGGCCATGGTGTTTGGCCGAACCCCATGGAAGAAGTTTGAATGATGTTTTAATGATTTAAATGGAGAAAAAGAACTATAGGGTTCGGGCATGCACCATGGAAAGAAGTGTTTAATTCATGGGTTTTGGAAGATTGAAAACCATGGAGAGATTTGATTTTATTTCATTGGGTTTATGTTCTTAGGTTTTAGATCATGGAAACCTTTGATGGTTATTGGTTTTAGATTCAATAAGACAATGAAAGAAAGTGGGTCGGCTATGGTATCGCCGAACCGTGATTGTATCATGGCCAAGTTGTTGGATCTTGTAACGCCCGCCCCTTTTCACTACGCTTTAGCTTAGAAATCAGAGTCTATTTTTTTTTTTCGAATTAAAAAGTGACAAAGAGCGCGGGACGTCACGACGCGAGTTAAGTCTGAGCTTCCACAGCCCGGCCCTTAACTGGCCAACCCTACGTGTGCATGGAACTAAGTCCACGAAGAACGGTTCACACGTAGAAAGTAAGCTTGCGGAATATTTAACCAAATGCAGAATTATAATAGAGTCTATCCTACCAATTTTAGATAGCAAGGAAGTTACACCACTTAATTAATAATAACACCTCAAAATTATAATGTCCAACATAAAGTCCAACCCATAGCAAGTAATCTAAAATATTACAGTCCAACGAGCTAAGTTACTCAAATTGCATTTCCAAAATAAACTTAAGTAAATAAACTAGTTCACTCCTCTAAGCTCCTACGCTTGGCTCCGGTCACTTCCTTCATTTCATGCGTCATCATCTAAGGTGGAAGTAGGGCATTAGACAACGCGCCCAGTAGGTACTCCGAGTAGGGCCAACACATGGATTAGTGATAACAAAACACATAGGTAATAGTATATCAAAACCATGCAATTAAATACAATGCCATGCAATGGGTGTCATATGCCATGAGTCCCACCCATCATCCATACCACCATCATACAATGTCCCTCTTGTTGGAAAAGCTTATCAAGATAATTATAAACACATAGTAACCTTCTTGTTTGAATAGCCTCATCAAGATAATCATAAACACATAGTAACCTTCTTGTTTGGATAGCCACATCAAGATAATCATAAACACATAGTATCCCCATGTATGTTTATAGGTCGCCCCGACGGAGCATGGACTCCGGTTTCATTTCATTCCTCCCATGCTATGCATGAGATGTAAGTGCAATATGCCATATAATAATATTATGAACCATAGCATTAAATCCCATCTTAAAACATGTCATTTGATTACCAAAATAAATCAAGTACAACATTCATATACACATAATCCATAGCTTACAATGAGGTAGGAATCCTACCAAATACCAACTAGTGTTCCTTTGCGTTTCCGTCCAAGAATTTGGTCACCAATCGCGCACCGCTTGCGATGTCCCCGTTACCTTATTACCATCAACAAATTAAACCATGATTCAACCATGCCTAAGTCCACCATACATGTCTTAGTGGGGTTCGGCCATACACCATGGCCGAACCTCACTAATTAGGTTTTTGGGTCCCTTTTTTTTATCCTTACATTATTTTAATCATGTGAGTCTAAAAACCAGCAACCCTATGCTTCATTTATCCAGGGGTTCGGCCATATACCATGGCCGAACCCATGGTTCTTCATTTTTGGCCTTATTTACATTTTTGCCACTCCTTTCCATGGCTAAGCTCTCATTTTATTTTTACATCTTTAGGTCCATAACTGATCCATAAACATGGATCCATGATTGATTCATTTAATCATGCCATAAAATTTATCAAACCCCTAACAATTTCCTCCATTTTCTTAGCCTAATAGCCATTAATTTTAACACATGCATGGACCCAACTTAGCCCATAAAATGGCTCATAAAATGGGTCATGGGTTCGGCCATACACCATGGTCGAACCCATGATGTCTTTCCCTCATTTTTTTTCTTGGATCTTTTATCACATTTAGATCCACTACAAGGTCCCTTCTTGAGGGAATTCCATCATACATTTAGATCATCATTTTTTATCCTCATTAGGTACACTTTTGAGTCCATTGAAGCTACCAACATTCCCCCATTATTTTCCATATCTTATACCCATTAAAGTCATTAATACATCACCATAGGGTTCGGCCATACACCATGGCCGAATCCATGGTCCATGGTTCATCCTCATTTACAACTTTTGAGGCCATAAAAAAAACATTAACATCCTCCATGATTTTCCTCATTAAAACTCCTTTAAAATTTACAAATATTTAACCCTTCAAAACCCCAAAATCATTAACCATTGGTCCATGGTTTCTATCCTTTAAATCCCTTAAGAATTACTTAATCCCCTTCCATGGGGTTCAGCCATACCACATGGCCGAACCCTATGGTCCATCTTCCTCCAAAAATCATATTTCCATGCTTATTATTTGATAGTTTTCATACAAGAAAACCCTAGGGTTTGGCCATGCAAAGGCCAAACCATACATCTTGTTCACTCATCATATTCTTGCCATGCATGGGGTTCTCTCTACATCTTCATAACAATTAGGGTTCAGCCATGCAATGGCCGAACCATGATCCTTGAACCCTTCTTGCCATGCATGCATGCATAATCCATATACATACATAATGTCCTTATTTGTTTCATTATTCATAGCCTACCTTACCCACTAGGGTTTGTCCATTTCCTGTCCCCTTTCTTGGATGGATTTTAAATCCATGGCCCATGATATTTTGGCCACCATTTGATCCAAGAAAATGGACTCCATTTTAATCCTTAAAAACATAACATGTTGTTTGGAGATACTTACCAATCCGTGGCTCTTCCGGTTGTCTCTTGCTCCTCTTGATCTTTAGCCTTTCTCCTTCCTTCTTCTCCTTGATGGTCGGCCAATGGTGAGCTTGATCAAGATGAGATCACCAAGGTTTGGTTCGGCCAATGATTGAGGTAGGTTTGAGAGAGGGAAAGGAGGAAAGAATGGAAAATCTTCTAAGTCTTGATCTTAGGGTGGTGGTCGGCCAAGTTTGGAATGTTCTTGTTTTTCTTCTAAGGCTTTTCTTGTTCTTGGTGTTGGAAGAGAGGGGAGGACGGTTTAAAGAGGGAGTGAGAGATGGAGAGATGGAAATGAAATGGGAAAATGGGATGGAACCTTAGACTTTTCCCATCTTGCCTTGGGTAGCTTGGGTTAGACTCCACCCTCATTAAGGTGGAGTCTTCCCCATGATGTCCATTGACCAAACCAAATGGGGGGGTATGACCTTGCATGCCCTTAATCCTAGGCCCCTTGTCCCTTAGTGGTGGTGGTTGTGATGAGATGGAACCACCACCACACAATGGTCAATGCATGTCCAATCTAGGCCCCCATTTCATGGATCTTGTCTTAGCCATACCACTCTTTAATGGCCAACGGTTTTGTGGGTCTTATCTTAGTGGCTCGGGTGGTTTCTATAAGATGAAACCACCCATTTGACTCACCCATTTGACTCACCCATTTCTTTAATTTGATATCTAAGTTAGGTTATTTAATTCCATTTATTTCCATTTAAATTTTCCATGAATCCACCCATGGTTGACCAAGTCAACCATGGTGGCCGGCCCCACCAATGCCTTAGCCCACCCGCCACCTCACTTGATGAGGTGGAGGTGGGTCCCACTTGATCATGCCACCTTGGTTTTATTCCCACTTAACCTAGGTGATTTAAATTAATTTAACTCAACTTATTTTCCTTTGATCCTCCTTAATTCCCTTTGACTTATCCATGGTTGACCAAGTCAACCATCGTGGTCGGCCCCACCTAAGTCATGGTCCACACGCCACCTCACCTGATGAGGTGGAGTTGGGCCCCACTAGACCATAATACTTGGGTAATTCCAATTTAACTTAGGTGATTTTAAATCACTTCAATCCATTCCATTTACTTAGATCACCATTGGGCCCATGGCCCAATTAAATTCACTTCCTACCCATTTATCCTAATGCTTAAACCATCTTGACCCATTGGGTCCCAAATGGGTATTTGACCCAATTGACCATCCTTGACCCAATTAAATGAAATTAATCCAATCCTTGGTCCATTGGACACTACTTGGCCATTATCCAAATTTTTGATCCATTTACCATTCATTCCATAAAAATTCTAAATTTCAACCATTAACATAAATAATAGCCAATATATATTGATTTAAAAATCTGGGCCATTACAGATCTAAAGAATGGAAAAGAAGGGGGTGAGGTTCGGCCATGGTGTATGGCCGAACCCCACCAATTGTATTTTGGGATTATGTAAGTATTATTATTGAATGTTTTAATGGATCCAAACCGTTGATGAAGATCATGAACCATAGGGTTCGGCCATGATGCTTGGCCTAACCCCATGGGGTTGTTTTAGAATGGAGATGGATTTGGTTGCTTAATATGGAAAGCTTCCAAATATAGAGAGAGTTACTAAATTGGAAAGCATTCCAATTTTGGAAAGAGGGTTTCTAATCTAAGAAACTTTCCAATTATGGAAATGGAAATTTATGTATGGAAACCTTCTAATAATAGAAGGTGGAGTTTAATTAAGGAAACCTTCCAATTATGGAAAGGTGGGGTTTAATTTGGAAACTTTCTATTTTTGGAAGGAGTTGGCTAAATTAGGAAGCTTCTAATTTTAGATGGTTATCTTGGGAATCTTCTAAGTATGGAAGGATTATGGTAAATTTGGAAACCATAGGGTTCGGCCATGGGTATGGCCGAAACCCATGGAATGGGTTTGGTATTTTTAGTGTAAATAAATATATGGTTATTAATTTAGAAAGTGGAGATAAGATTAGAAGCAAAGGTATCATGGGTTCGGCCATGTGTATGGCCGAACTCCATGAATCAAAAATTGTGGGTTAGGCTTTGTGTTTTGTAAATAAAGTAAAGGATACAATGTATGTTATGGATTGATGGTGAAAGTAATGGCAAAAATGTAATTACACGCCAAAATGGAGAACCCTGGGTTCGGCCATGATGTATGGCCGAACCCCATGAGTTGTGTTTGATGGACTTGTTTAGTTAAGGAAATTTATAGGGTCTAGTTATTGTGGACTTAAAGGAATAAGGGAACCAATGGCATTTTTGTAAATATGTGAGAATATTGGACATTGGGTTCGGCCATGGTGTATGGCCGAACCCCATGATTTAATTATTGGACTATGTGATTGGATTCAAGAAGTGTGCACTATTTTAGAACCTAAGCAAGTAAAGTGACTAAGGTTTAGATCAATGGTATTTTGGTAATTAATGGGATAAATGAACAAAAAGGGTGAGGCTCAGCCATGGGTATGGCCGAACCCCACAAGTTTGGTTAATGGACTACAAATGTGGTAAATCAAGTGGGACTTGGTTTTGATCTATTATTATATTATAAGGTAACGGGATCCCGCAAGCGGTGCACGATCGGTGATCGAATCTTGGACGGAAACGCAAGGACTCGTGAACGGTTTTTGGTAGGATTCCACCTCTTTGAAACCATGGGTTTATGTACATTGTGCCTTATCTTATTTTTGATGAATTTATGCTGCAAAGATATGATTTAAATTGTGATTTTAAATGCTATCTTTATATGAGGAAATAACATGTGTTTTAAATATGATTTTCAATGCTATGTTTATGTTATAAAATAGCATGTGTTTCATTGGCATCTCATGCATGGCATGGGGTGAAGGATTTGGTAACCGGAGGGTCCACACTCCACCAGGGCATCCAGAAGACCTATGTGGTGGGTACATTTATGTACATGTGGTGGGTGGGACTCATTGCATATTTGTCATCATAGCATGGCATGGATTTTACCTGGTTTTATATATTATGATATATTATATGTTTTGTACTAACCATGTGTTAGTCGTAACTGGAATACCTACTGGGCACATTGTTCTAACGCCCTACTTCTACCCTAGTTGATGATACAGGTAATCAGGGGAACGATGAAAGTAAGACGGACCAGGTATAGGAGTTTGGAAGACTTATTTTACTAATTTTGAATAAAGTTACTCATGAACTTGTATTTGAGTATTTGGATTTCGGAATGTAATAACTTGGATGGTCGAATGATTTATTTGATGTTTTAATTATGGACAAGGACTTCACGTACTTTGCTATCTGATTGGAATAGAACTTGGTTCTATTATGTTTCCGCATTTTGATGTTATGATTCCGCAGATTATGATTTTTATTCCACATCTTGATATTGCTATGTGTGAACCATTTTATTGGACTGAGTCCATACACACATAGGATTGGCCAGTTAAGGGTCGGACTTTGGAAGTTCGAACTTAGCTCGCGTCATGACGTCCCGCACTCTGTCACTCTACTCTGTTATAAAAAAAAAAATAGACTCTGAATTTACGGGAAGAAGCGAGTGAAAAAAGGCGGGGCGTTACAGCTAAATTAAGTAATCTCCTACTTTTCATAATTAAAATACATCATTTAACCGTTCTCAAAATCAATGATTCTAAGCAATTTTATAAAATTATAAAATTTAAATCATGTATATATCACTGTGGTACATCAATAATATAGGAAAACCTACTTGATTACAACGGATTATGGATGAGGATCGATCCTCAAGTTTCCTCGCACAATGCCAAGGTTTCTCCATGTTCTTTGATTCATTCCATTCAATTCAAAACACAACAATTCTAATTAGGATTGAGTATACTCCTCTTAATTTCATTTATTTGGGTTTAAGTCAAGCCCTAAAAATCATTTAGTAAAGGTCATTACGGTCCAAGGAAACCCCACACACTTAGACTACTTTGATTAAGCTAAACTCCCACATTTACTAACTGTCCTGCAGTACATATCGACTTGGGTCAATATGTCCTACAGGTATACATATCAACTTAGGTCGTTACATCGTGTTGGACAATTTTGTACACATCAACCTACACTAGATTCAGTTTCCCTTCCTTCATTCTCTTCATTTCCTGCTCCGGGAATACACATTGACTTCTGTCGATGCATATCCCTGGGTTTTGTCCTAAAGTCATTCTTTTCTTTACTCTTTAACTCTGGATATACATATTGACTTCTGTCGATATATACACCTAGGTCACGTTTGAAAATAACCAGTTTTGGTTTTCCTCTTCATTTGGCTCCCATAGATAATATCGACCCAGATCGATACATATCTCTGAGTACACATCGACATTGGTCGATGTGTACACCTGGGTTTCCTACAACTTCTTCTTCTCGAGTTGCATGCACTTATTCTCCTTATTTCTACGTCCTTAATCCATTTTCTAAGTGTTCTAAACCATTGTCTTAGTTTTAAATAATAGGACTAACCATATAACTCGGTTGATCTTGGAGATTTCAAGTGTGGAGAAGATCCTTGAGCTTGGCTCTCGACTTTCTTCCTCTTCTCCTTGGTTTCTCCACTTTCTTGTCTCCCTTCCTCTTGTTTCTCATATTTCTTTCTCCTCCTCGTTTCTAGATGCGAGATGTACGAAAGGGGGAGTGAAGGTGAGAGTGATGTGAAGAAGGATGAGGGTTTGGATTTGAGAGTGAAGAGAGGAGATTGCCTCTCTTCTCTCCTTTCTTCTTCTCCTTCGGTTCTGCCTCTCTCCTTGTAATACCCTAGATTTTTAGATTTCTCAATATTTATGGAAATTTATGAATTAATGGATATGGACCTTAGATGGGTAAAGGGTTGGGTCAATTGCCCAATTAAGACCCAACGGATTGTAGATATGGTGGCAATTGGAATAATTGGGTAAGATGTATGCAATTGGGTCAAAGTTGTTAATTGGGTCAAAATGTCCAATTGGGACCCAATGGGTCGTGTTTGACTTGGATGACCACCAAGTGAGTTGAGTTAAATTAAATGAGTTGAGATGGACGGTTTGCATTTTAAATTTAAGTTCAAACAATGGGAAGGACGGTTTACATTTTTAAATTTAATTTCAAATAATGGGATGGACGGTTTTTATTTCAAATTCAAATGAGTTGGGATGGACGGCTTTTACATTTGGAATTCAAATTCAAAGGTAAGGATACACGTTGGGGAGGAGGTTGGTTTGTTTCAAAATTTAAATGTTGGAGAGATAATGGAGATGGATATGTTTAATTTTCAAATTCAAATAAATGGAGGAATATTGTTTTATTTCAAATTCAAAGGCACACGTTGGAGAGATAATGGTGATGGTTATGGTTTAATTTTCAAATTCAAACAAATGGAGGAATATTGTTTTATTTCAAATTCAAAGGCACACGTTGGAGAGATAATGGAGATGGTTTGGCTTATTTCAAAATCAAAACAAGGATACACATGGAAAGATAATGGAGATAGTTTTACATTTAAATTCAAATTTCAATGGCTTACACGTTGGAGTCTTGAGAATTCTATCTCATGTAGAGATAGGGAAGATAATGTAGAGGAAACCCCCACATGGAGAGATAATGAAGTTGGCTAAAATCTCAATTTCAAACAAGGCTACACGTTGGAGAGATAAGGGGGAGTTTGGGGTTTATTTTTCAAATTCAAACAAGATTTAACTCTCCCTCTCCCTCTTGGCTATCTCTCCCTCACACCCTCTCTTGGTCGGCCAGCAACCTAAGAGAAAGAAGATCAAACATTTGGAGAATTTTTGTCTCATTTTCTCCCTCTCTTGGCCGTTCCTCTCAAGTCAAGGACTTGGAGTATTTTTCCATCTCAAGATTTTCTATCTCTCTCTCTCTCAAATCAATACTTTGGCCGATCAACTTCAAGGAGTTTCCAGCAAGATTAAGCTCGGCTAAAGGACAAGAAGGAAGGACTAAGGAAGGAGAAGATCAAGAAGGAGTGAAAGAACCGGAGGAGTCGCGGTATTGGTAAGTGCACTATAAACCCTTGTTAAATAAATTGGTTAAGGGAACATGATCTGGCCATTGTATGGCCGAACCTATCAAGGGCTTAAATCATGGATAAATATGTTTAAAAAGGGTAGAACATGGAGCATAGGGTTCGGCCACTTTGGATGGCCGAACCCCATGAAAAGATTTGGTTATTTTGATGGTTTTTGAGAGATAAAAACCATACAATGTATTAAGGTTTTAAGGTGTTTTAAATGGAGATTTGGTTAATGTTTTGGGTCGGCCATTGCATGGCTGAACCATATTTATTATTATGGCTAAAGTGCTGGGCATAAACTATATATAAATGTTGGATTGATGGAGTCAAGAAAACCATAGGGTTCGGCCATGTGTATGGCCAAACCCCATGGACCATTTTATGGGTTATTAGAGTTAAGAACATGGTTGGAAATGATTAATGGTTATATGCTTTTGATTAAGGATTCACATATGAATATCTTGGGACTTAGTATTAGGTAAGTAATCAACCATGATGGAAAAAAGGATAAAAATCCATATGGTGAGGTTCGGCCATGTAGGATGGCCGAACCCCACTAATGGATAATTGGTGGATTTACTTTCTTTGAAGTGGTTAACTTGTAAAATGATTTGTCAAATCAAAATGGAGATTTGTGAAGGATTAAAAGGACCAAAATTTAAGATGGTGAGGTTCGGCCATGTTGTATGGCCGAACCCCACTAAGGTGGATTTTTATGGACATTAGTGGTTAGCAATATTAAGCAAAGTTTAAATCAATGGCAAAACCGTAAATACAAGTTAGAATGTAAATATGGAATGAAAAGATCAAAGGACTCGAAAGATGGGCCAAAACCAAAATGGTGAGGTTCAGCCATGTTGTATGGCCGAACCCCACCAAGGTATGTTTGGTAGATTGAGGTTTTAAATAAGTTATTTGGATGGTATGGATTAAATAAAAAGGGAGATCAAATTCAAGTGGGTGAGGTTCGGCCATGTGGTATGGCCGAACCCCACAAGGTGAATTTTGGGACTTAGACTTAGTTGGAAATCAAATGGTTATGTGTTTGACTTACTGTTATATAAACAAGGTAACGGGACTTCTTGAACGGTGCTCAAATCGTGAACAGGTGACGGTTTAAGAAGAGCGGACAATTCAAGTGAACATTGAGTAGGTTTCCTACCTTTTTGTAACCACAATTTATACTTGTTGTTTTATGTTGATTTGTATGAGATGTGTTAAACTATTATGTTTCAATGTGGATTTGAATGTTAAAGATTTATTTACAAATAGCATATATTCATTGACATCTCATGCATGGCATGGGGTAATGGTTTTGTAACCGGAGGCCACGCTCCGTCGGGGCGTCCGTAAGGCAATCGTGGGAAGACCTTGATGATGAGAATCCCATTAAGAAGAATCCAGAGGCCACACTCCGTCGGGGCGTCCGAAAGACCACTATGGGATATCTTGATGATGAGAATCCCATCAAGAGGAAGCTATGTATACTTGTGATGGGTGGGACTCATTACATTTGCATACATACATAGCATTGTTTTTATAAGATTTTGATGATCATGTATTATTATGTTATATGCATGTTTTTATACTAACCTTGTGGTAGCCCTAATCGGAAGACCTACTGGGCGCGTTGTTCTAACGCCCTATTTCTATCCTTAGTGGATGACATAGGAAAGGAAGAGATCGAGGATCGTGGAAAAAGCCAAGCATAGGAGCTTGGATATCTGAATGGACTTTATTATTGATATTTTGATAAGTTTACATGGACATGTAATTTGAAGTAGTTAGATGTTGGCATGTAATAACTTAGTTAATATTTGCTATGGTTTGGTATGGTTTGGATTGAATGTTAAGTTTAAGATAACTTTGGATAATCGACTATGTACTTTGCTATCTAATAAAATGGAGTAGTCATAAGTTCCATTATAATCCGCAGTTAGTTTAAGTAATATTCCACAACAATTATACTTTACTATGTGAGAACCATTCTCATGGACTTAATCCATGCTCACATAGGTTTGGCCAGTTAAGGGTCGGACTTTAGAAGTCTGAACTTAACTTGCGTCATGACACTCCCGCTCTTATCACTTGTTAATTTATTTCAAAAAAAAAATAGACTCTGATTTATAGTGAGAAAGGGCGGGGTGTTACACTCCTTTCCCTCTTTTGTTTCCTTTGATTTTTCTTCTCTTGGGTTCAGTTTGTAATGCCCCGCCCTTTTTCACTGGCAGAAAATCAAAGTTTTTTTTTTTTTTTTGAATAAAATAGTGAGAGAGAGCGGGAAAGTCATGACGCGAGCTAAGTCCGAGCTTCCAAAGTCCGACCCTTAACTGGGCAACTATACGTGTGTGTAGACCAAGTCCACTAAAACGGTTCACACGTACTCAAGTTAACATGCGGAATAAATCATAGATGCAGAAAAATAACAGAATAATAATTCTATTCCATTTTAGACAGCAAGGATGTCCATCACTAAAAATCCATTTTTGAAACATAACATTTGATACAAAATTACTCATCAAAATATGAATTAAAATATCCATCACTTAATTGTAACACCCCAATTTCTCAATGAAGTGGATAATTACGAAAATGCCCCTGGTTTGTTAAATTAATTATTTTGTGATGTCAAATAAGGAAATGGTGGGGCCCATTACTCAAATTAAGATCATATGAGCACATTATAAATGTCAAGTTTGATTGGATGGGTAATCTATATCAATTGGGTCGAAAATAGGCTAAATGGGTCAAAGGGCCCAATTGGACCCAATGGGTCATAATGGATGATTAGACCATTGGGTGAGCCCAAATTTAATGGGGATAAGCTAAATTGATTGGAAATCAAGTGGAGCAAAAATGGGTAGGCTTGATGCATAAGTGGAAACCAATTAGAAATGGCAAAATCAGCCCATTAATGGGTCATGTTGTCAAAACGGGTTAAGGGGCTGATAGGGGTCCCAATGGGTCGGGTTGACCAAGTTGACCATGGTTGACCGTGTGGGCCCTCAGATGAACTCAAGTGTGAGTTAGTTCAGCTTGAGTTGGACTGATTTGGAGTAAGTTTTAATTAAGAATAGAGTTGACTCAAATATGGTGCATTAAATGTGTTGAGTTGGAATAAAAAGATCATGAGTCAAGTGAGTCAAGAGGAAGTGGAAAGGAGTTCTAATCTCACACAACTCTTAATCAAACCAATCCTAGCCGTTGGAATGAAGAGGTGCCTTGGCAAAGCCAAGGGACACCAAGGTTGGGCGGCATCATGCATCTCATGAGATGCATGTGTTAAACATGAAAGGATGCAACGTTTGGAATGAAGGGGTGTCTTGGATGGCACCCAATACCCCGTTGTTTTTGCCAAGGATTAATGAGGATTAAAGAGGGAGGCTTGGCTGATTTAACAAAAGGATAAACAACCACAATTTGGCCGAATTTACCTTAAAGAAAAGCTTAGAAATTCATCCATCTTCCCCTCTCAAGAACACCATCTCTTGGCCGAACCAGTTGTTGTGTTTCACCATAAGATCAAGCACCATTTCGGCAATGGATTAAGGAAGAAGGAAAGAAAGGAAGCAAGAGGGAAGGAGCAAAGGAAATTGGTAAGATTTTCTTAAGTGTTCAAGTTAAACAAGTTGTAAGAAAAGGGTATGATTTGGGCTATCATTTGGCCGAATGCATCAAGGATTAGACCTTAGATGGAAGTTCATAAATAAGATGGAAATTTGATCATTAGGTTCGGCCATTGGGGATGGCCAAACCCCATGAAAAGAATGGGTTAAATTGGATGGTTTTTGTAGGACAAAACCATGGACTGTTTTTTATACTAAGCTAGATTATTTACATGTTTTGAAAAGTTCTAAAATCATGGTTTTGAGTGTCATATGTTGGGCTATGGATTGACCGATTACATCAGGGAATTTAGCCTTGGATTAGATGGCTTAAAAGGATAAAAAGTATGTCATTGGGTTCGGCCATCTTGGTTGGCCGAACCCCATGAAAAAGTGTGAACTTGTTTGATATTCTTAAAGGTCAAAAACCATGTCAAGTCATGCTGATTTTTACACATGTTAGTTGGCTCATTTTGTGGCCGAATTAAGTAAGGATGTAAAGTGTGTTGATAAGGTCTAAAGGATGGAAATTTAGAACATGGAGTTCGGCCACTTTGGATGGCCGAACCCCATGGAAATAATTGGTCGATTTTGATGTTTTTTTGGAATTTAAAACCATGCAAGTGTGGGACTGTTTTTAGATGTTTTCATTAGAACTAAAATGCATGTTTTAAAAAGGTTAAAACATGGAAATGGAAGTCTTATTTAGATCTAGATGAATGATTAAGAGGTTCAAAACCAAAGGTCATAGAGTTCGGCCAATGAGCATGGCCGAACCCCATGAAGTTGGGTTGGTTATTGGATGATTTTTAAATGGTAAAACTCGGTAATATTATGCTGTTTATTACATGGTTATTGAAACGTAAAAATATGTTTATGAGGATCAAGTCATGGACATAGAGTTCGGCCACCTTGGAGGGCCGAACCCCATGAAAGTATTTGATGGTTTTGTGAGATAAAAATCATATAAGATTATGGTGTTTTTAGGGAATTAAATTAATATATGTTTACTGTTTTTGGTTGGTCAATATATGGCTGAACCATGTATTGTTCATGGTTGAAATAGCATGTTAAAACCATGAGTAATCATGGTGAATATTGAATCAAGTGAACCATAGAATTCGGCCATGGGTATGGCCGAACCCCATGGACTATGGTATGGGTTAAATGGACTAAGGTTATGGTTAGTATTTGTTATTGCTTCCATGATTTTATAAAGGGTTTAAAATATCCCAATGGAGGACCATTTAGTGATGGATAAAAGGGATTACAAGGTTTCGGCCATGTAAAGGGCCGAACCCCATAATATGATCAAAGGTGGAATGATCATAGGTATGGTTGTATGGACCCAAAACAAATGGGTAATGGTTCGGCCATGCTGTATGGTCGAACCCTACCAAGGTATTTTGTAGAATTTGATGCTTAATAGGGATTAAACGAATGAGAGACCAAAGGATAAATAGGTGAGGTTCGGCCATGGGTATGGCCGAACCCCACATAGTGCATTTTTGGGACTTAGACCAAGTTGGAATTATATAATGAATGTTTAATTTGCTGCTTTGAAAATAAGGTATCGAGACTTGCGAGAACGGCGTACGAGTCGTGAACGGCTGACGATTAAGAAAGATCAAATACTAAAGTGAATCTTCAGTAGGTTTCCTACCTACTTGTAACCACAAATATGATTTGGTTTTATTACGTTTTTATGAGATATGTTATAATTGATTTATGTTTAAAATGTGGTTTCGAATGATAAATTATGTGTTTACAAATGACATACAATGCATTGACATCTCATGCATGGCATGGGATGATGATTGTGGAACCCGGAGCCCACTCTCCGGTGATATGCTGTGATGCAACTGTGAAACCTCCTTAGGCGATGCAGGTCTCGCCAGGAGTACAATTATGATGACGATAAGACATTGGTCTCCTTAGGCGATGCAGGTCCCGCCAGGAGAAATGTTATGATGATGAGAAATACATTGGTCTCCTTAGGCGATGCAGGTCCCGTCAGGAGAAATGTTATTATGATTTACCTTGACGGTGCGAGTCACGTCAAGTGATGGCTATGTATATGCATGTTGGGAGGGACTCATTACATGTGCATATTTCATAGCATTGATTTACCTGTTTTTGATAATCATATATTTGATATATGCATGTTTTACAAGCTAACCATGTGGTAGCCCTGATCGGGAACCTACTGGGCGCGTTGATCTAATGCCCTAATTCTATCCTTAGAGGAGAATGCATGTACAAGGAAAGGAAAAAACAAGGTTGCTGATAAGGAGGGAAGCCAAGCGTAAATACTTGAATGCTGGAATGGATTTATAATTGCTGTTATTTGATACTTTATTATGGACATGTAATAATGTAGTTACTTGCTATGGTTTGTTTAGGATATTAACGATGGATGGTTGGTTTATGTTATTTATTATTTGAGACTGGTACTTGCTATCTATTCAACCTAATTCCGCAGTTAGTCTAGTTTATTCCGCATGACATTGTTTAGTTCCATGTGTGGTTTGTTATCGTGGGTTTAGTCCACGCACACATGGGTGGCCAGTTAAGATTCGAACTTTGGGTAGTCCGAACTTAGCTCGTGTCGTGACGCCGCACGCTCTCTGCCTTTGTTATTTTATTTTTAATTTAAAAAAAAAAAGTAGACTCTGATTTCTCGGAAAGGGCGGAGCGTTACATTAATAATAATTATCATACATTAAAATATCCAAAATTAACATTCCAAACCATAGCAAATAATCTACATTATTACAATCCTAAATGCTAGCTACTCAAAATACATTGTCCATGAGTAACTTAAATAAAACGAAACTAAAACATCCAAGCTCTTAAGCTTGGCTCCGATTTCGTTCCTCATTCCGTTCAATTCCTGTGTCATCAACTAGGGTAGAAGTAGGGCGTTAGACAACGCACCCAGTAGGTATTCCAAATAGGGTCAAACACATGGGTTAGTGTAAAAATCCAGATATAATACATTATACCGTACTTGTAAAGCATCGTATCCAAAACAGTGTATGATAATAAAGATCCAATCATACAGATAAAAACCAGAAACATTGCATGATAATAGAGATCATAATCATGCTGATTCAATGCCATGCCATGGGTGTCATATGCCATGAGTCCCACCCATCACCCATATCACAATCACAAAACATCCTCTTGATGGAATCTCCTCATCAAGGTATCCCCCACGAAACAAGTATCCTCTTGATGGAAAACTCCTCATCAAGGTATCCCCACAGTTGTCTTACCGACGCCCCGACGGAGTGTGGTCTCTGGTTACCTCTTGATGGGATAATGCACATCAAGGTACCCCTCACGACTTACGGACGCCCCAACGGAGCGTGGGTCTCCGGTTACCTTCCATCCCTCCCATGCCATGCATGAGATGCAAATGCCAACATGCTATGGAATATTACAAAATATAACATGAAAATCCCATAATTACAAAATATTGTTTGATACCAAAATAACTTATCAAAATATGAATTAAAAACATCATACATATCCCATGATTTCAATGAGGTAGAATCCTACCAATGATCAACTAACGCGTCCTTGCATTTTTGTCATGAAATCGATCACCGATCGTACAGTGCTTGTGAGGTCTCATTACCTTATTACATATCAATCAATCAAACCCATGTTCCATTTGATTTACAATTATGTCTAAGTCCATAAACACATCTTTGTGGGGTTCGGCCATACAACATGGCCAAACCTCACCCACTTGAATTTGGGCCCCTCTTTTATTTATTAACCAATCCACATAAGTTCAACCATCTAAGTAACCCTAAATCCACAAATATTCCTTAGTGGGGTTCGGCCATACAACATGGCCGAACCTCACTCCCTTGGTTTTGTGCCCTTCTTTTCAATCCTTTGATCTTTTAAATTAAATCCAAGATCATGCCATCTTTGTTTCATTAATCTAATCACTTATAGATTAATAATTTAACATTAATAACCACTTTAAGTCCACAAAAACCTTCCTCATGGGGTTCGGCCATACACTATGGCCGAACCCATGATTTTTCATTTTACCCATATTTACTTCTTTGCCATTATTTCCATCACCTTATGTTTAGGTCCAAAAACATAGGTTCATGACTAAACATTTTCCATGGTTCCATAATAAAGTTAGGTCTCTTATACAAACCTAGATCCAAAAACATAATCCATGGGGTTCGGCCATACACCATGGCCGAACCCATGGTCCTTTAATTTCACCATTTAGCCATTCTTTCCTTCCATAGGTTATCACCTAATTTTACTTATCCATACTTAGATCCATACATGATCCATAACCAAACATAGATCCATAAATGAATCCTCCATTTCCTAGCTTAATCATTCATTCATTTAAACATGTATAAATCCCCACATGACCTATTAAAATGGTCCATGGGGTTCGGCCATCCAACATGGCTAAACCCATGGTATTCATCTTCATCCTCCCTTTGTATTATTTACAACATTTAAACCCATAAATAAAGTCCCTCCATGGGGGGGGGGGAGTGGGTGTGGTTGTTTCATCATACACTTGGGTCATCATTTTATAACCCAAAGTCCATCAACATGTCTTCCATCATTTCATGGTCCAAATGCATCTAAATCTATCAACATCCTTCCATTATTAACATGGTCTAAATACATATAACTAATTCAATATTTCTCCAAGGGGTTCGGCCATACAACATGGCCGAACCCATGGTCCATGGTTCTCCACCCTTTTACATCATTTAGACCCATTTACCACCATTAACATTTACCAACATCCATCCATCATGCTCATCTTTAAAACCCTTTAAACATCAACCATATACCTCCATGTAAAACCTTTTAAAATCATTAATAACCTTCCATGGGGTTTGGCCATACACCATGGCCGAACCCTATGGTTCATCACTTTCTCTCATAAATCAATTAACCATGATCATATTCTTTAATGGGGTTCGGCCATACATCATGCCCGAACCTCATCCACCCCTTTTTGTCCTTGAGGGTTCTCATACATGAAACTTAGGGTTTGGCCATGCAAAGGCCAAACCATGATCCTTGATCATCTTTTCTTACTTAATAGAATCTCATTAAGTACTTACCGATTCCACGACTCCTCCGGTTTCTTTCGTTCCGACTTGCTCCTCCAATCTTCTCCCTCCTTAGCCTCTTCTTCCTTCCTTGAGAGGTCTTGGGGGGGGGGGTTTGTTTCATCATACACTTGGGTCATCATTTTATAACCCAAAGTCCATCAACATGTCTTCCATCATTTCATGGTCCAAATGCATCTAAATCTATCAACATCCTTCCATTATTAACATGGTCTAAATACGTATAACTAATTCAATATTTCTCCAAGGGGTTCGGCCATACAACATGGCCGAACCCATGGTCCATGGTTCTCCACCCTTTTACGTCATTTAGACCCATTTACCACCATTAACATTTACCAACATCCATCCATCATGCTCATCTTTAAAACCCTTTAAACATCAACCATATACCTCCATGTAAAACCTTTTAAAATCATTAATAACCTTCCATGGGGTTTGGCCATACACCATGGCCGAACCCTATGGTTCATCACTTTCTCTCATAAATCAATTAACCATGATCATATTCTTTAATGGGGTTCGGCCATACATCATGCCCGAACCTCATCCACCCCTTTTTGTCCTTGAGGGTTCTCATACATGAAACTTAGGGTTTGGCCATGCAAAGGCCAAACCATGATCCTTGATCATCTTTTCTTACTTAATAGAATCTCATTAAGTACTTACCGATTCCACGACTCCTCCGGTTTCTTTCGTTCCGACTTGCTCCTCCAATCTTCTCCCTCCTTAGCCTCTTCTTCCTTCCTTGAGAGGTCTTGGGGGGGGGGGGGGGGTTTGTTTCATCATACACTTGGGTCATCATTTTATAACCCAAAGTCCATCAACATGTCTTCCATCATTTCATGGTCCAAATGCATCTAAATCTATCAACATCCTTCCATTATTAACATGGTCTAAATACATATAACTAATTCAATATTTCTCCAAGGGGTTCGGCCATACAACATGGCCGAACCCATGGTCCATGGTTCTCCACCCTTTTACATCATTTAGACCCATTTACCACCATTAACATTTACCAACATCCATCCATCATGCTCATCTTTAAAACCCTTTAAACATCAACCATATACCTCCATGTAAAACCTTTTAAAATCATTAATAACCTTCCATGGGGTTTGGCCATACACCATGGCCGAACCCTATGGTTCATCACTTTCTCTCATAAATCAATTAACCATGATCATATTCTTTAATGGGGTTCGGCCATACATCATGCCCGAACCTCATCCACCCCTTTTTGTCCTTGAGGGTTCTCATACATGAAACTTAGGGTTTGGCCATGCAAAGGCCAAACCATGATCCTTGATCATCTTTTCTTACTTAATAGAATCTCATTAAGTACTTACCGATTCCACGACTCCTCCGGTTTCTTTCGTTCCGACTTGCTCCTCCAATCTTCTCCCTCCTTAGCCTCTTCTTCCTTCCTTGAGAGGTCTTGGGGGGGGGGGTTTGTTTCATCATACACTTGGGTCATCATTTTATAACCCAAAGTCCATCAACATGTCTTCCATCATTTCATGGTCCAAATGCATCTAAATCTATCAACATCCTTCCATTATTAACATGGTCTAAATACGTATAACTAATTCAATATTTCTCCAAGGGGTTCGGCCATACAACATGGCCGAACCCATGGTCCATGGTTCTCCACCCTTTTACGTCATTTAGACCCATTTACCACCATTAACATTTACCAACATCCATCCATCATGCTCATCTTTAAAACCCTTTAAACATCAACCATATACCTCCATGTAAAACCTTTTAAAATCATTAATAACCTTCCATGGGGTTTGGCCATACACCATGGCCGAACCCTATGGTTCATCACTTTCTCTCATAAATCAATTAACCATGATCATATTCTTTAATGGGGTTCGGCCATACATCATGCCCGAACCTCATCCACCCCTTTTTGTCCTTGAGGGTTCTCATACATGAAACTTAGGGTTTGGCCATGCAAAGGCCAAACCATGATCCTTGATCATCTTTTCTTACTTAATAGAATCTCATTAAGTACTTACCGATTCCACGACTCCTCCGGTTTCTTTCGTTCCGACTTGCTCCTCCAATCTTCTCCCTCCTTAGCCTCTTCTTCCTTCCTTGAGAGGTCTTGGGGGGGGGGGGGGGTTTGTTTCATCATACACTTGGGTCATCATTTTATAACCCAAAGTCCATCAACATGTCTTCCATCATTTCATGGTCCAAATGCATCTAAATCTATCAACATCCTTCCATTATTAACATGGTCTAAATACATATAACTAATTCAATATTTCTCCAAGGGGTTCGGCCATACAACATGGCCGAACCCATGGTCCATGGTTCTCCACCCTTTTACATCATTTAGACCCATTTACCACCATTAACATTTACCAACATCCATCCATCATGCTCATCTTTAAAACCCTTTAAACATCAACCATATACCTCCATGTAAAACCTTTTAAAATCATTAATAACCTTCCATGGGGTTTGGCCATACACCATGGCCGAACCCTATGGTTCATCACTTTCTCTCATAAATCAATTAACCATGATCATATTCTTTAATGGGGTTCGGCCATACATCATGCCCGAACCTCATCCACCCCTTTTTGTCCTTGAGGGTTCTCATACATGAAACTTAGGGTTTGGCCATGCAAAGGCCAAACCATGATCCTTGATCATCTTTTCTTACTTAATAGAATCTCATTAAGTACTTACCGATTCCACGACTCCTCCGGTTTCTTTCGTTCCGACTTGCTCCTCCAATCTTCTCCCTCCTTAGCCTCTTCTTCCTTCCTTGAGAGGTCTTGGGGGGGGGGGGTTTGTTTCATCATACACTTGGGTCATCATTTTATAACCCAAAGTCCATCAACATGTCTTCCATCATTTCATGGTCCAAATGCATCTAAATCTATCAACATCCTTCCATTATTAACATGGTCTAAATACGTATAACTAATTCAATATTTCTCCAAGGGGTTCGGCCATACAACATGGCCGAACCCATGGTCCATGGTTCTCCACCCTTTTACGTCATTTAGACCCATTTACCACCATTAACATTTACCAACATCCATCCATCATGCTCATCTTTAAAACCCTTTAAACATCAACCATATACCTCCATGTAAAACCTTTTAAAATCATTAATAACCTTCCATGGGGTTTGGCCATACACCATGGCCGAACCCTATGGTTCATCACTTTCTCTCATAAATCAATTAACCATGATCATATTCTTTAATGGGGTTCGGCCATACATCATGCCCGAACCTCATCCACCCCTTTTTGTCCTTGAGGGTTCTCATACATGAAACTTAGGGTTTGGCCATGCAAAGGCCAAACCATGATCCTTGATCATCTTTTCTTACTTAATAGAATCTCATTAAGTACTTACCGATTCCACGACTCCTCCGGTTTCTTTCGTTCCGACTTGCTCCTCCAATCTTCTCCCTCCTTAGCCTCTTCTTCCTTCCTTGAGAGGTCTTGGGGGGGGGGGGGGGTTTGTTTCATCATACACTTGGGTCATCATTTTATAACCCAAAGTCCATCAACATGTCTTCCATCATTTCATGGTCCAAATGCATCTAAATCTATCAACATCCTTCCATTATTAACATGGTCTAAATACATATAACTAATTCAATATTTCTCCAAGGGGTTCGGCCATACAACATGGCCGAACCCATGGTCCATGGTTCTCCACCCTTTTACATCATTTAGACCCATTTACCACCATTAACATTTACCAACATCCATCCATCATGCTCATCTTTAAAACCCTTTAAACATCAACCATATACCTCCATGTAAAACCTTTTAAAATCATTAATAACCTTCCATGGGGTTTGGCCATACACCATGGCCGAACCCTATGGTTCATCACTTTCTCTCATAAATCAATTAACCATGATCATATTCTTTAATGGGGTTCGGCCATACATCATGCCCGAACCTCATCCACCCCTTTTTGTCCTTGAGGGTTCTCATACATGAAACTTAGGGTTTGGCCATGCAAAGGCCAAACCATGATCCTTGATCATCTTTTCTTACTTAATAGAATCTCATTAAGTACTTACCGATTCCACGACTCCTCCGGTTTCTTTCGTTCCGACTTGCTCCTCCAATCTTCTCCCTCCTTAGCCTCTTCTTCCTTCCTTGAGAGGTCTTGGGGGGGGGCGGGGTTTGTTTCATCATACACTTGGGTCATCATTTTATAACCCAAAGTCCATCAACATGTCTTCCATCATTTCATGGTCCAAATGCATCTAAATCTATCAACATCCTTCCATTATTAACATGGTCTAAATACATATAACTAATTCAATATTTCTCCAAGGAGTTCGGCCATACAACATGGCCGAACCCATGGTCCATGGTTCTCCACCCTTTTACATCATTTAGACCCATTTACCACCATTAACATTTACCAACATCCATCCATCATGCTCATCTTTAAAACCCTTTAAACATCAACAATATACCTCCATGTAAAACCTTTTAAAATCATTAATAACTTTCCATGGGGTTTGGCCATACACCATGGCCGAACCCTATGGTTCATCACTTTCTCTCATAAATCAATTAACCATGATCATATTCTTTGATGGGGTTCGGCCATACATCATGCCCGAACCTCACCCACCCCTTTTTGTCCTTGAGGGTTCTCATACATGAAACTTAGGGTTTGGCCATGCAAGGGCCAAACCATGATCCTTGATCATCTTTTCTTACTTAATAGAATCTCATTAAGTACTTATCCGATTCCACGACTCCTCCGGTTTCTTTCGTTCCGACTTGCTCCTCCAATCTTCTCCCTCCTTAGCCTCTTCTTCCTTCCTTGATCTTTGGCCAAGAGTGAGCTTGAGAGGTCTTGAGATGAAAACCCAAAGAGAGGGTTCAGCCAAGAGAGTGTAGGTTTGAGAGAGCGAGAGAAGCTTGGGATAGAAAATACTCTAAGTCCTTTGTCTTTTGTCAATGAGAGAGGGTCGGCCTTGTGTGAGAGCTTGAGAGTGAGATGGAGCAAAGAATTCTCTTTGCTGCCCAATGTAGTTCAGCCAAGGGTGGTATCCTTTGGTTGATACCCCTTTTATATTGGGTTCCAATTAGGCATTTGACCCAATTGACAATCTTGACTCAATTAAATAAGTCTTAACCATTTACTTCAAGTGAACCTTATTCATGATCCGATTGGGTCTTTATTGGACACTTGACCCAACACCTTACCGGTCTAAGGTCTATTTCCATTAATTCACAAATTATATGGACAATTTCCATAAATATTCATTACTTGAAAATCTGGGGTGTTACACGGTTGAACCAAGGCTGGAGAGGGAAATATCTGGGCTGGTGAAGGTGGCGTGTTCATCTCCCTCATGCATTTAATGCATGATGAGACAACAACAACACGGGGGTGGTGCGATTTGACATAACAGATTTGGGCACGGTCGACACATCGACACGTCATATAACACCTGCCCTTTTCACTCTTAATAATCAGAGTTTATTTTTTTTAAATATAATAATCAACCAAGTGATCGGGGCGGAGTGTCACGACGCGAGCTAAGTTCCGACTTCTAAAGTCCGACCCTTAACTGGCCAAGCCCATGTGCGTATGGATTAAGTCCATAAGAATCGATCCACACATGGTACTAATAGAATTGCGGAAAATACTTAAACTTAAACTAACTGATGGTTATAATGGAACCTAAGACTACTCCAATTATCATACTTAGATAGCAAAGTACTTGATTATAATCTCCAAAAATTACTAAACAATCTTAACTAATCGTTCAATCAAACCATCCAAAATAAATCAAACTATAGCATCTACTTAACTACTTATTACATGCCAACCCATCTAATTACCAAATTACATTGTCCAAATAAATCAAATAACAAGTCCATAAATAGTCCATTCAAATCATTCAAACCGCCCAAGCTTCTTTGCTTGGTCCCCTTCTCGATCCTCATTCGTTGTCTTTCCTGCGTCATCCACTAAGGGTAGAGATAGGGCGTTAGATCAACGCGCCCAGTAGTGTTTCCGAATAGGGCTACCACAAGGTTAGTATAAAACATGCAAATAATATAATAATACATGTGAGTCAAAATTCCATAAAACATGCTATGTATGAAATGAACATGTAATGAGTCCCACCCATCACCATTCTACATAGCCTCCTCTTGACGGGATTCTCATCGTCAAGGTACCCCACAGTGGTCTTTCGGACGCCCCGACGGAGTGTGGCCTCCGGATTCCTCTTGATGGGATTCTCATCATCAAGGTACCCCACAGTGGTCTTTCGGACGCCCCGACGGAGTGTGGCCTCCGGTTACAACAACATCATCCCATGCCATGCATGAGATGTCTATGCAAGCATGCCATTTAGAAACATAACTTTACATTCATATAACTTATCGAAATCAACATAAAACAGCAAATAGAAATGTGGTTACAATAAAGGTAGGAAACCTACTCTAAGTCACTTAGATTGGCCACTTTGGTGAACCGTCACTCGTTCACGCTTGTACACCGTTCAAGCAAATCCCGTGGCCCTATTTATATAACAGCAAGTCAAGCTTTTAACCATAAGATTCCAACCTAGTTTAAGTCCCCAAAATCCATTATGTGGGGTTCGGCCATACCCCATGGCCGAACCTCACCTATTTTCAATTTGTCTCTCTTTCATACAACCATACAATTTAACCAACCTCCAAATAAGCCTTGGTAGGGTTCGGCCATACATTATGGCTGAACCTTACCACTTTGGTTTTGGTCCATTTATCCAATCACATGATCATTTTATCTTTGATCATTTCATCTATAATTTACAATAATGCCACCATACAACTCTTTGCTTAATTTTCCTTAAAATTAAAAGTCCAACACCAAACCACCTTAGTGGGGTTCGGCCCCACACATGTATCTCATTTGCTTAATTTTATCACAAATTGATCATCAAGTCCATCAATTGACAATTGGTGGGGTTCGGCCCCACACATGGCCGAACCTCACCCTAGAGATTTTAGTCCCAAGTTCCATCCTCTTTCATGTTTAATCTCCTTAGTACTAAGTCCATAATTGAGATATGTAATTTCGAAATCATAAACATATATCATACATTAACATAATCCATAAAACAGTCCATGGGGTTCGGCCATACATATGGCCGAACCCTATGGTTCTCTTGGTGTAATCCTTCCAATATTTGTCCATGGTTTTAATCCATAAATTAGCCATAACAATAATATGTTTCAGCCAAGCCATAGCTACTCAAAAACAGTAAGCTATCTTCACTTAAAAGCCTTTAAAAATCTTCATTACCCAATATGGACTTTATCCCTCAAACACCATTAAAATCACCAAGTTTTTCCATGGGGTTCGGCCATCCAATGGGGCCGAACCCTATGGTCCATATTTTACCATTTTTAAAGATCATAATCCTAGATCTAAACCATTGATGGATCTGGCCATACAATGGCCAGATCACATTCCCTTAACCAACTTTATTTATCAATGGTTCAAAGTGCACTTACCAATACCGCGTCTCCTTCGGTTCTTTGACTCCTTTTAGATCCTTAGCCTTCCTTCTTCCCTCTTGTTCTCTTGGCTGAGACTGGTCTTGCTGCAAGCTCCTTGGGATAATTCAGCCAGGTGATATGGATTTGAGAGATAGATAGAGAGAGAAAGGGAACTTTGACCTTAAACCTTGGTGCCAACTCTTTTGCTCAAAGTGTGCTTTTGTCTTGGTGAAAGAAATCAACCAAGGACTGATTGCAAATCAGTAACCAGCTGCTGTTCTTGCTTTTGGAAAGATGAAGGACGACCAAGAGAGAGAGAGAGAGAGAGATAGAGAGAGTAAGAAATGAAACTTCTTTGGCTACTCAAATTCAGTCCAAGTTAACCTCACATGTAACTCCCATATTAAGCCAAGCCCTTTATGCTTACTTGGGGGTTTCATCTATGAAATGAAACCTCCCCAAGCATCCAACGTCTCTTTGGGTTGTATTTGTGTAACCCCCTCCTTAGATCCTCTCTCATTAACAATCCAAATGGGGGTTTCATCTTAAGATAAAACCTTTCACCCTCCTCCAACGTGTAGTCTTGTATTTTGAATTTAAAATGTCAAAAACCCCTTTTGAAACTCCACATAACAGCAGCTCCATTCACTCTCCATCCTTGGAGTTACATGCAAATAATACCACTCCCATGTATTCCAACGTGTGGCCATTGTTTGGCTTAATTTAACCACCACCTCTCCAAAATGTAACTCCATGAAACGGCACCTTCCATTTATCACCTAACTTGGAGTTTCATGCATGAGGTACACCCCTATGAAACCAACGTGTAGAAATGTTTGAATTTTAAAACATAACTTCTCCTATTTGTAACTCCCAAACGGCCACCCCATCCATCTCTTTTGTAGGAGTTACATGCATGGAATAACAATCCCATGCAACTCCAACGAGCATCACACTTAATTTGACTCATCACTTACTCAACTCAACCTTTTAATGCAACTCTACATTTAATCCCTACTCAAACCTTTAATCTAACCCAACCATCTATTGGCTGTCCTTTTGAAGACTCAAGCATAGCATAAACCCTTTGCCATTTCCAACGTGCATATTGATTTGAAATACAACTCTCACCCAAGTAACTCCCATGTAACGCCATTTCATTCATCCCTTAGGTAGGAGTTACATGCATGTAAAGCCTCCCATGCAGCCAACATTTTCTTAGTTTAACAATTGGAATTTAAAACACTACATTCTCATTTACACACCTCACTTATTTGAAATAAACATTCCATCCAACTCATTTATTTAACTCCCCAACTCAACTCATTCATTTTAATGCAACTCAACCCATAAATTCAACTCAACTAATCTCCATCATTTAATTCATCTCAATCCCACTCAAACATTAATTAAACTTAACCCAATTAAGTTTTGAACTCACCAAATGATTAATCATGACATACACGACCCATTTAACAAAATTTGACCCAAATACAAATCTTGACCCGTTTGAGTACATCCCATCCATTTATTTGTCTTGTAAACAAAACTACCATCCTTTGGGGTCTTGATTGGACCATTGGCCCAACCCTTTACCCATTTAAATCCATATCAAATAAATCACAATGGCAATTTCGTAAATATGGATAAATTCATGTGAATTGATATATTGAAAAATCTAGGGTATTACACGTCAATATGTATAATTTCTGGACAACGCGATGTATCGACCAGATATGATATGACTTACCTTTAAATGTGAGCTTCGGGTTTTCTATCATTCATATCGACGAAGTTGATATGTAGATTTCTCAGTACATATACGAGGTCGATATGTTTATTTTTCGAAACTCTATGTACCGACCGAATACGATATGCCTCTTCTAAAAATGCAAGCTTCGGGTATTTTATCATACATATCGGTAAGGTCGATATATATATTGCTCGACACATCTAGTTTGGTTGATATATCCTTCTGGGTCACTTTACACTTTCCATTATTCTTCTCCAATCAACACGCCCGACACCTAGAGGGTCCTCATTGGCCCTCTCATGCAATGGTTGATGGGTGATGGGACAGCAACAAGAGACAACGTGTGTGTCTCGGATTTGAAATACTGGACATGCTCGATATATGTCCTTTGGGCGATAGTCGATATGTACCACTGGAAATTTTTGGCTTTTCTTCTTGTTTGTTTTACACCATGTTTCTTATTTTATTTCCTATTCTCCCATTCAATTCTCTACATCGTCAATTTATGTTCTTTCTTGGATACTCCGATCCACATACAAACATCATTCACTACATTCGAATGAGGTCACACCACGCTTCACATGTTATTTACACTTCCATAACATATTCCACATTTTTAACACATGATACAGTAACATCGTCAAAAATATCACGCCACAACATTTCATTCATTTAGAGGTAATCACTTGTTTAATAAGCTTGAAAATCTGGGGTGTCACACCGTCATAAATAAAAATAGCTGATTATGGCATAGGAAACTATGACATGTTCATATGGAACTTATTTCAAATCTATCTAAGTTTGAATTAGTTGATGACTTGCCTAAGGCCAAATTTGGAAAAGATAAAATTTGTGATGCATGCCAACTTGGAAAACAAATAAAAAGTTCCTTTAAAAACAAGAAAACATGTATCTACTTCTAGGCCTTTTCAACTATTGCATTTGGATTTATTTGGTAGAAGCAAAGTTAAAAGTATGGGTGGCAAGTATATGCATTTGTAATTGTAGATGATTACTCTTGTTTCTCTTGGGTGATATTTCTAGCACATAAAAATGATGCACCCAAAGATTTTGTAAAAGTTTGTAGAAGAGTCGAAAATGAAAAGGCATATGCAATCAACAACGTTAGGAGTGATAGGGGTAGAGAATTCGAAAATCAAGAAATGGAAATTCTTTGTGATAAAAACGGTTTTGGTCACAATTTTATGTCCCTAGAGATCTCCAACAAAATGGAGTAGTTGAAAGAAAGAATAGGCCACTTCAAGAAATGGCTAGAACTATGCTCAACGAATATAAATTACCAACTTATTTTTGGGCCGAAGCTGTCGGTACAGCTTGCCATTTCATCAATAGGATAACAATTAGAAAATGATTGGATAAGACACCTTATGAGATTTGGAATGGTAGGAAACCAAACATTGGATACTTTAGAGTATTTGGATGCAAATGTTTCATGCGCATACTCCATGGAAAATTCCTAAAATTCCTCTCCAAGCTTGACACATCATCTAGATCCTGACTTGTCTCCCAATCCAATCCAAGATTAGCCATACACGATTCTACCATCTCACCATCCCTATCACACACGATTTTAGCCCAATAATTTCTCCATGCACTTAGAGAAAAATCCATCAAAATACACTCCTAAGATCCCTACACACCTCATCATCCGAATCCTCCATGCTTCACACGATTTTTGCCTATCTCCTTCCTATCCCATTCGAAATTCATAGGTCAACCCTCCACCTCATCATCTCATCCATTCATTCATCCATCTATTTAATCTTAGCCGTTCATGTCATTGCACAACCCAAAACCCTAAAATACCATGCCAAATTCGACCAAGCCACATCCAATCCCTAATTTCTCTCATTCCTTTCTTTCCTCCCAAGACACCTTAGCCACCAAGCAACCAATGCAAAGTAAATTCGACCATAGCACTAGGAAGCCCTAATTTTCTATCTTTTAATCCTAGTCACCCATGTTAAGTTAGATCTAATCCCAACCTTTCACCCATTAACTTAAACCTAGATTTAATCTTAGTCATCCATTCAATCCCAAGTCCTATAAATACCTAGTAACCCACATACCAAACTCGAATTTGACTCTGGAGCCAAAAAGGACCAAAGGATTGAAGAGAAGACCAAGAGAAGACTCAAGGATACATAGAGAATTCGAATTTTACAGTGAGTTTCTTTTGCAATTTCAATTTCCAAATACATTGTATTCAATCAATCCTGTATTTAATTTTTCCAATAAATAATCAAAGGACAACACGTTTAGAATCTTGAAACATCCAATTGCTTAATTACTTTTATGATTGTCTTTGATTCGATTTTAAGATTGAATGCTTTATTTATTTAATCGGACATGAAACAGTTAGGACTTAGGTTATGATTGTTAGATCTAAGTTACTAAGGTTTGATTTTATAATTTAAAGTTTATGAATTTTGATGTTGGTGATAAACATGAACTGGAACTTAGATTTTTATGTGAATTTCAAATCTAGGTCGTTTGTTTATTTAAATGTTTTTGTGATAAACGGTCTTTTCCGAACAACACCTTTTACATTAGTGCATTTTTATTTCTGTCATTTATTTTTCTTGTTGATTTATTTTTTATGTTTATTTTGCTTCACTTGAATTTTATATTTTAGTTTTTCTTTTTAAATCTTTAATTCGTTTAAATGTAATTATTTCATTTATTTAAAACCTCCCTAACACTTTATTAACTAGTAAGGATTAAATTTAATTAGAACTAGATTTTGTGAATTAGGATGTGTGGTGAGATTGTTTATAAACTCTTAATTAAATTATTATTTTAATCATTTTTAATCGATGCTCTAAAATTGTAGATCTATTTATTTGATTGAAGAATTAATTAGTTGGAAATATACTTTTAAAAATTAAAATTGATTTTCTATCCTAGATTTAATTTATGAATCTTTGTTTTCTAAGAAACATAAAAATTGAGACATGTGTATTTTGAATTTCATATATTTTGAATGTTTCCTTTGGGTTCGACCTCGCACTCAATCACTGTACTATGAATGGCTCGTGCGCTTGTGACATTTACAAATTTAAAACATCAACAGGTACCAACTTTATTTTAAACATATATTTTGTGGATTTCCTTTAGGTTCGACCTCGCCTTCATACTGCTATACTATAAATGGTTCGTGCACTTACGAGATTTATAAATATAAAAATTTGAGCATCAACAAGTTTTTAGCGCCGTTGTCGGGAAATAAAAATTAAATTGTGTGCTATTAAAATTATGTGATTTTAGGAAAGATTGTGATTTTTGGAATGTTCCATTTTTTCAACTCTTTAAAATTGGAAACTTTTATTTTTTGAAAGTTCTACTTTTAGAAAGTTTCCTCAAATATATTTTTTTAAAATCTCAATCTTCATGGAATTATGTTTTAATTTATTTTTGAAAAGTCTATTTTTGGAAAGTTTTTATATTTAGATAAATCGATTTTTGGTAACTGCTCTATTTTTTGTAACTATCCAATTTTAGAAAAATCTCCAAACTTAGAAGTTTTCTAAATCTAGAAGTCTTATCTAACTTATGAAAGTTTCAAAATAAGATCTCAAATCAAATCTTGGATATTATGGAATCATATATTAATTTGGTGAAACTCAATTTTAACTTTCATATTCTCGTCTTATTTAAAATTTCTGTTTAGGATTGTAAATATTATATCTCCTCCACTAGTTGTAGTTTAGGAAAATTTCATCTAGATTAGGTTCATGCATTCTTTATGAGAGTCAGAATCTTCACTTTGTTTTGTGGTATTTCAATGTACAATGATTTTGAATTGCACAATAAACATTTCTGGCAGGACAGCACTACAAGCCAAGGTAAGTGCCTAACCTCATTTTCTTTAATTTTTAATTTTTCATACATTCATATAGATTTTATTAGGGTGCTTGCATTTATTTTGCATAAAAAAAAATATTATATATTTACTTTGATCATGCATTTAGATTGTGTATCTTGCATTGTTAGATTTAAGATTGCATTCACAAAAAAAAAATAGAGTAGTAAATAAAATGGTTCATGCATCTCCTAATAAAATTAATTAAGGAACCATTAGGCTAGATTTTATGGTTTCATGCTCATTAGGAACATTTTCGATCTAAATCAACTTTTATAACCAATGAATATTTTAGCTTCAAGAATGGTGTCTAAGGCTAATTCTGTCACCAAGGTGTGAGGTCGAGCACATCTAAAGATAAGTTGGGATGAGATGTCGTCTGTGCTCCCCACTTACCTGGGAACTTACCTGGTCATCTTGTGGTTAAACTCTCATTAGAGACTTAGATTATTTGGAAAGAAATGTATGAGCAAGTTTAAAGACAAATTTTAGGGTCCTATTAGCAGCCAATAAAAATTCAATTTCTCTTAAAGAAGTTTGAATATAGATTTAGGCAGTTTCTTGTGTGATTTTTGTTTGAACGTGAACGATCATGTCTGTGTATGCTTAACTGGTCATGTGACTCCACCAATCACTTGGTTAGAGTTACACTTCCCATCAGTACATCGATCGTTGCGTCCGAGGCTCAGTAAAGCTCAGTCATAGATATAGATAAAATCCACCTTCATCACCACTAACATCAGCCATCTCACCCACACCAAAATCATTACAGGATCCGCTCTATCAGCCCAACCCAAACCTGTAAATCCAACATCTGATCGAAATTGGTTAGGAAGATCCATTCACCCATTATCCATTTACCCATCAAATGATTTACCCATTTATCCATTTACCCATTTACCCATCCACCCACACTCATTTACCCATATTCACTCACTCATCTCCCTTTACCTAGACCCACCTCCCATCTGTCTATGTCTGAGTTGTTAGTGTCTAGTTTTGAGTTTATCATTTCTAGTTTAGGTTTTTCATTGAGTTAGTCTAGTCTAGGAATTAGTCATTTTTGCATGTCATGTACGTTTTTAGGTGAGTCTCAACCCCGATTGTTCGTCTAATAAAAATTTCTGCTCATTTGCACCTGGCAAGTGTAGATTAGGGAGCATTGAGACAATGTTCAATTCGAGTTTCGGGGTACTAGGAGAATGTTTAAAAAACAAGTCTTAAGTAGAGAGAGGCAGACTTAATCTTTTTAAGGGCAGAGTAGGCGAAGGCTGAGACTTCTTGGGGCCGAAAAGACTGTCAATCTTAACCTAAGAAAACATGCATCTTGACAATCTGACATAAAAAAAGTCACATTTTTAGCATTAATACTTGGAGATCTTTATATCATACTTTTCCAGAAATATTTTTATAGGATTTATACTTGGAAACTTTATTACACAGCCATATTAAGTTTAGTCTGAAAAAAGAAAATATTCACGAGTCGAGTAATCACTAGAGGAATACTAGTGGAGACTTAACCCAATGAGCTTTAGAGTCATTCTTTTCTTCTGAGGCTTATAAGTCAATTCCACTTTCTTTGGTAGTGCATTGAGTTATTGTTGATCTCATTATTCTTCATTTTGGTCATATTATTGAGAACGCCATCAAATTTGGGTTAGTAAAATTGAAATTTTTCTAAATTTATTTGAAGCAACGAAATTACCGTATGAAGCTTAGGATACGATATAGGCCATTTTTGGATCGATTAAGCCTTTAAGCTTACCTTTCTTTGTCATCTTATCATGATAGTTCCCTAGTTGAGCCTTATATAGCATGTTTTATTGTTAGCCACGTTTACCATACTCAACTCCAGATATGGAGTTTGAGCCAAAATTGAAATGTCTGTGACCTATCCTACGGCCCGGAAAAAGTTAGAGATGAAAAATTTGAATGGTACTCTAAAAAAATGGCACTGATGCATGAGAAAAAGAAAAAAAAAAAAGGAACATCCAGACATCAAAGAAGGATGTGAACTAGAACAAATAGAAAAAGAAAAAGAAATATTTTGAAAAAGTGCTGAAAGAAAAAAAAAATTAGAGGAAAAATCCCATTCAACATTTTGAAGACCTCTAACCCTTCTGTTCAAAGTATTTAATTTTTAGAGTCTTATTATCCTTCTTTGATGTGACCCAATCCCAAGCCATGAAGTCAAAATATGATATTTCATGTGGAGAATACAGGAAGAAAGATGATGGTGTTTAACTCAACGTTCTTAGGAAAGTGGCACATATTCATGAAATCATTCATTCTCTTTGATATGAACCATGTTTGTTAATACATATGTGAGATATTTTGATTCAAATATGATGAGCACAAGAAAATGACAATTTTACCCCTAGACTTTGGTCTAGTTAGCCCTTGTTTTGTGTGTTTTTAATCATATTTAATAGAATTTTGGGGTTTTGCAGGAAAAATAGATAAAGTCAAGAAAAGAAGTTAAAGTTCAATAAAATGAAGGAAAAATGCCTGAGCGTTGTTTTTAAAACACTGGGTAAAAGTAGGCCCATGTACAAGCCCAAGTCATCAAGAGTCAGGCCTAGATTTGAGTCACTCAATTACTTTTTGGATCCGACTGTACACGAGAAATCATAGCGTACATGATGAGAGCCTAGAGAAAGAACTTAAGCAGCAAATGCAAAACAGTTGATTGGATTGGGTTTGAAACAGAGAATTACACATCCATCCTTGAGCACGAGATACCTACATGCAATTAGATCAAAAGTTTCCTGCATATGTTGTTCCAGATGTAAAAAAAGGTCTTAGATAGCTTCTGTGTTGATGTTGAACTTGGATTAACTTCAAATTGAAGAATCTTGATGTTCAGAACACGAGGATATTACTAGGTGGATTCAAGTTCCAATGGTGTAAATGGACATTGTTTCAAGAAAAAAAGTTGATGCAAAGTCCAATGCAATTTCCTGTGAGTATTCATGTAATCCAGAAGACATCTCCTCTGATGATATAACTTTCAAAAGAGAGCCTGACAAGATGAATGAAGCTTTAGAGAATCCCTTATCAAGAGGCAATGGATTAACTGTTTTAGATTCAACAACGTCAGATACCACAAATAATTGTTAAAATAATTTCTCTGTATTTGATTATGATTACTAGGGGTCTATTTATACAAATAATATTCCCCACCGAGAAAACAGAGTGGCGGATTTGGCGAATGTGGCGGCGGATCTGTGATGATGGGGAGGCGAAAAACAGCACGGTAGGGCACCGTCGATGCTGCAAGCAGAGCTGCGCGTCCAGCAGATCGGAGCGGAAGAAGAGGCACACCAGAACAGATCGAGGAGATCTGGAGAAGACGCCGGCAGATCAGGGCTCGCCGGTGAAGCAGCGTCCAGCAGGAACAGGCGTCGGTAGAGGCACCATGGCAAAGCCCAGGCTACGAAGCAGAGCAGGGCAAGTAGCAGAGCGGCAGTGCAGATGGCAGCAGCAATGTTGGAGCGTCACGCCTTGGAAATCAAACCCTCTGGTGTTGACAAGCCAATCGGAAAGCAGATCGGCAGAGAAGACTACAAAACCCGAGCGGTCGCTGGAAGAGGAATATGGCGAATTTTGCAGCACCTGCGGAAGCAGGGATGATCGGCGAAGAGGGGCGGCGGGAGGATATGCAACAGGGACGATCCCGGCAGCACAGATATGCGGAAGCAATGACGGCCGGCAGATCTGGACTGTGGCACTAGAATCGGCAACAAATCTCAGACCGGATCTAAAGATCGCCGGCTGAAGTAAACCGTAGCGGCAAATAGCAAGCGCCACAGATGTAGAAATACTGTGTAGAAGCACAGTAGACAAGAGAAAAAAAAAAAAAGTCGATTCCTACGAGAGGGGATCGAACCTTGGCTCTGATATCATGTTAAAATAATTTCTCTATATTTGATTATGATTACAATGGGTCTATTTATACAAATAATACTCCCCACATAGGAAATCTAATATTGGATTCTCCTTGATTACATGAGATCCAATATTAGAGGAAGAATTATAGTAAGTTGATAACAACCTTCCTATTTACACGAGATTCTAACAATAATCATGTTCAAGATGATGATATTATGATGAAGGGGGTTCTGTAGCAGCAAGTGGGAAGAAGAGAATCATGCAACAAGAACCGACCAAGAAAGCCATGATCTACGAACAATCTGTTAAAAAAAAAAAAATACAACAAAGGGTGTTTTCAGTGGTGAGCTGTCCTTATTTGACAAATCAAGGGAAGCTACAGGAGCAAACAAAAGCATGGGACTGTTTTGTCTCATAAGCAGCAGCGTTTTAAGGAGCGAATCAACTAAAAAATACATCAGCACCAGAAGTAGATGAGCACAAGAGAGAAAGTATAGTTTCACTGTATACAGCTGCTAGAGGTTTGATAGTTGGGGTTGTTACAATATTGGAAACGAATGACAGAGAAAGAAGAAAAAGAATGCAAGCATTGGCAGCCAGCAAGAAGAGGAAACCCACTTTGCAGCCATCGTGCAACCAAGAGAAAGAATACAAAACAGCGTGAAGCAGCATGGCTCATAGAGGGACTGTTCTAGCAGGAAGTTAAGGAAAAAAGAAGTTGTACCAATGGCCAGACCTTGTTGTCCAATTGACTGGACAAGAAATCAACATAAGAAAGAATCCAAAAACTCCATACTAGAGATTAAGCAGAGAAGGTCCAGGGACTGTAGCTGAAAATAGAAGGGGCAGATTTGTTCGAATACAACATATTGAAAGAAGGTAGAGATAAAGAAAGGGCCTACACGTTTTAGGTTTTGTTTTGTAAAAATAGCAGCACTTGGCCGACAGAGCTACTCCATGCGTGCTTTCTTTCCTTATCCATCTCCTCTCTACTTTAAACAATGTAATCCTAGCCTTTTATTTAGCCTTTCCTTAATTAGACCCATGCGATCTTGGCCATTGATTTTCAACCCAAACATGTATAAATTGTGGGCTCCTATACAACACAATTCGAAATTGAGCTGGGATTTTTGGAGAGCAAAAGGTGAAGGAAGATATAAAAGCTTTGGAGTTTTATTCACATTGGGTTTCAAAGGTTGGTAAAATTTCAATTTTCATTATATTTTTTTATTCTTTTAGTTCCATTGTTTTGTAGTTTCAAATTCATGTGTCAATAATAAGAAATAGGCAGATTTATTTAGAATCATGGTCGTCTAATTATTTATTGATGTATGATGATAATTTGATTCCAATTTATTCTTTTCATGAGTTTGTGTTGGATTTTATTCTTAAAAAAATTGAGAAAAACATATGAAATAGTTAGGAGAGATAGAACTTAATTTTTCTTATCTAAGACTCTTCTTTAGAGTATATGAAATAGTTAGATTCGGATTTTCAAGTATAAATTCCACATTTACCTAAGGTTTGAATTAAATTTTCTTAGTTTAAATGTACTTCATAAAATTCATAATGAGAATTCGATTGGATGAAAAATATGAATGCATGATAAATAGTTTAAGTGAGTTCCATGTTCTAGACCTCGATTTTATTTTTAAAATATGGAAAATAATGTCCCCTTGATTCTTTGAGTCAGTTCCACTGTAAATATGTACAGAGGTAATTTAGGTGTTCTAAATTTTATTTTTATTTGAAAAATTCAAAAACTCATCAAATTGGAGAACTAAGGTTGGTTAATTAATTAATTGTATCTTAATTTTATTTTCTAAGTAAGATTAAGATTATTTATATTTTTAGATTAAATCCACAACCTTAATTAAAATTAGTTAAATTGTTAGATTCTATGTTTAAGTCTAGAATATTCTAAATTAAATTTAAAATACATATATTAGATAAATACTCCATATTTATGATTTTTCTCCATATTTCCTAAATTTCTTAATTTACATAATTCAATGGTGTATTATTCACGGATATATTTTCCTAAGCTCCGATGGGTTCGACCTCGTAATCAATCGCTATACTATCTAATGATTCATGCGCTTACGAATTATAAATTTAAAATTTGCACAACAAAATACATAAATTCTGCTCACATATACCTTGAGAGAAAATGAACTCAAACCTCTGAGCATTAGTCTAGCTGAAAGATATATCTAATGAGGTTTGAAGTCGAAGCGCATTTTCTAAAGGTGGTTACAAAACTTATGTGTATTATGGAAAAGAAGTCTATCTTAATATTTGGTAAGCACATACACTTCGAGTATAAGCCTTGTAAAATGAATTTTAAAGTAGTATGATGTTTACGTGTTCTTGTTAAAGATGTTGATATTTGTGGGTATCACTGAAAGCCTTCACGAGACTATAACTCATCTACTAGGGGTAACCTAGGGGTTTAAAGGCTTATTGCATATGCTAAATGCAATCGAAAGTGCCAGCTGAAAGTGGTTTAGCTTAGGTTTAGTTAGGATTTTTAGTTTTGTTTTTAGAGTTTTTAGGTTAGTTTTGCTCGAGGACCAGCAAAATCTGAGTTTGGGGGTATTTGCTGAGTCCAAAAAATGATATTTTTGCCCTTCAATTTTGGATTAGTTAGTCTTTATTTTGTAAATAAAAGAAGTAGTTAATCTAACTTTCTAGTTTCGTAGAATTTTTTTGAGAAATATAGGAAACAGTCATAAATCAGTGGATTATTACAAGAATTGAGCTTAATTTGGAAGTTCTAGTATTTAATAATTAATTCATACCATTTTTAGGATTTTCAATATAAATTGATTAATCTAGATCCGTTTATGAGAATCGAGATTAATTCAATATTTTAGATTTTAAGTGGTTGGTTAATTATTTAATTCTAAGACAAGAGGATCTGTAATTCAAGGGTCAGAAGAAACCAAGAGTTTAAATTTCAAGTCCATTGGCCAGAGATCCACTGCAAATGGGCCAAGCTATACTCCAAATGCCAGACATTAGGACCAAGCTCGAGCAATTCATGCGCATATCACAATGTGGGCCAGGCCAATGAGAAATCTAAGTCCAACAAGCCCAAGTTCATTAGTTGAAGTCCAAGTCCAAGGTCCAACTACTCCATGATCACTAAGCCCAAATCCACCTAAACCCATATCTAAAAGCCAACCACATTTTCTTACATGCAATCCTAACCACTCATCTTCATCCATTCATGTCATCTCATAAAACATAGGAAACCCTAGAGCCACCTATCAAATCAAAACCATACATCCATCATTTTAGATCTAGGTCATCGAATTCATCCATCATTTAAATTAACCTTAGGATCATGATCATTCCAAACATCATCTCCCCATCCATCCATTCATTAGTTGAGCCATTATAATTAGGTCCATTTAATCATAGTCATTCATTGCATAAAACCCTAGATCTAGATTAACTTGCATCTAACTTGCATCCCAAGCCAATCTAAATCACACTACACGATTTTCTCCATCCCAATCCACTCCATATCTCCACACGATTTTGCCACATCAACACACACATCCACACGATTTTTGCAACTAAAATCTCTCCATGCATTTGATCCAAAATCCATCCAGATTCATTCCCAAATCACCTACACCTCATCATCTCAATCTTTCCAACCCATACACGATTTTGCACAATCCAAAACTGCTCATGCGCATCTCACTAGTCAACTCTAGGCCATGTCATCTACTTCATCTCATCCATTCATTCATGTTAGCTTTAGATCTCCACCATCCATGCATTAAACCATAAAACCTTAATCCTACATGTCATATTCGCCCATGCCCTATTTTATCTCCAAAATCTCAATCTTTTCTCCACTATTGCTTAGCCACCAAGCAAACTCAATCCCCAAGCCACCATAGTTAACCAAGCCTTTATAAACCCTAGTCTTTTCCATTTCAAATCTCATCAATCCACTTCTAAATGAGATCCAATCCAAGTCCTTCACCAATCACTTAACCAAGATTAAATTCCAACCCTGAGCCTATAAATAGAGCACTAAAGCACAACAAAGAATTTGAATTTGACCTAGATTTTGAAAGGACCAAAGACTCGAGAGAAAAGACAAGAAGACAGAAGCATCATTCGAATTTTACAAGTGAGAACTGTAAATTTTCATTTTTATTGTCTTTCTTGTATTTAATTTACAATTGCCTATATTTAGTTCTTTCATTAAATAAATACAAGATATTCCTTTAGAACCCTAAAACATCCAATTTTCAGATTCCATTGATGATTGTTTTGATTTGATTTTAAGTTTATATTCTTTGTTTATTTAATTAGACATGAAATAGTTAGAGCTTAAGTTGTAAGTGTTAAATCTAAGTTACTAATGCCCGGTTACTTTAATTGAAGTTTATAAATTTTAATCTTGATGACGAACTTGAATTGAGATTTGGAGTTTTACGCGAATTTCAGATCTAGATTTTGTATTTATTTACACATTTTGGGCGATGAACGGTTTATTCCAACTACCACCCTTTACATTCTGTACTTTTAAATTTTATCATTTACTTTACTTGCAATTTTATTTCCAGTATTTTATTATGTTAGTTCCTTTGTTTGTTTGTTGTATTTAAATGATCAATTTATGTTTCATGTTTTTATTTCAAGTCTTGTATATTAATGTATTTTATTCTTTAATTTTTTGTATCCAAAAATTCTCTCTCTCAAGATTCACCTAACTAAGGTTGGAGATATAATATTTTGATCTTAAAACATGTGATTTTAAATTAAGATGAGACTACATATTCATGTTTCACCAATTTAATAAAAAGAAGATGGATTTGATTCTCGACTTGTTAAATTCATAAGTTAGATAATGATAGTGGTGTTAACTTTGATTTTCTAAAATCTAAATTAAAATTGTAACTCCATGTATTAGATTTCTTAAGATTACATATTTCAAAAGGTACCAATTTCATTTTAAACATATATTTTGTGGGTTTCCTTTGGGTTCGACCTCGCACTTATACTGCTATACTATAAATGAGTCGTGCACTTATGAGTATTTAAAATTTCACAGCAGAACACATGTGGGTCCCACTGGAGCACCAAATTTGGAAAAAAATTAAATTTAATCCAACCTACCATTTTTAGAACATTGGGTTCAAAAAAATTGTTTTCACTCCAAACATTTTATTAGTGCCTCGGCTTGCCGAATCTCTTGTTTGTCAAATCCATGACTCGTGTGAAGCATTACCTTGAAGTTAAAAGTATAAGAATCAATAATCAAGTGGTGGTTGAATTAAGCTCAAGATGGAAGATCAATCAAGATTCAACGGATCATCAACATGTATGGCAATTACACAAGATAAATTGGCCATAGGAGACTCTAGGTGGACCCCACACCTTAGGATGACATTGCCTAGGCTTAAAGATCATATCTGGAAAATTTACATAGCCTAGTGTGTGATTGACCCATAACCAGAATACGAACGTAATGTGAAAAACATAGATTTTACTGTCAGGCCGACACATCGTGTCTGGCAATCAATCGCCTTTGACAGTGAACGATCTATCATGGTCATACGACTAATGGTCTTAGAAAACAAAAGCTCTGGTTAGAAATGGTCTGTCAAACAGCTAAGGGCCCAAGACGATACATTCGTGCAAGTGATGCATTATTGGGACAGGACTGATCCAATCGAGCATTACGATCCGTCGGCAGGACTTAGGATTGAATCTAGAATGTCATTCACAGTCATGTCTCAAGACAACCAATCGTGCAGACGATACTTCGTTTGGGTACAGGGCCGGCCAATTGCCCTTACGATCGATCGCCTGGAGCCTAGATTAAACACCCTCTGAAAATTACAGTCGGGCTCAGGGCGATACATTCATCGGGCGGCGACCTTTCGTGTGGTACCGATCACGATCAATCGGTCACACGGCTTATCGGCGAGACAGGGCAGAAACACATCGGTCCCACGATCAATCACCCTTGGTCTGGATAAGACTTGACTCAGAAAATACAGTCAATCTTAGGCCGATACTTTCACCAAGTCGCTACCTGTCGCCAGTGAACACGGACAATGAATCGTGTGACACGATCAATCGGGTGCGAACCTTATCTATCTGTTGGGAGAACATTTAATGCGCAACAGTCATTTTTCAACGGTAAAATTTGAATACACCATCGATCGTGTAGACCGATTGATCGCCTGTGCTGAGATTTCATAAATCTCTATTTAAAGGCCCAAAATTTGTAAAATGAGATAGAGCTTTCATTTCGAAATCAGAAAAACAGTGAAGAAAGAACTTGAGACTCCTCTCCTCCCTCACTCTCTCTCTAATTTAAACATTTGGTAAATCTTTTAGAGGTTCAATCACCTAGTTGATTGAGATCAATAGAGAAAGATAAAACTTTTCTAGGATTTACATTGGCAAATCATATATCCTTGGAACCCTCTCCCTATCTTATGATTGCTCCATACAAGAGGCACATCCTCATCATCAACAAAATCTTTGTGAGAGCTTTTCAAGAAACACGCTTCACCAAGGTTGAGCTTCAAAGGCAAGTGTTTCTTTGCATTTTATTTTCAATTCATCATTGTAAAGTGGATTAGATCAGGTGATCAAACCGCTATAAAAAATAGAGGGATAAGGAAGTAGTCTGGGGTTGGTCGAATCTTTCAAAACTAGGATTGTGTAGGTGAAAGTCCTACACTATTAGTGAATATGTAATTCCCCACTTAGTGATTTGGAGATAACCCAAGGTTGGATGAGTTTTAACAGTGGATGTAAGTCATTTAACCGAACTACTATACATCGGTTGTCTATGTGCTTAATTATATGTGTGTGTAATTATTAAGTGGCACATCTCTTGTTCACACACATTACAACATCTTGATTAATTTCATTATTACATTTGACTAATTCTAATTAATCAAGAAATCTAAAAAGGACAAAAAATTTGGGGATTGTACTATTCACCCTCTTCTAGACAATCGGGTTCTAGCACTCTAGAACTATCACATTCAGTTCAAATAAATGTGCAATGATCTGGGGTTAAAAATGTAGAATTCATCAGTCATTATAATCAAGCAATTCAAGCAATAATCACGCAATTTCATAAAAACACTTAGTTACCCGATTAAACTCTAATTGGATCAAAATCTACTAATTTAGGTAAAGTCGTTACAAGACTTGCGCCAACCAGTTACTCCCGCGTGCCTTCCACTAGGATTTGTTATAGTTTGGTAGGTCGGCTCATCACAGCATGCACATTCACAAACCATGCACTCATGCTGAAATGATAGTTTTCTCAAAATGGGAAAATAACAAGGGTCGAGTCGCTACAGATACTAAGGTGCAATCTATCACACTCATGATCACTCTTGAAATTAATTAAGCGAAATGATGAGATACATGAGGGGAGATGATCATAATATGGTTAGGCTATACATCTTCACCATGAATTTCAAAAAGCATATATTTTAATTTTTTTTAATGATAAGCATTTTATTCATTCAAAGAATAAGAGAAACCTCTTAATAATAGAGTATAGACTTAGACTGCACCATTATAGACTAAAATAGTCTTAAAGAAGACAAAGACAGACCCCCAAAAGAAACAATAACAGCCAAATGCTTTTTTACAAACTTAAAGCGGATCTCACAAACTTATACAAAAACAGGAAAACAACAATGCTCCAATAGATTTTGCTTACAGGGGATAAAAACATATTTTGAAAAAAAAATTAAAATTTTATCAACAAACAATGAAGATGCAAGACTTTTAACTTTATTATGGTTAGTCTCTCATGCTAAACGAACTACAATCAACCTAAGCAGGCTCTCCGCAAGTTGTATGGGTCCTATTTGGGGCCATTCAATGATAAATATAAACCAAGTGTTTTTTCAATTTTTTCAAAATTTGATGTAGTCATCCTTAACACTCGAAGATTGCAAATAAAAATATCTATTCAAGACTTTTATTTTGATCTTTAAAAGTTCAGAATTATAATAATCGATATTCTCCAATTTAGACAATTCAATAGTCCATTCAATTAATCTACCAACTATCTAATTGTTTAATCATAATGTGTCTTACTCTCTAATATTATTTTAAGATATTTTGCTACATGAAAATAAACTTGTCATAACTTATGCACCATTGTTGTCTGAATCTTTTTTTTTTTTTTTCAATTATAACTCTAGACAATATTTAGCGTCACCTATAAATCAATTAAAAAAGATTAATCATTTCAATTATATAATAAGTTATTTTTTTTATAATAACTAAATCTGTTAGTCAGGTGCTAAATAACAATTGATGGTAATATAAAGGGTAGTGATATGTGTATTATGAGTTTTTTTTTTTTTATTGTACATCACCTTTAAAACAATATATATAATTTTACCCTTTCTTTTAAAAAAAATGGAAAACAAAATTATATTTTTTTAAAGATGGTGCATTAATACTGTCGAAATTACTACGAACATAAATTGCGTAACTTTACTAGCCAAATTTGGTTCCTATTTTGTCCTCATTTGCTACTCTTGCTCTGCATTCAACGAGGGCTACTTTGGTAAGTCGGAATAAGAAGCTCTAACCCGACTAGGGTTTGTCTACAAAACCCCCTTTCACCGTGATTGTTAAACATTTACTCGCCCATTGGACGGAAGCTCCAAGCAAGTTCTATCGGTACTCTCTCTCTCTCTCTCTGAGTTGCATTTTTAGAGAGTTTCTCCATTCCTTTGTTCATGTTCTTAGATGCCATATATATAGATTTTCTGATGTTTCCGAGTTTCAACATTTGATGGGCTTTAGATACAATGGACTGTCTCGTAGTTGTTACTTTGTTTTGGTTTCTAGAATTTGCGTAGTTTTTTTTTTTTTTATCAGTCAGTGGGGTTGTTGTTCCCTATTCAGTAATGAATTCAGGAATAAAGATGGATTCCAATGTGCATTTGTGTTTCAAATTCTAACGTGGCTTAAAAACTGCAACAGTGAGCACTTGTCAACTGTGCTGTTGGCTCCTGTCTCCAATGTGTATTTTTTAATGTGCAAAGATAAGGAAATATATATATATATATATATATATATATATATATATATATAAAGCTTAGGTTGTAGGCCATTCAGAAAGAAGAATTTTCAACTATTTGCTTTCTTCTAGAAGCTTTTTTGAAGTGAATGGTTGCAAGTGGAAGTTAACAGGACATGATAGATTGTGGACCGAGTAGATTATTTTTGATAGGGAAGAGTGCAATTTACAACTTGAAAAGCTGGTCATCTATCTTAGAAAATGGCTATGATGATGACAACAAGAAGACGCTATTTGATGTGCCAAGCACTTGTGCTGTGATTTGGTGGTCCAACACTATGTTCTTGTTTACTTTTAGAGAAGTGCTGACAATCTTTATTGTCATGGGCAGTTATTTGAGTGGCCTTTTGGAAAGCACGAGAGTTGTTTACTGGGTCTCTGAAATCTTTGGTTTCTTGAAAAGTGATAAATGAACCAATGTGGTAGAAAATTTTGGTCGTTTTTATTGGTATCAGTTTTGAGATAGTAACATAACTTGATCTCATAGCAGTTGTGATACTGTGATTGCAACAGTGAGTGTTTGCTAACTGTGCTGCATGTTCTTGTCAGTAGAAGTTGGGTCATCTGGCAGGCTTTCTCTTGAACATAGAAACTTTTGGAGACAAATAAAAGTGCTGCAAATATAAAAATCACTAGATGGGTTGGATGCAGACTTAGAGTTTGGTTCAAAAACCTATCTTACTTGGTCGGGTTCGGAGGATCCACACTATTTCTGTTAAGATTTGCTGCTTCTGGGTGCAGTTGTTTCGGGTTATGTTTCCTACATTGTATTCATGCCATTGTTTCTTTATATGCATGCTATTCTCGTCCCCCTTCCCTTTCTTGCCACACAAAGGAAAAGAAATGAAAAGAATTTTTTCTTCCTTCTATCTAAACTGTAACTAAAGTTTGATTATATGATGGAAATCTTGTGTATTTGTGCATACTGCAGCTAATGTTGAAAATATTTTCTTTTTGACACTAATTTAATTTTTTTTCTTCTGATACTACAACATCATATTGTTATGAGGAATTTGATTGTATAATTGTTTCTGGTATATGCTATCTGATTTATTTTTTCATGTTGCTGCTTTTTCCCTTTTTCCCATTGCATGTGCTGGAATTAGATAATTAAACGCTTAAATGGTGACTAGATTTTGGGCAGCAGCCTGTTATCTAAATTGCAAGAAATTCTTTTCTTCATATTTGCACCGGTTGAGCATCATCCTCCTGATTATCAATCAGAATTCTTTCTCTTGCCTGTATCTGTTCATACTACTATTATCATCATCTTAATCTTTCAATTTGAGACTCCTTGGCACCATATCACATGGCGTGGGTTCAGTCACGACACTTAAGTTGCTACTCCTGTTGGCCTTTCAATTGTTTTCGACCTTTCCATCTTTATGTACTTCGTCCTACAAATGCTTCTGGCTCTTGTGCTTCCTTCATTGTCGCATCCGATGCTTCCTTCACAGTCACCTTGCAAGTTTGTGTTAGTAACACAAGATGCCGAGAGCAAAAGCAAAGTCTATGGCACCTCCAAAGCCAGTTGAACCTGAAAAGCCGGTGCAACCTGAAAAACCAGTGGAACCTGAAGAGCAGGTGGACCTTGATGGAGACAATGAACCAGAGGAAGAGGTTGAATATGAGGAAGTGGAGGAGGAAGAGGAAGTAGAAGAGGAAGAGGAGAACGAGGTTGATGACGAAGAAGTGGAGGAAGAAGAAGAAGTTGAGGAAGAAGAAGATGCTGCAGTTTCAAATGGGGCTAATGCAGGAGGAAGCCCTGGTGTTGACGAAGAGATGGAGCCTGCTGAAGAGAATGATGATGATGACAGTGAAAAGCATGGTGAACTTCTTGCTCTTCCTCCTCATGGGTCAGAAGTTTATCTTGGTGGTATCCCTTATGACGTGTCAGAGGAAGATTTAATGGGATTTTGTGAGCCTATTGGAGAAGTCACTGAGGTAAACATGGGTCGTTTGTGAAACTATTTTCTTCCTGAATTGTGCAAAAGTCGTTTCACATTCATTTTTGGTTATTACAGGTGAGGATAATTAAGGGCAAGGATTCTTCTGAGAACAAGGGCTATGCTTTTGTCACCTTTGGAACTAAAGAATTGGCATCAAAGGCCATCAAGGATCTGAATAATACTGAATTCAAGGTAATTCTTCTGAATTCAAGCTGTGCCTATTGAATTCATAGTCTCAATTAGAATTATACTTTTTTAGCTAATAGCAATATCTTTTGGTTTTGGGCACAAGAGCAAGTACCAAATCGACCCTCTTGATGCATTTATGATTGGTCAGATTTGCTACATGTGGCAATGTTGAAATTTGAACATATTAAAACAGGAGTTTCTACCTCTACCATAGTTTAAGACTTTAAGAACCTAAATGTTCAGCTTAATTTTAAACTTCTAAGGTAATTCAGGTGAGATTTGAACTTCTCATGTAATTCAGGTGAGATTTCCCAAGTCTTTTTGCGTTATCTAAAAGACTTTGTCAGACTTGAATCTTGTGTAGTCGCGTTGACTCTCTCTCTCTCCCCCCTTCTTCCCCCCTTCTCTTTCTCTCCCCCCCTACCCCCCCTATAAGTTGGACTTTGTTGATTGCTTGCAAATGGGTTCTAAGCTTAGCCTCTCCGTCTATGTGTGGTTACATGGATTCATGTGCTTGCACCTATCGATGCATTTATTTCTTATAAAATTTGAAATGTTGACGTGAAAGACTACTAAGTTTTAAATTACATTGGTTTGAAGCTTCTGTGGATCTCTTAATGTAAATTTTGCTAATGGCTTGCAAATCGGTTCAGTTCTTGGTTGTCTCTGTTTCTGTGCGTGTTTTAAATACATTCATGTGCACATACATGCATGGTTTCTTGTAAAATGTGGAAGGCTGACGTATTGCAGGTTTTCTTTTAAACTATTTGGAATTTTCTACTAAGCAACCAGTAGAAACAAGTTTTAAATTACATTAGGTTTGGAACTTCTTATTAAATGCAGAGGTTTGATGTTGAAATCACTCATGAACAAAGCTTATGACCAATCTGTTTATCTTGTTATGAGGATTTTTTTTTTTTATTTCCTAATGCATATATGTTTTTTGTCTGATATGGAAACTGATGCTCGTCTGTTTTTCAGGGAAAAAAGGTCAAATGTTCTTCTTCTCAAGCTAAGCATCGGTTGTTTATCGGCAATGTTCCCAGAAGCTGGGTAGAGGAGGATCTGAAACAGGTTGTGACAGCTGTTGGTCCTGGAGTTATCATTGTGGAGCTGCTGAAGGTAAAAGTCTTTGAAACTTTATGGTCATCTTTGTCTTCCCTGGAAAGTGAAAAATGGTTCCTATATTGCATGATAACTTCCAAGACATGTCATCACATCAGTCATCACAATATATGACAGTGTCAGAACATTTTGTTCTGTGAAATTTAGCAAAATTGAGTTATCCTATGTTGATATCCTTCAGGAAGGTTGGATCCACTGTTCATGAATCCAAACTTCCAATAACTGACAACCCACACCCAAACACTACCACCTAAAACAGGAAAAATAAAATGCTATACATCTAATCAGATTTCATCCAACCGTGGCCCTTGTTAGTTGGATCAGATTAGATGGAAGAGGCTTGATTTAAGTAATCATTCTCTTCATGCCTGATCCTTCAGTTGGATTGGATCTGATGGGGTGTGTGCAAAGTATCCTTTATAGGAAGCACAGTTTACTAGGGAGCTCTTAGATTCATGAAGGCTGTAATCACATGCACAAAAAGCTGAAGTACTTGAAGTAAAGATATCATCCTAGGACTTTTGCTCTTATTAAATAATAATTGCTATGGATCTATGGGTAACTTTAGGTAGACGGGTGGCCATATAGATTGAAAGGCATTATAAGTAAATTAATTGTCTTATTTTTTTTATATATATTTATATATATATTGATTTTGTTTTTCTGTTTTTCTCATGTGCTTTTTCAGGGTATACTCCTTTTAGACCCTCTTTTCCCTTGATGTACCCTTTATTTCTCTATTAATATAAATCGTCTTTGTTATTGTTCAAAAAAAGTATATTACTTGTGTAAAAGTACTGCTTGAAACCCAAATAACAGATGTGTAAGGCTTTCATCGGTGACCAGTGGCATGTAGGCATCCTATATCCAACAATGGTATCAGAACATTTTTTTTTTGAAATGGTTCATATATATTAATTATAAAAAAGCACCAAAGGTGCAAATACAAGAAGAAAAAACAAAGGTAAAGCAAGAACTACAAAGACCGGCAAATGAACTCATCACAGCTCAAGGCCACAACACAAAAGCCGAATGGCTTATGCAAGGTCAGCACATTCTTTCCAGGCGCGCAATAAGTCAGACAGAGAGTATCAGAACATTTATTTTAACGGAAATTGATTGCTAGTAACGACCTTGAGATATAAGGTGACACTTTTAGGGAATTTATATTCATATTCTTGTTAGATAGTTCTGAAAGAGTTAAATCAGGCTGAATATGGTTCCTTGATGTTTTTAGGATCCAGGAAAAGCTTTCATCAATTTTGCAATTTTTCTAGCTAGAAGCACTAGTACTCATGAAAGTTGGAAAGAATTTAAATCTCCTAATGGCAATGTGTGAAAGCTTCTTACTTTGCTTTTACAACAAATTCACGTCTCTTCACTTTTCAAAAAATAAATTAATAAATCCATGTGTTATCTTGAGAACCAATATTTTTTTTGAAGACCAAGGTGTCCGGGCCTCTTAGAGTACTTGACTAATCCTTATGTGCAAACCTCCTAGAACCAGTAAATTTTTGCATACATTGTTATTGAACTTTATGGAATTTTAGATGTTGAATTGGCTTTCATGATCATAGTTTTTCTTATTTCTGCAGGATCCAAAAAATGCCAGCAGCAACCGTGGCTTTGCATTCATAGAGTATTATAACCATGCATGTGCTGAGTATTCAAGGCATAAGATGTCACAACCGGAATTCAAGCTAGACAATAATGCTCCAACAGTGAGTTGGGCTGACCCTAAGAGTGCTGATTCTTCCCCCGCCTCACAGGTACACTAATTTTCTTGGGATGTGCTTGGGTGTCTTGATAGAACTTGATGAGCAGGTAGGGGCAGAAATGGTTCAGGTTCAGGTATAGGTTTGTTTCTATATGTTTTTAGTGATTTTACTAGGGTTACAAGCCCATGTGAGCCACCATGTATGGTAGATAATGGGTCCATTTGGGTGGGTCCCACCATAGGAGGATGCTTGGTTGGAAAATTCAATATAGGGCATACTGAAAATCAGCTTAAATGGATCATAGGAATTGCAATGGTTCATGTTCAGGTATAGTTATGCTTATGTCAATGTGGTGTGTGTGGGCGCAAGTGTTGTGCATGTCTGTGTCTAGTGAGTTGTACTTGGCTGGCAAGCCCATGAGCGTCGTTGTTCGTGATGGACTGTGGGGCCATTGGTGCAAGTTATGTAGGACAAGCCTCGTTACTAAATTTGATGCAGGACATGTCCAAACATTAGAAGTCCTACATCTAAATGCTGGATGGATTTCTCTAAGAGAATGCAAAATGTGTGTGGTGAATCTTAAAATGACATGCAACTTATAACCATGATTCACATAAAATGTTAGAGGGAAATTAATATTAAGCAAAGAATAAAACAAAAACTGAGGCAATTTCACACCTACAATTAATCAAAGTGATTCAAAAAGAAGAATTGACATGTACATATAAAGCTCTCAAGGTTGTATTGTTGGGTTTTAATGCAACATCCCTCAAAAGACTCAAATCATACCAAAACTTGTTCTAGGTCTTAAAGATTTAAAAATTAGTTACCGAAGGGATGAAATAGGGCTGTGAGATCACCTAGGGTGTGTTATTTCTTTATTCTCAAGCAAAACAAGGTCTCAAACAGGTTCATACATTTATTTTCATTCTCAAAAGTGGTGGTTGATGGGTCCTAATGGGGTTTTGGTGGTTGATGGTGGGGTTGAGCCTTGGTTTGGATAAAAAATGGACAACAATATTGGTTTAGAAAGGAGGAAACGTGGGAAAGAGGGGAAAAAAAGGAGGAGAAGAAAAAGGGGAAGAAGAAAAAGAAAGATTTGTACTATGAGTCATATAAGGTCCCTTGACGTCACACCAAAGAGGCAGAAAGAGTTATACCAGATCTGCAGATGGGAGAAACTTGAATTTTTTTCATACATATATTATCATTCTCAAAAGTCTCTTACAATTATTATAAAAGAAAAACTCTCTTAGAAACCCACATGTAACATAAGGGCACACGTGTACGATTTGAAGCCATAGAAACAAATATAAGTCTATAACAATCTTGGAACCATATAAACCAAAACAAAATGATACTAATAGAAGATGACAAAACAATTCCCGGAAGGCGCTGGATCAACGGTCAGATTGGTTCAGTCCACAAACGAACGACTTAGATGATGTAAATGATGGATTGAACCAAATCCTCAAGTCCATTGCTAGATCAACGTACAATATGGGTTATCCATGTCTGGATCTATCTCCATCTATGGTCGAATATATTAGAAATATGCACAAAATCATCATCCAGTTATGCTGTGGAAAATTTAGATTTCGATGAATTCTTCTTGGCCGACGTCCCATGATATTCTCATCAATTCTCCCAGACTTGGAAAACTTCACCTTTGGTGAAGAGGCACTCTGGTATTTGTCGTACATATCCTTATTAAGTCTTGGTAGAGCTTCGACAATGATCCATGTGTAGTCAATCTTGGGTTGATTTTTCCACTTCACAAGGAATTTCCAGTATCCCCCAGTTCTGGAAAATACAATATGATCATCCAAGATGTCTTTTGTTTCATTCCTTCTTCTTGAATATGGATGGGAAAATTGGTAAATGACGGATGGAGAAAGGTGACAATGATCCATAAGCATTATAATTTTGTGGACGTGTTTGAAGGATGAGATGATGGAAATGTATGTCCAAGGAATAGGTGGGCCTTTGTAAAGAACTAAATCTTCCACATTGAAAATGTGGCTAGCTCCTAAATCTGAAGGCAAATCTAAGACATAGGTTTTGACACTTATCTTCTTAAGCGCTTTAAAAGAACTTGCACTTCAAGCATGATGTTCCGTTTGGGGAACCACTTAGGCCTAATGTGCACGATAACCATAACTATCTCTTCAAACTCTTGATACCTGCAGTATACATCTGCAGAAAATTTGTAATATCATTGCTAATATAATTTTTTCTTCTAATATTCATTGCTGAGTTGGGAGGAATTGGCAAGCGTCTCAGCACACATTTCGATGTGAACTTTTGCAACACATCGTGAAAAGCATATCGCAATTCAGATAGAAATGCTTTGAACTCAGATGGGTTGATAAAGTGATCACCATTGTCGTTGGAAGCTATGGGGTCTGCGTGATGTGGGTAATCAGATCGGGGTGCCCTAGAGTCCAAGACACAGTGGCTGGATCGGTTCGGGGGTTGGAAAGAACTTGGTGACTTAGGTGAATGTGAATAAAAAGGAGTTGAGTGGGAGGGATATGGCTCATTGAATCGGTTAAATGGGGTAGGGGATGGGATTAGATGAATGGGGTCTGTTGAGGGCCGCGGAAGCAGGAAAAGAATAGAGTGAATCGATGCGGAAGAAAGAAGGGGAAAGAAAGGAATGGCGAAGGCGACAAACAGGGCGGCGAAAGTGGCGGAGTAGGGATTCACGAGGGGAAATTGAGCGGAAGCTGGGGAAGGGCAGGATCTGGGTGGGTCGGTTTTTTTTTTTTGTTGTCGCTTGGGTTTTGGGCAAAAGGGAGAAAGAGGTGAATGGGTTCTGGTCAGGCGTAGCTGGGCATGCAGTGGTGGGCTTGACAGAAGGCGCGATCTGGGATAGATCTGAGTTTGTGGCAAAGGGAGGGGAATAGCGATGGAGGGCTACCTGACGACAAGGGATACAGAACTGCATAGCAGGGCGATCTCTTCAGCAACGCGGGCATGTAGAGAAGGTGCTGTGTAGGTGCGACAATTCCCTTTTTTTTTGACAGAATCGAGACCACGATCGTCCCTGATAATTTAGGGACCTGTCTCCGAATAGGAATGTCTCTGAACCAATTGATGCAGAACCAGCCTGCAACTTGGCAGGAAGAAGAAAAAAGATAGGAAAATGCTATGCCTTCAATATTTTTTTATTCAAATATCCATCGTGTGTGTATCTCCTCAACCATAGCTTGTATAGAAAAACTAAGAATTGGACTCCTAAACAAACTAGGAAAGCCACCAACCTGCCTTTCTTACTAAAACAGGGACTCTGGATCCTACATAGGATACTAAATATTCTTTATAAGCTATGCGTGTCCTACATCAAAGACTAACTAGTAGTTCCAAAGAAAGGAGCATCTGGCATAGGCAGCAAGCCTTCCTTGCTAGTTTTAAGATTATTTGTAGTTTGAATTTCGATTGTGCAAAGGCTTAGGGTCGTCTAAGCCTATTTAAATACTTGTAATTTTAATAGAATCGACGTTTTGGAAAATTCCTTTGGGAAATTTGAAGAGTCGAGTTTGAGTTGACGTTTTGAGAGTCGAAGGACTTGAGGCTTCGGCTGTCTATCAAACTTCGATCCAACAACAAAAGCAAGTAAGTACCGTGGCATATTGGATTTTGTTTGAGCATTATTGATTTTTAGATTAACTGTTTTTCAAATCAAAATTCATCTTAATTTCTCTTTTAATTTCATTAATTAAAAGTCGATTAAAAGAAGGCTTAATCTAAATTTCAATAAGCACCTAAATTCCCTGGTCACTTGTTCGTTACGGGAGTACGTTCGTCGACTCATAACAAATGTAGAATCCTTTTGTAGAAACACGATTGGCTGACAGGAACGTTAATTGGATCCATTGACTCGACAACTTGGGCTAAAAGCAAAAGCCTGCCCCAAGCCTGCATCAATTATAATCCGATGAAATTGCAATGGGTCATGTTCAGGTATAGTTCTGCTTATGTCAATGTGGTGTGTACAAGTGTGCGAATCTGTGTATGGTGATTTTTACCTGGTTGGCAAGCCCATAAATACACCATTTTGTGAGGGCACTAGTGCAAGCCACACTGGCATGAAGGTGGGTTGGTTGGAAAGGCCTATGATTGGATATGCGTCCTGTGAAAGTCGGCTTTAGTGGATCACTCAAATCATGTTATATAAGCCTAAAAAGTAAATGGTTAACATGGCATTAGTTATAATCCGATGAAAAGATCATGCAATTTATCACTTATTTAGAAAAAAAAAAAGATCATGCAATTTATCATGGTTAGATGTATGGGGGAAAAAGGAGGAAGTTCGGCTCAGGTGGTCCTCACATTGCTATTGCTCATATGTGTGACAAAGCTCATGGGTACCAGAGTTCAGATATGGGGGTATTCTTGGGTGAATATGGATGTATTTTCATCCACCCAAAAGCAATCAATAGGTGAAGCTCTTTTCTCGCAAACTTTATTGCTAACCCACCAATCCATAAGAGAGATGTACATGCATCCAAGTCAAGTTCATGTAGAGACCTGTTGAGGATCTTGACTCACCCACATCCATATGTACCTCAGAATTTGAGTACACATGAGTACACATGCACAAAGTGGTGGTGTTTTCAAGTTTTGCCTCTGGGCTTTTGTACGGGCATGTGCATAGGTGTCTGGATATAGATGGGTATGGGCCCCCAACCTGAATCCTAATTATACAATTTCTCATCTTAAATGTGGATTTTTGGGTGTAAGGGTCTATTTACATGGAGTGACATTTATAGTATGTCTAGGGAGATGTTAATACTTTGTTTACCCCATATTGAACTCCTTGGATTTTTTGTGTTCAGCTTCATAAAAGGTGGGCCTATTTGTACTTGTTGGATGAAGTGCCTTTTTTCCCAAAAAATGCTACAATTTTCATTCAATACAGATCATTCTTTATGTGATAGTATGATACTGATAACCATCTCTATTTATCCCTATTGCCAGATTTTCACAGAGCAATTCTGCTTTGCATCGAAAAGTGATCTTAATATTTGATTCCAACTATGTCACTTTGTCATAGCCTTTGTAGTTTGTTCATAGCTAGGTCATGAGTTGTAAATCATGAAATTGCTTGCCACAGGTCAAAGCAGTTTATGTGAAGAACTTGCCCAAGAATGTAACACAGGATCAGTTGAGGCAGCTATTTGAACATCATGGCGAGGTCACCAAGGTTATACTGCCGCCTGCGAAGTCTGGACATGAAAAGAGCAGATTCGGTTTTGTTCATTTTGCGGAGAGGTCAAGTGCAATGAAAGCTCTCAAGAACACTGAGAAATATGAGTTAAATGGTGATTTCCTATTTAATGATTCTATACCCTTTGTTTTTTTTTCCCTAGGAAGCTCCATTGTTAGTTGATCGTGGACAGATTTGATATGACCAATGTGAATGGGAAGTACTCCAAACGGACAGGCTAGCCTGACCTGTGAGCCATGTTGACTTGGACTATATACCATCTCCATATGACATGCAGCATGAGGCCATCTCCCATTTGGACCAATCGGTTTGACTTGAAAAGTCAGGCTAGGCTTTCTGATTCAAGAATTGCTTCAAATTGGAAGATCATAGCCATTCAATCCTGGCAGGATGGCTATATTAATGAATAATAAAGAATTACAACAATGATCCGGAGGAAGTGCTAATGGTGGTACGCACACTTTCTTCATTATGGGTGACCTTTGGTAAAATCTTCAACCATGGGTGACCTTCGTGTCATGTCCCGACCCAATGGACAGTTGAGAAACAATAATATTTTATTTTATTTTATTTTACTCTGAAGCATGCACAACTCATAGTCCAAACACGTGTGATGCATGACAATTAATAGGGTAACCCTAAATACCTAAATTGGTTTCCTAAAAGTTAAAAGTGATGAAAATAATGCACCCTAAAATTAATATGGGATGAAATTAAAATTCAATTAATAAATGCAATTAACTAATATAAGAATGATTACAAATAATCATGCAAATACCAAAAATACAATGAGTTGAAATGGTTTTAAATGGCTGGTATGAGAGAAATAGCACGTAAAGGGGATAGTATGTAAATAAATGAAAGAAAAAAGGTGAGGTTTTAAGTTAGGCACATGGGTATATTGGGCTCTTAGGGTAAAAACGAAAATGAGAGAAAAAAAGAGGAAACGAAAGGAAAGAGGAAACAACTGAGAAAGGTGATGGAGAACAGGGCGGCGGAAAGGTGGAAGACGAGAATGGGATTCGCGGCAGCAAAGGGATGGCTTCGGAAATCCAGGGAAGAAGAAGAGGAAGGAAGAGGAAGAGAGAGAAGATAAAGGTAGAGTGCCTGAAGAAGAAGTATGGTCTTACACCAAGCCTTACGCTAAGAAATCACTCCCAATCTAAAAAATCGCACCTTGCAAAGGTATTTTGCGAAAATCTCCCTCTTTATTTCATTCAATCGTCTGTAATAATGCTTATAAGAAAGGGTTTTTATAAGAGATGCCTTCCTTAAATAAAGAAACTCCTAAAGTAGCGTAAACGAAAATAAACTCTCTTAAAATAGGAAATCCTAATTTCTAATTACAACCAAATAAAAAATAGAAATAAAAAGAAACTCTAAATTTGAAGGTAAATCTGCTGCTCCGCATCAACGTGACACCTACATGTGTTGGAGATCCCTACGGATCTTAAAACTTATTTGACCATTGATTTGATCGAATTGAATTATCAGCTGCATACGTACTCCAATGGAGATCAGATTATGCGTAATTCTCAATTCATTTATTTCATGGCACTAACCCCGTGCTATTCATGATGTCACATCAAGATATTCTAATTACCCAATTGTGGGCCTCATCAGTAGAATAGATCTCATCTATTACGGGTCTAGCCAATCACGGGTCTATACCAACTATGGAACATCGTCAACAATGGGGTCAATGTCACACATGGGATAAATCTCAACTATGGGACCTATACCCGAACACAAGTACATCCCTCCTTGGGGATAATATTCTAAATATGGGTCCAATCCTCTATGGAATCAATGCCCTTCGTGGGAATATCTATCCACGGTATATAATATTTATCCATGGTCACAAAGCCCTCCATGTGAATAACCATCCATGGGAAAATAATATCTATTTATAGAATTGTCACGTCCACCATGAGACCAATACGTCTGCCATAGGACCACTATATCTATCATGGTGTCAATATGTCCACCATATAATCAATATCTAGGCATGAATCCAATATGTCTACTATGGTAACAACATCCATGGGATTCATCATCCATCCATGGTAACTCTCCATCAGTGAGTATCATCTATCCATGGGTAGTAATCATCCATGAATATAATCACTCCATTGGTATAATCCATCTATGGGCATAACTCATGTATTTGTAGAACCAATATGTTTATCGTAGAACCAATGGACCAACAGGTCTACCATAAGACCAATACGTCTATTATGGGACCAACATGCCCACTATAATACTAATACGTCTACCATAGGACTAACGTGTCTAACATAAGACCAATACGTCTATTATGGGACCAACATGTCCACCATAATACCAATACGTCTACCATAGGATCAACGCGTTTAACATAAGACCAATATGTCTACTATGAGACCAACAGGTCTACCATAAGACCAACATCTGGGCATGAATCCAAACCACCATGGGAACCATCATATATGGGTATACACATCCATCCCCTGTAACACTATCTGTGAGTATAATCTATTCATGGGCATAAACCATCCATGAATATAATCCCTCCATGGGCACATCATCCACCATGAGATCTCCTATCCGTAGGAACAACAATCGAATGAATCACTATGTGACTGGCAACAACATCAAATCATCATATCATATCATAAACATGCCACTGGCAAGACTTAGGATCCAACGACTTACTAAGCAGATGACTCATGCATAGCGTGCTCTAGTCTACCTCGCCCCGCGTCTCTTCACCACGTGGGTGATTCAGTCAAGCTTCAAGGTGGTCGTATCGCGCTTTACCAAGCTAGTACCACTTGCCCTTGTGGCATACAAGTACCTAGTCATGCGCATCAACGCACATCGAGTGTGCTAAATAGCCGTGAGAGCGCCGTAGCGAGTAGCATGTGAGGGACCTACTCCTCAACGGCAACCCTACGGGGCCAAGTCTCCATAGTCAACCCCACGGTCCCGAATAGCTCTCTGGAATGGTCAGTCAACCATCATAATCACGTGAGAGACGTACCCATACTATGTCTCAATATCAAGTGACCAAGTCACATATATATCTCAATCCTACAGTCTCCGCATGTTCATATCGAATCTCCCATGGTCTCACAGCTACTCTCAGTTCTCATCCTTTTAACTACACAAAGGTGAGACACAATGATCTACTGATCGGACATTTTCTTTTTTCAATGGACTGAGGTATAACGTTATCAATATCATATGAGGGGCATACCCATACCACGTCTCTATCATCGATATTACGTGAGGGACGCACCCATACCACGTCTCAATCATCAATATCACGTGAGAGATGCACCCATACCACGTCTCAATCATCAATATCACGTGAGGGACACATCCATACCACGTCTCAATCATCAATATCACGTGAGGGACACACCCATACCGTCTTAATTATCAATATCATATGAGGGAGACACCCATACCATGCCTCAATATAATCAAGTGACCTTGTCACATACATCTCAGTGCCAAAGTCCTCATCTATCCATCTTAAGAATTTTCACAGCTCTCTAGCCACTCTAGACTTTACTCTAGTAGCAAACATATATGTCTCATCATATCGGGACTCCCAAGGCATCATAACTTCTTCGGGCTGCCTTCGAGGAATCCAACATCTAGCATTAAGGTCTATATTAGGGAAGGTATATCCCACTAATCCCTTTCTACCCTTCACATTTGGTCAACATCTTATACTATCCTTAATATAAATGGATGACACAATGCATCTTTTGATCGAACTGAGGTACAATGCTCTCAGTTGCCTACGTACCACATAATGGATTAGATCAATCGTAGTTCATTATTTTCACATTTGGGTTGACATTGGGGAGTGGTCATACTTTTACTTTGGAGAAATAAAAAAAGGATTTCTTAGCATTTACATTGCATTCATGCATTCTCAATCATGCTAGCCCATCCCCATTGTAGCACAAGTTAACCCCCTTGAGTTCTAAGATATTTGATCTTAACTCACCCATATCACTTAGTCTAGCCCTTTACCAAGTTCCTCTTTAAATCATGGAAATTCGTTCTACACATGGTTAGGTCGATCCACCACAACCATTATTAATATAGGTACTCACTAGTGATGTAGATATCATCACATAATCCAAGTATGGCATTAAAACATATTCATCATGCTTACTATATGAGATACCCATCTAAGAATTCCAATCACAATCATGAGAATTCATTTGATACATACATTACTCATAACTATACACAAGTATGAGAAGTTATCAAGGCCCTACATTACATATCTTGAGCAATCTTGATTTATCATACATTCTATCATACTTTAACATATCACAAATCTATGAATTCTTAATTATAGTAAACACCTAATCATAGGGAATTTGAGAAACTCATACATATGTATCTGATACAATATATTCACATCAATCACACATAGGTATAAAGAGGTTAAACCATAACCTTATCCAACTATGTATTGGAATGTGCAAAAGACAACATTTATTCAAACATATTATCGCACACCTTGTGAGCATGAAATTTTACAAATATTCCCAATGCTCTAAGTATATGGCATTCTCCAATTTTACCCAATGTTATCAAACTCGAATCGTATCGAAATTGGGCTAGTGGTGTGGATCGAAAATCGTAAAATCGTACTATTCATATATCCTCTTATTCCCATAATAATTTTGTTGATCTGTGCCATTACACTTTGCTTTTTAGACATTGCAAAATTTGATCTGACCTGATTATTCGAACCGAGCCCTAACATTTTAAATGGATATGGGTTTAATGTTTTGTGACCCGAATCTGAAATAGACCTAGACTGACTAACCATTTAATAAATAAGTAATGGGTTGAAAGTTGTGACCCGAACCCAAAATAGACCTGGCCTAACTGATTTGTTGACCCTTTGATAGGTCTATTTTGAACTAGACCTAGCAAAATCTGACCCGGACCGAACCTGAGCATTTTAAATGGGCATGGGCTTAAAATTGTGACCCGAACTCAAAATAGATCTAAACCAACTAACCCACTTATAAACAAGTAATGGGTTCAAATGTGTTGACCGGAACGTGGATAAGACCCAACCCGACCTGATGCTTTGCAAGGTCTAACCATTTTGCGATCAATTAGCCTAAAAGGTTTGGATTACCTCATGATTGGAGTTGGCATGGGTGCCCCTGCATTCTACATGCATCCATATTCGATAAGGTCCCAAACTTCAATAAATGCTTGATTCAGTGATGTAATGGCAGTTATATGATTCATGGTGGGTTTTTATGGCATTTTTAGGTCAAGTTCTAGAGTGTTCTCTTGCAAAGCCACAGGCAGATAAAAAGTCTGACACAGGTCCATCTGCACAAAAATCTGCCCTTCTTCCTAACTACCCACCTCGTGTTGGCTATGGTTTGATGGGTGGTGCTCTTAGTGCAGGATATGGTGCTGCAGGCTTTCCTCAGGTGAAACCCTTTTTGTTTTAATGAAATTCACATGCTCATGAGGATTGTTAATATTGATGCTAATCGTAGTATTAATAGTTAAACATTAATTTCTTTTTGAGATAGATGAAAGAGAATTAAGAATTGAAAAGCTCTAGGGAGGCTGGATGAGCCTGTTTAATTCAGGAGACTGCCCCTAAATTTTCTAGTGGGCATATGTTTGGATGGGATTGGAGAGAATGATGTGGACAATGGGTGGGTAAAATATGCTGACATTTATTGATCATCCTATCCTTGTGATTTTGGACCCTGCAACATTGATTGTTAAAGCCATTGGTTTTTCGTGGCTCATCAAAAGCTACATTGATTGGATGGAGAAGTTTTTCTATTATGGTCATGTATATGTTCGACCAAATTATGCGTGGTCCAGCGAATGTTTAGTTGGCCAACCTCCCTAGAATTGCTCTTGATCATTTTAGGAAATGGGTAATAGTTATACAGGAATGATCTCATGCTGTCACCCTAATTGTGAGGATGGTAGTAGATGGCACTAGTGGGGACATGTGGGACTCACTTAATTTAAACCATTCCTTTGCTTCACTGTGCATGTTTACATACATGGCTCATTAGATTTTCTGAAGCTATTGGACCCATCAATGGACAGATTAAATGAAAATTACAAAATTAGGAAGTCTGTAAAGTACATCATCCCCCACATTTAATCTATCCGATGGTGGGTCCAACATTTTTGACAAAGTCTGATGAGTGACATGGATATAATAAATTTGTGACTGGAAGATTGGTGGATGTTTTGGATTTTTCTTAAGTGGACCCAGCATGTCCCAATCACTACGTCTGCTGTCATCCACCATAAGGATGGCCGCATGGGATTATTTCTCATAGTAATATTATTCTTTCCAATTTTATTATGACAATGAATCATCATTTAGAGTGGATAATGACATTGTACGAGTGCAAGTGGAAATGTGGAACCCTAGAACCCCTACTTAAATTCGAAGTGAATTGTGACTGTAATTTTGGGTTGTAAACCACTTCAAATGTGTGTATATCCCTTCTCAGTCCCAGCGCAATTTGTGCATGAGCCACCTTGCACCAATTGGCTCACTGGTTGTGCTCACCAAATTTTAGAAATCAATATTCTGTTGGAACCTGGAGTGGCGTTTGTGAAGAACTGAGCCTTTAAAACTTGTTGAATGTAAGATGTTTAGGAGTGACCACGTTTGTATAGAATGTACTTTTTGCCAGTTTTTGCTTTGCCAAAAATCAGGCCATACTACTGCCAGGAGTCCTGGAGACGTCAAAGAGTACTCACCTTAGTTGCAACCATTTCTGGTTCATAGGGCTGCTACTGGTTGCCTGGTTTTGACCGAATCTTGCATATACACATTTGAAAGTTGATCTTTTCTCCATATTGGCAAAACAAAGCTCTCCCAGCTGCAGTCCACTTCGTTGTATTATTGAGCTTCTTTTCCTACTGTGCTGATGTAGAGGCAACGTCATTTGTTTTGTAGCCTATGATCTATGGCAGGGGACCTACTCCTGCTGGCATGACAATGGTGCCAATGTTATTACCTGATGGACGGCTTGGATATGTCCTGTAAGCATGGATTTTTTTCATTTGCAACTCAAATTATTTTCTTAACAATGAGTTATGGATTCCATCATCTGTGCAAAAGTATGTCTTAAACAAATATTATAACCAAATTTCACTCTTAATTGTATGTCAGCTCAGGCAACAACCTGGAGCACCTGTTCCTTCATATCCACCCCAGCAGCAAGGTAACAATTGGAGTGGTGGTGGCTCAAGCAGGGGACATCAGAACAGTGATGATAACCATGGCCGTCGGTACCATCCATACTGATTTTTATTGACCGGTGAGATTGATCATTGCTAGACAGTGGGATCTGTCTTGCAATTGTTTTCGCGTGCAATGGCACCATCAGTGTAAGAACGTTCTCAGATAGAACCAGTATCACTAGTCAATGAGTGGAAGGGACCAGGTCCTGGGTGGTGTATCAGCTGCTATATATTTATATCTTTTGCCTGTTTTCCTCTTTACATGGTTGGATAGTATTCTCTACATACTCTCTCTCTCTCTCTCTCTCTCTCTATATATATATATATATATATATATATATATATATATATATATATATATATATATAAAATTAGCCTTCTGATACTCGCTGCATGTGGCACTGGCTACATACTTTTCTATACTGACTCAAGTTTTGAATATGAGAATTGTTTGTCCATTCAAAAATATCACATCAATACGTACATTTTTATGTGAAAAAAGGCTTCTGGAAAAAACTTAGAATAAAAGGGTTTGAAAAAGTATATAGTAAGTCATGTATGGGAGAATCTTTATTTGAACTTCAGTCTGATAAAAAAGATTAAAAAAAAAAAGCAATACACGAACAATGTGTTGCATCCTCCGGAGTGCATCGGCTGGAATGGTGTCAGGGTGCATGTATGATCCGTGGCTTAGAAAACGCTGGCTGATATATTTCTGCCTGTAAGATATCAGCGATTGCCTGTGCCACATTTTTTCAATTTCTTTGAAATGTTTTTGAGAAAAAATACAGAAACTATTAAAAACAAATAGGGTGTCACAAATACTGGTGGTAAATTGAAATTTACCACGATTTTAATGGGAAAATATTGTTTTCGTGTTAAAAATGTCAATTTATTGTCTTTGCTGTTATTAACATTAGTTTTATCATTTCACATTTTTAATGTGTTTTTATCAAGATTTTTATTTCACTTTCTCAGTCTCTTTCACATTCCGTCACGTGTTAATCGATTCCTTGAACTTGAAAATTCACTCTTGGTCTCTTCATTGATCTCCCGGAGACCCTCCCTGTACTGTCGAGAATCCAAATTCCAGCATTTCAACGAGTTCCTTGGCCTGAGATCTTCTTCCTTCGGTTAATCGGCTTCCTTGCCCTAATGTTGTTCTGTGATTTGGGAAAAAGAGGTAAAATCTCTAATTTCTAATATTGTTCACAGTTTAGGCTCTCTTCTCGTTAATCTTCTCATTCTGCAACTTCTATTTTTGTTGATGAGAAATGGGTTCTTTCTGCTACTTCCATTTCTAATGATGAGAAATGGGAATAGGGAGTGATTATGATGTTTAAGAGTAAAATGAATTTGGGAAATGAGGAATGACCAAATGAGAAAGATGCGAAATTGAGTAGGGATTGGAGAATGTCTTGGTAATTATGGGTGAAATTTGATGTATCTACCTTGTAGACAATGAAGGATCTTGCACTACCTATAAATTTGAGGAAACCGATGCAGTGAGTGAGGATCAAATGTGTGAAATGCTTTATTATATTATTATAATTGCAAATTTTTTTAAGCAGTAACTTTAGAATGGTATTTATACAGAAGCATGAAATGAATTTGAGAAATGAGAATAGAAAACATACATAATTCAAGCATGGGACTGAGTTGTAGACAATGGACGTAGCGACAATGTGCTGCAACTAAAATCTTTAGAATTATATGATATTTTCTTCTCAAGAAATGTTAGATGAAAATTTTATAATGACATGTATTTTTATTAAAATTATCTTAATTTCATAAGAATATTGAAAAATTATAAAAATTGCATAACACTCTACAAATCATATTAATTATATGAGTGATAACTTTGTTTAATTCCATAAGTACCATTATTTTGTAAATTTTTTATAACAAATTTTAAATGGGATTATCTTAGAGGATCATATCAAAAGCTAAAAACTTGGACTCTATGAAATTTAAAAAAACATAGGAAAATCACATAATTTCAGTAAATGTAATAATCACATTAAGGCATCTCTTTCAACTTTATAAACGTATAATTTTATTAATATATTTTCAAAAAAAAAAAAACTTCAAACTCGAGAGTATCTTAAAGAAAAAATTCAAAAAATGATAAACATAGTTTAAAATAGGCAAATCTAAAATAAAATAAGGTTGGAATGGACAAATACCTGTTGGAGTTGGCTGTGAATGAGTCCCAGATTGAAATGTAGAGGGAGATCTAGGGATTTATAAGGAACCTATGTCACTCTACCTAATAGGCTAGGAGATGGATACCTAGGTCCTAACAAGTAATATCAGAGAAACTACCTCATGTAGACTCAGGAAATCCCTTATGCGGACGGGATGACTGACTTCATTCGAGAGAGATTGTTGGGGTTGACTGCGAATGAGTCTCATGTTAAAATGTGGAGAGAGATCTAGAAAATTTTAAAGGACTTGGGCCATTCTACCTAATATACTAGTATTTTGAGATGAATACTCAATTCTAACAATACCCTACAAACATAAAAAGTTCACTTCTAAACTTTCTTAAAGTTTTACCCAACGCAAGATTCAAAGTGAAAATAATCAACAGTAAATTAAAAAAAAAAATCTATTAGGCTGTTATAGCTAGTGTATCAGCCGCCGATACAATCTGATATGATAGTAAGTACTAACAGCCAATATGTGCCATGTACAGCCAATTTGATATGTATCAGTTTAAATATATAGATCCGGGTCAAACCTATAGCATTGTATTAACTATTAACCGTTCTTTTATCACATAATATGATCCTCTGTTGTACGGATAGTCAATACAATGTTGATTTTTAACTACATTCTATGCTGCAGATATTGGAGATCCTTCCTAGGGGTATAAATCTTTGGCCAATACTTTGCGTATCGGCCGAGTTATTTCGGATTTTCGATGACCGAGATATCTCGGCTAATCCATATAGTATCGGCCAGAGAAAAAAGAAATCGGCCAATTTCTTTTTTTAAAAAAAAAAAATAAACAAGAATATCGGTTCTAGGCCCAACAGATATCTCGGCCGATATTTGCCCATATCGGACGATATATATATATATATATATATATATATATATATATATTTTAAAAAACAGTCTTTTATTTTTTAAATGATTTTTTTACAAAAAAAAGGCTACCGAGATTTTAAAAAAAAAATGGAAGAGAGAAAAAATCCGAATTTTTCGATCCCTGATCCTACCTTGGGTTGCTGAAAAGATAAAAAAGAAAAAAAAAAAAAAAAAAAACTAAAACTGATTTCCATTTGCTCACGACTATCATTTTGGGCTATAGACAAGTTATGTTAACGCAAAACCGTTAGCGTCAAAAAAGAAAAAGAAAAAGTTAGGGATAAAAGAACCAGCTTTGCATAGAAGCACGAGTGAAATGTCTGCTGTAAACAAGTACAAGTATGATTAAGCCGGTTGATTAATTGGGATAAAAAATCCAACGGTCTGGTAATGTTATTTGATGGAATTGGCTGGGCCTGTTTGGTCCATCAGGTGGTCCAGTCCGTCATTTCAAGATTCAAACCAGTGCCATAATATCTCAAGATCTGCTGCCAATGACTATCAAATTTACATAACCATGGAACCTCCAAGTTTTTAGGGGTGATAATAATTATTTTCATTTTGACAGAGATGAGATACTATAATGCTGCGCCCTTTTTCACTCGTCAAAAATTAGAGTATATATATATATTTTCTTTTTATAAATAAAGAGAAAGAGAGCGGGAAAACATCACAACATGAGTTAAGTCCGAGTTTCCAAAACCCGACCCTTAACTGGCCACCTTTACGTGTGCGTGGACTAAGTCCACTTTAACAGTTCGCACATTTTACAATTAATTGCGGAATTCATATATGAATAAAATATTATCCTTATCCATGACATTAATAAGAAAGGAAGCCAATCACCATTTAATTAACTCAAACTTAAATATCCAAAATATCATCAAACCATAGCAAAATAAATCTAAGTTATTACAATCCCAAAATATCAATTATCTCATACATCATTCCAAAATCAAGCTAAGTAACATAAACATGAATCTGCCCAAAATCCTAAGCTTGGCTCCCATCGTGCCTCATGTCCTTGTCATTTCCTGTTCCATTATCTAGAGGGTAGAAGTAGGACGTTAGTCAACGTGCCCAGTAGGAATTCCAAATAGGATCAATATAAAATCAATATAGAAAACATCATATCATGTTTGTAAGCCATTTCATAAGTAATAAAATACAATGCATGATTTCCAAAATATAATCATGCTTACTTATGCATCATGCCATGAGTGTCAATGCCAAATAATCCCTCACCCAATTCCATATCCAACCACCTCATATATAGATAGTCTACTCGATAAATCACCATATCAAGGTGTTCCCTTGGCCAATTACTTCCATAGTGTTTTGTGATGTACCACTCAGTCACTGTTATACCTCCCGACATATGTTAATCGGAATCACCGAATGGAGTGTGAACTCCTCTTCACATATGTTAATCGGAACACCGAATGGAGTGTGGACTCCTCCCCACATATATTAATCGGAATCACCGAATGGAGTGTGGACTCCTTTCTTGTGTTCCCTCCCATGCCATACATGAGATAATGTGTAACGACCCGACCCGAACACACAAGGCTTAGGGCTTGACAAAGTGTGATATTATCCGCTTTGGGCTTCGCACACAAGTTCGAACCCGCACTATTTTGCATTTGGGCCTGGGCCCACATGGCCCGGCCCAAAAGGCCTCACACTAAGTTACACATGGGTGGCTTTCTAATAAACCCACCCTCCCTTTTGTTTCCCACCGATGTGAGACTCTAGGGAAGGGAGGGGTATCACAATCAACCCCCCTAAAGTCTCGAGCCGTCCCCGGCTCGATCCGGTCCAGCTCAACAACTGGAGGGTAGAAGGAAAACCCACACAGTCCGAGTGTTGAACTCGGCTCGATACTATTTGTAACGACCCGACCCGAACACACAGGGCTTAGGGCTTGACTCAGTGTGATATTGTCCACTTTGGGCCTCGTACACAAGCTCGAACCCGCACGGTTTTGCATTTGTGCCCGGGCCCACGTGGCCCGGCCGAAAAGGCCTCACACTAAGTTACACATGGGTGACTTTCTAATAAACTCACCCACCCTTTTGTTTCCCACCGATGTGGGACTCTAGGGGAGGGAGGGGTATCACATAATGAGTGCAAGAATGTCATTTCATATTAAATTACATAATATCATTGAAATTTAGTTCATAATACATAACCATTTGTTTAACCAAAGTAAATCATCATATATGGAAATAAAACCAGTACATATATATAATCCACAGTGTCTCAATAAGGTAGGAATTATACCAAATTCCAGTATACTATCTTTACTATTTGTGAAGATACCGCTCAATGATCACGTCACAACGAATCGTTAACCCTTTGCGAAATCTCTTTACGTTAATGAATTTAATCACATACATATGTCAATTTGATTATCTATTTAATTTCCATCATCCCTTACATCCCTCCAGATAAACTGCAGTTTCTGGAAATTTATTAAAAATTTAAACTTTTCAATTCAGTCGCTGAATCCCTTACATCCCTCTAGATAAACTGACGTTTCTGGAAATTTATTAAAAAATTAAACTTTTCAATTTAGTCAACTGAATCACGTCCAGTTACTGCTCTCTGCCTTACCACAAAATTTCATTCGACTGAAATACATATTCAGTCGGCTGAAATACGACTCGACCCTGTTTGTCCTTGACTCGTTAACATTTATGTCGACTGAATCTATGATTCAGTCGGCTGACTCTGAGCCAAACCCCTTGTATTCTCGGTCAATCCTCTTTCAGTCGACTGAATCATAGATTCAGTCAGCTGACTTTGGATCAGATCATCTGTGTGTTCAGCCAGTATAGATTCAGTCGATTGAATCCAGGATTCAGTTGGCTGAATCATCAACCAACAATTTACGTGTTTGATAAGTAATCATTCAGTCGACTGAATCATAGATTCAGTCGGCTGAAATACGCTTGATCCTTTTACTTATTCGTTACGTCTATGTTCAGTCGACTGAATCCTAGATTCAGTCGACTGAACCACTAATAATTCCCAAATATTTAATCCAGTCCATGTTCAGTTGACTGAATCACATGATTTAGTCGGCTGAAATTCCCATAAACTCTTTTCTGTCTCGGCCAATATGAGTTCAGTCGACTGAATCCCAAATTCAGTCGACTGACTGTTTGTCAGTCTTCTTTGTTTGCTTAGTTGGCTAAACCCTTCCTCATAGAATCCACTTCTTATCATTTTAAAACATAATTATCATCATCATATAACTCTTAATTAGATCTACTCTACCCTCTAGCCAAAGCTAGAGTCTTTTCCATTTATGCTTTCAACCTTGTGCCATTAAAACATGATTCTAAATTTAATCCTTTGGTTGTTGGTTTTCAATACATATGCATTCCTCAAATGGATTTTCCAATCCCATGACCCTATAACAGTTTGGTCATTCCTTCAAATCAGGTATGGAACCCATAAGTTTGACCACACCATGACCAAATCTATGGTTCACCCTTAGTCTTAATCCTACATTGTTCTTAAACTTAAAACATACCTTTTCCTGTCTCCTTCTTTTCTTTAAGATCTGAATTCCTTCTTTAGTCCTTCTCCTTCTTTGGTTCTTCAGCAAATCTCTAAGTATCGATGGTGTGGGGGGAGAGAGATAGAAGTGGAAAGGAGAACACTTGTGTGCTAAGATGGATTCGGCCAAGGGGTGTGGTGTGCCCCTTGGTTGGTATCTTTTAAGTAACCGCCCAAGCCTTTTCATTTCCTATCTTTATTATTTGTCCAACCAAGGAGACTCTTGGCTTAAACTAAGAAGTCTTTCCACCTTCCACTGTGTCCCCTCAAGATGAAACCATCCATCTTCCCACTTCAACTCAATTCGATTTAATCTTGGACTCAATTGAGTTCACTCACGGTTGACCAAATCAACCATGACTTAGCCGACCATACATGTACATGATATTTAGGTCCCACATTGGCCATGTCATTTGATGATGTGGCACTTGGTCTAATTCGCTTCTATGCATGCCACCTAGCAATGCCACCTCACATACATGCCACCTCACTTGATGAGGTGGATTTATGCATTGGATCTTAATTGGGTAGCTGACCCAATTAATTTAACCTTACCCATTTACTTTTAAATCACCTCCCTATGACCCATTGGGTCCCAATTGGGTAATTGACCTATTTCTTTACATTTACCCAATTACTTAAAATCAAACCTACCAATGATCTATTGGGTCTTAATTGGGTAATTGACCCAATTCCTTATCCATCTAAGGTCCATTTCAACCATTAATCTTAAATTCAATAAACTTGTAATTCAAAATAGACCAAATCCAATATATTATAAGTGATGAAAATATGGGGTGTTACAAATATTTCATTAATTAAAAGTATGGTACGAGAGTGAGGGCTGTGTACAAAAGGTATATCCATGTCCTTCGAAATAAAAAATACAAAAAACAAGACATATAAAACAAGAAAGGTGCAATGGTGGCTACAATAATGGTTTCCAAACCCTTACAACCCAAGAGATCCTGAAGGACATAGTTCGAGGGGAGATACTCAACTCTCAAACCCTACTTCTTGTATAGGTTGAAGAGGAAACACTTCCACTATTATTTAAGCTTTTTGTACTCCAACCTTGGCTAAGAAGTTATGAACATTGTTTGCTCCAATGAAGTCCAACCAAGATGGTAGCAAGGAGGTCTAGGGTAGATAAAGATTTTTCTATGAGGATTAAGACCCTAGAGAGAATCTCCACTTAATATATTCAACTTAGAGCATAAGATGCTCAAGATATACCTATGAGAGCTTTGAATGTGTTTGAGATTAAGATGTAAAGCTTAGAGTGTTTTACTATGGAGTATATACGCTTTGGAAGTTGTTGGGAAGCTTGGAAGAGTGTATGGAAAAATTGAGCTCAGGTCATCAATCATTTCCTCTCCAAAAAGCCTTACTTTTATAGGCAAGAAACGTTCCAACAGATCTATCTTCGGACCTTCCAAAGATGGGTCTCGGACCTTCTGAGGTTGCAACAGTCGGCTTCCCAACGATCATATTACAACAACTATTTTGACCTTACAATGGATAATTTGACTGTTTGGGATATTCTTCGGAACGTCCGAAGAGTTATGTTCGGAACGTCCGAAGGACCCTGGAATTCGGGGTTCGAAACGTCCGGATGACTAATGTAGGATCATTCGAAGGTATATTCTTGGATGTTCGAGACCATGTTCTCGGAAGTTCCGAGCTGCTCAGAAAAACCATTTTCCCCTAAGTATTGGAAACTTGAGATTTTGTGAAAAAAGTGGATATGGTGGAGAGCTCATGAGTGTTCTCTGCAATTAATCAGATTTAACTATAATGAACATTTAGATTGCAAGGACACATGAAAATATGGAGATATTTGGTAGATAGCAAGAGCTCTCCACAGGGCAGAGAGTGGACTTAGAAACCCTGTTTGTATTATTCCAATTTAAACCAAAAAGGCTTCTAAGGCTTCTGCGTCAGTCATATGATCCATATACCTGTGATAGTTGGCAATCCTGAGGATCTTCCGATTTCAGTGCGTTGTCTTTCAATCTTCACATGTTCTGAAGCTTCAAGCTTGATTTGACTATACATGTCTTCTAGATATGTGGTCTTAGACACGTAGACGGTCACAACTCAGTCAAAGAAATTAACAACTCAGGACTCAGTCAGATACAGTCACAGAATGGACAACTCAGTCTGACTCAGAAGATGCAGATTTAACTTTTTGGCCAACACAATTGTCATCCTCTTCTGTGCTCAGAAGAGAATCCCCTAGTAGACATTCTAGTATTTGAAGTTGGCCCACCTCAAAATCCCTTAGAGCCCTTTTAAAAGCAATATTTCACTGTGGTTTGTCGTCAAGCTCGCTATAGTAGTCTTTAACTTAAGTGTTCTTATTCAAAGCAGCTCTAAACACCCTAGGGAAGGCCTAGTTCAAAGAACTCTCCCGTACACGCTTATCTTTCCAGAACAACACCCTATCTCTTTTTCCCATCAAAATTCTAAGTCCCCCTATGAAAGTTGCACCTTCTTTCCCCTCCCCATTTCCCAACTTTACGATAGATTTGATCACTGTTGATCTGTAACGCCCGCCCCATTTTCATCGAATTCAGAGTCTATTTTTTTTTTAATAAAAGTGACAACGGGCGCGGACGTCACGACGCGAGTTAAGTCCGAGCTTCTAAAGCCCGGCCCTTAACTGGCCAACCCCACGCGTGCGCGGAACGAAGTCCACGAGAACGGTTCACGCGTAGGAAGTAAGCTTGCGGAATATAATTACATGCGGAACATTATAATAGATACTATCCTACCAGTTTTAGATAGAAGGGAAGATACATCATTAAATTACTAAAATACCCCATAATCATAATGTCCAAATATGAAATCCAACCATAGTAAGAAATCCAAAATTATTACAATTCGACAAGCTAAGCTACTTAAATTACATTTCCGAAATAAAAACTTAAACAGAACTAAGTAGCCGCTTTCCCAAGCTCCTAGGCTTGACTCCCGTCGCGTCCACCATTTCCTCCGTCTCCTGCGTCATCAGCTAGGGTAGAAGTAGGGCGTTAGACAACGTACCTAGTAGGACTCCGAGTAGGGCTAGCACATGGATTAGTGATAACAAGTATACTGATAACAATATAATAAGGCCATATGATGAATGCCATGCCATGGGTGCCTATGTCATGTGTCCCACCCATCATCCACATCATCATAAAATGTCATATCCCCCTTGATGGCAAAACCTCGTCAATGTGTCCCCATGTTTGCTTCTCGGTCGCCCCGACGGAGCATGGACTCCGGTTATAGCATGCCAAGCTATCCCCATGTCTGTTCTCGGTTGCCCCGACGGAGCATGGACTCCGGTTATAGCATATCAAGCTATCCCCATGTCTGTTCTCGGTTGCCCCGACGGAGCATAGACTACAGTTCCTTTATTTTTCCCGCCCATGCCATGCATGAGATGTAAGTGCATTATGCTGTATAATATATATATATATATATATATATATATATATATAATTCATATCCATAATATAACATCCATAGGATAGGAATATAATCCATAGCATTTAAAATACCATCCATAGCATTAAAATATAATCTTTAGCATTTAAAATACCATCCATAGCATTAGAGTATAATCCATAGCATTTAAAATCCATGTTAAAATAAATCATATAATTACCAAAATAAAATACGGAAACCATCACATACACATAATCCACGGCTTACAAAAAAGTAGGAATCCTACCCAATACCATAAATCAGTCCTTAACTTAGCCTCTTTTCCATCGCTTTAATTACATACATAATTAAATCCATAACTGATCCACACACTTAGATTCATTAATGACTTACTAATCATGTCATAAGATCATTAAAACCAGTCCCTTTAATTTAACATAATCCCCATTTATCCTACCGGATTTACAGTGACCTTTGAAAATACTCAAAACTGTACATTTCAATTCAGTCGACTGAATTAGGAATTCAGTCGACTGAAATACATATTTCATCGGCTGAAACATGACTCACAACATTTCAGTCGACTGAATCACAGATTCAGTCGGCTGACTTTGAATCCGATCATTTATTTGTTCTGCCAGTTTACTTTTAGTCGACTGAAATACACATTCAGTCGGTTGAAACATGGTTCGTACCCTTTCAGGTGACTGAATCACAGATTTAGTCGGCTGACTTTGAATCAGGTTATCTGTTTGTTCAGCCAGTTCATTTTCAGTCGACTGAATCTATGATTCAGTCGGCTGAACTACCAACCAACCATTTACGTGTTCAATAAGCATCCATTCAGTCGACTGAATTGTATATTCAGTCGGTTGAAATTTCCAGAACCCTTTCTTATCCGAGACGTTTGTGTTCAGTCGACTGAATCATCAGATTCAGTCGGCTGAAACTCCCAGAAACTTCTTCTATTATCAGCCACCATTAGTTCAGTCGATTTAATCCCTTATTCAGTTGGCTGAAACTCCCAGAAACTCGTTTCTGATTCGTCCATTATCAGTTCAGTCGACTGAATCTTTTGTCCGTCTTTTCCATTGCACATTTTGTACACCCTTCCTTCATGGTTTCCTTAAGGAAAAACATAACATCTTGTTTGGAGATACTTACTAATCCGTGGTTCTCCCGGTTGTCTCTTGCTCCTCTTGTTCCTTAGCATTTCTCCTTCTTTTTTCTTCTTGATACTCGGCTAATGGTGAGCTTGATCAAGGTAAGGTCACCAAGGTTTGGGTTCGGCTAATGGTAGGGTTAGATTTTGAGGGAGAGAGAGAGAGAGAGAAGGAGGGGTTGGAGAAAATATCTCCAGCTTGGGTTCTCTTCTTTTCTCTTTGGTGTTTTCTTTGGAAGATAGGGGAGGACGGTTTTGGAAGAGATGGATGAGAGAAATGAGATGGAAAACCATCTCCCATGTAATCTTGGTCTTGACTCCATCGACCAAGCAATCATGAAAGGGGGTATGGCCTTGCATGCCCCCAATCTTAGGGCCATTGTCCCCTTAGTGGGGGTGGTTGGGATGAGGTGGAACCATCACCCATTCCAACGAATTTGGTGAGTCAAATAAGATGGAAATCATCTTGACTCACCCCTTTTCCTATGTGATTCACTCCCCTCTTGACTCAATTATTTAATTTGTTACTTAACTTAGCTCCTTTAATTTTATAATTTAATTTCTATTTATTTCCCTTCAATTCTTTCATGAATCCACCCATGGTTGACCAAGTCAACCATGGTGTCCGGCCCCACCAATTCCTTAGCCAACCCGCCACTTCACTTGATGAGGTGGAGGTGGGTCCCTCTTGGTTATGCTAGCTTAATCATCTCATCATTACCTTAGGGGAGTTTAATTCCAATCAATTGGGTCACCATTGGCCCATGGCCCAATTAAATTATTTTCTACCATTTACCCTAGAGTTTGAATCAATTTTGATCCATTGGATCCCACATGGTTATCGGGCCCACTTTGACCATTATTGACCCTTTAAATGGGTTCCATCCAATCCATGGTCCATTGGACCATACTTGGGCCTTTGCCCCAAAATTTGATCCATTTAACATCCATAATATCAAAATTCCAATTTTTCCATTATTAAAATAAATAAATGCCATATATATATATATTGATTTAAAAATTCGAGCTATTACATGATCCAAGGGTGATAAAATTTTGGTTCGAATTTTGTCTAAGATGCATTTTTTGTTAGTAGTTGAATTGAAATTTTACATTTTAACCCATTATTTAACTTATTGGATGGAATAGAAACTCTACACTGACAATAGGTTAGAGAAAGTCGGATGCTTGGCCCAAACTGTAATTAAAAAACTTAGATAAATTTGGGGTGAGTCAATCCAAGTTGAGTTGACTAAAAAGAATTTTGAGTAGCGTCAACAAGTTTTTCCAAATTGAGTTAAAAAACTCGTTTGAGTTTCTATACTCTATAGGAGAATACTGATTGAATAACAGGTCAAGGGTCAACGAAGAAAACCTATTTCAACCATAGTATAACAATTCGAACTTGACACAACCGAGTCAACATGACTCAATGAAAAAGGTGTAACCAAAAAAAAACTCAACATGGCATCAAGTTTTGATCTCACTCGGATGACTCGTTTGAGTTTTCTATCAAAAACTTGGACGAGTCGAGTATTGTGACTTATCAAGGACATGGAGAACAGTTAAAAATATTCAAGGTTAAAATTGAAAAAAAGAAAGCCAATATAAATAGTCCTTTGAAAACCCTAATGAGAGAGATTGTGAGATTTGTGAAAATTAAGGGAGAAAAGAGTAAGGAGAGACTAAGATGGAAACCAGATTCTATTTTACTAATTTTCTCTCTTATTCCTCGTTACTTTCTTAATATGATGTTTACATGTGCACTAGGTTGCACGGTATTAAAATTTGCACCAAGACATGGGGGCCATTAAATAGAGCAGTGAAGAGTCCATTAGAATGATCTTTCGTATAATATATGGCCGGCAAAAAATCACTTTGATTGATTGATTAAGCCAGTTTGTAATCACTTTAATTTTTTTTAATCTCTAAACTTTATGACCTTTAAACACATGACTTGATTAATAAAATTGAAGTGATTTTTGATTAGATTTCATATAGAAGGAAAGACTATCTGAACGAGTCCATCACCATCCTTTGGTGAGCCCCACGCTTCCATGGACATAGTAGTATTGTGCGACCCACTACTCTAGTGATCATCACTTTCTTATCCTCCATTCTTTTTCTTCCATTTCTTCCTCTCTTTTTCCCTGTTTTTTCTCTATTTTCTATTCCCATATCTTCTTCAATCTATTTTCCATTCATTTCAGTTTCAAACTTCGTAATTTATTTTTTCTTTATTATTTCTTATTTCAATTATTTATTTTGTTATTCTATTTTTCATCCCAATTATTTCTCCATTTTTCTTAATCTTCATGTGCTATTTTCAGTTTGATTAATTTCTTGAAATTGCATTTTAGGTTTCACATATTCACAATTTTACTAATTTTTATTGTATAGAAATATATAAAATAACATTATTTTAATACTTTTGAGTGAGTCTTAACTTTTTACCTCAGTAAAAACTAATCCGAGTCTTCAAGTTGAGTCGATGAAAAATCATGTCAAGTCGAGTTTCTGAATCATGATTTAAACAGAAGTTTTGCAAATTGCAACGTTTGTTCTGGATTAATTGCTAGATGAAGGCAATAAAATAATTCGGCCCATTCGACTTAAATACGGTTTGACAGCCAGGCCAGACGGTTTTCAGAACATTGCATTGCATGCCACCCTTGTTACCCAAGTGTAAATAACAGTGAAATGGTACCATGATTTGAAAAGAAGATATTTCTGCTTGTATGGAAGATCTGCCAAATAATCAGGTACTTGCAGCATCAAGAGCTAATCATCTCGCACTATTAAAAAATAAAAAGAGTTCATCTCACATGAGAAGATTATCAATGGTGCAGCCTACTTCTGTAAACGACGGGACCGTGTAACGTTCTTACTGCAACTCAAAATCATATTCCTACCTAAACATTAAAAAAAAGCAGTAAACCATGTTTTTCACAGAGTTTTCTTCTCTAAAATTGTGTCGTCCACTGTGTACTGCATTAAAAAAATTAGGGCTGAAACTCAGGTGGATTAGGTTGGGTTTTGATAAATCCAACTCTAACCCATGTCAAAAATGGCTGAACCCGACTTGACCTGACCCAAATTGGTAACTCGAATTTGGGAATCCAACCCGACCCGACCTCGAGCCCGAGAATCAACAAAAGCACCTTAATATATCAATTTCTACTTCAAGAAAATGTGTACAAATGTTGACACTAATAATTTAAAAATATCAAATCTTTCCAAACTCAGAAAATTATAAATGCTCAATTAATTAATAATTGTATAACGTAGAACTCCACGTGCATAAGACATGCAAACATTAATCATTTTTAAATTATCAAAAAAAAAAAAATAAAAGGAAAGAAACATAAACCTACTTAAAATGCAGAAGTTAAAATCAATGCCATTGTTCTTTCATTCAGCAGTAAAGCATCAACTATGACTGTCTACATGTCAGAAAGTGGTTGGGGAGGGGAAGGGAAGGGGAAGGGAGGGAAACAAAAAACTCATGCCAAGATTACACAAACCACCCAAAGATAAAAAAAAAAAAACATAAACTTGCCTGTCATATGGCATCACATTTCAACACGAGTTATAAGGCCCACTTGCGTGTGGGGTGGACACCAAAGTATAAGTATAAATGCCTATTACAAAATCATGTTAACAAAGCGATGCAGTTATTATTATTATTTTTAAATGGTAAATGCGATGCAGTTTTATAGTTCATAAAATGTATGAGATGTTAACAGATAACCAATACATGGATCAAATAAATGAAAATCAGTCACCTCAAGCATCAACCCCTCCACCATCTGCATTCTCTTTGAAACCCTTCGCATCTGTTTCTGTATCCTTCATTTTCCTTTTCTTCTCTGCTTCTTTTGCCTTTGCACCAGATTTCTTTGCAGCATTCTTCAGCCTGAAATCTGGAGACAATTCAGCAAATTAAGGCACTACATGCTTCATAGAGTAATAAATTGAATTAAATCGCGACACTTGCCATCTCTAATATTGGGGATAACAAATACACAACCAGTGCAGACACAAGTCATAGTTGCTAAGTACAGGAAATAATTTTAACTAGAAAAATTTTCAAGGCATGTTAATGCACAATATTTCTGTGGAAAAACCATTAAAATGGAAATTGATTTCCACACTCAAAACTATTTTTTATTGTTCCATGGCAAGATTTTTTCTCGAAAAATGTTTTTGTGACTTGAGCATTTTCCACCACTTCTGTGGGAAATAACTTTTTTATCCCCCCGCAGGGGTGGTTGTCAAAAAACAATATCGATAACTATATTGGTTTTAGGACCTGGGCAATGTCGCTAGGGAGCGACAGTGCCCAGAGGCCCTATGAGGCCACATGGATGGCGGCCAGGGGTGAGATGGGATTCGTTTGAAAGGTATTTTCAGATGATGCCTATTGTAAAAAATCAGATCCATTAGATTTCAAAAGTCATGATTTTTTAAGGTCTCAAAATCAACAACAAAAAAGTAGACAGTTTTGAATGGATTTAAATCCAATGGTGAGATCAATTTAGTCTAACTCATGAGGTAATGTAGGGTGTGAAAAGAGTTTAAGATGCAAGTGGGGCCTAGGTGGGCCCAAAGGGTTTGCAGCCTATGAGAACATATAAATATATATATATATATATATATATATATATATGTGCTTCAACAAATTGTGCAAGCTCAAACTATAAATATAGCTTTACACCCTGGATCCAATTAAAATTGACCAACCAATTACATCTTATAGGATGACAATAGCCTAGCATACCCAGCTACTAAGAGTTGAATAAGAGAACAAAAACTTATAATATCCTATTAGAAGAAATAATAACTGCCAACTAAAGCTATGAAGAAATACCAGAGGCTATGAATCAATCAAAAGTCCACTTTTTTTCTAAATGGTGATAATATTTGTATAAAATATAAGGAGAGGTTGTTAGGCTTTAGGAAAAAGCCTAAAAAGTAATAAAGAAACAATAATGCAAAGATCAAATTATCCATAATGAAGCCTGCTACCATTTCAGCATCTAAATTAGCAAGCTTGGGGATACACTAAATGGAATGATTTCATTGTTTTACCCATGTCTTGTCTAGCCAAGAGCATGTAGCATAGTTGTAAATGCTTATTGTTGCAATCGCAATTTGGTAATAAATTGCTTCCGTGGTATGATTTTCTGAAACTGCCCCTGTTAAACACCATTTTGTGGCAAAAATGCAGTACTGATATCTTTGAGCAGTAACACATAAACAACCACTAGGAAAATCTAATATTGTTATACCCTTGAATTTTGGATGACTAAAGTCCAAGAAATGGCTCTTATCTAAACTAATAGAACAATTTGAAAATGTTTTGTCTGAAGCTCTACTTTTACACTCCTTCAAAATGCACCATGCGATTGCCATCGAGGTCAATTCTCCAAATATCTCTGCATTTTGAGTTTCCAAATCCTTTACACTAACTACTTATGAAATCTGCAATGTTAACTCGCAATGTCCAATCAATTCCAAATAGTAAATTCCAAATGACATGGGGAGAATTCCATGAATGAACAAGAGGTAACACTTCTTGTAGCTTCAAGGCATAAGTTGTATCCATTGACAATAAATATATTTATCTTTTTCAAAACAATAACTATAATTGTTTTAAACAAAAAGAATACAAAGGTACAAAGAGAGAGTATAAGAGATCCATTCTAAGTATACAAGTAAAATTACTAACAAAATTAAAAAAAATCCCTAGAAAAGAATCATTTCAAGATGCTTCCACCACAAATTCAGCCACACTATTCATCTTGTGCCTCATATAATTGAATGACCACTACACAACCTTCTTATTTCCCTGAAGATTGGAAGCAATTAATGAAAATTTAGTCAAAGATGAGGACTACATTTTCATCAACAATCTCCAAGGAGGCTTAATCCCTCAGCCCATGGAATTGCATTTGCCAAGTTCCCTTTATAGATAACCTTCCTTCCCCATGATCCTTCCACACTTCCAAGGCTCGTTTAATCCCAGTTAGCTCTACTTCAGGTTTTTCAGCCCTATTGGCAACAAGAGAAATCAGGAAAATGGAACACGAGTGCCTCTATCATCCTAACTTTGATTTCAAAAAAGGCTTCTGAAGCAGCCTTGGTCCACTTGAACTCCCATTTTCGAATGCAGCTGTAAACAGATCCATCCGGCCCGTCGGACCGTCCGGCCCGTCGGACCGTCCGGCCCGGTCTGATTATTTACAAAATGGGCTGGATACTGGAGTCCGTTTATTTTGAATGGACAGTCCGGTAAGAATCCGCTAAAATTCGGACAGGCTGCGGACGGTCTGAAAGGCCATCTGACGGTCCACGAAATAAACTAAAATAGAAGCAACGGAGAGTGGAAACCCAAACTCTCTTCTCTCCCACTCCCATTCGTTCTCCATCTCTTCCCTCTCTCGCCGCGGGTCTCTCCATCTCTTCCCTTCGCCGATCTCTCTCTGGAACTCCCTTTCACGCTCGCCGCTCTCTCGATCTCCGTCTCATGCGTTGGATCTCTCTCTCGGTCTCTCTCTATCAGTTTTTCTCTCTGGTCTCTTCAAATCCCCACCATCGTATTTTCCATTCCCTCAACAAAGACCTTGAAGAACCTTATAAAGGAGAGGAGGAATCAGAGACAGATGCTAGAGATGAGGGTAAGAGGATCGATTGCCCTAGAAAGCCCTGCGATTCCTGTGAGGAATTGAACATCAGGATCCAGCCTTTACTACGCCATCGAAGAAGCCCTCTTTCTACACAGGTACCACTCTTTTCTCTTTACTTTTGTTTGGATGGATGGTAAGGAAATTGCTTTCTTAAAAATACCAGTTTGAACTGAATTTTAGAAATAGGGTTTAGCCATTTTTTGGTTGCTTTCTTTTCTAGAGTAACTATTTTAGGACCTGATGAGAATGGATCTAATTCGTTGGTTTGATGTCTCGATGCTTGATTACTTGATTTTGAACTGGTTTTTTAGTTTTCTCATGCAATCTCTGATTTGTCAACAAGTATTGTGACGCAGTAGGTAGGATCAGGGTTCAAGGATTTAGGTTATGATTTAACTAAATGGAAAACTAAACGGGATTAAAGGATTTAGATGAGAACTTTAATGGAATTAATTAAAAGGGGTCAAAGGCTCATGGGTTATGGGTAAGATTGGGTTGACGGTGGAATGGTGAAATAGGTGGGATTTAGATTAATAAAACAAAGGGGTGCATGGTCAAAGGTTGGTCAGACGGTGCTATGGAAGGTGGGTAATGGGAGTTTTAGATGTAATTAAGGTATGACTGTTTGGAGAGTTGGAAAACGGTGAAAGGTGGCTTCATGGGCTATTGGTTTCTTAATGAGATTCAATAGGTGTTAATCAAATAATGGGTATCTTAATGGATTTTGGGTTAATGAGTATGGACGAATGGGTAATAGGGACGTTGGGTGAAGATGCAGGATGGGCTTTTAATGGGATTAGTTGGCTTGTGGGGCGGTGAAAGAGTGTTGGGTTCATTTGGTGGTAGATCTGAGAGGGTCTAAATGGAAGGAAGGTTATAGATATCAATGGAGGTGGAAGAGGGATGAAGGGTGTATGTGGGAGGAGGAGGAGAAGAAGATGGAGGTCTGAAGAAGAGGGTGAAGGGATGGCAGACAAACCTAGGCACAGATCTGCAAGTTGGCTTGGGGAATCTGCAAGTTGGGTTTGCAGGACGTGAACAACAAGGGCAGCTGAGCAGCAGGGCCTGCGCGTGTTGGAAGATTAATGTCATCCTTATTTCATTGGTCAATGTCTCCACAAGATGTTCCATGACTCAACAACCAAGCTTAAGAAGAGAGTGGAGCTCAATTATGATCAAGTAATGGACTTTATTAGTGCCCTGGTTTGGCCGAGTCCCTTGTTTGTCAATTCCATGACTCGGGAAGAAGCACTTGCTAGAAGCTTGAAGACCCAAAGTGATCAAGAGTGAAGATCATGCTCCACCGGATTGAAGTTCATCGTTGTGGCAATCACAAAACAAGTATTATGGCCATAGATGGCTTTAGGTGGTACTCACACCTTAGAGAAGACCATTCCTAGGCTTAGTTGAACAAAAGATAAAATCATTAAAAACCTAGAGAGGAAGCTTAATAGTGAATTGGAACCCAACTTGGAAATATGTATTTGGTTTTACTAACAGTTCGACCAGTCGTTCTCACCGACCCCTCGGTAGAGACAGGATCGACCAATCGTGGTCAAAGACTGGTCGACCAGATTGATATAGGTTCTGGATCATTGAATTGTCATCCTGGCAAAGCCTCTGATCGAGAGTCTCGTATGCACTGACCCCTCCGTGACAGCCTGAAACGATCCCTCATGGTCAACGACTCTTCGATAAGATTTATGAGTTCTGGAACTTAGAATTCAAGTGGGCTCTCGAGAAAACAGACATATCGGTAGTTCAAAGACCGACCGAAAGTAGCCAAGACCGATCTCTCGGTAAAGGGCGACAAGTCGTTCTGGGTATGACTGATTTCTTGACTTGAAACTCTGTCAGCATGGTGTTGCCCCAAATCGAGACTCTCGTATGGCCCGACCTCTCGGTACCATAATTGTCGACCCATCGCGACACCGACATGTCGACCGAGAAAGAATATTACCATTGGAAGTGCATTATTGCGCAATGGTCTGATTGTTGAACGGTAACATTTCTAATCACCAACCCTCGGTGCGCCTGATCTGTCAGTACATTATCATTGCTTCTGTTGGAATATATTTAGAGTTCTAATATTAATAGAGTTATTGTTTGATTAGGAGTCTAAGTTGGATTTACGTCTAATTAAGAGATATATTTGATTTATGATTAGCATAGAGTTTGAGTTTGAGTTTGAGTGTGATAGCTCTAGGGTCGGCTAGAGGCTATATATACATGAAATAGCTTAGAAATTCAATACAATACAGATTATTTCTTTCTACATGGTATCAGTCAAAATTCGTTCCTGAGTGGACCGTCAATAAACAGTTTTTTTTTCTTTCCCTCTGCCGAAGGAGATTCATTGGCCGAGGGAGGGAGCGAGAGGGAGAGAAGCACCGAGAAAGATATCTCGTTATTCTTCAACCTCTGTGATTTTTCTGGCCCACGTCTAGCAGCACCCTCTTCAAGGGAATAAGAAGATATTGTTCTGTTTTGGCCGACGCTGTCTGCAATAAGGGGAATTGTTTCCTTTGCCAACCCTCTGTTTTCCGCTGTCTCTCGCTGCTATTGCTTCTGATTCGCAGCCTCTGCCGCGCCAATGCTGCTGAACAATTTTCAGTTTTGTTTGCCACAGTTTCTCCCCACGCCGTATTCTTCTATTCAGTTGCTGCTACACTACCCAGATCTATTTCTGCCCTGTGTTCCCCAGATCTCTAAAGAACAGATCTGTGTGCATGCTCAGGACCAACATTACTGCAGATTTGGGTGAGTTTCTATTGTTGCTAGATCTATGCAGATCTGCCCCATTGCCGCTCTGCCATTTTTTTCCAGATCTAGACACCCACAGCCGTCTGTTTGACAACCAGGCCTTCAGATCTCAAGTAGATCTGATTTCACATCGCTATTGTTGAAGCCAGATCGCAAAGGGGCCTGCTGTCGCTCCAGATCTGCTTGCATTCAACATTGGTTTTCAGATCTGGTTTTCGACGAAGGGCGACTGCTCTGTTTGCTCAGTTTTTGGCTGTGGCTGTGTCCGTGGACTGCCTCTCCAATGCCACCGGTGACAGCCTCTGCCTTGGTGCTTGATCTCCGACCTGGACTCAATCCGCTCACCTCTGTAGCACACCGATTTGCCACAAGGAAAATCTGATTCGTCTTCCCCATCTGTTTGGCAACTCATTTAGAGAAACAGATCTAATTTTCTGCTGTTTTAGATCTGTTTGCAAAGGAGATTAAAGTTGGAGAGTTTGCAAGAAGCAGTAGCGCATGCTGCCCGTTCCTGAGTTGGAATTGTCCCCTCTTTCTGCAGTGCCCTACTAGATCCAGATTTGATCGGTTCATCACAGATCTGTGTGGGTTACTCCGTGTTGCCTCGCCTCCAACCCTTCTCCAATATTTGTTTGGGTTCTGCTGCCCCATATTATGCAGATTATGGTTCATCGTTAATAGGATCAAAAGGCATTCCAAAGCCAAAAAAGTGACATAGACACCACCAGCGTACTTCCTCTGAGAGCATTCGGGTTGAGGAGCAATTTTCTTGGCTTGATGATCTTCTTAATGAGCCTGAGACACCTGTGAAGAGGGGAACCCACCGTCGTTCATCGAGTGACTCATTTGCATACTTGGAGGCATCTAATAATTATTCCAATGTGGATAACATTCCTCCAGAATAGAAGCATAGAAATTTAGTGACTGCACCTTCAAGGGATCTCTAGATTTAGACTGCTTAAATGATGTGCATCATTATCTTTGTATTAAAAAAAAAAAAACTCTTCTGAAGGACAGCAAAATATAGGATGGGAGTCTCCTTACCTAAGTAGCCACCTATCTGCCTGGGATAATGCTTTACTGAAAGCACTGGATCATCGTGTGCTCCAGTGGAACCAGATGTAGTGCCATCTACAGTTGCTAACAAAGAAGATCAAGATGAATCTGCTCCACAATTGATCAACACCATAATTGGTGAACTTGTAGGTGTTCTTTGTTGTTTCTTCTCGTCACGATGTGTGCCAAGAAGAAAGGAGGAGAGAAAATATGAGATCTGTCTTGTTGTCTGGCAATCTGCAACTTGGTGTTTTTTTGTTATTTCTTCTCACCACGACCGGTGAGATCTGTGCCAAGAAGAAAGGGGGAGAGCTAAAGAAAGGGACACAAATTGCCCTTCTCTTCCTACTTAGCTGTCTTTCGAGCAGTCTTCTTTTGCCGTTTTTCCAATATGAACGGCCTCTTTAGCCAAAGAAAGGGACGCAACTTGCCCTTCGTTCAAACGCGCCTTGTTTTGTCGTTTCTCGAAAATGAGACGGCATGGTTACAGCCTTATTTGCTTACCTTTTATGGTTACAGCCCGATTTGCTGGCCTTTCATGGTTGCAGCCTCATTTACTGCCCTTTTATGGCTGCAACGTCATTTGCTGGCCTTTTTATGGCTACAGCCCCATTTGCTGGTCTTTATGACTTCAGCCTTTATTTGCTGGCCTTTATGGCTATAGCTATTGTTCGCTGGCCTTTACGATCTGATTGATCGATATGATGGCTTCAGCCCCTTGTTTTGCAAGTCACTCATTGCCTGCATTTATTGCATATTGCAATCATTGTTTGTCGAACAATTGTCTTACGGGCACTGCCGTCGTCTGAGCCTCTTTCTCTATTTCAGGCCACCATTGGTGTTCGCCACTTGACATTTTGCAGCCAGTTAATGCTGCCTCTTCAACAACTTTTGCAGCCAATCAGTTTGCTACCAACAATCTTTGTGGCCAGTCGGTTGCCACTTTTGCAGTTCATCTGCTCGTTTCTTCACGTTCCAAGCTTCGCATTCATCCACGCTTCAGCTTGCGGGGGCGTGTTGGAATATATTTAGAATTCTAATATTAATAGAGTTATTGTGTGATTAGGAGTCTAAGTTGGGTTTACGTCTAATTAAGAGATGTATTTGATTTATGATTAGCATAGAGTTTGAGTTTGAGTGTGATAGCCCTAGGGTCGGCTAGAGGCTATATATACATGTAATAGTTTAGATATTCAATACAATACAGATCATTTCTTTCTACAGCTTCAACTGGTTACCTTCCACTGGTTACCTCTATATAACCATTCTTTATGCAACCAGTTGGCATCCTTTGGTAAAATCAGTTGGACCCTCATCTTTATCAATGAGCAATAAGGCCCAACAAAAGGATCACTCTTTCTCGTGCTTACACTTGGAGAATCAAATACAACCAATCATATGGATTGAGTTGTAAGAGAGAGAGAGGAAGAGAGTAAAATCATTAATAACCAATCTATTGATTGAGTTTGTAAGTGAGAAGAAGAGATGACAAATTATAAACTAGGAAAGCTGTGACCAAACCAGTTTCCTTGTCACCCTGGATTGTGATTGCTTTGCGATGGCTACAAGGTGGAGCGTCGGCACACATTGGGTGGGATCATCTTGAAGAAGCACACATCAAGAGAAAGAGCTTCAAAGGCAAATGCTTCTTGATTTTAATTTTATTTTAAAACCTTTGTTCCGAAAGTGGATTAAAGAAGCTTGGTTCCGGAACTACTATAAAAAATGTGGAGCGTCGTCTCCGGCATAGTGGTGGATCGAATTCCCAGCCAAATGGATAGGTGAAATTCCCAGCCGATTGAGTGAGGTGGAATTCCTACTATAATTGTGAGGGTGTAAGTCCCTACTTAGTGGATTTGGGGATAACTCAAGGTTGACTTAGCTCTAACAGTGAATGTAGGTTGGCTAACCGAACCACTTTAAATTGGTCTTATGGTGTTTGATCTTTGTGTGTTTGTATTTACTATTTAAGTATTCTTCTCAACACACATCACTTTACACGTTGATTATCCTATTCTACACGTTGTGCACAAGCATCGATAATCAAGCAAAATGTAAAGGGTCAAAATCTTAGTGTGATTGTTTAAAAAAATTAGAAACAATCTATCACACTAAACAAATCTCTTGATTAATGTTCCACTGCACTTAAAACAATCAAGAAATTTGTAAACACCATGCAAAATGGGATAAACCTATTCACCCCACCTCTAGGGTCAAACATGTTGTTCTAAGCACCGTGGATAAAGAGACTTTCAGAATTATTATGTAATCTATCAAGACTAAGTGGTGAAGTAAAAGTGCGTCCACAAATTCTTAGGGATATAGAACGGCACACTCCTGATAGGTGGAGGCTCACTGTTCCCATGCATAGATGATCCAGTGAAAATATACTCAAATCACCTTTATAGCAAATACAGAATAGGCAATATCCTCTTACAAATGGAAAGAGGAACATATACCATCAATCAGGGGAACCCACATCTTGGGCATGGAGAGATAAAAACAGAGGAGGAAACTAGTGAGAGCAGCCCACACCCCGGCCAAAGAGAAACCAAAAGCAAGCCCACAAGCTAGGGCATAATGAACGAGCAACTAACTGATGAAGTTGCTAGACATGGATAGGATCCCATGATCAGCATCATGCCAGGAAGATGATAAAACAGCGAACTGACGAGCAATATCCTTTGAAGAACAGCGAATACAATTTAACATGGAAAAAGCAAGTAGTTTGGCTTTTTCATTACTAGTATTTCTTGCTTTTAAATACCTACTTCGATGATATGATGTACCTAAGAACCAAAATCTTTGAATATTTAGGGTAGAATGGGTACTTATTCTGAGTAGAAAGACATTTCTAAATTCTGAATGCTTATGTTCCTTTTTCACAATTTGTTTGTAAACTCATTTGCAGGGTTTACATTTGGACTGTTGTTCTACTATTTCTTCTTACATTTGGAGCAACGTCAGGCATCGACTCTGAAAGTACATGAGTACTAGCTAAGAGAGGTTTGAGGCTTGTAATTCCGGCAAGAATTTCAAGAAAGCTACAGAAATAAAACTGAGGATATAGAAGTAGAGCCCCAATTCAAAGATCATTTTATTTAAATTTGATTTCATGGAAGGTGCACAACCTAAGCATAGGATTGTAACATTATTATCATGTATTTACTTGTCTCATAGAAGTTGAGTAGTTTAAAAGCAATCCAGACATCATTTGAAGGAAATGATGCTAACAAAAATTTTCTTTTTTGAATTTGGATATTTAGACTTTAGAAAATGGATATGTTTACTTGGAAAAAACAATTTAAATGTTCAATTTTATGTTCATTTTTCTTTAAAAGTATCTTATGGAAGCACTCAGAGTGCCCTTATAAAAATATTCAAGTTCAGCAATTCTAAGAGTTTTTTTAAAGCAAATTAAATTTCTTGATAGAATTTCAAATTAAGTCTGAATTTTAAAATTTCAAACTATAATAAAATATTTGATTTATTGGGCAAAATCTGATAAAAAATTAAGGTTAAAAATGCTGATTTTGGTCATGGTAGAATGATAGGTTATAAATAGATAAATGGGTCCTTATCGGGCCGCAAACGGTTCTATATGTTTATCGGGCCGGGTCGGATCCAAGACCATTCGGACCGGGCCGTGGACAGTTTGATTAGAATATCGGGCCGGGCCGGGCTGGATTCTGTCGGGTCTGGCTGGACCCGAGTCCGATTACATGCCTAGCAATCAGTAATGGGAGCCATAATGGAACTAAACCATTCAATGAAGCACCTATAAAAGGTGGCATGACTGAAACCCTCGCATTGTGTGAAACCCTCGCACTTTATGGATGTTCTTAGGTTTGGGCCAATCTGTTATGGCCTTGACCTTTTAAGGGCCCACTGAAAATTCCATCAGAGACAATAAATCCTAATAAGACCACCTTGGAACTAAAAAAGGAACACTTTTTCAAATTGGCGTATAATTTTTCCTTTTTAAGCACTTTAAAAACATGTATCCTCTTTGGACTTGTACATCAAAATAGACGACCAAAAACTTGCCAATGAATGGCCTTAGCACCTGAGTCATAATTCTTATAAACATGCTAGGTGTATTAGTTAGACTAAATGGCATAACCAGCCACTCATACAAACTGTCCTTTGTCTTAAAGGTGGTTTTCCACTCACCCCCTAGCTGTATGCGGATTTGATGATACCCGCTTTCTAGATCAATCTTTACGAAGATAATTGATCCAGACATCGTGTCAAGCATATCATCTAAATGCGGTATAGGAAACCTATACTTAACCGTGATCCTCTTGATAGCTTGAATATCCACACACATGCGCTAAGTCCCATCTTTCGTGGGAGTCAAAAGAGTAGGGACGGCATAAGGACTCAAACTCTTGCGGATAAAACCCTTATGCAACAAGTCATCTACTTGCTGTTTCAATTCACCATGTTCAGTGGGATTCATCCGGTAATGTGGAAGGTTAGGGAGGGCGGATCTCGAAATTAGATCAATGGCATGTTGAATGTCTAGTTGGTTATGTTGATGCGGACTGGGCTGGTTATCAAGAGGATAGAAGATCCAAGTTTTTTTAGTTGGAGATAGCTTGATTTCTTGGAAAAGTCCCTCATCGTTGGAAGCTCATTTGGAGGATCCTCTGGTATAGTGGTCCTCAAGTAAAGGAACAATTTCACTAGAAGGCTCTCGAACAACTCACTAACTTCCCAAACCACAAAAGCATAGACAAATTGTTGGTCCAAAGACTCCCTCTCAAACTGCCTTGGGGATAACGAATGAAGAGCTTTTTCCTGTTTTGGTTTGGATGCTGAACCCCTAACTTCTCCTTTTGGCTCCTTTGGTGGAAATGGGCTTAAATTGATCTTTTTTCCATTGTGTACGAAGACAAATGAATTGATCCGATCGCAACTTCGAATATGAAATTCAAATGGATCAAATAGGAAATGATACTTTAAATCATCTAAGTATAATAAAATATACGACCAACCAATATTTATCGAATTTGAAAAAGAGTCGGAAGAAATGGTTCGATCCTCTTATTTCTCGAACCGAGAGATCCATGAATCAGGATCCTGATGCATATAGATACAAATGGTCCAATGGGAGCAAGAATTTCCAGGAACATTTGGAACATTTCGTTTCGGAACAGACATAGATATTAGATTTTCCAAAATTCGTAATATCAAGATCAAAGAGCCATAGGTATTCCAAGAATTATAAAATCCACATCCATGGGAACCACATCACACCAAATGTGGTCTTGATATGAAGAAAACTGTAGAGGCACCAAACACCTCTGAGAGACTGAGATAGAGGACTTACTGGCCCAAGCCACTATGAATGGAGCGAGATGTAGTTCAGGCTTCAAGCCCAACCGAGTAATGGTGGATGGAGACAAAGTCTAGACATCTCTCTCTGTCTATGATGACTTTACAAATCTTATCTCCACACTTAGTGTAAGTGTAGAAGATATTGGACCCCTTCCAATCATTCGTAGTTCATGGTTGAGATATCAAACATCTCACCAAAGCCATCCTCCTAGGTTTCCCTTCTAACTCACCCTCCCTCATTGTTCTAAAGAACTCCAACCTCGTCACCCAGTTCCAAGGGATGAGCCGGCATGCTCACCAAGAAGGACAAAATTGGGGAATTCTCTGATTCCTCGTCATCACTCACACTCCCCTCAGGACTATGCTCTACATCCTCCAGGTCATCATTAAGCCCATGATCTTCATCTTCCCTCTCAACAAACAACTTTCGGTGGGACACTGGTAAGCATAGTGACATGACCCACCACACCTATGGCACTCACTGTTTATGGGCATGCCCGAAACAACAACCTTACCCTTGTTTTCTCTTGACCATTGTGACAAATACCTCCAATGTTTTCGAATTTACCACGAAAATATCGGGAAAATAACGTTATCGCGTTAAAAACGACATTTTATCGTAAATGCCATTTTTAACGGGAATTTACCATTAATATCGCGTTTTTAACGTGAGAAATGAGAATATCATGTTAAAAACACGATTTTAATGGTAAACCCTCAAAAAATCGTGACCCATAAAAATTAAAAATTAAAAAGTTTAATTTAAAACGCCAAGATAAATTTAACATTTTTCCAATGGACTAGGCCCCTAAAAATCAGCCCATAAACTCAGGCCCTAAGAAAAGGAAATTGAGAAGCCAAAGTAGAGCTATCACACCAAGAATCATTCCAAAACTTAATTTTATCACCTCGCCTAACATTGAACCTGATACCTTATTTGAATTTGTCAACACAAGCTGTTATCGCTCGCCACATGCCAGCAGCTCTATGTGGGGAAGGATTAATATCCTAACAAAAATTCTCCAATTTGTACTTACAAATAAGGATAGCCTTCCAAGGGGTATCACCATCAGAACCTAATATCCAAATCCACTTAGTTAGAAGAGCAATATTAACCGCCTTAATTGGGCACACCGCCAAAGCCCCAACAGCAGTAGGTAGACAAACTTGAGCCCAACTGACAAGATGATATTTCCTCATTTCCTCATTGTCACTCCAAAAGAAGTTCCTCACAATCTTTTCCATCGACTGAATTATTTTGTTGGGGCAACAGAAAGCAAAGGGGAAATAGACAGGTAAAGGAGCGAGGGTTAGCTTGAGAATACTGATCCAACCACCGAATGACAAGTATTTTCCTCTCCACGAGGCCAGGCGCTTTCTAAACTTATGAATGATGGGTTCTCACTGAGAGTAACCAGGAGAACGAATGTAAATAGGCAACCCCAGATAAGTAGATGGAAGAGCAGAAGATTCACAACCCAACATCTCTGGAAGAGAAATAAGCTCAACGTTGTCCAAATTAATGCCGAAGACTTCACTCTTGCAGCAGTTAATCCAGAAGGAAGAAGAAAACTCAAACCACCTGAGTAAAGAACGAAGGTTCATAACAAACTCTTCATTAGCCTTACATAAAATGATAGTGTCATCCACAAACTATAGATGATCGATCTGGCTGAAACCATGGACAAGGTTGAAGTCGACAGTTTTCAACAAAAGAAGACTAAGAGACTCCATGACCATGATGAAAAGAGTCGGACAGAGAGGGTCTCCTTGGCGAATCCCCTGGAGCTCTTGAAAAAACCTTTAGATGATCCATTGAGGAGAACGGAGAAATGAGCTGAAGATACGCATTGGAACATCCGTAGACACTATTTCCGACTAAAGCCAATGCTAGAAAGTACAAATACAAGGAAATGCCAATCTACCATAACATAGGCTTTCTCCAAATCCAACTTGCAGATAATACCATTCCATTTGGCCTTATGCTGGGAGTCAATACACTCATTAGTTGATATCACTGCATCCATAATTTGTCTCCCCTCAACCACAATAGATTGGGAAGGAGAGATAAGCTTTGGAAGAAGAATCTTGAGTCTATTTGCTAAAACTTTGGCAAGAATCTTGTAGGGGCTACCCAGAAGACTGATGGGCCTGATATCATGAAGTGAGGAAGCACCGTCCTTCTTAGGCACCAACACGAGGAAAGTAGCACCCAACTCCTTAGGAATAATAGCACTTTGGTGAAATTCCTCTATGAAAGCAAAGAGATCAAACTTGACTATGTCCCAAAACAATTTGAAGAAGGCAAGGGGAAATCCATCTGGCCCAAGCGCACGATCCTCAATCAGGTCCCACACCGCATTCTTGATGTCATCCTCAGTAAACGGCTGCTCAATGGATAAAACATCAACGTTAGAAATAGATTTAAGGGTAGGCCCGATATCGGCAATCTATCAAGAGGGATGGTTGAATATAACTCCATGAAGTGATCAAGCACAGTAGAGATGATGTCCTTAGAAGTCACTGTTAGATTACCAACGGTAAGGGATCTAATATTGTTTACTCTTCTATGAGCAAACACCATAGCATGGAAAAATCTGGTGTTTTTATTCCCTTCCTTAATCCACTTATCTGTAGATCTTTGCCTCCATTTAATTTCTTCCTGAATGCTTTTGATCCGGTATTGATCCTGGAGATCATGTCGAAGAGAGGCATCATCCTCAGAAATAGAATCCACTTGCTCACTCAAGTCATCTGATTAATGCCGCTAAGGATGACAGATAGGGATTCAGATAAAGACCCAAAGTTAGAAATATACCAATTTTTCAACTTGGCCATGAAACGTTTCGATTTGAAGTTAAGACTGAAGCATTTGCTATCAGAAATGAGGTCTTCTGCCCACCATTCAGCAATGAGGTCCTTAAAACCTTTTTCTTCGACCCAACACAGTTCAAATCTAAATGGCGTGGGCCCCCAAGATTCCTCAAAGGAATAAAAAAGCAAGGGCCAATGGTCGGAGACGAGCAGAAGGAAAACTGAGATGTGTGATTCTGGAAAAAGGTCAAGCCACTCAGTTGATACCAAAAATCTGTCAATGCGTGAAAAAGACGGTCTCTTGGCCATTGGTCGAAGTAAATTCACCACCAGAAAGCGGAAGGTCCACCAACCCAAGAGAAGAGATACAGTCTGAAAAACGTCGCATGATGGGAGTGAATCTTGTCACCCCGGACTTCTCATGTGGAACCTGAAAAGATTAAAATCCCCGCATATGCACCAACTGCTAGACCAGCTACCTCTTAGTGATTCAATCTCGGCAAGAAAACTGATCTTTTTGGATTCATCACACGGCCCATAGACAAAGGTTAAGGTTCACTCATTTTCAGAAGAGCAATCCTGAAACTGTACAGATGGAGAGAAGTCACCAATGAAGGAATCTAACATGGTTAGCTTGCTAGAATTCCAACAAATGATGACACCACCATATCTACCAAGTGACGATTTTGCAACCCACTATAAACGCCGACCACCGCCACAAGAGCAGATAATCAAGTTTGATGGATCTTCTAGTTTAGATTCTTGAAAGCAAAGGATGGAGGGTTGAATAGGTTTGATGAAGTTCTTTATAGTAGCTCGCCTTCCTAGGTCTCCAGGACCCTTAGTATTCCATGAAATGATTTTCATGGGGAGCCTGAGTCATTACCTCTTCTGGTTTCCAACTTTCTATACGACTACTGCAGTTCACTGATGAACTGAGTCTAGTAAGCTTATGGGAAGTTCTATCTTTTCTTTTTGAACCTCTTGGATCAAGGTTATTAATTGCTGCAAGATAAGAGAGCAGTTCGTCTTCCTGGCCTTCAGAAATTAGGCCGACCTTAAGACCGACTTCAAGCATCCTGTCATCAAGCCAATTGGGATATAAAGAGCCTCTCTGCTCTTCCTCTTCCCCCCTCTCTGATCATCTGTAATAATAATCTTGCTGCATTGCAAAATCTCTCTCTGAACTGAACATGGGGGTTGTTGACGAATCATCTAAGCTAAGGATGGAGAAAGAAAACCTTCAGGATTAGAGGTGGCACAAGATCATAAAACAGTAGAGCCAACAACTGTGGTTGGAACTGATGGCCAAACTTCATGAAGGAGTAGGACCTGATGGTCAATGAAAAATCAGCAGCAGATGGTTTCAGAGGAGTCCCAGGTCCAAACGAAAGCCTCCCAAAGGACTTCAAAGGCTTGGAGAAAAGGGGTTGAGAATAGAAATTTACTAGGGACAAAATCGGCGATTGATAAGTTGGAGGTTGCAAGGTAGGGCTTGTAGGCAAAGGCAGAGAAGGATGAAGAGGAGGGGACGCTGCAAATTGGAAGGGGAATCACCGGTGACTGTACGGACTCCAATGGTTGAGAAGGTGACATGCTATATAGCTCAAAGTCCTCTAGCGATTCAAGAGGCTGGAATGCTGAAGGAGAAGAAAAGAAAAACTGGGTTGAAAGGGTTTGAGGGCCTGACAAGGGGAGGTTCGTGCCGAGATAGATGTGGATTTACAATAAACTAATTTTAGGCTGAAATTGAAATTAAAATTAACAATAACAATTACAATGATAAAATCTACCACAAATAGTCAAGAAATTCAGAGAGTTCAATGTAAACAATTAAATCACAATCTAAATATAGTTATAGCTCAAAATAAAAGGCCTTTCAGAACAAAGGGGCTTATCAGATCTTACGCACACTTAGAACTACATCAAATTAGGACTGAAATCGATTTTAAATGGGTTTAAAAGGACTAATGGCAATTTGGTAATTAAAGAAGGTGGGATAAGTTAACATGAAAAGAGGTTGGGAGTTACGGAAGTCAAAAGGGGGAAAGATATGGGTTGCGGCAAGACTGGTTGGGCTTGGGAAGGTTTATGGAAACAAGGAAGAGGTTTGGGAGTGGATGTCGATGGCTGGAAAGGAAGACAAGAGGGTGGTGAAGGCTAAGAAAGGGGTTCAGAAGGTATGAGAATGGTCAGCAGGGGTTATGGTTACTGTTTGGGACTGTCTAGGAACTGTAGCAGCAGTAGGAAAGGTTTCTGGAAAGGTACGGAAGCAGCATGAAGGTGTAAGGGCTGGATGAAAGTAAAAGAAAGGATCTGGGGCAGCGACAAGGGGTTTGGGATTTGGGAATCACTGTAGGTAAGGGAAGAATAAAAGGAAAAGAAAAGAGAAAAGAGAAAAGAAGAGAAGAGGAAGAGGAAGAAGGATCAAGTACCTGGAAGGGAGACAACTTCACGCCAAACTCTCGGATTCGCTCCAAGATAACCACGGCAGAGGATTTGCAGAGAAATACACAATCTTGTTTTTATTTCATCGTATAAACTGTCCTTGCCCCAAGGCTACAAAGCCTTATATAAAGAATCTCTTACTTAAAATAAAATAAAGCAAAATTACAAGACTACCCTTGCTTAAAATAAAACTAAAAAAAAACCAAAAAATAGCAAGTAAAGAAAAAGCAGGATGCACCAAGGAATGCACCGCATCAGTAGGTCTAGTCTAGGATTGAGCTTGGCTGAGCTTGGTTGAAAGGGCCACAGGCCTCAATACTCGGTCCACCAAGGGATGCTAAGGAAGGCTTAAGGAGAGGTAAATGGGGATTAGGTTTGCAAATGACAGAGGAAGGCTGCTCTGGAAGATTTCCAATCGCATGTAATAGGGTTCTGCTAGAGGGAAGGCTACCATTGACCAAAGGGGATGCAGTCGAGACAGTAGATGTGTGTTCAAGAGGAGAAGCTGTAGCGTGCTCGAGAGGAGAAGCAGTTGCGTGCTCGAGAGGTGGAGCTGTAGGGCACTGCAGCAGAGCAGACTCTTGGCAGGAGATCGCATGCCATGTGGAGGAGGGAAGCACAAGAAGTTGACCACTCTCCCGCTCCCAAACATTAGCCGCAGGTTGTGCTGATCTTGGATTTTCGTCGAAGGCAGCCGGAGGAAGCACTGATGCCGGAAAAGGTACAAGCAGAGACAACCTTTCTTCGACTTCCACACTCAGATCAGTCCAGAAATCCCAGCTTTTAAAGGGATTCTTTTTAATCGCCAAAAGGCTCGGTTCCCATTGGACAAGGAATCGAGCATAACAAAGATTCCTGCTGGAGGAGATACAAGGGTTGACTTCTAAACCTTGCCGAGGAAATCGTTTATTGCTTGATGGACTCTGGGAACCAGGCACAAAGAGGAATTCCTGAGACACGTACCCAACAGATTTTCTGGTCCCATCTTCCAACCAAAAACAGAGCTTTGAGAAGGAAGTTCCTAGAATAACTGGGAACTCGGTGAGAAGCCTATTTGCTTCCTCAACCACAGCAAAGGCAAGCAGGGAGTGCTGAGTCCAACCGATTGATTGATACCTGCCAGAGACAACCCCACTTTGCAAACCAAGCCAAGACAGCTTCATCTGAGACAAAAGGAACAAGAAGGTGGCGACGAGACACCTCTTAGGAGCCTCAATCTTTTGAAGGACAGACCCTTTGCTCAAGATGATGGATTTTCCTTCGTTTGAGATGACTGGCCAACCTAAGGAGGCCACAATCTGAGCAAAGGTAGGCTTTTCAGACCCCACAATAGCACCGGGAAGGCCTGGAGAGATCGATTGGGAAGAAAGAGGTAGGAGGGGAGATATAGATGTTGTGGGATCCGACTCACTCTCAGGTTAGAAATGTCCAAGTTCAATGTATATTGAGTAGTAAACTTAGATTAATTGTACTTATTCATTTAGATTATTGTTTTCCTTTTCTGTCATCATGAGTGACTCCTTATGCATTATTTATACGTGTACAAAGCTACAGATTTTCTACACAATGAATACAATATAGAAAGAGAAGAATTCTTCTCCATCGATCTCTTCTCCATCTCTTCTCTTCTTTTTCTTATTTTCATCATATTGTTTAATATGGTGTCAGCCAAAAAGGTTTTCTGGACGCTTTCATGAAGTTTTTTTTTTTTCCATTCTTACGTGGAAATCTTGCCAGTGGCCTTCCTTTCCATCACTGTCTCGTGCAGGGATATTCAAATGTGGTGTTGGCTTTGGCCCTTGCAACTCTCGGCTATCCTCTATTGCTCAACCTTGTCCTAGTGACATAACTGGCTTGAAACCCAGTTTTTGCGATTCGTCCCTTAAGATCCGCGTGGATTCTTCTCTTCTGCAACAAGGATCACTCACCACAGCATTGCCCAAGGTTCCTCTTTTTACACCCCAGGTTACCCTTGACTCTCGGTGACACGTAGGGCCCAGTGGTCCTTTTTTCCTCCACCAGCCTTCTTCCGCCCAAACCATTGCCATCCCTGGCTTGTCCTACCAAGATCTGCATAGAAGGGGCCTCTTTGCCACATCGCTGCTCATCATTTGGTTCGCCCCTGAGGCTGGTCTTCATCGTACCTAGTGGAGCCCCTACCTCTCGACGGTGGGGCCCTCTTTATTGCAGTTTTCTCTGCTGCTGCTTGTGTCACCCAGATACCCTGTTTTGGGTATTTTTGGTCTTAATCTGCTGCGTTTGGGATTGGATCTCCTTCCAACCAACATACTTGGAGTTGCCCCTGACCTGTTTTTCCCTTGCATTGGGTTTCACCACATATCATCAACAATGGGACCTACTTTTACCCCCCTTCTTGCGGCCTACAACATCTGCGTACCCAGTTGTAGGCTAGATCTGCTGATTTTCTGCTTTGTTTTGCTTGGATACAAGAGGATTGTGTTCTCCCTTCACCTCTAATCTCATCGGACTGCACTTCCTTACCTCCTCTCGTCGGTGGACCCCACTTCAGAGCAGTTTTTTTTTCATCTGGGACAGTTGTATCACTCTATTCTTGTTGTTTTCCATCTGTGAGGACCTCCTTGTAGACTCTGGTACTTGACCCATCTACTCGCCACTGCCCTCTTTCTCCGTGGGCCGTGTTGCTAATGCTTCTGCAATTTATACTCCGCTTGCATCTGACAGTTCTACTTCAGGATCATGGCCTCTTCCGTTCCACCTAACAATAAGTCTTCTGGGAGCTCTTCTTCTTCTCTCACTGATATGGCTGCCTCTAGACCAACTCATATTGGAAATATCACCTACTGTTTTATTAAATGAGACAAATTACTTCCAATGGTCTCATTCAGCGAAAATATTTCTTAACGCCAAACAATTGTAATGATTATATTGATGGTACTGCCCCTGAACCAATTAAGACAGACTCCTATTATCGCACATGGCAAGCCAACAATTCCTTCTGCAATCCTGGCTCCTTCACTCTATGGAGGATCATGTTCGTGGTACTGTTTATACACTTCCCACGGCCAAAGATGTATGGGACACCATTGCAGCTTTTATTCAGATGGTGATAATTCTGTCTGCCTCCATGAGTTATATCAGACTGCCTCTCACCTCTGCCAGGGGGAGCTCTCACTGATTCAGTATTATTCCAAGATGCGGGCATGTTGGCTCGAATTGGAGCAACTTGAATCTGTTAAGTTATCTGATGATGTTGTTCTGTATCAGCAACTCCTTAATCGCCGATGGGTTTTTGAGTCATTGGTTGGCCTCAACCAAGACTTTGAACCTATTCGAGCTCAACTGCTGGGACAACGCCCTCTTCCTTCTCTGGAAGTAGACTACTTTGCCTTACTCCGCGATGATACACGTCACTTGGTCATGACTCATGTGCTTGCTGAACGCTCCGTCTTAATGACCTCTCATCCTCCCATGCCTTCTCCTGCAAGGGGGACTCCTGGTCCTCCTGGCAAAGGTCCCTAGAAGAAGGGGTCTTGGTTCTACATGGACGAATCATTATGTGGATTCCTACTACAAACTGCATGAACAGTCCGACGCAAGCAAATGTTTCTGTTGCCACACTTGTCCCTTCATCCTCTACTGTGGTTAGTGATGGTGCTCCCGTAACTCGTCAGGATTTTAACATGCTGCTATAACGTCTGGATCGTCTTCAAAACCCAGAGGTCTCCAATGTTATCTCCTCTCCTTCAGGTACTGAGCCATTTGCCAATCATACCTCCTCTCATCCCTGGATCATCGATTCCGGGGCCACTGATCATATGGCTAGTATGTCCACTCTTTTCTCATCCATTTCTCCTATTTCCTGTGGTAATGTTAGATTAGCTAATGATTTCTCTACTACCAATGCTGGTAAAGGAATCAGTCATCTGTCTTCCACCATTCATCTTCCATCTGTGTTACATGTCCCTCATCTATCTCATAATTTACTTTCTGTTAGTGCGGCTCCTAAACAGTATAATTGCTCAACTACCTTTTTTCCCTCTCATTGTGTCTTTCAGGATCTGACCACAAGGCAGGTGATTGGTGGTGGACGTGAAATTGGAGGATTATTCCTTCTTGATCATCTAGCTGGTGCTTGTGAAACCTGCTTGACCTCTTCCTCGTCTGATGTGTGGTTGTGGCATTGTAGGCTTGGCCATCCCTGTGATTCTATTTTAAGAAAGCTTGTTCCTTCTTTATCTTTTCAGCATTTTAAGTGTGAACCTTGCCAATATGACAAACATAGTAGAATTTGTTTTCCTCCATCTATGAATAAACGTGCATCTTCTTTATTTTCTGTTATTCATTCTGATGTTTGACAATCACCCTCTCTCTCTCGCACTGGTTTTAGATATTTCGTGTCATTTATTGATGATTGATTATTCACGAATGACATGGATTTATCTCATGCAACATAAGTCTGAAGTGTTTGATCATTTCCACACATTTTATAATTGGGTTGTCACTCACTTTGAATTTAAAATTAAAACTCTGCGTAGTGACATGTGTGTGTGTGTGGGTGTGGGTGTGTTGGGGGCGGGGAGAGAGAGAGAGAGAGAGAGAGAGAGAGAGGGGGGGGGGGGGGGGATAGCTTTCTTAATTTTTTGCAAGAGCATGGTGTTGAGTCACAACTGTCCTGTCCCTCTACACTACAACAGAATGGTGTAGCAGAAAGAAAAAACATACACTTTCTTGAGGTTGCTCGATATCTCCTCTTTACCATGCATGTTCCACAATCATACTAGCCTGAGGCAATCTTGACCTCATGTTACCTTATTAACCACATGCCATCCTCGGTGTTGTCAGACAAATCTCCTATTCATCTTCTCTCACTCCATAAAAATATTCCTCTTCTTCCCTTACATATTTTTGGATGTGCATGCTTTGTTCACCAATTCTCTAGGTGATAAATGTCTTCGTGTTGTGTATTGTATTTTTTTAGGTAACTCACCATTTCACAAAGGCTACAAGTGTCTTGATCCTACCACTGGAAAAACCTGTGTCTATGGATGTAACCTTCTTTAAGACAGTCCCTTCTTTTTCAACATCATCTGGTCCATCCTCTTCTCCAGTTCTACCTCTCCTTCCGGCAGATACTACTCCACCTAGCCTTACTCCAGCTAGCACTACTAGGCCTACTTTGGTATATCGTCGCAGGCAACACACGACTCCACCTCCAACAAACGCCACTATCACATCTGCCCCTAGTCCAGATCCGTCCACCACTACTGAGTCTGACCTTCCCATTGCCATTTGGAAAGGTAAGCGAACCTGTACTCTTCATCCCCTTGCTCAATTTGTGTCCTATCACGCTATTTCTCCTTCCTATTACAGCTTTCTCACAATTCTGGACACGGTTAAGATTCCCAAGCAGGTTGACACTGCTCTTCGAGACCCCTCCTGGAAGGCCACCATGGATGAAGAATTAGCGGCACTGGAAACAAATCATACTTGGAATATGGTTCTTCTCCCTCTCGGAAAGACTCCAGTTGGATACAAATGGATCTTTACCTTGAAGTATAATCCAGATGGATCCATTGCTCCCTATAAGGCTCGTTTGGTTGCTAAAGGATTCACGTTTGTGTATGGGGTGGACTATCATGAAGCCTTCTCCCCTGTGGCCAAGATTACATCTTTTCGAATTTTGATTTCCATTGCCACCACCAATGCCAGGCCACTTCATCAGTTAGATGTGAAGAATGCCTTCCTTCAGGGTGATTTACAGGATGAAGTCTATATGCTTCCTCCTCCAGGGTTTGTCAAGCAGGGGGAGTCTCATTCTGTCTACCGACTCCGAAAAGCTCTCTATGGCCTCAAGCAATGTCCAAGGACTTGGTTTGAGAAGTTCAGCAGTGCTGTATTACCTTATGATTTCTCTAGATGTCAGATGGATCACTCCGTCTTTATCTATCAGCGTTACGATGTGGTCATGATTTTGGTAGTATCTGTGGATGATATTGTTCTCACTGGTAATGATGCGACTGCCATTTCTTCATTCAAAGCATATCTTCACGCACATTTGCTATTAAGGATCTAGGGCCCTTGCGTTACTTTCTAGGTATTGAGGTTGCTTATTCCTCTCAGAGATTAACTTTATCTCAGCGCAAGTATGCTTTTGATATACTCCAAGATGCCGGGTATTCTGCCTGCAAACCAGCTGACACTCCACTTGATACCAACACCAAGCTCTCTGCTTCAGATAGGACTCTTCTAGATTCTCCTACGTTTTATTAGAAGTTGGTTGGGAAATTGATCTACCTCACTATCACCCGATCTGATTTATCAAATTTCGTCGGTGTGGTTAGCCAATTCATGCAGGCTCCACGGGATACTCATCTTCATGCTGTCTTTCGCATCCTTTATTACATTCAATCTCATCCAGGACCGGGATTGTTCTTTGCTAAACAAACTTCCTTGCCTGTCCGTGGTTATTTCGATGCAGATTGGGCTGGGTCTCCTGATGACCGTCGCTCTACCATTGGCTATTGTGTCTTTTTGGGTTCCCATTTGGTCTGCTGGTGTAGCAAGAAGCACTCGTTTGTTGCTCGCTCTAGTGCTGAAGCTGAGTATCGTGCCATGGCTAATACTACGGTTGAACTACTGTGGATCCGTCAGTTTCTTACAGAATTGGGCTTTGCTCCTGTTGATCCTCTTATTATGTTTTGTGATAATCAGGCAGCCATCAACGTTGCCTCGAATCCGGTCTTTCATGAGAGGACAAAGCACATCGAGGTTGATTGTCACTTCCTTCGCTAACATATTTCTGAAGGTCGGCTTATCACTCCTCATCTGAAGTCTACCAATCAACTTGCCGACATTTTCACCAAGTCCGTTACCCGCGCTCAACTTGACTCGGTTGTTAGCAAGTTTGGATTACTCGATATCTTTGAACCAGCTTGAAGGGGAGTGTTATGGGATCAGACTCACTCATGGGTTAGAAATGTCCAAGTTCAATGTATATTGAGTAGTAAACTTAGATTGGTTGTACTTATTCGTTTAGATTGTTTTTTTTCATTTTCTGTCAACATGATTGACTCCTTATGCATTATTTATACTTGTACAAAGCTACAACTTTTCTACACAGTGAATACAATATAGAAAGAGAAGAATTCTTCTCCATCGATCTCTTCTTCATCTCTTCTCTTTTTTTTCTTATTTTCATCATATTATTCAACAATAGAAGCACTGGGTGGATTTGCCAGCTTGACTGAAAGCTTATTACCCTTAAAGCCTCTACCATCTTAGAAATGAATCGGATGAAGGCAAAGCCACGATGTTCTTGAAAGTCCTTGGAAATAGGTATGAAGCTATCAACAATTCTCCTTGATTTGCTAAACAGTGTAAAAATAGGCCGCGCATACAGACACCCCCTTTTTCTGCCAGCAGACACTGCATTTCGGTTTTATAGTGGAAATTACGCTATTGCCCTTCCGCGTTAAATCGACCGAACGAATAGGCAATTCATTTTCGCTTCGAGCGATCGATCTTAGGAGTATAGAATCGTGCGATTGAACAGACAGTTCATTTTAGTTTCGTCTGATTGATCCTAACAGGGTATTTAATCGATCGGATAATCCCATGTGATCATTCCGATTGATTTTAACTGAGAGGTAGAAATTCTAACAGTCGGCCTCTGCTGTGAAGATCGATTGCACGATCACTTTTGTTCAATCGATCGATTGAATACCCATATAAGTTCGATCGCACGATCTCAGAGGATCATCCGATTGATTTTAACTGAGAGGTCGAAATTTTGACAGTCGACCTCTGGTTTGAAGATCGATCGCATGTCACTTATATTCAATCGAACGATTGTATATAAGTGTAAGATCAATCCGACGATCACAGAAATCGTGCGATTGATCACAACTGCGAAACTCAAAATAAGTTGGAATTGCACCCCCTTTTCCCATTTCCATTTTCGTTCCCATCTTCCACTCTTCCAAACCCTACTCCCTCAACCCCCCCTCCCCCTCTAATTTCGAAATCTTCTCCCTCAAAGCCCTTTCTACACCCCTCTCTCTCAAACTCCTTTCCAAACTATTTTTCCTCAAACCCCAAACCCCCTTTCCAAAACGAACTACTCCACTCTTTAAAGATACTCTCTTAATCTCCTATATTAATTCGAATGTATTTCTCTGAAGCTACTCTCTCAATCTCCTATCCCGAATCAAATGTAACTCTTTCTCAAACTCAAGACTCTCAAAATTTCTTTGAAATTAGTACTATGGATTGTGAGGGAGTTTTATCCACATTTGTTGAAAATAATGAGATTGTTGTGAATGAGTTTGTTGAGAAGTGTTTTTCAAGTCGCGACGATTTAGTGAAGTATGTTAAGGAGGTTCTATTGTACAAGGATTTGTATCTACCATTAAGAGGTCATGTAATAAGCGCAATGTAGTTATTCTTGGTTGCGATAGAGGGGGTACATATCGTAGCACAGTTAATTTAAAAGATGATGAGAGGAAGAAGAAAGCATACTCTCGCCTTTTTAATTGTCCATTTGAATGTGAAAGAAAGACAAACTATTGATGGCTCATGAAGTTGACCATAAAAAATGTGGAGCACAATCATGATCTCTAGAGCGTATTATTAGCTTATCCAAGTAGAAGGTGTTTTTCAGATGAAGAGAAAAGAAGGATCATCGAAATGAATAACAGCAATATACCAACCCGCCAAATTATGACGACCCTTCGAAACGAAAATCTAGAGATTGGAGTATCATCGTCTGATTTGTACAATTTTTTGTCTTCGATTCGAAAAGAGCAACTTAGAGATCGTACTTCAATTGAAGCCTTATTAGAAGATTTTCAAGAAAGTGGTTACCAATATTTTCTTAACTATGACAATCAAGGTCGTTTATCTCATCTTTTCTTTGCACATCCATTGTCAGTTGTACTTACTAAGAGCTATCATAATGTCTTTCTGATAGATTGCACTTACAAAACCAACAGATATCATATGCCATTGCTTAATATCGTTGGTATCACAAGTTTTAACAAGAATTTATACTCATGCTTTGCATTTATAAGATATGAGAAATTTAAAGATTACATATGGGTGTTACATATGTTCAAAAAGGTCTTAGGAGTCCATCATGATCGACAAGTTTTTTTTATTGATAGAGATTTGGCGTTGAAGAATGTCATTGATTCAGAGTTTTCTAATGTTGCATATATATTGTGTATTTGGCACATTAACAAGAATATTCTTACTCATTGTAAGCCTCTCTTCAAGAAAATGGAAGAATCGAATGCATTTATGATCCAATGGAATGACTTGGTTGAGTCTCCATCCGAAGCAACATTTAATGGAGTGTTTGAGGCATTCAAACAAGATTTTAGAGATAATTCAGGAGGCAGTAAACTATATAACAAGGACATGGATCCCACATAAAAGGCAATTCGCTAAAGCATGGATCGGTTGGTGTTTATATTTTCAAAATTCAGCTACTTCAAGGGTTGAAGGTGCACATTTTGTGTTGAAACATTATATAGCAAACTCCACTAGTGACCTATATGTTGTCCGAATGAAGATAGTTCATGCCATTGAAAATCAATTTCAAGACTTCAAGATTCAAATCGAGGATGAAAAAATCCGCTTTGCTCTTACTCTTTCGATTCCTGTCTTTGATGAAGTGAACGGCAAAGTATCACAATTTGCATTGTCTGAGGTTTACAAGCAATATGTTATGCTCAGAAACAGTTCATTTTCACCCAATTGTACACAAGAGTTTACAACTTCCATGGGCTTACCTTGTGCTCACAAAATGCAATGGATGAACAAGTTACATTTGGATCAGATCCATCCACAATGAAGGATCGATTTTATTTTATTTGACGAGTTGAATATTGAAATGAATCGACCTTAGGGATGAATTAGATGTACACTGGGAAGGCATTAAGAAAAAATATGGAAATCTGTCTACATTTAATCAAGAGGGGCTCTGAGATCATCTCAAAGATCTTGCTAGTGATGAGATGCATATCAGTCAACCTATTATGCAGTTTACCAGAGGACGTCATCCAGGTTCAAAGAATTCAAAGGGTCAAACATCTACAAGACGAGATCCTTCTGCATTTGAGATTGTAGAGAATCAATTGAATGGAAGGAAATGTAGAATATGCAAAAATATTGGTCACAATTCTAGAACCGGTCCAAATAGAAGTGTTGCACAGGCATCCTGCAGTGTAGATTTAAATACTTTGCCTCAACCTCATGATTTTCATGAATCACAACCAACGAGTTTATCTCAATTATCCCAACTAAGTTACTTTTACTTAAGCTACATATTTACATTTTCATTCATATAGAATAAGGTGAAAAATACTAACATGTACTCCTTTTTCCACAAACAACTGGCTCTTATAACTTTTTAGACGAATCGACATATAGCTTTGGTGATCTTAGAGATACTGGTGATTTCCAGTATTGGTGGAATCAGTGATAGATGTCCATCATTTTCGCATGTATTCAGTTGAAAGAATGTATTTCATTTGCAAAAAATTGCATTAATTTTCATTCCAATGTACTCAAACATGTATTCAAGCAACAATTGTTATTTTGAATAAATCAAGCATTGTTTATTGCAACCACATTTACTCTAACATTCTTTGACAAACTTCCTCACTAAATGGGAAAAACTCTTCTTTAATCAGGTCATCTGATTTATAAGCATTATTCACTTATTTACGTGGTTACAATTGTTTACTGTCTATCATTATTATAATCGTTACCTATTTTAGTGACAGACCACTCAAAGGTCCCATGTTTAATGACAAACCACTCAACAGGTCCTATGTTTAGTAACAAACCACTCAAAGGTCTCATGTTTAGTAACAGACCACTCAAAGGTCCCATGTTTAGTGACAGATCACTCTAAGGTCCCGTGTTTAGTGACACACCACTCAAAGGTCCCGTGTTTAGTGACAAATCACTCAAAGGTACTAAACCACTCTAAGGTCCCATGTTTAGTGACAATCCATTCAAATGTCTCATGTTTAGTGACAAACCAGTCTAAGGTCCCATGTTTAGTGACAAACCACTCTAAGGTCCCATGTTCACTCACCATGTTAATTCAGTTGTTTACAAAATTTACATACAAACAAAATATTCACCATGTTCATGCAAAATTTACAAAATTTTGATATAAAGAAAACATTCACCATGTTCATTCAAAATTTACATATGAATATCAAAATATGAAAATTACAAAATTTTCAAATAGAACTACTCGGAGGCAGAAGCTGGTGCAGATGTAGAAGCAGGTGTATCAACATGAGCAGGTGCAGATGAAGGAGGTGCATCAACATCAACAGGAGCAGATGTAGATGAAGGAGGTGCATCTACATCAACAGGTGTTGGTGCAGTATGAAGAGACTTCAGGTCGTTCCAATGGAAGAAGCCCAGTCGCACTCTCAATAGGGACAGAAGTTCGCATCGGACGAACAACTCCAGTTGGACGAAAAGTGGAAGCAGAATCTGTACCAATCGCAAGTGAACGAGGAGGAACAAATCCAGTTGGGCGAAGCTGAGTGGGGCCGGTAGGGCGAGACTGAGTGGGGCCAGTAGGGCGAGACTGAGTGGAACCCTAGGCTTGAGCTGCCACCAGTTGGATTTAAGAATGATCTTACTGGTCCCGGTTCCATCTTCGTGTCTTAAAGTGCTCGTATTCGTATTCTCTGTGCTAAAAGTACAGACAATCTCATTGTATCTATCACTTGATTCTGCACATTAATCAACCTTCTAGTCGTCCTTCCTTCCAACTCAACAAATTTCTTATCAATTTTTTCAGTGAGCCTTCCTTCCATCTCAGCAAATTTCATATCAATTTTTTCATTGCGCTATGCAATGCTGTCAAGAATAAGCATAGTACTGACTCCAGTATCAGTTTGCGGAGGAAGTCGATTCCTGAGGTGCCTCATCCCCAACTTCAGGTGCCTCACCCTCAACTTCAGGTGCCTCAACCTCACGAGTATGTTCTACTTTGGGAACCCAATGTGAATTGTCGAGTTTGAATCCCATTTTACCCAAAGTAGACGCATCAAATGTATCAGTCTTTTTCAAAGCTATTTTGTCTTCAGGGGGAAGGGTGATTCATCTTTGTCCAAACAAGTAAGACAGAAATAGACTGTATGGAAGACTACATTTTTCGTCTTACGGCAGGCTACCATGTGCTTTATGATGATGAAGGAGATGTGAATTTGCTTGCAATTCATGATGTACCAGATGAGGAAACTATCGAAATAGGTCACCTGGTTACTATGCCCTTTTCTAGGTAAAATATTTTTCGTAATAATATAATAGACGAATCGAGCTTCAAGGGTTAGATCCATCAGAGTGGGCTTATCTCCTTTGACAATATCAGTCCGCTCACACATTTGCTTCATGGCATCCAAGGGAACGAATCCAGCAACATCGGTAGGCCATGAATTTGTTTTATACTTCACAATAGTAGCACTGGGAAACTTAAACATTTTGTCCAGTGTGGTAGCTGAAAGAACAATTTCTCTTCCTCTAACTTTGGATTTAATGGAATGTCTGGCCCTATCTTCTGACATGTTCGAATAAAATTCCTTCACAAATTTAGGCTAAAAATCCTCTTTCATTGCGAAGAAGTCGCCCCAACCAAGTTTTTCAATATACTCATGAATTTTAATTCCAAAGGATGGAAAAAAAGTAAGGTCAATGATTTTACAAAAAATGTAGGGCCGAGAGTACAAATCATCTTTGTACAATGTTGCCACTTCCAAAGAAGTGAAATAGTTGGGGTCGAACGTCTCCGTCTCCACCACTCTCGATCTCTTCCCTCTCGACGTAGCCCCGATTTTCACTTTCTTCCCTCTCGGTGTAGACCCTTGGATTTGATCTGATGCCATGTGAAAGAAGGGGGTGTAAAGGAGAATCGATTGGAGGAGAAATAGGAAGGAAAAAGGTTTGGAGGAGAAGGAAGGGTAGAGAGAAGGGTTTGAAATCGATTCGTGCGATCGAAG